>JARDWD010000395.1:6079659-7295591 GCA_029034505.1 Ornithoptera priamus
GCATTCAATCTCTTCATCGACCCTGACAGATACAAGATATTATATTATCTTCACCAAACATAACTGCTTCGCATATACGTCCGCATGACACTGGATAATTAACGAGCAGTATATTCTCGAAATCGTTTCAAGCTGTTCCCAGATATTTGCTAAGATCATGCGCGGGATAATTTATAACAACGCTCCTCCCCCGCATGAGGTTTAATAAGGCGGTACAAATGCGATACGTTATAACGTTAGAAATCACTCTAACTCAGACTCGAGCGGATGTACTAAGTTGTTAGCATTAACAGTATATTTTAAAATTAACGTAAACAGATTTGCTTAAAAAAAATTGCTACAGAATTTACTTCGTAGCTATCCATCAAAAAGTTACGATCGTAGGCGATGTAATATATATTATTACCCATAGAAATATATTACAGTTGAAATTAGTATTAACTTATACTTTGCAGGAGAAACAGGAGCAACACAACGATTGCCATAGTGTAAAATATCCGGAGGATATTATACGGCAAAGACAAAAGACCATGACCGTTAATTCATATAAATGTTGTGAATCGGAGATTTTATATCCTAAGATAACAGTTTTTGTCTAAGCATACGAAAACTATAAACATGGCTTATGACAATCGTCGGTTATTGACCTCAATGAAAATTACAAGCATATAAAAACAGTAGAATATACATGAAAATAATACAAAATCAGTATAAATATGGAGCGTAACGTTATTTTATAGCATTCGTTCGAAACGCTTTTATGTAATAGTAATTCTATGCACATTTCCTTCGAAGCAAATTGAGCACTGCAATACTACATTCCGTTTTTATTATCGTGACGAAAAAGCATGGAAATTTTGTACACACTACAGTTCACTAATTTTTCGTCTTATATATAATATAGTCTAGTATAGTGTAATATAGTAATTATTATACAGTATATTACTGTATAAACTTTAGACTTTATTTTAAATCTATGTCATGACATGCTTATGCAAAAAAGGACATGATCCACTCCATAAATAATAACCATTTATGTGCTGAAATAATTATATCCTACCCACTTATTTTTTATTAACTATGTTCTAATATTGTGCTGGTAGGCCTCTGTTGGTGTAGACCGTCTAGGTAAGTACCACCACAGCTTCCGTGGCAGCCATCAAACATGAGTGTGAAAACATCATTGTGTTACGGGATGAAGAATCCTGTAGCTAGTGAAATTACTTCAGTAACGAGACTTAGTAACTCATGTCTCAAAGCAACGAGCACTATGTCATGCTGTGTATGTTTTACTTACCATCAGGTAAACATCTCGATCGCGGGTTGCTACATCAAGAAAAATCTTTCATATAATATATGTTGAAAGCGAGAACATAGAAATGCTATAATGGCGGCAGATTCAGATATCCAAGCTCTACTATATCCGTGACCTTGCAAACGGACCTTAGATTTATAAGGCGATTAATCAGGTCATAAAGGATACTTAATTAAATACACATTCTACAGGTGTTGATAATTTAGTTTTAGTTGCCATATATAACGTTGATCGCGATGAAAACGTACATTCATGTTGATAAGGTTTTTAATCAGCTATAAATGACGAAGAATGGCGCAATACTCAGATTTTTATGAATCATGAAACATTCGCTTCATATAAACAGCTCGTGTAAGTTTATGACGTCACAACGTTTTCGCGGAAATCGTTAGAGAAAAACTTCCGCTAGAAATGCACATAGTAATTTATTTCCATTCCTTACGGAAACTGAAAACATAAACAAGTAAACTTCTCAGATTGAACACACTTAAAGACGGGTCAGCGATAAAATATATAAAGTGTTATATAAAGATAATAGAGGTTACACAGCAGCTCTAATGGAGCAATGGAAATCTACATTTTTGCACTCTATAATTAGTTCTAAAAGCAAGTTTTAATACAGACATCAGGCATATTTCTTATACATATACAGGGCTAAAGTATAGCTCGTATCCTATTTATCTATGTATGGAATACCCCATCCAAAAACAATGGTTCTCGAGTTATTAATTATTTAAATATTTTTCAAAAAATTCACGATTTTCTAGGAAAAAAATTCGATGATTTTATTTCTTACTTATTTCTACAAAACTCTTAATGTAATAAATATTGTTTAATAATTGTTTTATTAAATTAAATTAATAATCATCACTTAGAGGCTAAAACTTTTAAATAAGTTCTTTGAAACATGTGAAACTAAAAAGTGAGGCGTCTTACTTACATTTTAATTTAATCTTACAATAAAATTTAATTTATAAAAAATACGTATAAAGCACCTAAATAAGTAGTTGACTCCAATACTTATTCGACAAGGTATAAGAAAATACATAAAATTTCTAAAATTTAGAAAAAAAAACACTTTATTCAAACTGACGGCCACGGTTCCTGATACAAGCACGAAGCCTTTTTCTTAAGTCAGATCGAGTGACTCGCCCTGTGAGCTGATCTCTTATTTTTTTCAGCAGCGATGACGATGCGTGACATGAATTATTCTTATGCTTTATTTGACGAGTTAATTGGTGTTGTGTACACTAAAGATTTCATGTGATCCCATAATCGCAAGGTGTTAAATCAGGACATCATGCGGGCCACGTGTTGGTCCGCCTCGGCCAATCCATCGCTGAGGAAAAGTAATATCTAACGACTGTCTTACGCCGAGACGAAAATGGGCGGGACAGCTGTCATGATTGAACACCATTTCTCTTCTGGTTTCCAATGGTATGTCATCCAGTTAATAAAAAAAATGGTTTCGAAGGAAATCTTCGTACGTCTCTCCATTTAAATTTTTGGGCAAGAAAACTGGGCCTATCAAGCAAGTATGAATTATGCCCATCCATACTTCACGGAGAATCTTCGCTGCTGAGCTCCTTCTCTAATTGCGTCGGGATTTTCACCTCGCAGAGCCTCATAATGACTATCAGGAAATTTGTTCTGCCATCTCTGTCAAACTTCGATTCATCAGTCCACAATGTTTTGGTGAGAAAATTGTTATTTTCTAATTCTGCATGCTCTCTCTGCAGGGTCTCTTTCCTCCAGGGCCTGGACCGGTGTATAATGGTAGAGGTGGAGCCTTGCCGTATGCACAGTAAACCACACTTTCCGTTGTATTAAATCCAGCAATCTCGCCACGACCCTGGTTGACGTAGTCGGTAGTATAATCACTATGTTCATTTGGTGTTTAATTATTATTTACAACCATTCAAGTGACGTTGAAACTGTGCCAAAACAGCTAATGGAACTAAAAATACATGTACACTATTTCACTTACACGATTCTATACATTATGAACACAATGTTGAAAAAATATATTTTCTTGTTCTTACTAGACCTTGTCCCATCTTAGCTTGCGGTCGGCCCTCCTGGTTGTTCTAAATCTCTCTTTTTTTGTGTCATAGCTTCAGTCAATTTGTTATTCTTTAGATCTTTATTGATCATTTTAATGTCGAAAAAATATAAAAACTATACAAAATATTTGCCTATAATTGTAGCCTTATAAGAAACTTATACACGCATAAGCCTTCTTAAGTTAGAAAGATTGTATTATGTATCTTAAATAGATATCCTAAACTAGCTGTTTCTACTTTTTCTTGATTTTGTAATTTGTTTAAATATATTTTAAGATTACATAAAAAACAAAGTATAGACAACATTGTGTAACAAAATCTGAAAAGAGTATAATACATGGCAATAATATTCACGTAACAACATAAGAAGACACGGCATTAGAAAGTGCTGGCCACGAGATTACGTCATCCAAATGCTGGCTCGTGATGGGACTCGACACCAGATCAAAACTGGCAGAACTAGACGCCGTTCAAACTGAGTCCGTTGCAGTGTCGCTGCCTATTGCCGCCAAGTCTTGTGTCGACAAAAGTGCACCGCTCACTAATAGGGCAGTTAAAAAATTACTTTTTCTTTCTTATGTCATAATTGATACACTTGCACTTTCTGTTATTAGTTACTATTTTACTTCATCTGTGTATTTTTATACATACGTTGCCTTTTTTATGCTTCTCGTTGTCGTGTTCACAATTAAAAACATAACTTGCAACAGCCGTGCATCTCTCTGACGGTAGTCTGTTATTGTTTGCATTGTCGTAACACGACGCTTGCCACTGACAGCGTTCTCACTGGCAGTTAAGTTTTAGTGTTGCAATTGTGATGTTTAACGTTTTCATCTGTCAAAATATGTATCATGATCTTTTTTTCCTAATGTTACCTAAACATTTTTTATACTTCATGATTTGTTTTTTAATTCACTGTAATTTCCTTTTTTTATCACTAGTGGTTGGGTTACTTGGAGCGTTTTTATTAATTAAAATATTTTTTGTACAGCAATAGTTCACTTCCTGTCTCTTCATCTGATGATTTAGACAGTGATGCTAGTGGTGAAAGTACTTCCCCTATAAATGTTACATTAGACTTGTGAGAGATTTTTAATAATGTTCACATAAATTCTCAAAGTATTCCTGCTCATTATCCTGATTTCCTGACAAGTTTTGATAGCAAACATATACACGCAATACTGGTTTCGGAATCATGGCTCGAAAGCATGTATTCCTTCTACATCTTATTCGCTTCCAGGTTTCCAATTAATTAGAAACGACCGTCCCGATAGAGGTGGAGGAGGCGTCGCCATCTATCTTCGCATATACCTTGTTCCATCGTCCAGGCTTCTTCACCTCATTCTGGAAGTGAAGCTAAATTTTTATTTATAGAAATAACCCTCTTAGTAAGAAGAAGTCTGTTACAGTCCTTCTCTGACCATAGACTATATCTCCGACTTGGAAAATCTATTAGAAAATTTATTCCCTCGGTATCATCATAAAATTATTATGGGTGATTGCTATACTTGTCTATTAAAAAATAATAGTAGGGTTTCTAAACTTATATCCACTATCGAAGCAGCTAGTTTGAAATTCCTCTCCATTTCTGCTACACATGGTTTTCCTAATTTTGCTCCTTCTATTCTTGATTTAATGTTTGTGTCCTCCCTTGACCATGTTACAACACTTGGTCAGCTAGATGCTGGTGCTTTCTCTTATCTGATCCTTCTTTATCTGTCTTACGATATAAAACCGCCTAAGGCTAAATCGAGAATATCCAGCGTAACTTTAGTGGTTTAAATTCTAAACGTCTATTAAAAGATCTGGTCTAATGTCTTGGACACGCCTACCGTCGATGAACAAGTAGCTCAATTTAACGCTAAACTGATACAGTTATATGACCTTCATGCTCCTACTCGTCCATTGCGCGTCCGTCATCTCATTTCCCCTTGGTTGGATGATAGTATTAAAAAAATTATTAAAAAGAAAAATCGTTTAAAATCGAAATAAAAAGCGGATCCCTGTGATGACAATAAAGAGAAATATAGGTTAAAACGGAATCGTTGCAACAATGTGTATAGTAATGCACAACGACGCCATATTCATGAATCTGTACAAGTTCCAGATCCTTCCAGGATTTGAGAATGTCTTAAGTCATTGGAAGTTGGAAAATCATGTGTGAACCTACTCAAATATCGATTGCAATCATCATTTCTCTTCGTCCGAAGATAAAACAGCAATTCTATTCCTCTCCTTGCAATGATGAGCAAGATAAGCAAACATCGCTAAAAAATCTTTTAGCTAAACCAACTCCCGGCACATCCTTTTCCAATTTTAGTCAATTGAATAACTGTGATGTTAGGAGGGCAATTTTATCTATCCACTGTGACAACGTCGGTGTTGATTGCTTTAGTCGTAAAATGATAATCCCCGTCCTACTCGTAGATATCATCTGTCCCGTCATTACTTCTATCTTTAACAAATCTATTAATTCATCATCCTTTCCTTCCCATTGGAAAAAAGCCCACGTAATTTCTTTCCTGAAAAATAAAACTCCCTTCTTGCTTGTCTGATTATCGCCCTATTTCTTTACTCCGGTTCCTGTCCAAGGTTCTTTAAAGATTAATGTCTAACAAACTTAGTCCATATCTCTTAAAAAACAACTTCTTCAATCCTTTACAATCCGGTTTTCGTCCTGGCCATAGTACTACCACTTCATTACTGAAAATCACTGACGACATTCATCATGCAATGGAAAATCAAAAATTAACAGTACTTACGTTGCTTGATTTTAGTAATGCCTTTAACACTGTCGACTTTGATATCATGTTAAGTATTCTGCGCACTATTAACATATCTCCAGCTGTTATTGACTGGTTTTATAGTTACTTGTTTGGCCGTCAACAGCGCGTCAAGGTGCAGAATAATTTCTCCACTTGGTTAAACACCGATGTTGGTGTGCCTCAAGGTGGCGTGTTGTGTCCAATCCTGTTCGCTATTTTCATCAAACCCACGACTTATTTTCGTCTTACTACTTGTATGCTGACGATTTCCAAATTTACACTCAAGCTTTACTTGGTGATCTCTGTCAGGCCGTCCACAGCATTAACTCTGATCTTGCTTGCATTACGGATTGGTGTAAATTGTATGGTCTGAACGTAAATCCTAATAAGACCTAATCGGAAGCTCTAGACTACTCCCCAAAATTAACTGGTCCAGTGTACCGCCTATTATTCTTAACGGTAACGTAATTTAAGTATTTACATTGACTCCTGTCTATCGTGGGCACCTCAAGTTAACGAGATGAGTAGAAAGATGTATGGGGCTATAAGCTCCTTGCGCAGACTCCGCAATTTTCTTTCAGACAGCCACTAAGGTTGCGCTTGCTAATTATGTTCTGCTTATTCTTGACTATGCTGATGTTTGCTATCTTGACTTAATTGAAGCGCAACTTGATAAGCTTGAGCGTATTCAAAATTTATGTATACGATTCATATTTGGGTTACGCAAATACAATCACATCTCTGAATTTCGCAAAAAACTCAAGTGGCTGCCAATTCGTCTTCGCAGGAACACTCACATTCTTTCTCTTTTATACAAGATATTGTTCAATCCTCTAACTCCTTCCCATCTATAAAATCAATTCGAATTTTTTCCGATTGCCACAGTCGTACTCTTCGCTCTTCAATAAACCTTTCCCTTCGCATTCCCGTGAATTCCGGGTTCTTCATTTTTCATCAAGTGTTGTAATTTTTTAATTATTTAGTGCAACAATATCTTTTCTTGGCTTTTAGTTCATGTCTTCCTTTCTAATGGGTTGTCTGGAAGAAATTGCGTTTTGAGCAATAAGACCGTCCATTATACATTTGTATATTCCATATCTTGTAACTGGTGTACAATAAAGGTTAAATAAATAAATAATAACAGATAATTTAGTGTAGGAAAAATTAAATAAGTAAAGTTGTTATTTTAAGTAACAATGACGACTAAGAATCTTTTCATACCTTAGTATAACGTAGGAAGCCAATGCAATATACTAATTCAATGGTCCAATACGATATCCGCATGGGGGACGTTTTAGAATTTCATCCCCCTCACCTCTCTATTTTCGGCGCACAATTTTATGAAAAAAGCAACAGATTTTTATAAAGCCATGATACCTTGCTCACGTCGGGCGATTAGCTGTTGCTGATCATTTTAATCACGTGTGTAACTTGTTCGCATACCTTTCAAATCATCATCATCAGCCTGCGGCCGTGTACTGCTGGACATAGGCCGCTCCTAAAAAACGCTACTTAGCTCGATTTTCGGCTACATGCATCCATTTCAGCTATATTGCCAGCCGCCTTCCGTAAATGTTCGCTCTATTTACTCTGATCTCCTGTCCTACGATTGCTTAATCGCGGTTCAGACTCTAGGACACGTCTACGCCAACGATGGTCACGTCTACGACGGACATGACCAGCGCATTTCCATTTCAGCATACGCGAAAAGCTATGTTGGTATCCTTCGGTCTCTGGCGGATGACTTCATTTCGAATCCTTAGAGAAATGCGAAGCAGAACTCTTTCCATCGCTCTCTGAGCGCCTCTGAGTGTCGTCAGTGTCCATATTTCAGTACCAGTAAGCACAAGTTATACGCACTGATTGAAGACTTTCGCCTTTTGCCTTTGGGGTATGAGCGACGAGAAGACCTTACGAAGCTTAAAAAAAAACAGCTTGTCCTAATTGAAACCTCCTTACCTCTCGAAGTAGTCTTTACCTGTCTATTCAAGTTGAACGAGGTTAGTGTACTTATGAATAACTTCGAGAATCGCACCATCGATGTTGATACTTCTTGCATAGAAAAAACATAAAAAAAAAACTTTATATCAAAATCGTTATTCAATATTCAAGTAATAAATCTAAATGTTAGAATCGTAAATCAAATCATCAATATCAACTTTCGGGCAACAATCTTTCAACGTATGAATTATCGTTACAAAGCTGGATGATAAACAATTCCCAGAAGCTGTCAAGGCCTTTTCAACCCCTTATTCCATGAAAACGATGTCACAAACAAATTTATTAAAATTTCGATTAGCTTCGGAGCACAGTGTTAAAGGAATTAAGGAATATCAAAAACAAATTAAAGTGAAGGCGAATGACGTTAGAGGAAAATTAATATTTCCTGATATTATATAAATATATATTTATATATTACACGTCTATATTATATAAGTTTGTGAGGATATTTATTTATTCATAAGGATTTAATGCTGTAATAGTTTTCTCTGGCAGTCTGTCCGATCGACGTCCACAGCTGGACATAGGCTTTCACCAAAGACCTCCACGTCGAACGGTGCTGCTCTTCTCCAGCATACCCTCCGTTGACACCAGATACTAGGGGCCGTCGTTAATAGTTCACATGGGGGTGATTTGGGCCATTTCCCACCACGCAGGCCTAACGCGGTTGGTGGATGCAACATGCACCCTGCTAATCAACAAACACACTAGTTAGGTTAGGTCCCGTGAGTAGTCCCGTAGTACAGGATCCTTTACACATTAAAATAACAATAATAGGTACAAATAATTTTGCACATAATACTTAAGTACTGTAGAAACATCAAAGTAAATATATAACCATACAACGCATACATATATATAAATAACAAACAAACAAAATTTCAATTTAATGATGTAATTATGATAGCCAGAGGAAGTTTTACTTCTGGTAATATAAAGAGTTTTCAAACGATTTTTTTAAAACTGTTAAGGGGAGACACTTTGTCCAATGGACTAACCTCCAAATGGTAACTGAAGTTAATTTTGTATTTCCAACATCAAGGCAAATTATTGTAGATGTCAATGTCCTTCGACATTGAGTTCGCCATTTTAGACATATTTCGCGTGTGCAAGTAGTTTTAAATAAACAAATAGCACTATGGTAGACATTAGACGTTAAATTACAGAAAGTTTGCTAACCCTATTCAAACTATGGCAATAGTAATCAAGAGTTAATTGTTTCGTAGCACTCTGTTCAATTATTAGATGGTATCTTTTGCCCGAGCCCCTCCCGTCGTATGGAAGTAATGGCAACGTTGCGTTAAATGTAACAAATTAACCCATTTTTCTGTTGTACAAATAGGAGGCAGTAAATTCTATTCTAAGACTAATTTATTATACGGGTGCATCTAAATTATTGCATATATACTGAGACTAAAATAAGAATACTAATAATACGATTAAGTTCAAACACCCCTAAAAGAAGACTATGACGCGATTGTTTCGTTTTTTTAGTATACTGTTAATCCATATATATATATATATACATACATACAAGTCGCTGAAGTGTAGGATGCTCTCCCTCCAGATGGACCGACGACATCATCAGAGCGGTCGGGAGTGGGTGGATGCGAGAAGCTGGGGATCGCATTTGGTGGAAGACATATATTCAGCAGTGTATAAACAAAGGCTGTTAATGATGATATATATATATATTATATATATTTTACTAGGTACTAGGTAGAGTACTGAACACCTCGTTTATATATATATTTAAATAAATATATATATATATATATATAAACGAGGTGTTCAGAAATTCATTGCCTCATTACGAGATGTCGGTAGTGTTAGACTTAATGACTCAAAATCTGTTAGAGATATTGCTTCTGCAATTTAGAGGTCAGGTAAGAATAGATTACAAAATTCCTTCCCTATGGGGAGTAACGGGAATGTTAACGACGGGTGTAAATATTTCTGACAAACTTCATGTCTAAATTTCAAATCTAATTCTATATACCTAGTAAATATATAACAAAGTCTAATAAAATTTCATATATTATTGTTTTACTTTTTGCTACAATTTAGTGTCAAATATGACATTTTTACAGTTAGATTGCATTATTTCATGGTTAATACCCACCGTTGCGTTGCATAATTCTGGTATTAAAAAGCACTGTGCTAAACATTACTTTGTTACGGTTTGAAATGCGCTTGAACTAAATTAAGTTACAAATCTAACAAGACTTGAAACGATATTTCCTAATACGGTGCAATGTTAACATGTAGATATCAAATTTTTGAAAGCAGTCCTATCACTTATCATATCTTGATCATAATGAATGTCCCCATTAATTTCGTACATCAATTAAATAAAGAAACAATTATTAAACAAAAAAATTATTTACTACAATTTTTTTATTTTATAAGTTAACTAGAGTACGTATTCTAAGTGTCATATAAAATTTAAGGTATATTCACAATAATGTAGATAATGTGATACCGGATCACACATCTGTTTCTTTACAAGAAGTATAATCAGTAAGTAAACTAATACCTTATATTTACTTGTACAATTAAAGTTATTAACAATTTGTATTATTATTATATAAAATATTCAGATATTGTGTGAATAAGTGGGCATGGAAAACAACCGTTAAAATCAGGTAACAAAGCATAAACTTAACCTGCGTATTATCAAAGGTAAAATTTTCTAACTTCACACATGATTTAATAAACCGTGACTGAACAAATTTTCTAGAATATTATATTTTTCAAATTTTCTTAATGTTGATCTGCATGTTTTCCTCTAAGTTTACTGACATGTCATTGAGACGATCGTTAAACATTAACTACATAGTGTTACATTTATATAACGATCGTCGACAAAGTGGTTAACATACAACTCTGTCTTGAACTAGCTAAACTATTGTAACTTAAAACTTACCTCAAGTGTACGTCCGCTTAGAATTGTATGCTAACAACTGTCTCAACGGACAATTGAAACTGTGCCAAAACACAATAATGAGGTGACACATCCCAGTCTGAACTACATTAGTTAAAATGAATGACTAAATTAAATAAAAGTTAAAGTTTCTTACAGGATCATTATCACCATCATCATCATTAGGTGATAGACGTTTGTTATTGGACAAAGGAGTTTCTCGAAATGACAGTGTCTTGGTATCTAGCACAAGTGTTGAAAAGCTATTAACATCAATTGATTGTAATCCTCGTGATTCAGTTTTAAAACTTTTTAAACTATTAAAAACCAGA
This sequence comes from Ornithoptera priamus, assembly GCA_029034505.1. Classification (NCBI taxonomy): domain Eukaryota; kingdom Metazoa; phylum Arthropoda; class Insecta; order Lepidoptera; family Papilionidae; genus Ornithoptera; species Ornithoptera priamus. Next base: position 6,091,059 of record JARDWD010000395.1, read on the forward strand.
GAAAATATTTATTCTTTTAATGTAACGAAACAAGAACGCTCTTTAATTATCCTAAAACACAAAATAGTAGAAAATCATGCATAGCTGCCATATTCTACCGAAATAACCAAAAGCATTATATATACACCAACACTAAATCCTAGATCAAGACCTTCCAGAAGTAGGATGTTAAGAACTCACTTTGGTTCCATGCACTAGAGGAGTAAGTAAGTATACCCCAGGCACATAAAATACTTCAAGTTTTTAAACTATTTCGATTGATATAGGATCACGCCTCATCGTCACCGTTCTTCCAAAGCTGTAGAACTTCGTTTATTAACTTCGCATTCGTGAAATCAGTACATCAGTTATATTTTAACCAAAAGGAATTCTTGCGAATGCACTATGATTCCTTAAACTGAGAAATGAGACGTCTATGAGATGGACTGACCAGATAAAGGCGGCAGTAAATAGCTCATCGTCGTTACCACTATATGAATGCATTAGGAAAGCGGCCATCAGAGAAGAATGGCGACGTGTTGTTAAACTTGCGACCAACACCTAAAGTGATGATCACGATCACTCTGTTAACAGTGATACCGACGAAGAAGGTTAAGAAACTGAGAAAAAAATTAACAGATTACCGCAATAACTATTATTTTAACTTGTTTAATAATATATTATCACTGCGCAATCTTGTCCCAATTTTACCCTTACCAACTGTTCCATACAAATGACGTTTCTTCTTATCAGCCGCATAACGCCACTGCACTGCTGGGCATAGATCTCCCTCAAGGATCCACATTGAGTAAGAATTAGGCCTTAGCCCATGCTGGCTCTGCGGGTTGGTGGATGATCAGAACCTCTTCTGTTTTTTAACAGGGTGCACCGCGTGCAGGTTAGATTATCTTGAGCTCCGTAAGATATTAGGCGGAACCCCTTACACCCCAATGATGCAGTATTAACTATTTGGTCGTTTTAAATCAACACTTTTAATATTTAAGAAAGCGTATATTTTTGTCGTCATTTTAATCTAATGTAAAGCCAATTATAATAATGTGTGATTACAGAATTTCGTACCCATTACTTGATTGTCATTCCCGCGACCCGATTCTATTAAGTATGATATCTTGTGGTCACCTGGTTTCCTCCGCATCCGCCACTGCACCGGCTGTGGCGCCGGGCTGCCCGAGCCCGACAATGCCAGCTTGAAGCCGTCGCCTGTAAACGAGAAACATTATTATGTAGCAACACTATTATAATTATTTTTATTATTCGGGGACTATATTGAACGACAAAAGAGGTTCTCCTGGGAGTAAGAGACAAGCTTGCCCTAATAAAGTGGCGCTAGTTAGAATAATATACGCTGCACCAAACTGCTCGTCGTCTTGTGACATATAAGATGTTAGGTCTAGTTACCGCAGTAATTTCATTCGTTACAACGCCCTTCAGATCGAAAGATGAGTAATGTTTTCACACTACTTTTTGGTTGCAGAAATATGAGCTGCGGCTCACAGGTGCAAAATAATAACTTCAAAATTTTACTTTAATATAGTAACTTACGTAGTTAATAAATGTAATGTAAGTAATTTAATACGTTACGTGTTATAAATAATAAGACAGTTATTAATAAAAAAAAACGCGGGCTCTAAGCAGTGTGACACATGTTACGCTGGCGCTCTCTTGTGTTGAAGATGAAGAAGTGTTGCAGTACCAGCAAAATAAATGAGTATTATTTATAAGCAGGGATAGTAGTAGTAGTTGTAGTAGTAGTATTTATAAACAGAGTTATTAGTTTACATTCTTTACTCACTTTACACTTTGTATAAAACTAACACATTAAAAGTCTCAAAGCAATAAAAAAATTGTCTAGATTTTGACTTGGATATGAATTTGTGACATCTATCCAACTTTGATAGAACTAAGTGCAGAAAACCTAGTATGAAACCTTCGCATCGCTCGACACTGTGTACAAACTGAACCAATAGGTGGCGCTATAACGTAATCTTATACTTTCATCTCTATAATGTTTAATTGAAAAATTCGAATTAACGTTTTTTATCTAAATTGACTATTTCTGTTAATGACAAGTTTGTGAAAATCGATTTTTTTTCCTAAGATAACTTTTTTCATTTAATCCTCTTTTTCCAGTACGAGTTGGAGATTTTATGGATACAGTAATTAATTTTTTTATTGTTATTGTATACACAGCATCACTTTGCGCTCGTCGCCCGAGACAAGATGTTGAGATACATCACCCCAGTAATGTACACGACGCTCTTCAAACCGAAACATAGTAATGTTTGCACAGTACAATTCAGAGGTAGAAATAGACGATGCAATGGAACCTACCTAGACTATATCCGGTAACAGAGACCTACCAGCAGTACTACTAGCTTGACAACTTTTGTTGTTAATAAATAGGTTGCTGTTTTAGCTGTCTTATAATTTTTAGATTCGACTACATTTGAGACTTTTGTGTAAATATCTAAATATTTTTTTTTATTTAACAGTATTGTTAAAGTTTAAATGATGAAGAATTGAAGACAAAAGAAAAGGTCAGTCGTAATTATCAACTACATTCTAAAGTTCAAATGTCCAAAAAAAGAATAGACGAGAGATGTGCATATTGACAACATATGCAAGGAAATTGAGAGTCATGCTGACAAAGTGCAAACAAGAGACCTGTTTTTGAAAGTAAAGCAACGTACTGGCAAATTTAAACTTAAGAGCTCGATAATTGATGACGGTTGTTGTAAAATTTTAACAGAACTGGACAATGTTTTGCATAGATGGAGATACTACTGTCAGGAATTCCATCGTGGGGCCAAGACAATATAAAAAAAACATGGGACGATCATTTCAGAGAACCTGATATATTGCTCTCAGAGGTCCAAGGCGCTATCAAAAAATTTTAACACAAAGCTGTGCGCCTTGATGGTATATCTGCGGAAATGCTTCAACGGCTGGGCCCTGCGGGTACCAAGATAATCTACCAGATATGTAACAAAACCTGGCGAACAGGCCAATGGCCAGGGGACTGGACACAGTCAGCTGTTATTCCATTGCATAAAAAAGGGTCTACAAGAAAATGTGAAAACTACCGTACTTTGTCACTTATATCGCATGCAAGCAAGATTTTACTGCGAATTATAAACGCCCGGCTCACTTCGTTTGTAGACCACCAGATACCGAGTAAACACTCCGGATTTGTAGTAGGATAAGGCACTCGTGGACAAATTTTTAATGTTCGCATTCTTATCGAAAAATGTTGCAAACTTAACATAGATTACGCTAAGGCATTTGATTGCATACAGTGGAAAACTATGTTTTGTGTGCTTGTGGAAATGGGCATTCAACACCTTGCTTTTCTTATACAGAATTTTTACCTTGATGGCTCAAGCTTTGTAAATCTGCTAAATAAGAAATCTGCAATTTTTCGCGCAGAACGAGGCATACGCCAAGGATGCATTCTTCTCCTAAGCTGTTTAATCTATACGGAGAATACATCACGAGAATCGCTTTGGATGGCTGGAACGACGGAGTTATTGTGGGTGGTAGAAAGATCGATTACCTGCGATATGCAGACGATACAACTTTAATAGCCTCGAATGAAGTAGAGATGGCAAGTCTAATGAAGAAAGTTGAGCTGGAATGTGCTGCACTAAGTTTTAAGATCAACTATTTGAAAACTAAAATAATGGTGGTGGACAGGTCAATGGTACTTTCAACAAGCGATGGTCTCAACGAATGTGAAAAAGTCAGAGTTTGTGTATCTTGGATCATTGATAACCAGTGATGGTAGCTGCATTGAAGAAGTTCGTCGTAGAGCTCGTATGGCTAAAAGCGTTATAACTAACCTTGACACGATCTGAAGAAATAGAGGTATTCGACGTACCACTAAAGTGCGCTTGGTACGAGCTTTTGTCTTTTCAGTGTTTTTGTATGGTTCCGAGAAGTAGACTACGAGAAAGCGCGATAGGGAAAGGATTGATGCTTTCGAAATGTGGTGCTGGCGAATACTTCTCCATATACCATGGACAGCCAAAAAGACAAATGAATCCATCCAAAAAAAACTCAAAAAACTAGGCTCTCCTCAATATGCCAACAAAGAGCTCTTAACTTTTTGGGCATATTATGTGTTCTCTAATGGGCTGTGTCGAGAGACAAGTTATTTTGGAAAGACAAGAAGGCAGACGTTCTAAGGGAAGAGCCCCTACCGGAGGTATGGAAGCGGTCAAAAAGGCGGTGAGTGGCAGTATACACCGTGCGGTCCACTCTGGATTCATGATGATGTTAACGCTGCAAGCCATTCGACTTTCACAGCTTATCTGACATTGGGCGCGTGGACCTGGATCCACGGCCTGTTAGGTCCACTCTACTATTGACCGCGCTCAATGGAGACTGTTTGTGTGTGGTCACGATTCTCGGCAGTGAGGGAGCAACGAAGAAGATTGTAGAAGAAGGGACGGAATATTTCTATTTCGGCATATGAACCGTAAAATTTAAGTAATGATATTTTTACTTGATAACTAGATGAATAAGAGGACTAAATATATTTAGGTATTTATTGCAATTTATATACATATATCTATTGCATTCATCGACATTATATTTATTTCAATTCACTGTAAGCAAGAAGAGATTTTCGTCTAAAATTTTGGACGAAACCTGATAAATTCCATTTAGGTTACGCATTAAATACTAAATTATCTTAATTAACATCCGTCTCTGCATCTGTTAGATTGGATGCCAAGTTTTCATTGAGGCATCTTGTAAGAAAACAGATGGTTAGAACGATATATTTACGTTACGTTCAATTTGTTTATCGATATAACCGTATTTACGACTTACCAACATAACCCGATCTGAAGAACGTGACCTCCTAATCGACTTGCACATAATATATGTACATATATGTACAATATATTGTAAACCATATAATTTATTATGGAACGACGTCAAGTCTATAGATATGTTACAGTTAAAATAATATGTGCAAACATCATAAAATTCTGATTGTCAAGTTATAAATGTCACAGGGCTACTAATGAGTTTTACCGAAAAAGCTTTTATCTCACTTAAAAACAAGTATTTTTAAGATGCATCATAAATGCACTTCTTTTTGTTTTCACATACATTTCGACATGCTTTTTACTTTGTTTTGTAGAATTTATATGAAATCGTGTACAATTAAATCGCTTCGGCTGTCATGAAAAGGTGAACGTGTCTTTATAATATATAAGATATGTTTATTATCATCCGAGCATATAGCAAATGAAATATAAAATGTTATCACTTATAAGTGATACGAAAAATTCATTTTTAATTTTTGTCTACCTGCTTATACGTAATCTTCGAGTCGGTTGAACCGATCTTCACGCGACTTTCACAAAAATGTGACTGAAAACGAATTCCCGAAGATATTTACTTAAAAACCTACCAGCTACTTTAATTTGAAAAAAAAAACAAAATTAAGTTCCTACGCAAAATAATTAATTTGTTTAAAATAGCAAAATTCAATTAAGTTTGATCAGCTTTACTAACTGATGGTAACTTTTTTTTAAATATTTGTGGGTAAAGAATATAAATAAAATATACTGGTGGTAGGTCTTTGTCGCCCGAGACCGTCTACTTAAGTACCACCGCAGTGCCTATCTCTACCGCTTATCAGTAATGTGCAAACATTAATGTATTCCGGTTTGATTGGCGCTGTAGCTAGTAAAATTACCGGAGTAACGAGACCTAATATCTTGTCTCAAAGCGACCAGCGCAATGTGGTGCATTGAATGTCATCTTAACTAGCACTACGATGTTATGGGCTGGTGTATAGTAAGCTATAGGAGTAAGACTCCGTTAATTAAAAAAAACTTGCCGTCGGCCGTTTTAACAAGTATTTTATATACGTAAATACCTTGATTACTTGTTAAATAAATAACGTCATTATGAAATATGATCCGATAATCTTAGTAATTACGATACTACTATCGCCAAAGTGATTATTAAAGATTTAATAAGATAAAGGACTTCCCGCCGACGTAAAATAAATCCAAATATGTGCGATGAAAGCCAATCTTTATAAGCCCATCTTGATAATCGCGAACGTTTCCTCAAACAACACAAGTTAACCTTAAGTAAACAAAGTGTTAAACTGATGAAAGTGCTTCGCGAAAATAGATATCAGAAAATATCCTCAGAGACATTGGTACATCATAACATTAATATATCATAGTAGGACTACTGGTACCAATGGTACTGTACTAGTGGTAGGTCCCTTTTGCCGGTGGTCGTCTAGGTTAGTACCACCGCAGCGACTATTTCTGCCGCCATACTGTACTGTGTAAACACTAGTGTGTTCCGGTTGGAAGGGCGCTGTAACTAGTGTAATCATTGGATTAACGAAACTTAACATGTTATGCCCCAGGTGACGAGCGAAATGTAGTGTAATGTATATCCAAACCATCGCCAAGTTGTTTTGGACGGGCGTATCATTTACCATCACATGAACGCTCGTATCGTTGATCCGAAAAAAAAAACATATTTTTTAAAATTCTGTGTACTTTATGTTAGTCATAAAAAAAAATTGATAATTTCCATGTTCATGTATTAATCCCTAAACTAATGTTAAAAAGCTTGTATACATTATAGTTTTTTTTATTAAATTTAAAAGATATAAATTAAAGTTCAAAACATTGTAGTAAATAACTTTAATGAAACGAGTTAAGATAACGAGTAAGCTCTAAGATTTAAGCACAACTTCTAAACCTAATTAAAGGCGTATCAAAGGTTTTAACGTTAAGTTATCTTGTCCGTAAAATAACAGATTTATATGAACTATAGAATAAAACACAAACGACGCTAAACTTAAGCTGACTCAAGTTTAATCTTTTCACATTATGCTACAAAGAGATCTAGAAATATCAAGCATGCATAATACGAGTAGATTCATATCGCTTTGAAAGAATTAGATTATGTAGAGACTTATAACAAATGTAGTTTTTCAGTTATAGTCCGCTATTATATTAAACTTTTTCATATATTTGTTCTTATAACTTGTTATTTAGTCTGAATATTGATAACCGCTTTGTATTCTTTTAAGGATGATGCGGACATTAAATGATTTGTCAACCGTTTGTATAGTTATGTAGAGATTCGAGATAAAGCTATAAAGAGAAGAATAATTTAGTATTAAAATTATTATTAGGGTCTGAGACAAAAGCTGTGCTTAGTTCGGGACCCGTAAGATATCACGTGTTTACAAATGTTTGTAAAAGTTTGAATAAATAAATAAATATAATATATAAAATAAAACTATATTGTACTGCATTAAACATGTAAAATTTTTTTTTATACTACAAAGCGACGAGACGAGCGAGACTTTCATCTGATGGTAAGTGATACGACCGTCATAATAATGTAGCGCTAGTAGAATGTTATACATAACACCATATGGTACTCGTCGACTTGTGATATAAGATGTTGAGTCTCGTTACCCCAGTAATTTAATTAGCTCCAGTGTCCTTCAAATCGGAACACAGTAATGTTTGCACACTACTGTTTGGTGCTACGGAGGTAGGTACCTCCTACCGGGGACCATGGTAAATAGGTACTTACACGGTTCCCGGAAACAGAGACCTATCACTAGTAAAAGTATAATAAGTAATTTAATAAAATGTTCGTCTACTGATGACTTTTATACATTTTTGCTACGTTTAAAAAACTAAGAAAGATAAATTAATTGAAGAGAAAACGTACAACATACAGCCGCCATTTTGTTATACTTTCACAAAAGGTATTATTATAAGAAATGCTATCCTATATATATATATATAGTATTGATATGTAGTCATCTGATATGCAATTTGAGGTTAGCTGTCCTTCTTATTTACGCAGCCAATGGAAACCATGAAATTCAATATGTTTCATGAAAAAGTTCATTCCATTAAGCGTAAAGACGAACGGGCCGTTCACTATGATGGTAAATGATAAGCCTGCCCATAACAACGTGGAGCTAGTTCGGTTGATACATGGTGCTCGTCGCCTGAGACAAGATGTGGAGTCTCATTACCTCATTAATTACTCTAACTACAACACATTTGCAAATCGAAACACAGTAATGTTTGCACATCACTGTATGGCGGTAGAAACCTATCTAGACGGTCTCCGGCAACAGAGACCTACTAACAGTAAAACTTTAATTATCCCAACACGTCTAACGCTAATACGAACAGTGAATTTGTTTTCTATACTTTGTTATCTAATTAATCATTTAATTAATAATATTTTCACTTGCCTAATCTAATCACAACGAAATAAAGGCAGACGTACTTGACGAACTAACAAAAACGTTATTAAAATAGGAACATTTACAAATAATAATAATAAAGTGAGGTTCACAACAGATGCATAAAGTAAATTTTTTTATTCAATCACGAATATAATAACCAAATAACGATTTTTCTTAATAATATCCTCATAATAAATTATTACAAATAAATATTTAAGACGTACTGGTCGTAGGTCTCTGTTGTCGGAGACCATCTACGTTGGGACCGCCGTAGCGCTTATTCGTTCCGGTTTAAAAGGCGCTGCAGCTAGTGCAATTAGTAACGAGACCTAACATCTTATGTCTTAATGCGACGAGCACAATGTGGTGCAATGTGTGTCATGGTAACTCACGCCACATTGTTATGGACGGGCACTTACTATCAAGTGAACGCTCGTCGTCTGGCCGCTTCGTAGAATAAAACAGAATAAGAGATCGCTAAGATTTGCAGTTATAACTTACTATGTACGTATATAGTTAAAGCGTCAATTGTTTATGTATTACACGGATGTAATAAACATAAACATCATCCGCAGATCATTAATTAAAAATTATGTAATTATTTATGTTTGTTGTTAAACTGAAGATTAATTTTACATTGATGGTCATAAATAATAATAACAATAAATAGCTAAAGATTTTTTCAGAGTATCGTCTATATTACTAGAACACATAAAAAAAGTACTAATCAATAGAAATCAATGAAAGGAAAAAAAAATCTCATGCCTGCAAGGCAGCAATATTCAATCACTGTTTATAAGTATGGCTATATAGCAACTTTATTGCCAATTTCTGAACTATCAAGTTACTACACCAAGCCTGGCGATTAATGGCGTCCACTCCAGCTTTAAAGTATATTTCGGAAGCACTGCAGTTGCTTTTTAATCTTTTCTCTTTTTAATTACAGTAAAAGTCTAAATAAACAACATTTTTTTTATTAAATAAAGCAACGAGACGAGCAGGACATTCACCGGACGGTAAGTGATACGCCTGCTACAACGTAGCGCTAGTTAGGATGATTTACTGTGCATCACATTGCGATCGTCGCGTGAGGTATAAGATGTTGAGTCACCTTACCCCAGTAACTATACTAACTACGGCGCCCTTCAAACCGGAACACAGTACTGTTTAGTGGCAGAAATAAGCGCTGCCGTGGTACTTACTTACCTAGACAGTTCCGGCAACAGAGACCTACCACTAGTACCAGTAGTACCTTTGATATTCTTATTATATGGACCCGAGGTCTTTTCTTTTAAAGAGAGAGACAACGCTATTAATTCACCATGTACTGTGGCAGACGTAACATTAAAAAGAAGGGTTAATTTTTTTTTTTTTTATAAAATTAAATAGTATATAGAATCCTAAAACTGTCCTTGTGCTACGGAAGCCATTAATGTGTAACGTTAAGTGTTTCCCTCAAGGATTTTATACTAATTACAAAGCTGACCAAATTGCTCTAAATATTTTTCTAAAGAATATAATACACTTAACAACATCATTATCTGATATTAAAATATTTAAATATCAGTATTTATAACTGATAATAAGTTATAAAAGATATATATGTCAACTTGCTGTCTAATACGCATTTACTTCAGAAAATTTTTTTTGTTCAATAAAGCGACGAGACGAGCAGGACGTTCATCGAGATGATGTGACGGTAGTTAGGACACTACACATATACGCTACACCATATCGCGCTCTTCGCTTTGAGACTTGCTGTTAAGTCTCATTACCCCAGTAACTTCACTAGCTACACCTCCCTTCAAACCGGAACAGTAATGTTTGAAAACTACTATTTGGCTGGAGAAATAAGAGCTGCAGTGGTATCTATCTAGACGGTCTCCGGCAACAGAGACCTACCACCACTAATTTATCCTACCTACCCTACCTATTACCATCACGACTTACTTCAGATATATACGCAAAATATATTCGTGGTATGTTTATTCAAAATTCGTTTTTATACTTTAAAAACCAAAATATCTTACGACCTGTTTTATTCCAGCCTCAGCATCTATATAGCGTGGTATTAGTGAACCGCCACGTCGAAACAACGCCATTCCTTTATTTAATATTAAAAAGGAAGGGAAACGATGGTTATAATATGATATTCCACTCTAGTTCATAGGGCTAATGGATTCTTATCGGACATGTATGATGAAATCTATATAAACATATTAAGGTCACAGATACACCTTATCATTTAATGGACGGAAGTCAATAGAAATATGCCACCAATAATAATATGAATAAAATCAGTTGCGTTAACTATCCCTAGTTTATTTCGTGTTTTGGGTAGAATTAACAGAATAATTGCGATTTTTTTATTTCACTTATAAAACATACAAATACCTATAGCTCTTATAATAGTTTATCTTTCATTAGATGAATGAAATTATTGCCTAAAACAAAAAGTACAATGTTTTAACATTTAGATGCATCTACGCTTTGTTTTTCCAGCTTTTTTTCTTTTCATACAATTAAGCAACGAACGGAACCTTCACCCGATAGTAAGTGATACACCCGTCGATAACAACGTGGCGCTGATTAGGATGTTATATACTGCACCACACTGCGTACACACATATAAGACGTCGAGTCTCGTTATCTCAGTAATTAAGCTAGCTACAACACCCTTCAAACCGGAACACAGTAACATTTTCTCAGTACTGTTTGGCGGCTGAAATGTGCGCTGTGGTACCCACGTAGACGGTCTCCGGGAACAAAGACTTACCACCAGTGAATTCTTGATGTCATTGTCCAGGGCTTTATTTTCTTATCCTTTTATTTACATCATTTATATATTCTTTACTAGTTTTCACTATTTACGTTTTTCTTACGTTAATTATAACTATATTTTTACTTATGCCATGTTTTTCATCTCCGCTCTTTGGCATCTTCGCTTATCATAAGGATAAATTGTTGTCAAACTTTAGTTTACAATGTAAATAAAATGTGTATCAACTTTTTTTTATCTTTTAAAACCTTCGAGATGTAAAATAATATTTTATTATCGTGGCTCAGAGCTACCGAGTTCGAATCCAATGCTACATGTTCTGTAGCATAGGTGGTTGGTGGCGGTGATGTTTTTCACCAGCTACTACCTTCACAATATAAATCTGCCGCGATAAAAGTAATGCTGTCTGATTGTCAGCATATGGGAGCCGTAGTGGCGAATACGTAAACCATACTTAATATCATTGAAGTACATGTAATATCGAGGTGAAATGTTAGCCCATTGTGGAAATACATCATGTTATCAGTCACAACTTTGTTCTTCACTATCTTACGTAAGCTAATTGGTGACGCGAGCATTGTATGGACTCAATATGCGTAATACATACAAGGATTTTACGCTGCGCCGCCAACGTGAGCTGAATGAGGTCCACTCTAACTATATTAAACAAGTAATGTCATTAACATCGTAGACCTAAGTTAAGAGGGACGTTCAGCTGATGGTAACTGATACGCCCGCCGATGACAACGTGGCAACTAATTAGGATTGTATACACTGCACTACATTGCACTCGTCGCCTGAGAAATAACATGATGAGTCACATTATCCCAGTGATTACAAATATAAAACCATACAAATACAACACCCTTTAAAGTGGAACACAGTAATGTTTGCACAGTAGTAACTCACCCGAGTAGTTACACGTCAGCAGAAATAGGCTACCTAGACTGTCTCCAGAAACAGAGTCGTACCATCAGTAAAACTCGTAAAGTTAAACGTAAATCAATAGAACAAAAATATTAATATGTCCATAGGTACCACAAATTTTACTGGTGGTAGGTCTCTGTTGTTTCAGCCTCACATGGAGTTTCCAATAGTTACCAAACTCTAAACAAGTAAAATATTTTTTTTTGAAATATACCCATATATAGGTATATAAATGTACTTATATGTGAGTATTTTTGTTCACAATTATTTAAACAAAATAAATCGAAGAGATATAAGAATTTGATAATATATATCTAGATTTAATTTTGTATTAAAACAATATAGTAAAAATATAATAAATCTTATAAAATTATTTTTTTAAGGTTTTGATGTATTATTCGACATGTATTATGTTATATATACGTTTCGATTTTATTTTATTTCTTATTTAGTGTATATACAGGAAAAAGGTAAAATCTTAAAGATAAAATCATAAATGTGAATGTATGAAACTAAGGCGATTTTAACCCTAAAATGTATTTTCCTCTCGTTGACCTTGACATAGGAAAAACAATTATAGTAAAGTGTATAGAAATAAATTAAAACTACAAACATTACTAAAAATAATTTAAATATTGCGCTTACTGATTTCGATATGATAGTAGAGGAAACAGTAGCAGTTTGTACGTACACATACTCTAGTACTAGATTTACAAAAATTTAAATAAATACAAATATAGCTGATGTTATAGACAAAATATGATACTTATTATTAATAAAAACTTTATTCTCTTAATTTTTATTACTAGTTTCATTTTGCCAGTCCCGTGAGTCATTTTGTTTGATTTTTCACTTCGGTAAAATATCTTGCCCGTGGATGTAAGTTATGGCCTATTCCCGAGTAGATATTGGGTCTTTCTTTTTAATCAATCTGCCAAGAGTGTCGCCATGACTCATATATTACTTTCATGCAGTGAGGTGTTAACAGTTGTACAAAATTAAATCCTTTTTGTTACTGTTTACTGATGGTAGGTCTCTGTTGCCGAAGCCCCTCTAGGTGAATTCCACCGCAGCTCCACGATTTCTACAGCCGAACAGTACTATGCAAATATTACTGTGTTTCGGTTGGAAGGCCGTTATTGCTAGTGAAAGTGCTGGTATAACGAGACCGAATATCTTATATCTGCAGTGTATATTATCTTAACTAGCGCCACGTTGTGATGGGCACTATATATCTATAAGCATCAGAACATCCCGTTCGTCTCGTCGTTTCGTCGAATAATAAAGAAAAATCTAGCTGTTTATCTAATTCCTCCACTTACATATTCCATGAACTTTGGTATGATAAATAGTGACACAAGTAAATAGTACTTTTTTATGAAAAGACATTCTGGTAGTAAATTAAAACTAATAAAAACAATTTTAACGGAAATCGTTAACAAATATAAGAGCAGTCTTATTAATTTTTGTAGGGTTTTTACAATGATTTATCATCATAATAAAATCGATTTATATCATAAAGATAATAATAATAGAAATTCCTAAGTGATTAATAAGAGATTTATGCGAACAATTTAAAATACAAAAAGTTTTTATTATATTTTCTTGAGATATTGTGTTTACAAAAGATACTTTCAGCCTTTAATTATATCGATTCAAATTTACCGAAAAAGATATGGAAAAACTCTGTTTTATATGCAAATTAAACAACAATTGTACTAAACATCTGTACTGTAATTACATAGCAAAACTACAGCACATCCAATATCTATAATAAATAAGATATTCTTAGTGCTTGCCAATACAGATAACATTTTTCTGAACGAGGGAGTTCCACAAATAAATTATCTCTCAAAATATATAGTATAGTAAAATAGAAGTGACATTAACAACACCAATTTATATTTACGATCAGCAGTTGTGAGCGAAGGAAATCTTTCGTATAACTTAATTAAGTAGACCTTACTTAACCACTTACTGCCTACGCTCTGGAAGGCGCAAATTCAATGTTTATTCGCAAATTCGATAAAGTTCTCCGAGTTGCTGAATAGATTCTAATTAAGGAAGTTTTAATTAATTTTGAATCGTACTATTCACCTATTAATGACTACTTATTTATTTATTCATTAATTTTCATACAGAGTATGCACACAAAAAAATACAAAAGAAACGGGAAAAGCAAAATGGCGGACATGATGTCATAAAACATTTTCTTTCAGATATTTCAGATTGTTAAGAGAACAGAAGATCAATAATAAAAATTTAATAAGTACAATAAATACGAACGTAAATATTATATAATACAAATAAAGTATTTAAAATATATATTTTTATATTGAATTTACAATATTTTAAGTATAATAACTTACATCACTTATTCAACAGCTGTCATAGCGGAAAATTTATAACATTTTCTGTTTTTACCAAGCATAAAAAAACTACTTGTGTTATTATTATTTTTATGTGAAATTTATTTGTTCTATTTTTACTTTTATTAAAAACAATAAAAAGTAACTTTTGGTATAATTGAAAAGTTTAGTACTTGACCACGATCCCGTTAGATTTAAGTGGTGATAAGGCCCATTAATCTAGTAACAGACTATTCACTCTTTTCTTGAAGACACCAACGTCGTATTAGGACGGGAACATCGACGCAGGCAAGTTGTTTCACTCCTTTGCTGTTTTAATGAAGAACTATGAGTTGCTCTCTTTCTTCGCACACTGGGGATGTCCACAATATAAGGATGGTGACTCGCCGTGCGTCTGGTCGTCCGGTGGCGAAAAGGAGGAGGAGGAATTATATCGTGTAATTCCATCGTACACTCTTCAAAATGTATCCTATAGAACACCGCGAGACTGACTACATAGCGCCTATGTTCAGGACTATCAAGCCTAGTGGTAACGAGATCTTGATCCTAATCAACAGTACTCCACACACCGGTCCGGACTTGCGCTTTACATAAAATCAAAAGGTGTCCCGGTAAGAAATATTGTGGCACTTTAGCAAGAACCCCCAGTTCTCTTGCAGCTTTCTTTTTATACGAAGGGTGAGCAAACGTGCGAACAGTTCACTCGGTAGAAAGTGATCACTGACGTCTGTGGACAGTCGCAAGATCAGAGGAATCGCGGCTGCGTTTCAGACATATAAGGAAATAATCTTGAAGGCTCCCTTGTCATATTGGTTCGGAAGTACCGCTGGCTACGACTGATTCCACAGTGGTAGAGCGTGGTAAAAAAATTACTATTTTAACTTCAGACTCGATGAACTACCCTTAGTTAAGCTTTGGTAAGGCAGTCGATGAGTTTCAGGAAGACATCTCGAAAAGTAGGAGCCATGGAACATTACAAAAATTTAATAAAACCGTATGAGAAAGTTTTGCATTTTAGTATTCGCTTCCGATCTATGTAAGGAGATATGTAGTCTTAGGTGATAATAGTTACTACAATAATTCGAATTAATTCTAAATACACGAATAAATCATAAAACCAAGAAAATTACATATATTATTAAATAATTTCAATGAACCTGTTTGATGTTAAAAACAAACAATGATATGAGTAATCGACATTGCTAACGGTACGTAACGATGTGCTATGTTCGAACGAACAAACATATCCATTGTTCTTGATATGTATGATAAACAATGCTTGCAAAGAGGAAGTTCAAACACGACTGTAAACAAACTGTAACGTTTCATCGACGCAATAGTAAAATAGCAATCATGTGATCGCTTCGTCACTGCCGGAGGATCAAGATTTCTATTTCTTCACTGAAGGCCAAAGAGCATGAAACCCAATCACGGCGTCAAATTCTGTTGCCAAATAGCGCTATGGTAATGACTTTGTACTAAATAGTTTAGATTTAATATTGTTAAAAACTAAGGTACTAAAGTACTAAAGGAGAGTAAAGATAAATGATATCTTATCACAAAGCATATCTCATTAACAGCTGCGAAATAAATTTTGGCTATTTTCAGTGTTAAAGTAGATTTTTTTAATTTCTACTGAACCAACTTGGCATGTAGCAAATAAAAAATTCAATAAAATTGCTACACATGGATAAAAAAGATTTTATTTGACGTGACAAGACGAGCTGTCCTATGTTCAGCAGTGTACGTCTATCGGCTGATGATGATAAGACGAGCGGGACGTTCATCTGATGATAAGTGATACGTCTGCCCATAGCAATGTGGTGCTATATCGGATGGTATACACAACACCACATCGTGCTCGTCGGATTTCCTTCTTCATAATATAAACACATCATTCATCCGATGTCATTACTTCACATATTTAATCAACTATAAGTTTATAAACAATGAGACAAACAATATGAATTCATTCCATATAGAAGATTGAGTAAAGAGCTTTCGAAAAGTTGTCCTTAATCTATTTCTTATTTATAATCCAAAGTTCCTCACGGATATAAGAGGCAAAGCGTTTTACATTGCATGAATAATGTAAAGGATCAGGACAGATAAATATCCTTCCTTTTTATCTGCTAAAAGCATACCATAGTTTTAGTTAAGAAACAGTTAGTTGCCAGCGTGATAGAAGAATCGTTATGAAGCTATGGAGAGAGAAAACCTCGTGTCCCAGCAGTAGATATATTATATTATTGTTGTAGTATTTATATTGTTATTTTATATATTTAACAATTGAAGGTTCTAGAAACAAATCCAACACTACCAAAATTAAAGAAACGTTCATTAAGTTTGTTATATTGATTTATATTAAATATTTAATACTTTATGTACACTGCGCATATTGACATTAATTTAAAATATCTCCACTTGAAACCTAGAATTTTTATTGAAAATTTTGTATAATGTTACTTTGCCGTGAGGTAGATAATATCTATAGGAAATAAGATTTTGGTTTTTAGACCTTAGTTGTCGACAGCAGAGGTCCCTCTTGAAGCTAATAATTTGGTTTATGTTTATTTTCACAATTTCCACCACCACTTAAATGCGAATAGAAAAAGGGCCGATTTGTGCACTTTAATAAAGTGAAGTGGTAGGCGCGGCAGGAAGGAGGCGGTAATCTCGGTTAATGGCATTTGCATACTTCCTCAATGTTTCCGCGAATCAGCTATTTTTGTTGGCATGGTGACAAAGAAACTTGGATTGAGTAGCTATTTAATACTAAATAGTGTTTCTTATTTACCCTTTAAGTCAGCTTAGTTTACCTCAAACATAAAAACCTTTAAATTTAAGTACTTTTGTAAAACTGACAATATGTATGTAAATACTTTTAGCTAAGTTTATGGTGGTATTAATTATTAACACTTCAATCCATAGACTTCCTTAGTTTAAATCTGGGTTAAATAAAGTCGAAACTATTTACTTTTTCTTACATTGGTAATGTTTTATGTACTGTACGAACTTCTCATGATTATATTGATTATAGAGGATTTTTCAATAAAGTTTTTTTTATGAAGCAAAAACTTGAAATATTAATATGCAAAACATGTAACCCGATAACGTCCATTTTACTTTTATTTTTTGCCATATACTTTTTTGTATTTGATTTTATTTAATATAAATAACAAGAATAACACATTTAAGGTTAACATGGAAAACTACTTATAATGCATAATTAATCTTTCTAAATTATAATTTTTTGACATTTAAATTAAACTATGTTTTCACGGTTTATAACTTCGTCAGTTATAGTATTTGTGTACGGTTACTTGTGTTTTCTGTATATTGCAATTATATCTTAATTTCTGCTTTTAATATTTACACATATAACGGTAACTGATGTAAATTAAAATAATGTCAAATAAAAACATTGTACAGTTATTATTTTCATAATATAATATTAAAGGTACCATTACAAAAAAATATAGGTTTTCATACTAAAATCGATATACCTAAAAAATATTCGTTTAAGAATGCAGTTGTTTAACAAAAGATCATAGTTCTTAAAATATTGGTTCATACAGACTCGTAAAGGGTTTTTATTTTCCGTAAAAGTGATGACAATTTATAATTGAAGTTGTGGAAACTTTATTTAAACCCCGAGCGGTACGTGAAAGTTCTATTTTATGTAAATACCCGATGGTTGAGGTTAATGTAAGGGAAGAAAATAGTTTATTGGAGAGAGCGTGCAGTGAATCTCTGCACAGCTCATTGCTCCAACATTAGACCCTGTCCCAACCTTGACAGCGGACCTTTGGAAAGTAACCTCAAGGTTTACGTCCCAATTTTACGTTTACTTAACGTTTAATACACAAAATGTACAGCGACTTTCATCACACATAAAAGTCGTTTCAATTTAATCAGTACTATTAAAAGTTGAAGACAATAATTATTTCTAATTACTGGTATTTGTTTGTTTCCTTAACTACGATACATCATTGCAACCCTTATATATTTACAATTAAATTCTAAAAAATAGAGTATTAGTATGTTGCAAAGTATTTTCGTTTATCAACTTACTATAAACTCTTATCTTACTTCAGTACTTCATTTATTCTATAATGGCATGAAAATAAAAATTAACCTTTATATATTTTAGGCAATAAAATATAAAAACAAGGATCGTTAACCAAAGTCTGTTAAAATTTAAATTTCAGCAGAAATGCAATTTCAGTTAAATTGCCGGAGAAGCACCTGCGCTTAAGAGAATTACCAGCGTAACAGATTGATAGAGGTTGAATGAAGAGCACGTTACCCTGAAATTCTGTTCATTTGCTTGGAATTACTAACAGACGACCGACGTATTACTGCAGTGTATAAATTCTGTTTTTTTTAGTTTATATATTATATATATATTCTATAGTCTATATCAGTTTTTAGACCATGGGCTTCAAATTAACAAGCATAGTATCCGATATGCAATATCTGATATAGACAGTGATTAATGTTTCTATATATATGCTGTAAACACCATCAGAAAACAACTTACAATATTAGTATTATGACTTACAAAATTAATATTATTGTTTAAGAATTAATTAAGAAAACTATATTTAAATTTTCATACAAAACTTACAATTAATATATGTTGCAATAGTACGACATAACATATTTAAAATAATTCGTTACGCTTTGTTATTTTACGAAGTATGAAAAAAAATTTATGACTTATAATCAATTTGAAACATAGCAATAGTTAATTTCGTTTATCAAAAAATTATATACATAGTACAAATGTAAATTAATGTTATAATTTATCTAACTGTAACATCATATAACATCTTTTCATATTATAGATTTTTGCATTGTTAAGAAAAGTTTTAATTTGTCTAGTAAAATATAGTGGAAAGCTATGTAGTTTTTTTTTGATAAAAATTAAACATGAGTCGCTCTTTATATCAAAACGAATTTCATAAATCTAATTAAAAATCTTTAATCTAATATTTTCCTAATGCAACAAAACTAAGAGGAAACGTGGAACATCAATTAGTTACACTTGCACAACATTCGTTCAGATTCACCATTCTTTAGTAGTTAGAATTCCAACAAATTAATAGATTTATTAAAAGGTTATAGAAAAAACATTGTCTTGTTTCTATAAACATTAATTAGTATTGATTTATTTGTAATTTCCATTGTACAATAAACGTAAATGACGATTATTATCGCGTTTCTATGGAAATCCAACATACGCTTGCAATTTTTCCACGACACAATTGCCGTCATAGATAATCAATAAGACCATAATTGAGTAATGAACAATGTGGTCCTTTGTGGAGCATAGCACGCAGATTTTATTAATTAATATGGTCAGTTTGCACGTTAAAACCCATTTATGTATAATGATAACCAAGACAACAGATCAATAAGGAATTTCACAATCAACTCTAGGTTAACCGATTGTTTAACAAACATACAATATACAACTTGATGTACAATAAATATGTAAAATCGTGGAAGAAAATTGTTGCACTTGTTTCAGAATGTCAAATTCAGTGATAAATTAGAGAACAAGCTGTTTGAATTATTATTATATAAAAACGTCTTAACAATATAAAATTATTAGCTATGGGTGAATGTCCTTGCAACCTTCTCAAACTACTTTATGTTCGAAAACTTTTCCGCTTTATGGAAATAAATATACAGTTTTTTCGATCCATATACATCGACGTTAGTTTCCACATAAGATAAAATGTGTATAAAAACTTTCTCTAATGAAAGAAAAGAAACTACACCTTTTGTTCAATGAAAATAAAGTAAGAGCTTTAATTTACAGAACCACCCACATAGAGAAGGCGAGACATGCGTAATCTGGACAGTGTTTCTTTGTAAAGTTGTGGGGGAACTGTTCGAGCAAAGCTTATTTGAATACGGAGAATAATTTATCGATAATCTGATGAAAAAACTTTATTATGTCTACAACATTTTATTTAAATTTACACTGCTTATTCGATGTACTGGGTGTTAGCAGACCGCTTCCGAAAACGAATACAGAAAATCGATCCTGATTAAAAAAACTTCATATTTTCAAAACGTTTTATTAGCATTATTTACGCTCCATCATGTTAGTACAGCTAAATGAAACGATAGTTTCATATAAATACATAAATTAACAAAAAAAAAAAAAAAAACGAGCAATGAAACACAAAATGAAAACCAACTGATGCTCGGATCAATGACCGCCCGGGTGCGCAATCTAAATGCTCTGTGGCCCTATGAAATAAGGTTCACATTGAAACCAAATACATCTCGAGTTCTCGCCTGTGATGACATGTAAAAGCATTTGACGTATACTATCAATGTACTATGTGTATCATCATCATCTGCCGATAAACGTCTTAAAAATTGCCACACTCCTCGTCGATCTTTATTTTGTTATCGGGGATTATTTTCTAAAAAGATACTCTTTCTGCTTCTGAGTGAAAACACCGGTGCCTCCCGACACTACGCCTGATGCACGTCCCAGAAAAAGTATCCCACGCTTTCAAAGCCCTCGAACCCGAAATCTTCTTTTTAACCGCCTTCTACGAAAGATAAAGCTTACCTTAGTCCTACATCCTTAAGACCCCGAAACTACAAGGCACACCGATCGGTCCTGCGCTTAACGTATCTAGCGGTTTCTCGCGACGTTTACCAGATCGCAACCCAGCATTACGTTTACCAGAACCCGAACGCCTCTCGAAAATCTTACAACCCTATCGGTTATCAGTCCTTCGAGCAATATGTTCTAACCATTTAAGTCTAACGGTTTTTTGGGCTATATTGGTGACTTTAGCTCTGCGGATCTCGTCATTTCTGATTCGATCGCGCAAAGAAATTCCGAGCATATCACTCTTCAATGCCCTTTGGGTGAACTGATTATTTTTATAAGGACCGTTCTGAGTGACCATGTCTTGGTTCTATACGTCTTCATTGGTAACAGGCACAAAAATAAAGATTTTTGTCTTCACACACTGCGGGAGCTGAGACGAGATGTTCCTTAGTGTTTCGAAAGGTGCCCAGCGGATTTGGATTCATTGATTGACCTCTTTCTGAAAGTTGGACTATTTGTCCCGGGTAAACATATTCATCAATGACAACATATCAATTTAACAGTACCAAAATACCTAAGATGTGTATACCGTTGCATCTTCTATAAAAATTTCTTATAACTTTATGACATCATTACTTATTATTTGTGATCATGAATAGCCTTATTGTTTATAATCATTTATTAAGCACTTATTAAATCAATTGCTCGATATTACAATGTTCATTTTCAAAATTACTTTGATTAACTTTATAAACAACATCCCATTTATCGAAACTATAAATATAATAAATCATAAGAAATCATTTCATGTGAATCTTAGTTAATACGTTGTTATAAGGTAAATCATAATCAATAATCGTATAGGTTATATTTCGAAGTCAATAATAATATCTGTACAAGATAAGAGCTAAACAGTCAGGTTAAAAAAAAACCATAGCACTAACTAAGCTCCACCTTTAAGCCTAAGCACCTCCAAGCTTATACCCAAGAAAGATTTAATCGCTTTAACCGTGATTTTTTACGAAAGTATTTTTCTTGAATATAACAAACAACAGGAAGTAAGAAAAAACGGTAGTTTTGTAATTGTCATGTCTAACTTAATGTAAATCCACTACAAAGTTTTAATGGACTTTAACCGCGATACCTACATTGTGCAGGTAAGTCATCGACGACTATTAACCTTATGTCAACGGAAACATAATTTCCATAAAACTAAATAATAATGTAGGTAGTTATAAATATTGACCTCGTCGAAATTAGTATTTAGTAATATTTGAAAACAACTTTGTTAACATTATACATGATAAGTAAATAATAATAATAATACAGTAAATACTAAAATTCAAATTCAATATTCTATTCACAAGAGAATATGGCTTTATAATATTTTTAAAAAAAACACTTGGGATCCGATCTACTTTGAGCTTTAGTTTCATTAGTCAACTCACACTTGGCTATCGTGGTGTACAATAAAAACGGCCTTGACATTCCCCGTTTGTGAGAAGGACTAGTTTCAACAGTGAGATAATATGTGGGCTGTTTATTATTCAACATTCAGTGCAATATTTTAAATCATTATCAACCAATAGCATTGAACCAGTGATAGCCTGAGATGGGAATATCGATAACATAATTTTACTGCTTACTTGTCTCCTACTAGATGCCAGTACACGGTTTCAACAACAATATTAAATGAGTGTTTAAACACAAATGTATGTCCTTGTAAATATGTAGATTGGACTTGTGATAGTGCGCTGCATCAGCTACTGTTGAAACAACATTGAGCCGCACGTTAGTGTAAGTTAAGTAACAAATTAAATTTCAAGTTTATTCACATCAAATTTCTCTTTAAACTTAGACAATTTAATACATTTCCAATTTTTTGTATTTCGTAAAATTACTCCACTTAATCTAAAATTTCGGTTGCGGGAGACCGTTTCGGTAGGTACCACCGAAGCTTCTATTTCTGCCGGCAATAAACAGCGTGCAAACATTACTGTGTTCCGGTTTGAGCGACGTTGAAACTAGTGATATTGCCGGGGTAAAGGACTTAAAATTTATGTCTCAAGCTTAGTGTGGTGCTGTGCGTACCATCCTAACTAGCGCCACGTTGTCATGGGCAGACGTATGAACGTTCCGCTCGTTTCGTCACTGCTGCGAATAATAAAAAAATATAACGTACTAAATAGATATTAAGCAGACCTTATGTTTCATTTTAATATCTATACTAGGGGAGAGGAGTATTTTATTAATCAAATGTTCGAAACAAACATCATTGACTTTAATCCAGTTTGTTGGAAACGGTGTAACCGTTTGTTGGAAGCAAAACAGGAAAGTCGAGTTAAGACCTGGCTCGTAACAGTTGTGGATTAATTATTGATAGTGTGAAATATTACCATATTAAATATGTACGTATAAAACATACATACAAATACTTTTTAAACATTAACTATGATAAAAAACCCTGAAACGTTTACCATATTTTTTAAAACTTGAAACGTAGAAGAAACGTATCACAATATTTTATTTTAGGTTTATCTATGTTATTCTTTTTATCGGAATTCGCCTGAATCAATAGTAAAAATAATAAATAGCTAAATTACCGAGAAACCGAGTCTTATACAGCGAGATGACGAATGCAACATACTGCTGTGTAAACATCCCAATTAGCAACAAATTGTTATGAACAGGCCGTACCGCTTACCACCAGGTGAACGTTCTGCTGTATCGGAGTCGTTGTCAGGATTAAGTCAATATTCTGTGACTTGACCATAATTATTATTTTTTTAATTTTATTGTACCTAATACAACTAAAACTAACACGTAGATATTTGCCGTAACGGTTAAACCTAAAAAAAAATATGAATACTATTGATAGCGGGAAATATTTATATTATTAAACTAGTTTTAGACCTAATAACAAACACACGCTTAAATAACATCTTTTTATTTAATAGATAGTTGTTTTTTTTTACTACTTCTTATAGTTTAGCATATTTCCACTTGCCAATCAATGCGTCTCAAGAGGCCACTAATAGGTAACACCAGTAGAGTAGCAGCTTTTTAAATGACCTTAAACAAACATACAAAATCGGTTCATCAATCCACATACCTGAAGGGTACGGCGATTGACCCCAAAAATAAGTAATTTTTTTTTCGACGAAACAACGAGACTAATGAGATAGTAAGTGACACGCCTGCCGCTAACGTCACGTCAGTTAGTATAATATATACAGCATCACATTGTGTTAGTTGCTTTGAGATATACGATGTTAATATGTCACGATACTCCACTATCAGCTACAGCGCCCTTCAAATCGGAATACGGTAATATTTGCATACTACTGTTTGGCGGCAAAAATAGATGCTGCGATAGTACCTACTGAGACGATCTCTAGTAAGAGAGGTACCACAGTGGATAAAGTAGGTTCGACAGTAAGATAATTGACAAAAACGGTAGAGATGGTCATATAAATTTGAAACTAAATAGTGTATGCATTAACAGTAAAATAATTTAAATTACATAGTATATGTATATACATAAAACAAAAATACAATGAAAAAAATTAAGATCATAAATTTTGAACGGAAAAGATACATAAAAGTTTTTTTTTAATATATTCAATAATAGCAAGTAGGAGTATTTATTTTTTAACTGGTTTTACCCTTTATTAAGCATTTTCTTGGTGAATTATACTAGTGACAGGATTCTGTACCCGGAGACTTTCTAGGTAGGTGCCACCGCAGCTTCTTTTGCTGCAACAGTACTGCAATGTGCCATTATTATGTTCCGAATTAAAGGATGCTGTAGCTATTGAAATTACTAGACTACGAGACATAACATCTTGTGTCTCAAATCGAGGAACATGATGTAATGTTTATAGACTTAATTAGCACCGCGTTGTCATGGCTTCGAGAGGCCTATGTTCAGCAGTGAATTAAAATAAGTTTGTGATAAAGAATTGTCCAAATTATAAAGTTAAGTAATTTATGTAATAGTTGGATGAACACAATACTCCGGTCGCAACAGAGGACTCGCCCCTGCACTGAAGCATGAAACCGGTGTAATCATCATAGAAGGTGACTTCACAATTAAAGTAGTATCAGTAACATTAAAATAATTATCTAAGTTAATTGTTACATAAGTTGATCAAATGACTATAAAATAGTAAACAAGAAAAATGACGAAAGACGCATTATTTGTATAGCATTGTTATTATAACTAGCTGCTACCCGCCCACTTTGCCGTAGAACCCCTTTTGGTAGCAATATATTTTAAAATCTGTTCATAAGTGACCTATACTTGGTAAAAGGACTATTCCGACCAAATTTCAAGTCTCTACGACTTATGGTTCGAGAGATGTGATGAGTCTCTACATAGGAAGGAAACTCCTATATATAGACCAGAAATAAACCAACCCAGACACACACAAAAACTAAAAAGCTTTCGTGTAACTACTCCTAGTAGGAGCAGTTGGAAAAAAACTAGATTATACTAATTTAACCTTAGACCCTGAGTCCGCGAGCCCAATTTCAGACAGGCCCAATATCAATCTAAATCGAAAAATTACTAGCAAGTGATTTTTAGACATAGAAGTATAATTTCAAACAATCCTTCGCGCTTAATATTAATTATGTGTAATTATAATTTAAGAGGAAACTGCGTATATTTGCTAAGCTTCAGATAGGTGGCAGCACTGTTTCATCACTGTACCTTTGAACAAGGTCTTGAGTCGCCAGTCTCTTTAACTGTCGACGGGAGCACAAATCGTGGAGCAACTATTGACGTCTATACACTTCTTCCATGTATTCATCATTGTATGTAATATCATCATCATTGATATGACTATTAATCTTAGTATTTATTGTTAATGTACCTGTTTAACTATCGATGGAACATTGTGTGATGTAAATATTCTAAAATGCCAGATAACATGTTAGTGATAGAGTGCCGCTGAATTTATACACTTCTTAAGAAATCATAGACTAGAGAACCGCCTGTAAAATATAAAGGTTCATACTTCCATCAATCACGAAAACTCCATTCACCAACAGCAGGTAATAAAATAATAATCTACATACTTCATTAATAAATAAAAAGGGTTGTCATCGCAGTTTAAAAAGTAGAGTTCGTTATAAGAAATTATTAATAGTTGTCGAAAATAAAATAACAAAAAAAATGGCTTCAGTTCAAGGCAGACATTTCCTTAATTGAATTTTCACATATTGCTTGTGTAAGAAATTTCAATATCGTTCAATGGTCGACGTAAGACCGTTATATGATTCGCTTACAACACGTACTACGAACAGCTTCAGCTTCAGCAAATATGTACTGAACAATTTCCTTGTGAAAACTGTTGGTCTTTCATTTTAACCATGTAATGGCTAAATAAATATTAGATTTTGTACAATTATCAATTTGTCTAATGCTAACAATACTAAAATATGGTGCATACGAAATGAAACGTTTAAATTTTTTCATTATTTCTACAAAATTTAAAACTCTGCAGGATTTCATTTCGTAAGTGAATAAAACAGTATAAGCTATAATTAGACGATTTACTTGTAATTTCAAGCTACACAATTAACAAGGTTAATATCCTTATTGAAAAGTATTAAATAGATAAGCAAAGAGCATTATTACACTACCGTTGTGTTAATGAAGTTAATTATTTAGCATAATGAATACATAACAAATCAATGAGGAAAACCAACGATTAATAATAATATGGTTAGAAATAAACGTTGCAGAAATGCGAGTAAAAAAGAAATACCCTTAAGATTATCGTTTTTCTAAAATATTTACACATGTAATTAACTTAGTTCACATATCAATGTATTTAGATTAAGATAAGTTAGTTAAAATTTTTATATACATAGTTATAATTCTAAAAATCGAAAAAATAAAAAATGATAAATTACAGTACCATCACTTATATATTATAGTTAAAATAAACTAAATTACTTGCTATTATTTTCAATACGTTTAAGCCAAAACAATATTTTCGGATTGCGTAGATATATAAAATGATTAAAAAATTTACTTTAAGATGAACTTTAAGTTAAGATCGTAAGGTAACCAGTTAGTCATTTGTTTCATAAAATTAGTATTTTATTGATTACCTTCAAGATGACGTCAAATATGTTACTCAGCTTTAGTACCATTAGTATCCGTTTTATGAAATATCCATCTGTATATCTATAAGAGATATCCAGATATTCATTGACTCATCCCGAGATCTCCGAAACTATTAGAAGTAAACACAAGAAATATCGATAAAGATACTGCTTCCGCCATTTAGAGGTCAGCTAAGAATGTATTTTACAAAATTCATTATTCAAAGGGTTGTTGCAGGGATGTTAATAACAGGTAGGGACAGCAGGTTGCCGCCGGGCTAGAACATGTCTAACAAATTACAAATCTAATTCATATATTATTCCTAGTTCTTATTTCAAACACGACACCTATATTCTCCTTTTCTTCTTCAAAAAGAAAGACAAAGGATAGGAATCCATAAAGTCTGCTTTGGTGGAATAACTAATACATTGATTTTTCTTAAAGGTATATAATTAAAAATCTATATAATCATAAACAATTCAAAAATTAAATATATTTATTACGTCTTTTTGTTTCACATGCTTACTATCTATTATAAATATTATAAATGACAGTCTGTTTTCAGCGTGATTTTTAAAGGTATTTTTATACTATTTATATATGTATTATGTGTATATTTAGGTCCTGCAATACAAAATATATCACTTTATCTCGAAACACAGAAATCACTGCTTGGGGCAATAATCAGTGAGAACAACACTTGCCCATCAAAATAAAACACTCCACAGGTTTAGATTCGTGGGCGATACATTAAAGTGATTGAGATTGCAATTCAGATAAGCGTTCGATACACCATCCCTGCTTACACAATCATACACAATCGTACGATCCTATAATCTGAACATCTACATCACAATATTATTTTCTCATCATAACTTTGTTTATAAAGTATTATTACTTTTCTTAATTTTTACAAGAGACCTTAGTCTACTAGTAGCTTAGTACTTCCATCGGTCCTAAATGACGATACAAAGTTACTCGATGGAAAATCATTTATAT
The DNA here is from genome assembly GCA_029034505.1 of Ornithoptera priamus. NCBI lineage: Eukaryota > Metazoa > Arthropoda > Insecta > Lepidoptera > Papilionidae > Ornithoptera > Ornithoptera priamus. Next base: position 6,119,103 of record JARDWD010000395.1, read on the forward strand.
AATTTTTAGAACATTAATTAGCTCCTAATATAATAATTCATATTTAACTATAATTTAATTGACGATAAAGAAAACAAAGTTTGAACAGAATTCCTCCTGCTGTGATTCAAACATTATTTTTTATCGCGAACTACTTTATCTACGTACTTTTCAAACCGATGCTATCATCAAGATCGGTATCACACCTCTATAAAAATGAATTATGATCAAACATAAAATATACTAATTGTGTACGGCAGACGTTAAACTATCTTTATACATAAATATAATAAATTTTCTGAGACCATGTACTATTATGTCAGAAACAACAGTAAACCAAATATACTCTTTAGATGAAGATTAACAGACGTTGTTTCAAAATCAATAGATAAGTAACCTTAAGACAAAAAAGCACTAGACAAGAAAACGGTATTAAAGGGCCCAGATGTATAGATCCCGAAATCCTTTGGGATGAATTAACGTTCGTCCTACTTTCAATTCCATTAAGCACGAAAATTTATTAAACTTCATTTGTAGCCAACTCTTTTTTCTTGACAACACTTGTTTTAAAGTAAATACTTAACACGAGACCGATCTATGTCCGGCTGTGGACGTCTATTGGCTGATGATGATGATGATGATGACTTAACGATTATCCATTGGCAAATGAAGTAAAAGTAACAAATAAAAATAAATATTTATAACCTCAAATTTTTCGTGCACAAAATTACATCATGCGAAGTACTTGATCCTAGAATTTAAACAAAATTTCCGTACATTTTGATGCTGAATAAAAAATAATTATTGAGTGAATAAACTGGTATTTTCAGACGAGTTGGTTCTGCCATTCGTCGTCCTTCGAATAAAATATTTTGGTCGTAGATGTCATCGTGCCTTGGATTTATAATGAAACATACTAAAATGGATGTTTATGTGCATTGAATACAATGAACTTCCGACAACGTGTACATGGTAAAGCACGAAAGAAAAAAACTCACGAGGACCGGAGAGGATTTGTTCCTTAAACAATTCATAAAACGAAGCATAAAATTTGATATGAACCTTAAAACTTTTCGACCTTGAAGGAGGTTGTAGACGGCGAACATCTTTTTGCAAAAATATGACATTTGTTTAAAAACTCATCACTTATGTAAATACTTTAATATTAAATAATGAACAAAAAACCATAAATATATAATAGCTTTGGATAGATGTTACATTTGAATAATAATAAAAAAGTTCCAAAGTTTCTGAAGATGGACAAAACTAGTTTGCTTGGCAGGACCGAGGACCAACTTTATTACCAACACACGAGAGTCATTGGCCTCACTGGGGCCAATCGAATCTTTTGTTAACTTCTATCCGATAAATACGTTAAGACTGTTTTATTCCATCAGCATTCACCAGAAACAAATTTGTATTTATCTCACAGGCAAGTCATCAGACAGAGACGTGTATGGCATAGAGTATAAAACGAAATCATTGGCGAATACTGTAAACCTTATTGTTTATAGCCTTATCGTGGCGAACTGTAAATAGTTTGTCTCAAAGATAACAGTAACTAAGAATTCAGTTAAAAGCCGAAGATTAAAAACTAATTCACACTTAACCTTGTTCCGTGTATTAAAGTGGTAAGTAATACTAATGGACCGACGGAAATTTAGCGGTGCGTGGTGTTATGTACTTGTGACAACATTTATTAAAGGGGAGGGTATTGAAGGGTAATAAATAGTAAATTAAAAGTTAATAAGAAGAAGACAGAAGGGAATAAATAAGAGAAGATGAAAAGAAGAATGCGACAAAAAATTACAAAAGGAATGATCTTTTCAGGCACCCTCCCCCTCTTCAGAAGGCGTCTTCACTCCAAGGAGGAATGAGAGAAGGAAATGGGATGCAGCATGATAGAGAAGAGAAGTATGGTAGAAGAAAGGAGTAAAATGATGAACGGAATGGAAGATAAGAGAGTTAGGAATGAGATACATGAAATGATGGTAAATCATTGGAAAGTAAACGGCCCTGACCCAAAATACGCAGGGGGAATGACAAAAAAAAAAAAAAAAAACATTTATTAAAACAATTGAGTATTTATCCTATCAGACACCTATTTTTACAGCCAAACAGTATGCAAGCATTACTGTGTTCTGGTTTGAAGGGCGCTGCAGCTAGTGTAAGTACAGGAGTAACGAGTCTTGACTACATATCTCAGGCGACGAGCTCAATATGGTGGGTGCGATGTACACACGCATCCTAACTAGCGTCAAGTTTTTATGTGCGAGCGTATCACTTACCATCAGGTGAACGTCCTGCTCGTATCGTCATATCATAGAATAAAAAAAAAACACAAAAAAAAAATTATTATCTCTTAATTACCGCCCCTGCTGCTGCTTAATTACATAAAATTACTTCACAGGTAAAAAAATTAAAAGTAAAGCTTCTAAAATAAATAGGTTATTTATAGTTTAATCACTTTATGTTTTAAGCAATATAATAATTTGTGTAGATGACTGTACATAGCAAAGTATTTTTATGTTAAAAAAATATATCTTAATTTAAACATATCAATTTGTTTTTGTCGTTTAAGCCAATTGTCAGATAGATTATTTTATGAGATATTATAAATACTTAACATATAACATTTAAGCAAATTCATCATCAGCCGATAGACGTTCACAACTGGACATAGGTCCGAAAATCTCCACATTGATCGATCCTGCGCTAGAGTCAGCATGGCATGGCACTAGGTACCGTCGTTTGTAGAAGTCCATATGGAGAGATTTAGGACATATCTCACCACGCTGGGTCAATGCGGGTTTTTTTGTAATTTCCATTTTTTAGTCATATATATCACAGTATTTCTTTCTGTTACATTATCTGTCCATATCTTTATATTTCCCCAGATTTTTGGCTTAGTCTTGTACTTATTGCTATTTATTACTTTTCCTATTATCATCTTGCTTGACCCAATGCGGATTGCTGAGAGTATAAGCAAATTAATCAACAATAAATAAATAAAAATAACTTCACTTATATTTCATCACTTGAAAGTGGCAATTGAATTTATATGACATGTTGTTTATAAAAGCAATGAAAAAAGAAACCGTTGATTTAAATTTGATAGAGAAAATATGTTATTGTTAGTCATAATTAATATAAACGATAAAGTATACGTGTTTATGTGTAAAACTAGTTTATTCATACGGAAAGCGAGATTTTTCTACACCAATCAAGGTCGACGGTTAAAACGCGCCGATGTAAACATCGTGCGTTGAATATTGCTCTCCGAGTGATCTCATTCATAATACAAAGACACTGTGCATTCATTTTATAACAAATATTTGTTGTTCGTAATCTGGCCTTCACTCACGGTGCCAAGTTTATCGCAGGATAAATCCATTAATCGATAAGCGAACTGATTGTATGTCGATGTTATGTAAAAAAAAAATACCTTTTAAACGGCCTCACACGAATTAGTTTTCGCTCAGATTTTGTCACCAAACATCGGCCTAAACTCTTCATTCATAAAGGTTTTATTTAATGGTCCAACAGCTGGGTATCGAGTCCTCTCGTCTTGCAAAAACCGCCGTCAAATCGGTGAATTCATCAGATATCCCATGACCAAGATTCTTATACACATGTCAATGCGCCTGCTTTACGAACTAAACTATATGAAGATTCTTAGTGTTCCACATATAGTATTAAATTTTATAAGCATAAGAAAACTAAAAGAAATTAACAGCTCAAAATAGTACACCTACTTCTGTATTTTTTAAGATCTTCTTCGAGTAATTTTATTTTGTACCTTGTATACACGAGATATGTACACGTATAACTACGTAATACATCGATCAAAGTTTGTTACAACATATGTATAATTAATATTCATGGTTAAACAAAGATTGAAATATGTAACCTTGGGACCGATGTGATGTTATTTAATATAATATATCAACATCAACTGACATACAAACAGATACCTTATATTACCTGTTTGAATACTACACATCTAACAGTGACTGATTTTTTAACAGTTTTAAAAAAGGGCTTTGATAGAAATTTAACGTAATAACTTAAATTTAAGAATTTCCTGTCAATATCCTGTTCCCAATTTTAAACGAAATTTAAACTAACGAAATTGATTTAGAAACATTTTTATTTAACCTCCAGATCCTACTTTAACTAAAATACGGTAGGTTTAATTTTTCATATCATCAATTTACTGACCCACAAACGTAACTAAGTTACTGAAGTCTTCGTCATACGCTTGCTCTTTAGATATACTCAATTGCCGAGAGTTTACTAAAGAAATCATTATTTATACTTTTTTTTACTAAGACAAACGGATATCAACTATTCCGTATAAGTTGTTAATTTTTGAACTGTTATAATAAAATTGATTTTTACGCTCGCATCAAAACAGAGGTCTACTTGAGCATAGTTACACATTTCAGTTCATGAAATCCATAACCTAAACATTAACGTGATGTAAGTTTTAGACTAGAACTTGTATCTTAAATAATAAAATTTTTACAATCACTTTATAAATATACTGGCTGTTCCCCGCCTGCTTTGGTAGCCATAATATATAAATAGATTTAAAATTTCTCATATATATTCCTGTCCGGCGTCAACCCGCACCCCATAAACTACTTTCCGTTATTAATACCCCCGCAACCTCTTTTGGGGAAGGAATTTTGTATAATCCATTCTTAGCCGACTTTTCAATGACAGAATCAATTTTTCTATCAAATTTTGTGTCTACGTCTAATAATTTCGGAGATCTCGTGATGAGGCATTGAATCTCTTGGTATCTCCTAGATATATATATATATAGATACAGACGATTTAATGTATATATAGGTATATTAATCTTTTCTATAATAATAACCAGGGACACAAACAAACATTAACTGATAATAGGTTAACGTCATCCATCATAGCTATGTACACGTTAATCTCTATCTGCAAGATTAATAGTCTTATTCTTTTATATTACATAAGGATATTTTTTATTAACAGTAATTTTATTGTTCTCAATATTGAGTCTGGAATCTTCTCTCACAAGGATAGACACGAAGGCTATTGATGGTATCATTATAGAGGAACATGTCGATTTCTTCTCGATATTTTCCTTTACTGGAAGCTCTGGCTGTTTTGTGGTAAGTACCACGTAGCTCTTATTTATTAATATAAACAGTAGTGTGCAAACATTACCGTAAATTACTAGGACAACGAGACTTAACATCTTATATTTCAAGATGAGGACAATTATGTTTATATTATCTATGGTAGTATATATCTATGGTAGTAGTAGTATCTATGGTCGCTTTGTTAAATAAAAAAACGTAGAGATCTAATCCGCGCCTCTTGAGCTATAGCGAGTACGATCACGTTAAATATTGACCTACCACAGCTTCACTGAGCTATATCGACTTCATTACTATATATTAGTACTAAATACTAATATTAAAATCGTTTTATGGTTAGCTAAGCACACTTTAATCAATATGAAATAAACTAACATATAATGATTTGGATTTTCCCGGTATTAAAAGCAAACATTGACACATACACATACGTGACTTTTGTACTATACAAATAAATTAAATTCATTTATATGTACTACAATGTAAAAATAAAAAAGGCATAATCTTAATATGTTTTATTAACATAAATAATTGTTATGTAACAATAACTAATATTATTTAGTTTTTGGTAGAATTTGATTATTGGTAGATTTGGAATTGGTTATGGCAATCTCTGAGATGCATTCTGAGATCATAAAGTACATGTATTACACAGCATCATTAATAATTCATATATTAACAATAGTACTGCAGATCGTATAGGTATTTCTGGTGGAAGGTCTCTGTTGCCGGACACCGCCTAGGTAGGTACCACTGCAGCTTATATTAACGTCAAAGAGTGATGAACAGGCATTACTGTGGTTGTGTATATTAATATAACTAGTGCCACATTTTTGTAGGAAGGAGTATCATTTACCATCAGGTGAACTTTTCGCTCGTCATCAAAGCAATCTCGAAAATAAAAAAAAGGATATAATGTATTAAGAGGTTCTGATGAAGATTGCAGGAAAATAATGGATGAGAGCGTAAGACCGATTGGAGAATATATCTTTGGGAGAGAGCTACGTCCACCAGTAGGCATCTGTCGGCTAATGACGTTGGCATAACAGGATCATTGTGAGATTGTGTTTCTTAAGAATTGAAACATTTAATGTGTAAATTATATATCAATGCAGTGTGAAGTTTTCACAAGCAGCGCAGACTGAGAATTTAGTCCGATCAAGTTGCATAAGTCTTCATTGAGACTAACAGGATCGATGTCATCAGTAAAATAGTAAGTCCCATAAAAGTAATAACCGAAACAGATTGATCCTTGATTCCTATATTTTTGTAAGTATCAATAAAGTAATTTTTTTTTGTATTTTCAATCGATTTCATAAAAAAAATTCTCTATTCCTAAGTTACGATGATATTTTTTTTTTAAATAATCGTGTTTCATTATAATGTTTTTTACTTAAAACCACTCATGACTATTTATAAAGTTATCTTATTATGATATTCCAAACACTCGCCAGTTTAATAAATAAAGCTTAATAGCAGTTTGAGTATAGAGTAATTTCTTTGAATATCCTTTTCTGTCTAATAAAAAATATTTTTAGCATTACAAATCAAATAAAAAGTATCTATTTTGATTTCACAGAGACACGAGAATATTATAAATTTGTAGGTTAACAAAACAAATGCCAAATATCCATTTTTTTAAGAGGAACGCTCCAACATGCAATATCTGAGAATATTGACGGACTTGCAGTATTTTTGCCAGTAGATAGACTGAATGTTAAATTATATCATGAAAGTCTTATTAGTCTGAAAATAACACTGGTGTCAAATATTTCCACTGTTTTGTTGTAGGTAAAATTCCATTTAAATTTTCCACGTACACATATAAACGGAACATTCGTGTTGATGCGTATTTTACCAATTTATTTAGTATAGTGAAGTAAGATAGTAGAATTCATCAACTGGCAATAAGCTCTACAGTAATAAACCCAATAATACAGGATAATTATAAAGTAAAATACTAATGATATGATGCAATACTGCTTGGTACTACCGCAGAGCCTTCTTCTACCGTCGAACAGTCGTGTGCAAATATTACTGAATTTCGGTTTCAAGTGGTCTGTAGCTAGAGTAAATACTGGTGTGACGATACTCAACATCTTATGTTTCCGGCGACTAGCGCAATATGGTGCAATATATATCATCCTAACCAGCGCCACGTTGTCATGGACGGGCGTATCACTTACTATTAGGTTAAAGTCCCGCACGTCTCATCGCTTAAGTGAATAAAGCAAAAAACTTATTACACTATCCCTTTAAAGTTCAGTTTATTTGTAGCATTTTAAGGATTTAAGAGTAATATATGTGACTTACGTATATACTAATATTATTACTTCAAAACTTATTACCGAGCCATAGTAAAAATAAGTTTTATTTTAATTATATCGGATTATGATTTTATGATTATGATAATGAGTACTAGTATGCATATCAGAAAAAAAATAAAATTATTATAAAATGTTGCCGTATTATAAAATAAGTCGTTTCAAAAAGTCTATATTAGTTTTTGTCTGTGAAATTAGGTCACAAAAACATTTATGATGGATAAAGGAAATTATCTCTGCCCTAATGGGGCACATTCTCAGTAACTCGAATCTTACGCTAATTCTCTAAATACCTCGTAAACGACCGACTACGCATTGCTAAGGTAATAAAACTCCCTTTGTTCCTTAGGATACTTCCACGACATCAGTGTTATTACGGTTGTAAAGCCTGACCTTTGCTGTAATCAAAGAGCCCATAGCCAAATACAAAGTCATTAAGACGAAAATATATTTTTTTATAACAATATAAATGAACCCGCAATTTTACGGAAATAATTAAACTGTTTTGAATTGACATACAAATCGGAATTATAAGTCTTCAGTATTTTCTTATGTAACATTTTTTTCTTATTCAATTACTCGATGATATACACTGCAGCGTATTGCGCTCGTCGCCTGCGCTTATCCCAGTAATTACACTAGCTACAGCGCCCTTCAAACCGGTACACAGTAATGTTTGCAGAGTATATATGTTACATTGACCATTCGACGCGGAATGATTTGTAGATGGTTGTAGATGTTTTTTTATTTTGAATTACATTACATATGCTTCATAATTTTATTTCTAATTAACTTTCATAAACATTTTTATTGCGTATTATTTATAATAATAATAAATAAACTTTATTTCGGTCCCTGGGGCCATAGTGTTAGTGAATTAGTAACAATTTTGGCTTAATGACACAGTAACAGGGTAGTATTTCATAATTTTAAAATTAATATTTAAGCGGTTGCTATAATAACGATTGCGGTTGCTCTTAAGGAATATTTCTGACAAATTTCAAATCTAATTCTATGTTACGACTGTTACTAGTATAATATAAAATTAATAAAATCAATATGTTCGATAAATTAGTCAATCTTCCGATATTATTGTATCCTCATACATCATAACTGATTTGACGTAGCAGTTTGTGTAAGTAGTTCACGCTTAACTCGCTTTCAGTTGAAGGTTTTAGCCGAGTTCATCTAATAGATAATAATTTTATTTTCACGACAAGTGATGTGACTATACAGTTAAAAAAGACAACTAAGATACAGTTATAAAACTAAATTTTTTTAGCGATACGTTATGACAATTTATTTCTATTTTATAAGTACGGGAAGCTGCTGGTTTTATGACTAGGGCTCTATTCTGTATTTTAGTAAAAAAAAAATTACTTTGATATTAAAGAAGATATTTTTGAGTGTGTGTATATGAGTGTGAATAGAGACAGAAAAGAAACCTTGGTTATTTTTAAATATGCGGCAGCAATAAATATTGAGTGTTATATATATATGATACATTAATTGTTTAATTGTCTATCATATACTTTGCAATATGTAAACGATTGACGATATAACGATATTTGATGTTTGGAAATTATTCATTCAACATTTTATTCAATAAGTATTTCACGTGTGACTGATACATAGTAAATAATAAAGTGAATAGTTTATAATTGAGTTAACATAAATTATGCAAATTGATTTTATTCAATGTAAGCTTTATGTGCACGCGATCGTTACACTACTTGTATGTTTCCTTAATTTTCTTTTCCCCACAAAAAACTTGTAAACATTCATACGAATTTAATAAAATACGGCATAAGGTACTATAACTTTATAAGATTCTGAAGATTTTTCAGTGTTAAATTATTTTACTGTTAAATTAACTTTACTGTTAATTCGTACACTATTTATCTGCCAGCACATTTATATGACCATCTTTATCATTTTAGTCAATTATTTTTGTTAATTATCCTAGCGAATCTATTTTATCTACTGGTGGTAGGTCTCTGTTGCTGGAGACCGTGTAGGTACCACCACAGCGCCTTTTTCTGCCGCCAACCAGCATCGTGCAAACGTCACTATTCCGATTTGAAGAGCGATGTACCTAGTGAAATTACTGATGTACGATATTTCTTGTCTCAAGGCGACGATCACAATGTGGTGAAGTGTATATAACTTAACTGGCGTCACGTTGTTTTGCGCAGGAGTATTACTTACCATCGACTGAATGCACTTGGTAGAATAAAAGAAAGCACGACAGGCTGTCCTTGGTTCATTTTCTTGAGCCTTTATACGATGAAGCTTCATTGCCGATAAAAAATAGTATTTAATTTTTTTTTGTATCTAACTATTAAACATAACATTTACGCGTATTACAAAAGATAAGTGCTTTTGTAATGTAATACTCGTAAATTAATATTCTTATATTATAAAGTGATTTCGCATGAACAATTTGAAAAACAATAGGTTTTGAATTGTAAAGTAAACGGAGCGTGTATTCGCAACCGCCATTAATCATAACAAAAATAAGCAAACAACATTTACACCGCTGCGACTATTAACATACTGAGCAGTGATGCGATGTTGACATTTCAAAAATACACAGGCCACGAGCGCAACCAGAAATAGGTCATGATAACTATCCCGTAACAACAAAACGCGTCGTTTTGGTAAATATATATTTACACGAGCTGTTCCCCGCCCGCTTTGCTGGCCGTGATGTAGAATTAGATTTAATATTCAGACTTGGAGTGGTGGTAGATTTCTGTTGCCGGAGACCGTCTAGGTAGGTAACATACAACCCCCCCCCCTCCGAACACGAACCCGCCATGTAGTGACTATGGGGCTCAGTAACCATGGCTTGGTCACCCACGGTGAAGCTTAGAGGAACCTACCCGACTGGCCGAAGCGTAGGGCCCGCTCGAAGTGGCCGCTCCAGGCGAACTCCGTGAGCTCTCCTGGGATATGTGGTCTGCAAAGGCAGGCTTGCAGTGCCCTTCACAGACATGGTTGAATCGCGGAGGAATATTGGTATTGCGGTTCGCCGCTCTCCCTACTCTCCGTAACTATGCGGTGTCGCGGCCGTGGGGACGAAGGTGTGCTAAAGCTATCCCGTGGCCCCGCCGTAAATCGACGACGGTGAGATATCGTCGGTGTTTCAGTCGATACAAGTACAACATAACCTGTCTTTGCCCCCGCGAAGGCAGGTCAGCGAAGGCATTTTTCTTGCGGAAAAAAAGGTATGTACCATTGCAGCGCCTATTACTGCCGCCAAGCAGTACTGTGCAACACATTACTGTGTTCCGGTTTGGAGGGCGCTGTAGCTAGTGAAATTACTGGGGTAACGAGACTCAACATTTTGTGTCAGGCAACGAACGCAATGTGGTGCAGTTTATAGCATCCGACCGCCATGTCTTTATAGGCAGGCGAATTACTTAACATTAGGTGAACGACCCGCTCGTTCCGTCGCTTAATTGAATAAAAAAATTACTAAATAACGCAAGAAATTATCGTAAGCAGTTGGTAAATATAATTTTGGAGTCACACGAGTATAACAAACACGTCTAGCCATACGGATGTGTTTAACGCGCCTGTTTATCATTATTACGTACGCTCGTTACTCTGATAATTATTATCTTAGCGTAAAACTTTACAACACTTTTAAAGTACTTAATAATTGTTACGATGTTCAAGTGAAAGCCAAAACGCATTTTTTACTTTTTCTATTGCCCTATTAAAAAACTTTTAATAGTGATGAGAAAATATACTTTAACAGTACCTATGATTAAATAAAATGAACAATGATATGTTTACATTTAATATAGGTCAATATTGAGATATTTAATTCGATCACTTATCTGTAAGATATAACATCAAAATACTACTTTCTTATTTTACATTAACCACATAAAATGAAGTTAGGTTTACCTCCGAAACGTATTCCCTTAAGCCACAAGTTCAGGGTCACAACGAACGAAGTGCAGAGAGCCGACCACCATAAAATAAAACAATACCAACTTTGTAAACACAACACAAACGCGCACAACCAAGTTATAAACGGTACAATTAAACAAAAACAAATTATTTTACGCTCCCTTTTTATTTCACAATACACACGATAATTTACTTCCGTCGAAAATAAACGAGTGAAAGTTATCGAGATAAGTGTTATAAGGTTATGTTATTGTTGTGTAAAGGTGGAGCGTCAACACGCCTCGAACTCTACTTTATTACTGAACGAAGTGAAGTAAATTGCGGTCCGCGAAATGCTTTTAAGCAATGCGCGTCGTCGCTTCATATTCTCACGGTGACACAGACTATTCCTAATACATTACATTAGTTTTTTCTTATGTGTGATTAACTAGCCAATTCTATTAACTAAATTTTGAATATAAGATTTTTAACGTTTAAATTTTACCCTCTGAAGATATGATGTACATTTTTAATACAACTTTTAAGATGACGTGTGTATGAACAAACTAAACTCTTTTTAACCATAAAACATTGAGGAGCACCTGTTGGTGTACATATAGCCTATTTTGATTAATGATGCTTCTACGCCCGTCGCCTTTATATTTAATAACCTCTAAATAATAATATATTTTATTGTTAGTCGGATGTAGGCTCCGCCACAGGGTATTTTGTGCTGAGATCACTCTAGTATTGAACAGTTAGCGACGTCTAGTGTTTTACAACCAAAACTTTTGGTTTGTATGGTGCACATTTATTTTCTTCAAATTCTTTTGTAGGTCCTTCTACCCATTTGAATTTTTATTTGTAACATTTTAGACATTTTTATCCGCATTTTCAGATAATTTTTAATAGTAAGGTATAATAGAAATTGTCAATGAAATATAAGGTCCATCCAACTAAAATATTTAAAAAAAATTTAGCTCAAACTTTATTGTGTATTAAATCTTTTTCAGGTATTTTGGAAGGACGTTATGTGTCAATTTCTGTTATACCCTGCTGTAAAAAATTATTAGTGAAAATGCAGTTAAAAATGTTTACAATTATCAACAAATAGCCAAATATGTTTTCGTGTTTTTCATATACTTTAAATAAAATGTACAACTCCTAAAAACGTCTTAATTAAAATTAATCCAATCCTCGACAAAACAGTTTTTAATCATGTTGGCGTTAACCAGTTTCATGAAAGGGAACGACATAATTATGTATTGTGCTTGGAGAAGTGAGCACATAATGTTGAACATTCACAAAAAACCTACTGCTCTTTTCCTGGAATTATTTCCAAGCAAAATGTAGCTATAACTGAACTCAATGAAGTAAGTGATTTTTTTAGATGTCTTATAGAACTTAATATCATCCTATTTTGATTATTCCTCTAGACTCCAGACTCTAGCTTTATTCAGTATTTATAACTACAGTTTATATAATTCATTATATGTAACAGATGGTAGATATCTAATGCCGGGTACCATCTAGGTAGATACCATCGCAGCGCCCTCTTCTGCCAGCAAACCAGTGTACGTGTACATCACTGTGTTCCTGTTTGAAGGAATATTAAAATTAGCTAATGTACTTACTGGAGTAACAACACTGAATGAGTTATGTCTCATGTGACGAGCTCAATGTGGTGCAGTATGTACAATTCTTACTAACCCGTCGTTGTTATGGGCAGGCGTATTACTTACCATTCATTAAACGTCCCTCTCGTCTCATCGCTTAATTGAAATAAAAAAAATCGTCGAAGTAAAAACCTCGACTCCACAAAAGTGGTCTAATTTTATGCTATAGCAACACCATCCTTTATGATGCTGCAGAAAATGGAAAATTATTATGGATTTTTAGCCTTTTATTTAATATTAGGTAGCACAGAATCATTAACGCTTCCACATAGTTAAATTTACAATAATTCTTTTTATTGCACAAAAATTATTAATACACTCATGTGTACTAATAAGAGTAGTAGGACTAAGTAGTCATTAGATAAATGTTATATATTTATAATTAAAATTATTTTATCAAAAATGTTATTGTAATAGCATTTTTATCACTCTGTATAACATAGACTTGTCATAATAATTATTAGTAGACAATTTACTATGGTCAGTTCTGACTCTAATGACAGTTTAATTTGAATGAATTAAGAGCTGTGTAGCTTGAAAGTCGATTTTGTAAAAAAAGACTTAAAAACAAAGTGAATCATGATTAAAACACAATCATGGATTGGAGGTACAGAAGAAGAATATGAAACACAACATTTTGGCTTCGGTGCCCAATGTCTTAAAATAGCAGTTCGACAAATGGTAGAACAAAAAATCAAAACGGGTGTCAAAGATATGGAAGCTTATTTGCAAGAGACATTAGATTTGAACGAAACTGATAAACATACTTTAACGCATTCTTGTGATAAGTTAATCAGATTGTACTGTGAACGGGCAAGTCCCTGTTTAGAAATTATTGATAGTGAAATTGAAAAAATATTAAAAGTTCCCGCTAATGTTTTGCTTCCTGAAGATGAAGTGCAATTGGAACAAGTGTCAGATGAAGAAAATAAGATCTTAAAAGAAGAAATAGCATCACTGAAGAAACGTGTTGAACGCGGGGCGTCAATGGAAGCTTTGTTGACTGCTGAAGATGAAGAGCTCTCGTCTATTGGAAAAATTTGTGAGATTGCTAAGAAAGATATGGAAGTATTAGATTTACTTCAAAAAAATTGTGAAAGCAATATTAATATCAAGATGATACCAAATGAAACACAGATCTTGTGTGCCAGTACACCATTTTTAAATAAAGATATTGACAGTTCGTTGTATGTCAATTAAGAGATATTTGTGATTAATTTTTTATTGAAGAAAATTTTAATGTATATTATTTGGTGCCATTGCTATTTGATCTCTTTACTATACCAGTAGAGCCAGTATATTGTCTAATTTCAAACCAACCTCATGATATGTATGAGTTTTCATGATCATAAAAAAATATTTTTAGTAATATAATAAAACATTTATTTCAAGCTGAGTGGCTCATAAAATTTGAAAAAATTCGTAAATTTACAAATATTATAAACTTATTAACTAATAATAAAAATTCTTCTATATTTAACATGGATAGATGTGAAGACATATCCAGTGTGCAATCATGTACGAGTCCCACTTGTTAATAATATAACATTAAACTTTAGTGAGTTAAAGTTTCAGGAATGGTCAAGATTATAATGTAAGCATAATGATTTGTCATTTTTACTAAAAAGTTTTAGTGCAAAGCTATGTATTAAATTTATTTATACTGTGAAATGTTTTTTAATTGGAATTTTGTTTCTTTTAATGACCTTAGAATTTAAGAAAATAATTTTTACATGTAGCAGTTTAGTTTATACTTTGCTAGTTTTGTACTTAAACAATGACTTACTTATGTAGATAACATTGGTGTCATGGATATTTTTAACATATATATTTGCAAGGTATGGGCAAGTATTTCCTATTATCAGAAAACTATCATTAATTGGAAAAAATGTTTTGTCATGTGTGTAATGGGTAAAAAAACTAGTACAAACAGTAAATTTTTAATTTAATGTAAAAACACAACTTACATGATTATCCATCTAATTACCAGCTATCAGAGAATAACAACAGTACATTAATTTCATTAAAATTACTGTCCAATAACATCATAATTTAAATTCTATTATACTTGAAATCTATACAAAAAAAATCTTAAACATTTAATTTAGTTTAAAACATCAATAATATTAGAAATTGGCACAATCATTGATAAATAAAATTTAGAGACTATAAATTGTAATAAGAAATTAAATATTTTTTTTTAACTTATATAGATCGCAATTACTACAAACCTCTAAAAACTATTCACATTTATTGATATCACATTTATATATTTTTTAATCTACAGACACATCTATATGAACGATAAGAGTTCAACTCTTACAAAATATATTTTGTATAGCAACACCAAACTGCTATAATAATTATTAAAACAGTTAATCTTCACATTTAAAGCTTACACATTCTATTTTTGGTAATGATCATTGACTTTACGTTTAACTACAAGGTTGGAATTTCAATATTTACACAAGATTAATGATCGAAAAATGCTTTTCCAAATTTTATACATAAAATACACACTTCTAAAATAGCTTATTAAAACAATAAGCTTTTATAAATAATAAGCATGAGATCATTCAATAAAAGCATTGGTACAATAATTTCTTCTAACAATCTGATGAACAGCATCTAGCTAACACTATCTGTGCCAAGACATTTTTTCCCCGACTTGTTCAGGATATTTGATATTTTGACTAAAGATGGATATATTACCTCAATATTTACAATTTAATAAACTTATATAATTTATTCTATACTGCATCTTGTATAATGCTTCATTGTTTAGGTGAAAATATAGTTTACAGAATTATATTTGTAATGAATCAAATGTTTTCAGGTCATTAAAACAATATCACTGTTTGTATCGCCTGTGGTACACATGGCATGGAACATGTTAACTTCCTTTGTTATGGTTTCTAAACCATCGGCTATTTAAAAAAAAAAAAAAGGTTTTAGTTTTTGTATATGTTGACGAGTGGTATGTAGCTTTAGTGAATAATGTTGATATTTGAAATGACAATTTTTTAACACATTAACATTATCAATATTTATATCAAAAGTACCTCTCGTAGAAAATATAAAATATAGCCAAAAGGAAGTTTGAAATAAGATTAGAAATAATGTAGAAAAATATTTAAACAAAAAATTATAATACATTTATTGTACTCTGAATTACAAATGTTAAAATTATAATTTTCTTTCAAGGAAAGTCTTCATTAAGCAGTGGACCTCAGAATGATGATTGATCATCAGTCAGACGTCAGTCATCATCAGATCTCGAAAGACTTGAGTCTTACACGTTTTTGTATTGTTTGTAATATAATAGAGCCTATTTATGAGGCAATTTAAGTATACAAGATGTTGAAGTTACATGTGATGTACTTTTACTTGATGGCACCATTTATGAATAAATAGCTTTATAAAAAATAGACAAATAGTGCACCACAAGCGATAACTATTTAAAAGACAGTAAACAATTATCACAGACAAAATAATAAAAATTAGATATACACTTACTGATACTGAATATACAATATTTTAGAATTGATGCTTTATCTTTCATATTTTCTTTACAACACTTAAATTAGTTTTAATCTCTTACAGAATCCTTACACTTTAAACATGTTTTTCATTGAAATAATACTAATAATGATAATATCCTTTTTGAGCTTAAAAAAAAATATACTTGTCGTTAAACTTTTATTGTCTGACCTTATGAATTTTTTATTATTTTATACAGGCATGTTAACATGTATTATATGGACATACATAAAACATTCCTTTTTTTTACCGCAAACATCAACTACTGTATCGGTACATACCCATGATAATACTTTTATAATATACTATTTCTAAATAAAATGAAATGATATTTTCATTTAACTTAAATTCTATAGTATTATGTCAATGAGATCTTTAATGTTAAATTAATCTATTTATTTACTGGTGATCATCCTAAGTATGTACTTCCGCGGCGCCTAGTTTTGCCGCCAAATACTTGTGTACAACTACTAAACAATACTTGTTGTACTACCGTGTACCGGTTTGAAGGGCGCTTTAGCTAGTCAAATTACTGGGGTACAAGATGTAAAATATATGAAAGTGACGACCACAATTTAGTGCTGTTTATATCAAGCATATCATCAGATGAACGCATTGCTCGTCCCTTCGTACCATAAAAAAAGTCTTAACTTTTGTTAAAGTGTGTCCTTACGTATTGAAATTTTTAACGTATACATATTTATACGAAAGGTTTAAAGGATTTATTTTTTATAAGAAATTAATAAATTATCTCCAAAAAAATTCCATCACATACACTGACTACAGAAATTGAAACTAACCATTTTATAACCAGTTATAGTAATTTGTAAAAATAGTATTATTTATGATAGCTGCTATCATCTAACATGAATTTACGTGCTATTTATTTATTATACTTAACCTTCACACTATAGACTATGTGGGACATCAACGCTTTAATATTAGTGACTATTCTGACTAGTTCAAAATAAATTAGAGTTTAATGAAATGTCCGTCTAGAGGCTCGATTGTTCTTGTCAGTTCCGCCATCTTGTGTAATCGGTGCGCGATAGATTTTCAAAATTGTTGCTTTTAATTTTATTAATCACTGTACAGCTCTGTTAGATAAACAAGGACATTTAAGTCATTATTTTAGGAAATGCTTAACAATTAATAATCTTTTTTGTCAATAAACAAAAATTTGCTTGGATTTATCCAAAATGTGGTTTACTATATTTTTGTCTATTTTATACATACTAATGGTAATTCTTTATTGCCGGAGACCGTTTAGGAAGGTAGTACTAGAGCTTCTGTTTCCATGTTCCAGTAGTATCTAGTAAAATAAAAGGGCGGGGGTTACAACACTTAATTTGTGCACCAAGGCGTCACAATGTGATGTAGAGTTTTATATTCCTAACGCCACATTGTTAGGAGCGAGTATCACTTACCATTACATGAATGTCCTTGTCATTGAATAAAAAATATACAATTAAATAAATGTGCTTGCTGTAGTTAACTACTCTTTTTATGAATATATGAAAACAAACACATTTTTAACATATTTCCAACAAAATTTGTCCTGTAACTAATAATGTTATGTATTATATAAGTTTTGTTAAGTAAATTATTGCATTAAGCCTCAATTTTGCATTTATATGCTACCGTTCTGTCGCCTATACACAGACACATACTGGCGTACTGGTGTTTTTGTAGAAAAACCGAGCTATATGGATGGGTCGGCAGTGTTGAAACAATAGAAGCGATTGCGCTCGTTCAATTTGGGCGTTATCAAACAAATGCAGGCGGGCGTGGGTCGACAGCGGTGGTGACACGGCGCGCGGCGGGCCCGGGCCACGTCCAGCCGCCGTCGCACAGAGCCACCAGTCACACTGGACCCGCCCACTCAGCGCCTTCCTGCATCAACATAACAAATTTACTATAAATATTTTACACGTAAATCCTTTACTGAACCGTCCTTGACTACAGACTACCACTTACCGTAGGTTTACTATAGCGTTAACTCTATCGGCATAAGTGCAAAACATTTAAATTTGTTCCGGTGAAGTAATTAGCGTATTAACAGTGGTAATGAGAAATATAAATGAATAGCATTATAACCCCAGGCCCAAAAATACCCAGGGGAAACGCATTAAAAATAGAAAAGAAATAGAACAGTGGTAATGTCGATAAACTTGCCTAGGCGATTAGATTAACGTGTTGCTTTGTAAATATCCTAGCAACCAATTCGTTGAGTACTATCAAATAAATTAAACGCCTACCCTACATAGGTCCTGTTTATTTCGTCGCTATCTTATTACAAGTGTCGTGATGGCTACTTTTATACTGCATCTCTCACTGTCATTTTATCACTAAGCATCATGTGAAATTAAGATCGTGTTGGCTCATTATAGATAGAAACATAAATTAATAATTGGAAGTTTTTGGTGCCGAAATAGATTATGAGTGTATGAGAGCGCAATATTGTTTGAATACATACATACATTTATTTACATAATAATAATAAGGAATTTATATAGAATTTTAAATTAAGTATTATAGTACTTGCGAATTGGCGTTCGTGTGAACTGGGCTATGTGGTACTGGAGCCTGGCTGCTGAAGTAACCACCGGGCCGGGGTCTTAAATGTCGATTATGCATCTCCATTTGCACGATCTTCATGAATTCTATTTGAGCAGCGAGTTTCTGCACCTCCTCCTGAAATTGTTATTATAACTAATAGTAAAGTATGTATAATAATATATATATATATGTATATAAATGTATATAAAGTATGCTACCAGTAGATATAAACATCACGTTTCGGTTTGAAAAGCTAATAACAAGGCAAATTACTGCAACACAATGTGTGTAGAGTTTATCATCTTGGCTGGCGTCAAGTTGTAATGGCTGGGTATATCATTTACTATCCGACAACATTCCGTTCCTTGCGTCACTCTCTTATTATATTGTTCTAAATAGCAATAACTTTAGGAATAAATTCTTACTGTATTGCTATGTTATAGATAAATCAAAGTTATAAATAGATTATTTAAAATGTTAATTATAACTTGTAATAGAAATACATCTTATTTTGGATAAACAAAGTTCATATAACAGAGCACCTTCAGTTCCTCATTCTCCTGGTATAGATCGGGCGGTTCGTCCGGCACCAGGCCAATGCCGTTGAGAGATGAGGATGCAGGAACGCCGCGCGCGCGGGCCCTGCTGTCCCACGTATCACCCGTGCCGCGCACTACACGCAGCACCTAAATCGTTAGATAATTAAAACAAAAACTCCGATCTTTGTATTTTCAGAGTAATGCATAAAAATAACATAAATAAATAGAAAACTCGACACGTCAATCAGATTATGCTATACGATTTTTAACGGTACCACATTAACCAACCTGATGCACTAAAGGAGATCCATGAGATGGTTTTAGAGAGGTAAACTCTGATTTCCTCGAGAATAAGATAGTTTTGTAAGATTTTCAAAAGTTTACACTGTATAACGTAAAACTTTAAGCATAAAATGGTGCAGCAGTGAGTGCAGCTTTGAGGCATAAAATGGAATCGTTATCCCATTAATTTTACTAGTTTCAGTGTCAATTCCTCATTCAGACAACTACCCTTACCTTTGGTAGAAAAACTAATAATACTGTTGTTGAAGTGGACAATTGTGTACGTATAAATCCCAGTAGGTATTTGATATCCGGACCCGCTTGTGGTAAAATTAACAAGCTGAAAAAAAATAACAAAATTTAAGTAATTACTTTACAGGTTATAATTTTAAATCAAATTATAATTGTGTAATGTAAGTTAGTTCTTTTTGATTCATTACAGGAGTATTATTTTGTAAGAATAGTTAAACTTAAAACTCACTTCCGGTTTTTAGTGTTGGCATATCGAAATACTTTTTTTTAATAATAATATTTATATGAGTACACTTACTGAAACGCTATCATCAGTGAATTCACAGTGAATATATTATAGATGGCGATGGAAATGAGCCTGGCTTCGTTGTATAGACTCTCAGCGTGTCTAACACGGTAACATACTCGCACACCCCAGAGTAGAAACAGAATTTCACCTGAAAAAAAAAAACAAACTTGAAACAAATTTCCTATAAAATTTAACGCTGGTAAAGCGACCAGAGGATCACTACCTTCCCCTGAATGTAAGCAATGTGCCTGCTCATATCCATGTGGTGCTAGTTAGTATGATCTATACTGTACCACAATGTGTATGTATAAGATGTTAAGTCTTGTTACAATACATTTTAAATTGGAACAGTTATGTTTGCACACTATTACTTAAATGATTTTTGAGAGCAGTTTTACAACACAGGGATGGTAGTTCAGCTAGCCTGTCCCAACAAATCTGGATCTATATGTTATATTTATTCAAATAAAATGCCTTAAAAGCGAAACTTTTATTTCAATTCTACATAATATATAATATTTATACCTATAGCTAAGCTGTGATCCCACCAATTGTATGTGCACTGCTTAAACTTTAATCCTAAGTTGTCAGTTATCTGAAAATAAAGATTATAAAGTTATACACTTGCTCAGTGTATTTGTAGAAATAATAAACATTCCCCTTAATCCTCCCACCACTGGGACTTAGTTAACTCACAAGGATAGAGTTAGGCGTGTTTAACTAGACAGTGGCCAAGTACGGATTGGTGGATGTCATATGTCCATGAAATCGGTAGTTCTTGAAGCATGCCAGCCTCAAAGGGGATCAAATCTGTACTTCCTCCAGACTTAATAGTTTTTTGTTTGACGAGGTAAAGCAATAAGCAGAATATTGATCTAATGGTAAGTGCCACCGCCAACAAAATCACAGTAGAATTAATATTTTTATTATTTCTCCTATTTACTGCTAAATAATTAACTAAACAAAATTACTTACAACTTCTGCATCAGGCGGCGAAGACAGTGTCCATGTACCAAGGTACACAAGCATTATAAGAAGTATTGGTGCCATCCATTGAAGAAGCTGTTTGTCAGTCAGTTTCAACTTATGTGCAGACTTTACTCGATAAGTTAGTGAAACTCTAAAAATACATAAAATATAAGATTAATAGAATCGTAAAACTCAACTGTCTCCATGGCTTGGGCCTCCATGTTTAAGAGTTCTCCTAGTGATGAAGGTCCTCATTCAATGCCAAAGTTACCAGTGGAGTATGGTTAGTGCTGTGGTATTTGCATATCTGTCCATCTAGTTTCTACCATCACATTGTTAAACTATCGCCAAAGGTGAGTATCATTATTTATGGCTTCATTTATCATTTAACGCTATGTGGAGTTAACCTCAAATGGCAGCTCTTTGTAGATAAAATAAATTTGGGATAGCTTCATATCCAGCAGTGGAAATGTGTCGATAGATAATGCAAAATATTTTCTATGAACTTATATGAAATATTTTCTATGAATTTTATATGAAAATAATAAGTTTATGTAATACCATTACTATTTGGCTACTAAATAGAAAAAGATTTGGAGAGAAAAACCTGCAATCAAGTAAAACTGGAAAAAGTTTATATCCATTACATGATACCAACCTCCATGTTTTCATCAGTAAAGCTGTATATGTGATACAGAATCCCATATGGCGAGTCCATTTAGTGGCAATACAAGAATATCTGTCTAGAACTGGAAATATAGCTGCCATCTGAAAGTGACAATAGATTTGAGTTTATGAAGGAAACAACAAAATGCTTATTAGCATAGAAAAATAATTTAAAACTAGTATTAACTTTTAGTTCTAAGTAACAAATTGCTTTACATTTTATTTGAATAATAGGTTGAAAGAGTTTTTATTTATATGAATATTATTACTCACTTCCATATACATAATAGCACATCCCAATAACGTTATTGAAAGAAAGACAGGGCTGGCGACTCGAAATACTTTGACTCGTCGATGGTGTCTAGTGTAGAACGTAAGGCATACTGTTAACCCCGCACATGACACTGATATTACCAGAAGTGATATCCTGTAACATTACAAAATTTTCATTTTTATTAATGTGTGTGTAATCATCATGATTTTAACTGATGGACATCCACATAGGTCTCTTGTAATGTGTACCACAAAGCATGATGTTGCATTGTTAATTCAACAATGTGTAATATTCAGGTAAAACGTTTCAACATTCCTCAATAATGTGAAACAAAATGCAAAAAATAACTGAAAACTTTTCTTTATATAAAAGACTAATAAAGCTCTAAGTAAAGAAAATTTAAACTTATTATTTTTATTACATTACTATATTCTAAAATATTGCTTTTTAAATAACTCTTAAATTTGTAAGTATTTTCAAAACATTTAATATTACTAATGAACTAAATAAAACATGTTGACTCTTACCGAAAAGGCCAATTGTATGTTGCCAAACAAGGCTCTGGACCTTTACATGTATTACAACCAGGTTGACATTTTAAACATTCATAGGGTTCACTCCAGTTTTCTAGGCCCCCTTCTTCATATTCTTGAAATGCAACTAAATATAGATATTGTTTAATAACCAAGTAACACTTTTAAGGTATGGTGAAATTTTATTGTGAACAAGAGCATGAATGACTTAAGCTTATAAACACCATTTAAAATGAAATATGACTTAATTTAGTTTACTTTATTTTAAATCATATTTCAGATGACATTAATAAGAATTATATATATTATTCTATATGTAATAATATTGATACACAAATAATATTACAAATATTAATTGATAAAAGATTTACTCGATAATTGAAATATTTACCTTCTACTAGAGAACCATTAAATCCTTCAGGATGATGTATAGAATAGTATCCAGGCCTGCATCTACAAATGTAAGATCCCCTTGCCCATCCAGCATGTCTTGCATTCATTTCACGATTCGGCTTGTATAAACACTAGTGTCAGAGTTGATTAAATTAGCAATAAAATAAAAAACTTTGCAAGTATTACTAACAACGAAAAATAAGTTTTGCAAATTTTTTATGTAAATTTTTCTTCACATTCAATAGTTGTTCAAGTTTTATAAGTTATTGTTATTTATATTAAATGATGTAAGATTGCAATCTCTATAATATTTTGCAAGAACAGACATAACTAAAATTAAATTATCACATGACAGAATTCTTATGAGTAAGAAAAGACATATAACTTACAAAAGTAGTTTCATTAGGGCACTTGTGTGTTCCATGGAATGAATAGATTTGATTATCATTTTCTTCATCATATTTTGCTTCACATTGATTGATTTCTAAATTAGATATGTCTATATCCAGTGAAACAACACCATTCAACCTACCATTAAAATAATAAAAATATTTATAGACTTTTTCAAGTAATATACAAAGATAAACAGCTATTAAAGACCAGATATCATAAGTAGGTTTACGTTAAATATGGATAAATTGTTAATATTAGTTTATGGTGTAAATATAGACAAGATACGATATAGTCTTACCCACGAACTTTCGACACTGGAGCTGTATATGACAACAACCAACGTTCTGACTCACAGCTATAGTATGGGTATGTCCACCAGCCTCCCATCGCAGCCCCTGGGGGCGATGGCATAAATTTCGACGACCTGAGTTCTTCTGTCTTATATGCTGATACATACCTGAATATTTAAATATCCTGATTAAGTTTTTTGGATAAATTTGAAGCAAATATAGTAAATCAATAAACAAAATTTAAAAAAAAATTACGTACAGCAAAGAAGTAAACTTATTCCTCGACCTAATTTATTCATGTTTATGACGTCGTTAGCAATCAAGCATCAATATTAAACTCGATTAAATTCGCAACTAAACGTTCATTAGCATGGTCTAAAAATTATAAAATTTATATTTTGTTCGTATTGTTATTATAAAATGGTAAAAGTTAAATTTCTTTTGTCCTGTGAGAATTTGGTAATATAACCCATTACGAAATTGTTAGGTCTTTTTTAAGACATCATTATCTAATGTGCAGCAATGTCCATACATATACAATTATATATATAAAAATAAATACGGATGTTAAATAAAGTTATTTATTCGTCTAAATATAAAGACAAAGAGACTTTATCGACAGAGCCTAATCCGAGAATTTACGAAATATGTACTATAATGTATGTTTTGCTTACTAATGGAAAGTAAATTTAATAAAGGAAAGAACCATTGTTAGTCAATTAATTTTCCTTTATTGTACAGACGTTAGATTATTTGAAATGCTATTTTTATACTAGCGATTCAAAGAAATTTGTGTATGAACATTAATATTCATTAAAACTTTATATTAAAGTTTCATTTACCATGGGTACTCAGGGTCAGGAGGTTTGTCCATCGGTGGTGATGGTATAGGAATTGGTTCGCCTGTACCGTATCTTTCCCAGGCAATGGAACCTTGTACTATACCATCTGGTTGTAGCGCAATTGCTCGTGCTCCGACAGCTCTCTCTGAGGAACTTGCGCCCATAACCAAACTTTGCGAAACAGCAGTCAGTACATCTGAAATAATTTGATGACTTAATTAATTATAGTATATGTGTCCCAAGTGATACAAATTACAAAAAAAAAATAATTTAACTGTTATTACGATGTGCATTGTTTAATTTCATATTTATTATGATCTAATACTTCTTGACAGCCTGTATTAAAGAAATTGTTTTCCACTGTCATTTTCAGATGTGATTCTTTGGGTATTTTTACTCTTTGGAAAAAATTATATGGCTAAGATACATTAAGATACATTAACATATTTATCTTTATTTTTATTCCCAAACTAAACAAATTTTTGTTATGATTAGACTTAAAGAAAACATTGCAACTCTTTATGATATAGATGCTGATCGTCTGGCGAAGGTCTTGGGTAGGTGCTGGATGCGAGCAGCGCAGGAACGATCGATGTGGAGATCTTTGGGGAACGCCTATATCCAGCTATGGACGTCTATTGGATGTTGATTGATGAAATAGATACCTTAATGGTTTTTAAATTATTTTGATTGATGCTAAACTTACCTGCGTTTTCCAAACCGAGTTGATGTAACATGTTGGCGGCTAAATCCGCTCTGGCTCTTGCTGCTTCCCAACGCGCTGCGTGAAGCGGTGCGCGTAGGCGACCGTACCTATGAGTGACACAAAGTGCTCCTGTGGCCCCGGTAGCTACCGCATGCACAAGTCGCAGTGATGATTCCACTTCTTCCTAGAAAATATTGCACATTTGTCACTCCTTTGAGGTATTTTAATACATTTCTTATGATTGCTGCGAGGGCGAAGGCTGAGAGTCGAAGAAGCATGGTTTTTGATTAAAATTTATTAAGAATACAATCCTAAGGTATTTTTAAAACTTTAGTGGCTGTAACGTAAAGTATGAAAAATTAGAAACTCATATATAGTCTAACAATATAAGAAATTAATAATCTACTCTGTATAAAGTGATGCATCATGATATATCTGAATTTGATTTAGAACAGAATATCAATATCAAATACAAATTTCGCATGAAATTTAGGTGAGTGTATAAATCTATCATTATAAGCATGCATATTAATGATGTGCAGATTCGAATACATTGAAACTATAGTTAATTACTATTTTAGTATAGAAATCTGACGGCTTAATTATGCGCACTATATTTGATACTAACGAGTTTCGAACGAGCATGCTTTGTACACAGATGTAGTGTGAGATAACTAGTTAATTGTTCGAAATTAAATTTCATTACTCACACAGGAACAGTTAATAATACAGAACGTGAATTTTTTAACATAATGTATGTACATATATATTAGGAGGTAAGAAGAATTTAATAGACAGAAATAAATATAAATGACTTCCTTTAATGAGTTGATTCATCTCCCATAGTGACATCAGTCCGATCTATATATGTATATATCTATCTAACGTGACGGTGCTATTATTCCTGTATTGAATTTACTTTTATATATATTGATTATAATTTACGTACAGTTTCAGTATAAACTTATGTCGTAAATATTGCTTTACAATTATACTTTATTTACATAATTTTACATTTACATTGCTCTTTATAGAAATGCTGCATATATATTATTATTTTTTGTTTTTTATTCTTCTAAAAATTACTATTATCAGGTAAAGAAAAGGTTGTTTGTAATTATAATAAGAATCATCAGTGTCTGGTACATTAGACATTGATAGGCGAAAATAACAAAATTGTATAACAGATATTTGCTTTTTTTCAGGTATAACAATAAATTAATAGCTTCTTTAATGTTTCTACTGCTAAGACTTCTCCATTTCCTCACAAGGAGAGTATACAGATTGGTATATGCGCCACGCTATCAACGCTTCAGAACGAAAAAATGTTCACAAGGGTATTTTTAGTAGTACCTAATACTTGAAATTTCATAAAAAAAAAACTAATCACTGTACACTACAAATACGCATGATTACTTTACGTCCAGTAAGTATTTCAATGTTGTCTGTTGAGTGGCTTATTTACGTCAGTTCGTTGGAGCGTTCATGGCGATGGAACTAAATATGTACAAACCACTCCTCTCCCCGACTCATCGAGTGAGGACGAGGGTGCTTTCTATTTAAAGAGCTAACCCGTCTTTTGTCCCTTAATCAAACTATAGAGTAGTTAGCACTTTAGTACTAAATAATTAAAAAGATGTCCTACCTTTTTAAACAGTTATGTTTCGTAAGTTAAACATTTTTAGCAAACGTGGTGGAATTTTGTTAATATATAACAAGATTTTTTTACGTACAAATTATTAACTAGAGCCTACAATTATCAGTTTAAGAATGTAAACAAAAGTATCATTTATAAATAACGGGAGCAGGTGAACCGGAAAATGTGATGTTTAATAAAATATTTCAATGATTACCCTCTAAGCGATATTAATTTTGATAAAGCGCAGGTGTAAGCACAAAGTGTTTGGAAAATCACTTTAAGCGATCAGATTAAATTTAGTTAAAGTCATTAAGGTGCCGTTGATACGAAGCTCATGATGTCTATGGAAATGAGAGCAAAGAGGTAGGACCAAAAATTTAATTTAGGTTTTCGTAATATGATTTAATCGTTTAAATGGGGTTACAATTATATGCTATATACTTTATATTTACGTTTATTTTAGTAAAGTCTTTATAATTTTTATTCACTGGTGAATTCACAAAACAACCGTTTGCAAGCTCTTTTTCTATGATTGCAACCTAGATTTATGTACCGTAGTAATATATTACACTTGACAAGAACAACCCCGAACAAAAAGCAGGCTGGGTTAGAATAGAAACTCTTCATGCCCGAAAGTGTAATACAACCAAGAGTTTAAAATGAATTTATTCTGTTTCAGTTGTTATATATTATTCTACGAAGCGACGAGACGAGCGAGACGTTAACTTGATAGTCAACAATACACCTACCCATAACAAAGTGGCGCTATTTAGGATGATATACACTGAACCACATTGTGCACGAGCACTTACGACTTTATCTTGTCTTAAGACGACGACGTCTTAAGACAAGATAAAGTCTCGAGTCGCAGTAACTTCACTAACTACGGCGCTCTTCAAACCGGAGCATAGTTATGATTGTACACTACTGTTTGTCGGCAGAAATAGGCGTTCAGATGGTACCTATTTAGACGGACTCCGATAACAGAGACTTATCACCAGTAAATAAAGTATGTGTATAAAGTTTTCAGCCCTGATCGGGAATAAAATCAAGAACACGTGACTTCTACAAACGTTTTGGTTGTAAGTTTATAACTTAATATATTATTCATATATTCGATTTTTCGATTTACTATAACCATTTCCCATATATAATCATACTTCACTAGTTTACTATAACTATAGAAGTCGTGGTGGCTCAATGGCTATGAACTCGGACATCGCAATCAGATGACGAGAGTTCTAATCCCGGCCGGGGCATGCACCTCTTAGGCAGTTTTGCAATGCCTAATGTGCATATTGGTGCAATTAACACGTACTAAATGGTAAAGGAAAACATCGTGAGGAAACCCGCACACTGAAATAATCTTTATATGTGTGTGTGGTGGCCCTAATAAAGTGGCAACAAGCTCGCCCCCTGTTACATGGGACCTAATCTGACCACATCTGGCGGCAAGTGGGTGTTCATTAGGCTCTGCCTACTCCTACTGGGAAAAAGGTGTGATAGTATAACCTTTTTAGATTAAATGTTTATGAATGTAATACGAAATGATTATAGTGGTACGAAAATTTGAATTACAAAAGTAATAAAATAGTATGTAAGTCGGAACTGTTTAAATACATTATCTATATTGGTTTGATGACAAAAAAAATCACTTAACTTTACATATTTATACATTGCAAGCTTCTTCAAGAATTCGAATTGATCTGTTTAGTACGACACCATCGCGAAATAAAAATAATTAAGTATTATGTTCTTCAATAATAATGTATCATCCATAATATCTCAGCATTATCATAACTAATAAATTACTTTCTTGTAATATAGTTATTTCTTTTGTATATGTTAAATTACACACCCCTTTTTATCTAAGTTCAGTCATATTTTTTTTAGCTATAAATGTTTTTAAAATGTTAAAATGAAATAAAAAACGTATAATATTTTAGTACAAGAACCGAACCGGTTTAAACTTTGAATGTTAGTTTTATGCACTAAATACTGAGTCCTAACTTTTAAGTAGTGCGGTCGTCAGAACGAGTCCGTTGTTGTGAGCACTGGAGTGATGTTTTATAACACTTGGGAATAAACACCGTTAAAGCCAGCTTCATTTTTGCACGCGTTATTAGTAATATAATGTTTATTCATATAACATAAAATTTAAATAAATTTTCTTTGCAATCGCCTTTTTTTGTTTTACGTGGGGGAAATGCCTTCGAATACCTGTCCTCGCGGGAGCAAAGACAGGTTATGCCGGACATGCGCCGAGTAAAACCTTCACGATGTTTCACCGTTGTCGCTTTACGGCGGGACCACGGGAACGATTTCGCACACCTGCTGCGACCCCGCCAACGCCGGCAGCACCGTGCAGCTCCACCACGGGGGGAGAGACCCCCCCCTTTCGACCTCTGTAAAGGCGCACCGGAACACAAAACGCGCCCTCTTCTCGCCATCTTATCGTCACATGGGCAACGGATCCCATCTAATCCGAACTATGCAATCGCCTTGCGGTAAAGAGATACCCGAACATAACATCTCGCTTGACCTCTATAAGTATAAGAAACAATTTCAAAGTATTGTAATAAAAATCAGGTATCTCTACATGTGTACTTACTCGGTATGCAGTAGTGTTGAAAGCACCAACCGGTGGTAGTGACAGTAGAGCGAAGGGCAGCAGCAGCGCACTTGACATGCGCCGCGGCCCTCCCATCTCTGCGGACCATTCGCCCGTTGACGCTTACGTCTAAGACAAAATATTGCAAATATCATATAGGAGAAAATACTAGTCGTATCTAATTTCTGTCGTAAATAAATTACACATTAAAAAAATAAACTATAACTAAAACAGAGTGTCTAAATACAAAACCAGAAAAAACCATTGCAACATGTTTTTGTAATTTACTTTTAGCGGAAACATTTTCGATCAAGTATACAATAAAAAAAAATTAAAACTTATGCAAAATTAGGTTTACTGTCTTGTGTGAAAAACGACAGTCGTGACATATGATTATAACATGCTCTTTTTCATATTGTAGGTTAAAAAGGCCGTATAGTAAGCGTGTCTAACATATTAAAAGAGAGGATGATTAAGAGTATCTGGATCGGGATTATTATTACAATAAGTTATACAAAAATTTTCCCTGAGAATATTAACCTTTTCTATTTGCAACAACCGTATTTAAATTACAACAACAACTTGTATATACATAAACATTAGAGGGTATATCACGTAACTATTTATTTTACGTGATGTCAAAACAGGACTTAAGTCAGTAAGGAATGTGCTTAACGGTATGTCTAATATAATGTACCGCAGGAGCAATGTTGAGCACAAATCTTTCTAAGAAAGTGAGATGCCATACTCTCCAGGCATGGCATTCGATTTGAGAAGTATTATACTCGTATGTTGATGAATCATAAGATAAGTTGCTGAACTTTCCCTGAAGTATTCACTTTCTATTTGATTGTTACAACAAGTTGAATTTATCAATATTCAAACCCGTCTCACATATAGTTTTCTATGTATTTTACATTTGCTTTAATTGCAACTAATTTATATAAATAATAATTTAATAGCAGTAAATATTCGTATTTTACATTATTTGCTGATAGTTTTACTATTTTTATATTTCTTTCATTACTTAAAGTGAATGCTAACCGTTTAAGCTTCAATATTTTCCTTTATACAGAACAAGAAAATCATTAAATTTTTTTTTGTTGAATCTTGCAAATATTAAGTTAAGGATGCAAAAACGCTCTTTAGTTGCAAATTTTCGATCTCTTTACCAATCTGCAGCAATTTCGTTTTAATTTGAAATGCATGCGGCATTTGTAAGTTTTCTGGTGCAATTGTCGAACTCTTGTGAAGCCTGCAAAGTATTATTATTAAGCGTAATCATTGAAGATTTATTTTATTTAGACATATTAATGATACAAATAAAAAATATTCTTGTTCTGTGTATAACAATTTTTTTCAATAGGTACAAATAACAAATAAGCTATTATCTTGTAATAATAATCGTCGAGGAATGTACGAATTCAAATATATAGAATAAGGGTTGCTTGAAATTAATATTTTATATTAATATAACTCTTCACATCACGAAAAAATTATAAATTATCGTAATTTTGTTATATTATAAGAAATTTGTCTATACCGGAGTTCAAACTGTCAATCTATGTTACTTTATATCACTAAGCACAAACAAACTATAACTTTGGTAAAAGATGCTCTTGAAAAGTTTATAATGAAACAATTAAATGTAACAGTAGCTATAAAATAATACTAGTTTATTTCAATGATTTGCGATATGAATATTACAGACAATCAGTTGTAGAGTAATATAAAAAGTAAAACTTATTATTTGTTCTAATAATACGTTTAATACTATTACCCTATTTGCTCTAATAATACGTTTGATACCAATCACTTAATATTTTATGTGTATTTGTGAACTTAAGTAACAAAAGCGAAATACTAACAGTGATAGAAAATATCGTGAGGAAATCTGCACATGAATTAGAATTTATTCTAAGGGGTGTGTGAAGTCACCAATCTGCACTGGGCCCGCGTGGTGACTATGGCCCATCGCCCTCGTATTGAGGGTAGCCCTGTTCCCCAACAGTGGGGATGTAAATAGGCTGTAAAAGGTAATCCGTTTAATAATTTACATTAATCATTAATATTAATATATTTGTGTTTCAATACTAATTAAATAGCCTAAAATAATTACCTGTCTGTTAACGAAATACGTTGACAGTAATTAACTGAATGCTGCACTAGGGTACTGTTCGGACAGACATTGACGCTGACTACAAAGAGCTTTATGTGATTATGCAGTGCAACAGCTAACAGACAGATGATATGACGGTTTCCTTTCATTAAGTTAATTAAAATTGAGCTTTAAGAGCATTTCAGATGAGGAAAATAGAAAGAAGCACTTTGTATTTAGTCGGTCAATATCGAAAAAAGCAAAACATCCCGTTATCAGGTAAAATTTTGAATGTTTATTTTGTATGATATTTATAAAGGTTCTCTGGAGTTCATGAACTTTTCCCAGTTTCTTTAAAACCAATTCTAACTACCATTTCAATCTATTGTAGTTCACTGCTGAACATAGGTCTCTGGCTTTGCCTTTTGCATCATATGATTCCCTGCGATTTTCACCAGGTCATCGGTCCTAATGGCAGGCGGCTGTGTCACGCTGGGCTTGCCAAAACGTAGTCTCCATTCAAGAATCCGTTTTTGCCGATCTAATGTCCCATGTTCGTGCTATATGGCCTAACCATTTATTCGAGGAAGTATTGAAGTAATCAAGATCAAAGATAATATAATGTAAGAGTAAGCATGAATGCGCCGCCTAAATTTCAATAAAAAGATAAAAAAAGTTGTTATTAATTTTTCCCTTGAAATCAAATGAAATGATTTTGTTGAAATCAGTGGATATCGGTTGGCTGATGGTAATGAAGTTAGTGAGGTGTATTGAAAATTCAATACGATTGTAGGAAAAGACAATAGTACCTTTAAAACTCTTACTCTAACTAATAATTAGCGTTGAAATTTTTCTTGGAGTGAACGTTATTTTAATACTTATTATGTATTTTTGATTTTGTGTATGTCAAATTTATAGTACCGTTTAAATATATTTTTCTTTCTTTCTATTTTATGATGCAGATATCGCAACCCACGCATTGCTTTCAATTTCCGAGTGCGGTAAACAAGTCATCGGTTATACGCCCTGCAGCTTTAGTGACGAACGATTGAATCCAGAAATAAATGCACAACATTTACCATCGCATGCTCGTTATCAGTTCACATGACTGTTCCTTTATTCCGCATTTTTGTAGAAAGAATATTTATATTATTACATTTTCTCTTAATCTAGCAACAATAAACAAATAGTGCGCATTCTGCATGGAACGGACTTCTGTCACTTCAGTCCCCTGTGACCCTATATGTAATGGTATAGTTTACATAAATGCGAAGAAATTCTTAAAATTTAGTTTAAAAAAAATTATGAAATGGTTAAAATTGATCCATAGGTAAGATTAAAGAATAATTAAATCCGTTTTAAATAAGTGAATGCTGTTACGTGATTTGATTGTTTGATTTATTTCATTTCTTACAAGAAATAAGTAGAGGAAAGAATTTAAATCCATACAACTTGATTTTTTATAATTCGGCATGATTACCTTTTGAACACGATCCCACCTGATGTTAAGTGATGATATGATCTGCGGTGGTAAGGCGCACTAACCTAGTAACAACCTATTTACCCTTTCTTAAAAACACCCACGTCGGCAAGTTGTTCCATTCTTTGTTCGTAAACTGGAGATGTCCACAACATAAGAATGGTGAATTGCTATGCGTTTGGTCTTCCGGTGGTAAAAGGGGGATGGAGGAATTATATTGTGTAATTCCATCGCACAATCTCTAAAATGTATTCTTTAGAACACCGCGACACTGGTCACACTGCGCCTGTGTTCAAGACCGACAAGCCTAGTAATGACAAGTTCTTGATCACCAACAAGCCTCTCATCGAATCTAGTGCCAAATCTATGTTGACATATACTAATTAGTAATTTTTTTAATTACACTAATATTGTAGTTTTAAAATTTTAGCTTCATCTTGTACGAAATGACAAGCACATAGTACGTTGTTTTTAGTATTAATAATTGAACTATGTATATATATTTTTATATGATCTATGTCTATATATATTTAATATTCTCTTTTATTTAAAATTTAAGAAAAGAATTTAATTGTATGTAATTAAAACAAAAATAAGGAGAAAAACGGATAAACAAGTTAATTATATAAGTTAATTCAATTAGCGGTTAACATAACATTCTTGTTCATATATATTTTTTATATTAAAAAGACAAGTATATTAAAAAAACAATATACTATTATTGCTGTCGTTCTAAACATTTTTTAAATTATTCAAAGAAAAAAACAAGTCACTCACCAAATTTGTTCAAATCATTGCTGTTTCAATCTGTAAAATAAAGAATAAAATGTTTATTATATTAGAAATAGTTATTATAACGAACTAAAGTTAGTTATGATTGAAAATACTACAAACCCGGACATTGTTTAAGTTAATTGTAAGCAAATCGATTTTAATAAAGTTGAAACAATACAAATAAATTGATTGTTCTAATATAAATCCAATGGATGGATTTGATTGGAGTCGGCACATGACCCATATAATAGTTATTGTAAAATATACAAAGGGAAACCCGAGTGGGAAACCGATTAGAACACTCCCAACGATACTATACCCTCGGCGTGTTATTAAAAGCATCTAAGAGGTATCAACTCCTGGAAACAGGCATCAGCTTTTCATATGATCTTAACGAAAACACTGTTCTTGTTAACGTTGCCACTTTCGTTTGGGAGCCTTTGTTGAACATCAGACCATATTGAAATGAAATTCTTAGACTAACTATTTAATAAACTGATTATATAGCTGTACAGGTAAAAAAATGTTAAGTTAATACGTAACTTAAAAATTATTATTATAAAGAACATGAGAAAATCAAGTTCAATATACAATAGTATAAGTTTATAGTAGTTGCTGTATTTAAATTGAGCTGAGGTATACGTACGCTGCCGGAAACATTAAGTCCTCGTAAGAGGGGACTTAGTTACTTTTAAGTGCACATTAAGCACCAGTGGTTCTGTACAAAGGACTATCATTTGCTTTGGGCGCAATTTAACTGAAACTATTGCGAATTCTCACTTCAATTTCCGTCGTCGAAGAGTTGTAAAGCTCGAGGATCGACTGAATATCGGTATTATAGCTATAACCTTAAGGGTTAGATCCTTAAATTAAATGGGCTATACAAACAATCTAAATATTATCTGTATATACTAACCATAAATACTTCACATATAAATTTTTTTGAACTCTATGTAAAAGTATACCGTCAGTTACTAATGTAGTTGTTTTACCCAAAGTTTTGTTAACATGACATATATTATGATAATCGAAAAGTTGTAGTAATTTTGTTAACTGTTTTAAATTAGAGGGTGAGTTTCTAGTATTATATATATGAGTGATTACGATGTTCTTTAATCCGTAGTATAGATTAGTAGCAATTTCGTGATGTTCAATTACAATAGAACGAAGATCTTATAGCGGTATAATGATTGAAGGAAAATTGAAACGTTCCATCTAACATCAAGATAATTTTAAAGAAACCGTACACATAAGTTAATTCAATGGCATTTCATTCAAAGTATGAAGGAATACTTAAAAAAAAAGATTTAACTTCTAACATTTGTTTACAAAATATTTTAAGTTTTTTTTTATTTCATGCGAACAGCGGTTCATGAGGTGATTAAATGTTACGTCTGCTTTTAACAAAGAATCGTTAGTTAAACTGTACGCATCCATTTAAGATAAAATATGATAGTTCTCGTTAATCTACTTCGTTAACCAGGTTCAGTGTCGTTCAAACCCGAGGCACATGGTAATATTTGCACAATACTGGTGTTAGGTCTCTGTTGACCTGTGAGACCGTCTATATGGGTACCACCGCAGCGCCTATTTCCGTCGCTAAACAGTAGTGTGCAAACATTATTGTGTTCCGGTTGAAAGGGCGTTATAAGTAGTGTAATTTCTGAGGTAATGAGTTTGGCAGTTACAACGCTTGTGTGAATGATTGTAAAAGTGCTTTTGAACTATATTATACATGCATGTAGAAATTTTATAATTTTTCTTTAATTGTATATTTGGATCTGAATAACAGTAAATAATAATTTGTGTACCAGTAAAACAATAATAGGGAGACGATCTTTGTCTCTTGTACAAATATGCCCATCTCGAAACTATATTATTTTACTTTGGCTTTCGAAGTGCAGATATCTGGATCACTACTAAATCTGATCACAAAATGCTATAGTAAATTTATCCACATAGTAAAGTTTCTTGAATAAATGTTGGCGGCAGAAGAACGACTGTAATATTATTTTTACTACATTACTGCTACTGAGTAGTTTAAAGATCAGGATTGAAGACAGCATATAAAGATTGAATGAATTTGGTTTATCTTAAGTCATTCAATTTGACACGTTCTGTAGTTGTATAAATTAAATATTTAACATGTTTATATGTGTATTGAAAATGTGCGCTTTTACACTACACACTATGTGAGAAATAAATGATGATAATTTCTATAAGTTTCTTCATTAAAGCCGTCAGAAAGTAAGGACTTTAATCCGTTACTCTTCATAATCCCAACCAGTTGAAAAAACTAGTGGTTCGTAGCAATGAGTTTAGGATTATGTTGATTAAAACTTTTACGAGATAAATTACAAGTCAATATTACTATTTTGTTTATTATTGATAATAAAGTTATTAATTTTTGAGATCAAAATTAAGATAAAGTCAAAATAAAATTTCAGGTAATTCGTTTATTGGTAGTAGGTCTCTGTTGCCGGAGACCGTTTAGATAAGTACCATTGTAACTACTATTTCAACCGATTAACAGTAGTGTGCAAACAATTACTATGTTCGGGTTTGAAGGGTGTTATCGCTGGGGAAGTTATTTAGCATCTTATGTCTCCAGACAATGAGCACAATGTGGTGTTGTGTATATCATCCTAACTAGCGTCACGTATCACTTACCATCAGCTGAACGTCCGGCTCGTCTTATCACTTCATAGAATAAAAAAAAAAAAAATTACACGAGCACATCCGTTTCGTTATAACAGTAAATATTTCTGTTTTATTGACGACGATTAAATGAATTGTCTTCTTAAAGTTCCCGTACACCTTTCCGAGAAGAGCGAACGATAATTGAATATCTTATATTAATTAAAAGTCAATGAAAAATTAAATTTTTAATGTCTTAAACTTTTCTTTTAAAATCATAAAGTACAGTTAAGTGCTGAAGTGGTCTATAGTGGTAAAACGCCATAACTATGAACCGTTTATTCACTTTTTTCTTGAAGAAAACATATTATATATGCAAAAAGTTAATTAAATATACTTTTTCTATAAGGCTTTTCTATCTTGTTTTTAATTAAGGTAGGTAGGTATTTTACGAGTACGAAATGAAAATAATTTCATAAGACAGATTACATTTCAGCAGAAAATGTTTCAAAATATCTTCATGTCTCGTGATAAAATTTGTTTTATGTTAACAACAATTTTAGCAAATAATTTGTTTGTGTAAAAACTTTAATATATTAGTTAATTTTGTTTAATGTTCCATATCCTCTAAAATGGGACAGAGTTTTTATTTACATAGTAACTAATATCTTTATAAATATTAACAAATGATCTATACTATTTATATGTATATATGTGTGTACATATATATATATATATAGACATTTATAATTCATTGCTAACATAATACAAATTTATAAGAAGAAATACTTTATTTTTTATTTGAGAAAGCATGGAGAAATATGCAATGTATTTACAAAATGTTTAAAAATAAAAATAATATTAACATTAGCAATAAACAATACAAGATACATTTAAGATTATATGCTGTATAAAACGAGATATAATTTTTTTTCTTTGTACTACCCTGTTAGAGTATAGTAATCAATTTTAGGAAATATATTTGTTTGTAATTTGGTGTAAATTTATCGCAATTTTGTAGGACAACTCCATTAGTCAAGTGTTTTTTTTTTTAATTTTTTCCTAACAATAATTTTTTAACTATAATTGAAATCAGTGAAATAAAGAATGTCATTATACAGTTCGTCTTTTCTCCATCCCTGGTTTCCAAATAAATGTGCCAGTTTATCGCCATAAAAATAATTTGTTAGGGGCGGCCCTCGCTCTTAAATTTATTCCAAATTAACTTTACCTTCGCAAATTGAAAAAGTGCTTCCATTTTTTCTTATAAAGGGTCCATATTTATTTATTACACGGATGTTGAGAAACGTGTCGGCATTTAAATTTTATCTTTTTTTAGGTTTCAGTAATGGGTTTTAACTTTCATTTCTGATTCATATAATAGACTATTCATCGTCCGCTTTGCTAGCAATTTCTCTGCTAAATTTTGGGTCTACGTCTAACAGTTTCGGAGATCTCGTGATGAGTCAATAAACCTCTGGATATCTACTATACTGGTTGTTAGTAGAACGCTTCCGCAAACGTAGACAGACGATAGTACTAATGACATCCTTTGATGATGGGACGGAAAAAAAATCGATCTCTGAATAGAAAAAATCAAATTTTTAGAACGTTTTATTAGCATTATTTACGCTCTATCATGTTAGTACAGCTGAATGAAATGATAGTTTCATAAAAATACTGATTTTGATTTTTTTTCGATCAGGATCGATTTTTTTTCTGTCCCATCATCAAAGGTGTCATTACTACTAACGTCTGTCTTCGTTTACGGAAGTGGTGTTAGACACCGGTACATAGTGTATACATCCAGTATATATATATAGATAACGTCCGCTTTAATTTTTATTTCTTTGTTTCACGGGGATTAAAAAAATTCTGACTCCCTGTAACCACGACGCTATTATAGAAATGTAATTCGGATAAAAGGAAAATAAAAAGTCTTTTTTACTTAGTATGTCGGTTGGGGACTAAGAGTATATCATTAAGATTTCCTGAACTTTTAAATCTTGTAATTTTAATTTTCATTGAGAGCAATTGTTAAAGTTTTCAGCAATACTGCCGGAAACATTACACCATTATAAGTGAGTTTTCCGTAGTGATGTTGATTTTCGACATTAGATGAATAGCGGAACAGTTTACGAATCGATTTGTACATTATACTATAAGGCTTAAAAACTCGCTACTGTTCTGGCGTATGAAGACTGTTGTAACTGCTTATTATCTAAATCTGCTCCTCCTGTTCCTTAAGTTTACTTCAAAACAATATGCTCTTGAGTGACGAGAGTC
The DNA here is from genome assembly GCA_029034505.1 of Ornithoptera priamus. NCBI lineage: Eukaryota > Metazoa > Arthropoda > Insecta > Lepidoptera > Papilionidae > Ornithoptera > Ornithoptera priamus. Next base: position 6,158,181 of record JARDWD010000395.1, read on the forward strand.
GTCTCTGTTAAGTGTAGTGTTCGTTTAGTAGCGCTCTAGGCGAAGAAACGTTCCCTCTGGGCACGCATCCAATAAAACTATACAAAGTGTAAACTTGAACGTTATCTATCATGGTTGTTACATTTGATACTGTAAATATAACAGCTTTTCTAAAAAATGAGTTTTAGTATACTCAGTATTAAACTTAATGTATTAATAAATGATTTATAAAAATATTTTCACGTTTTTTAAGTCACTTAAATAAAGTTACTTATGCTTGTTATGTCTTTCTGTGTTTTTCAAAATACGTTACTAAAGATAAATTAAAAAGTTTCGGGTAAAACATACAATGATCTATTACTTTAACCTTATTTTATTATATCTTCAAAGGAATATATATATGTATAATTTATTATTTCAGAGATTGATGAACACGTGAATTCACTCTATTACTATCTTGTTGAAGAATTAATAAGTAATTTCTTTAATTTATTATTACTAAAATATTTTTACTATCATTATACTACAGTTCTGTCACATCTTTAACTTTTAACTGCTTTACTGTGTATTAAAATTCTACAAAAAATTTTTTTAAAGAGGGAAATGCACCGTGTGTCTCGAAGAGTCGAGGATTAGTTGCCTACTAAGCTTAACCTACCTTTAAAAGACAACAATTATAAAAAAACTGAGATATGCCTAGAACAACAGTATTCGTGTACAATTAAAATTCACTAACCCGGACTTCGTCAGTAGGGCAGCTTACTCCTTATGAGAGAAGACCCCAGTTACATATTTTTAACTATTATTGCTTGTGTGGGGAGTAATGATTTCTTACTTTACTTAATAACTCAACATTGATTAACTGTTATCTTAGTGACAAAAAGAATAGATAACAGCTTAATATAGTTTAAGCGGCTGAAACGATTTTTGTCTAGTATTGTTTGAAAAGTTTGTCTTCACATAGAATTGTCCAGAGTTAATCTAAGTGTAGTTATTTATTTTACTTCTATTCTATTATTACACATTATATATCTAAGCTATTAAACGTTTATATCAACTTTATGTTTTGAATTCTCTCGCCGTTCCATCAAGGCAATAACGTAGAGGTGATTTGATTGATGGCTTGCTTAAAAGGCCCGCAATTCATTGGAAATCAAGTTGAAAGTCGATTTCCTTTTGTATATTGACACATTTATCGTAAGCTGTAGACGTTGTACTATGTAGAAATAGTGTATAAAACTAAACTTAAAATAAATAAATTAACTTCAGTCTTGTTGGTATATTTAGAAACTTTGAACACCATGAAATATTCATAAGCAGCAAGTTTTTTGTCATAATGATTTCCGGTTATAATTTGAAGATTTTTTTTAAATTTCTTTATGCGAAAAATTACTTTTAAATAGCTTTTAATTATACCAAAGCAGGATCTCATTGTCGAATTCTTTGAAATAAAAATACACACATCCTGTTACTGGTGATAGGCCTCTATTGTCGCAGACCTAGGTAGATACTACCGCAGCTTCTATTTCTATCGCTAAATAGTATTCTGCAAACATTACTAGGGTAACGAGATTCAACATCTTACGTGTCAGGCGACGAGCGCAATGTAATGTGTCATCCTAAGGTTGTTATGGACGGGCGTATCACTTATGATAAAGTGAACGTCCCGCTCGATTCGTCGCTGAGTTGAATAAAAAAAATCAAATTTTTCCCATGTATAAATTTATCTTACGTGTACTGTTGTCTTCTTAAAATATAAGGTACCGACATTAGGAAGGAAAATATTGTTTTAGACATTTTGTGTTGCTCTTATATCATTTTTATATTATTTATTGTTTTATTTTATAACCAGTATAAACGCAAGTGGAAATAATATTTTCATATATAACACAATAATAAATATTATATTGTACTTTTTTTTTTATTCAATAAAGCGACGACATGAGCTGTTCGTTCATCTGATGGTATGCGATCCGTCTGCCCATTATAACGTGGCACTAGTTAAGTAGGTATTCATAGTTTTAGTAGTCCATAATATGGTGTAGTGTATACTGTTTTAACTAGCACCAAATTGTTATAGGCAAGACTATAACTTAGAATTAGGTGAACGTCTTGTCCATCTCGTCGCTTCGTTGAATTAAAAAAAAATAATACCACACTGCGGCCGCCGTTTTGAGACGAGATGTTATGTCGCGATATCCTCGTGTGGTAACGAGACTATTTACACTGGCTACAGCGTCTTTCAAACCGGAACATAGTAATGTTTAGCGACAGAAAAAAGCGCTGCGGTGGCATCTACCTAGATGGTCTCTAGCAATAGAAACCTACCACCAGTTTACGTATTTGTATATGTATACTATACTATACTATACGCATATTCTTACGTAACGTGCATTTCAAACACTGGAATAATGAGACTTAACGTCTTCAACTTTGTGCTAGCTTTATCTCTTAGCAAAATTTAAAAAAAATACTTTATTCACGCCAAGAGCTTTCAGATACAAGAAGACGAGAAATGGTTTACACTATTTGGACACAACATTATCTAATTCGGGTAATTTGTTCTATTTTAAGTGATTAATGATGTTTAATCTCAAATGAAATCTGAATTTTCCTTAATGTTACTTTATCGAGGTAAACAAAAAAAAAGGGAAAAAAAAACAAAAAGTTTCAACAGAATGAACAAAGACAATACCAATCTTTCTTAGACGTCTCATCTTTAAGGTTGATATACTTTTTGAATTATTGCGAGTGGGATCTATTCATTATACTCTATCCAACAAAAAAAGGAACATCAAAATTTCCAACGTTCACAGAAATTTACAGATGAAAAATGAACCTTTCACATTTTCTCCTGACAGCTGAAGTTTTCTAAGCCTAGGATTGATTGAACGAGGCTTTGGCTCCCACCAACTCGTATTGGGGCAGCGTTGTGGGAAATGGCCCAAATCCGTCCATAAGAATCCCAGCACGATCAACGTGGAAATCTTTGGGGAAACCTCTGTCCAGTGGTGGACTTATATTGGCTGATGATGATATATATAAAAAATATTTATATATGTATATAAATAATAGATCTATGTAGAGACTCATCACCATAAACACTAGAAATTTGATAGGAAATTTCCTTTTATCACGATAGCTACGAATAGACTTTTAAAATTGCTTCATTAAAGAGAGTTACAGGAGTGTTACAGTCAATAAAGCAGGGTCAGGAAACAGCTGGTATTGTATAAAGTTAAAGTGTGCGCCTAATATTACTGAAACCTTTAAATATCTTCATGTGATCATATATAAGCAAAACGGTCCTCATATGTCGAGATGAAAAATAATGATGTGGTAGGTCTCTGTTAAAGAACAACGTCAAGGTTTGTTCACCGCAGCTACTGCTTCTGCCGACAAGCAGCAGTGAACAGACAGTACTGTTCCCATGTGAAAAGCGTTGTAGATAGTGAAATTACTGGGGTAACAAGCCTTAACACCTTACGTTTTAAGGCGACGAGTAGAATGTTGTGTTGTGTATCGTCTTAAATAGCCTTCCCATTGTAATGGGTGGGTATTACTTATCATCAGGTTATCGTTTCCCTCTTCTCCTCGCTTCGAGGAATAAATTAGTAAGAATAATAAATGAACACCGAATATCTCGTAAAGTAATTAACAGATTCAAAAAAGCCACAGCCTTATACATTTAGAAGTTTGTTAATTAATTTCTATGAAGGACGTAGTGGCGACAAATTTCTTTTTATGGAATAACTTTTCGAAAAATTATTTTCTTACGTAAGTAGAAAAAAGATGGAGACTGTCTGATAACAAATTATTCCATTACTTGACGTGAAGACCATGACTGTTGTTCATCTTGGAGCACGACGATTTTCTCACGTTTTTTCTTCAACGGAAACTCAAGCTTGTTAAGGATGAAATCTGCGTTTCCTCCAGCTCGATCTTGGGTTTGTCCGTACTTATAATAAACGAGTCCATCGCGGATTTTAAATGTTAAGTTGATTTTTATGTTATATGACTATATTGAAATACTACGATAGTGTTAAATTCGATGTTAGGAGTAAAGTTCGATAAGTTTCTCTATCTAAAATCTGTGCGAGATGATGTATGTTCAAAATGAATTAAAATTTTAAATTATCATAACTATACTCACAAAACAACTATTAAGAATATAAAGCGTTAAGTAAAATGCTTTAGCTGATGCTAGCGCTTATGTATGTATACGAACGAATGTTATGCGGACCGCGTTCTCTGCACTTGACTTATGAGAACTTTGTGAAATTCCTTATTCAATCCGGGTACGATATCAGAATGCCTTAAAATAGCTTCGCTTACAATAGGAAGCACCCACAAGATAAATGAGTTTATGCATTATCAAAGGTTCCTTTGACTTTTGTACAAAAAAGAATTTGATGTTTCATCTATTTTGCTTTGAGGTATCTCTATAAAAATAGTGATGTTTGATTTAATATTCCTTCTTAATTGTCATTCGATAGATCATCATTGGAACCAATAACTAGGAGGCGCTTTTTGCAATATTTATAAGAGCCGAGATGAAAAACTTGTTACTGTAATAACATTATTACTTTTTAGGAATAAGATTAAGTGCTGTGAAGACACCTACGTAGGCGAGCGGTCTTTATCAAAGTGGAATATAAAATAATCATGTAGTCCTTAAAACAAGTCGTAACTTTGATATGGATAATTATTGTTAGTATTGTAAACGTAAATCTACGTGTATATTAATAATCTAATGGAAGGTTTTACAAAGGTATGCGTTTAACCTTTATTGCAGACTTAGTTATTTAAGTTTTTAATTACTTTCAGCAATTTTCTTCATAATTCTAAATGAGTATACCTTGAATTCCATACAAATGAAATAGCCTAGAGTTGACCTTATAAATAGTTTAATGAATTGCCAGTAATCGTCTCAAGCAGCACCTATTTCTACTGCGAAACTGTATTGGAAAAATTACTGTTTCGATTTTAAGACTGCTGTAGCTAGTGATAGTAATACTGAGATACAATTATTAAGGATTAATAGAGATACACCAAAAAATTGGATTTTTTATAAAAAAATATTCACATCACGAGTCATAATATTTTGGAATCCAGATTACGAATTTCTTTCAGGATCTAACATCATATACTTAGAGAAAACGGCAATATTGGACCTTTACGCACTAAAACGTTATCAGCGGCTTCGAGATCTCCTAAGAAAAACACTAATTACCAAGTAATGTTTTTAAACGTGCCTTAGATAGGTATTTCTCTTTGGTTTTCGATGATCCTTCAATAGACGATGCATCCAATCCTCAATAAAAAGTAACCCGAAGCATAATGCGGAAATGATCTGTGGGATGAAAATAAGAGGGATGGAAGTTGATTCATAGAAAAATAGTATAGGCCGTACGAACATAATATTGATGAAGACATTTTACCCCTTTATAAAAGGAATAAAAAAATATAACATTGTTGCATATTTGCGCAGTTTATCATTATAATTAAAATGAAAAGAATCTTTATTGTTTACGCTTTGTTTTACATGGGGAAATAAGAAAGAACCTGTCTAATAACTTGGTATCGCAATCAACTTGCGCACTGCATTATACGACCTATTGTTATGCAAACTAACTTACCATCTCGTGCTCGGCTTGTAAGAAAGCAATTTTATATCCGGATGGAGTGGCACAGTTGCACTGAATAATAAACTTCGCCTTTTTCTCACTTAATAAATAATACATTTGTAATAATATATCATTTACTGGTGGAATTAAAACTCTGCATTAAGACATATATCGCTATAAGTGATTAGTCTTTAATGGCGCTTATTTACGGTCTTATTTTATTGCAACGGTCAGATAAACTTTGGAGTAGTAGAAACGCTTTATGGTCTGCAGTAATAATTCCCTTATATGGCAGGTTCTTAACTGTGACTACTTGAATAACGTTATAACGAAATATTTCAGTTAGTCAAGTAGTCAGTATTCAGTATTTCAATATTAATATTGTCTACATTAAAATTTCTTGTACTTTGTACATGTAATAATCTTTGTTAAGTTCAATAATAAAATGATTATAAGTAAACGAAAACATAAGTTATTTTTTAAAAACTAACAATCAATTTTATAGAAAACAGAAATTCAATAAAAAAAAAGTTTTACAATCAAACATTCCGAATAAAGTTGTTAACGCTTTATCTTTGTATGGGTTGAGGATGGTGGTTGAGGAAAACTTTTGAACATTTATTTATTTATATAAATATATTATTTACATAAATTTCTGTTATTCTCATTTTTTATTCGCCATGAAATTGTTATTTGTGATTATATTACCTCCAAGATTTTTAGTATATTCAAGTCTTCCGGTCTTAAATGTTGCCACAGAGCAATAACCTCCAAAACTTTGCCCGCTGTATTTCAAACTTGATTCCTTCTTCGCTTGATATTGATCTTTGGAAGGATGTTGTTGTAATTCAGATTGTTTCATCTCGATCGTTTAACAATCAGGACCATAACCTACATATTGTAATGTGTGTAATAAACATATCGCTAATTTTACTATAACATAATTTGTAAGTTACCTTTACTATTACTAAGCATCAATATGTTTAAGTCATTACTCTTGTTATTAAAAATTTTTCTTACATTTCCAGTTGCTATTACAAAGCAAAAACTTGCGGTATAAATTAAAAAATAATGTTTTCTATACAAATAATTTTTTATCTGTTTCTGGGTTATATCACCAACATTTTATACTCTCTTTTATTCTGCAATGTCGTCTTGAATGGCCGGACGTATAGGCTGCAAGAAAATTGCAGTGCGGACCCATTTACTGCTATACAACGGCGTGGTTTTTAAAAGCCTGCCTGAAGATATGTGTCTTCTTTTAAAGCTGTCTTCATACAAAGAGTTTCTGAATAGTTTCGAAGATTCTTTGCAGTTTTTTCTTTAAAGATCTACATTATATAACGTCTTATATTTATCGTAGATCAGGATTGGATATTGGTGATTGTAAAATTTAAGTTTCAAGTCGAGACAGTTATTTATTGAAATAGAGCATCTATCTACATATATCCCATTCCCCGCCGCTTATAAAATAAGTTATAATCTTCTTTTTTCCGGTAACAATACAATAATAGTTCATTAAATAGAACAAGTAAGTAAAACTATTTGAAGACTCCGACCACATCACAATATAAAAAATTTATTAAACTCCAATGAAAATAAATAATACTAAAAAAGCATTATTTAACTCGCTTCACACAATTATTTTATAAAGAACTTGTTGAATTTCAATATATCTCTTCCTGTTATAATATGAATGTCTTTATGTGGAAAAGCTCTAGTTTAATTTTCCAGCCGCTTGCAAGGGAATAGTCCTTAATTGTATTTGCTGCATCACACGCTTTTGACGGTATTCCATTATTTTTTTGTTATTCAGATATGCTGTTATTTCCCTTACTGCATACCGTCATTTAATCTAAGGATAAACAGCATTTAACTTCTGTTTACTGCTAAACTGGTGGTAGGCTTCTTTATAAATTTAAAAAGCTTTGTAGCTAGTGAAATTTATCGACTAATGTTTAAATACTGTAGACAAGTGAATACATTTTCTTTCCCTTACACTTATCTTTTAAAAATCCCGAATCCAATTAACACAGTAACAATACATTCCAATACATAAAAATAGTTGGAACTTCATCATCATCATCAACCAGCAGACGTCCACTGCTGGACATACGTCTCCTCCAAATATCTCCACACGGATCTGTCACACGTTACTCGCATCCAGTTGGAAGTTACTGTGCTTCTATTAAAATTTCAGCCATTCCCTGATGTTTATAACAGTGTGTTGTACTTTAGGGAAAAAAGTGTGTTTTCTATTAAACACTCTCTTTGTAATAACAATGCTTTTGCAATTACTTTTATATTAGAAAATGATAGATACTCTTGTATATTTCTACGTTTATATGCAAGTCACTGTGCTTCATTAAAGTTAACATTCTTCCGACAGATTTTACCACAGGCATAGGGGCTGCAATCTCTATAAAGTTCAGGGAAGAAAGCGCTTACGTTGTATTAGTCAGCAGGAATGAAAATACATTGTAAGAAGTTGCCGCGAAATGTAGAGATGTTACAGGTAATACACTCGTAATAACGGATGATTTAACAGAAGGCGTACATGGTAATAGTGTTTTTTAAATATCAATATAATTCTCTAAAAGACTGAATGATTATTATTAGAGGCTTGTCTAATACTGCAAGTGTACTTTTAAATAATGCCAGAGAGGTATAAGATGAAATTATTACTATTACTGGTAAACTGAATGGCCGGAATGGATTATATGTATATACAGCTAACTAGTTATTTGTAAAAATTAAATTTAAACTAGGTTAAATAATATTTAATAAAGTTTCTACCCATTAGTCTTAAGCAACAACGGCAAGAAACTGATTTCAAACTAAACCTTTACTACCATTGCGTGTAATTAAACTTTGAAGCTATAAAGTTTCAAAGTAACAACACTGTTAACTTTTGTAGGTCAAGAAACATTATACAAACACGTACCATGATCATCACATCACTGAATAAACATACATGCAAAGTGGCTATGTACACAGACCATATTACTTTGATGTATGCTTATTTTGATTACATTAGCTCTGACTATTTGAGTAAAGTATAGATGTTTATTATAAATATAGCATATTAGGATAACTAGTCATATATTTAGATTATAACTTGTTATAGTTAAAAGAATTCTATGATGTCTTCTGTCAAGTAACTTACGATCTGTGTACCGAAATGTGGAAATAGTAGGTGTACGGAGAATCCAATTACAAGTAATTTAGCACTCCTTGAGAGTGAGACTCTAATCTAACAGTAGAGAGCTTGTTCCATTTTAAATTCTGTCATCGATGTTTTCATCGATTGATTCCTTAACATTAGAATACGACGAAAGCAAGATTTTACTGATAGACTATTGAATAATTTGTGAAAATAGTAGAATAATATGACATACTATCTTATGTAAGGACATCCTTACTAAACGTTTACTATTACCTCTAACTGTCTCATCGCCTTGCATAAAAATGTAACTTGATGGGAAATATATATTGATGGTACTAATAAATATTTCATAGAACCATAATCGCACGATGAAGACAAATCAATGTAGGTCCAATCAAAACGGTCTACCTAAGAGATATGTGTTACTATTATCGCATACTTACAGTTTTTACATTCGTACTGTATTAAGGAATGAAATAAATTACCCGTAGCTGTAACTTTGTAATATTTTTTAATATTTTTAAATAAAACTTCTCCTTATTTCATGTATACAATACATTGAGTCCGCGGCCTTAATGTCAAGGAAATTACTGGCAACATGCTGTTGCAAATTGCGGCTACTGGATAGAAGTTGAAGCAACAGATGTTTAACATCTCGTGCAGTACATAAAAAAGAGATTTTTGGGATAAAAATATTAGCTAAATATAGTAAATATTTACTTGGTTTTAAATATTTATAGAATCGGATCAAAAAGATTTTAATGTATATTACATGAATCCCGATTTGAGCAATTGAATTACACTGCGTAAGATCAAAGACTAGCATTCTGAGATATTATATGAAAGTAGTTGAAAGCCGCGTTGGATCCCGAGTGATATATGGAATTGGGTCTATTTAAAAAAAAATAGATGAAAATTTATTTAGATTCAGATTTACTGGGTTTTTATTAAACAGTTATAAACATAAAAACATTTAACCGCTGTTAATATTATTGTAGTGTGGATAACGGAAATCTAAATTGAAATGTTTGGTACGAAGATCATGTAAAGGAGAAACTGTTTTTTTTATTACATCCAAAAAAAATCAAAATAACTATGAATTAAAATAGCTTTGCTCGACGCCGTTACCATTTTTCTTGAAGGACATTTTTTTGCAGCATTACGTCTTGTTTGTCACAGAGATTACGCTTCAGCTAGCTTTAAAGGTTAACACTAAGATCGTAAAGGCATCATAAAACGCCGTTACTTCAAGGTAAAGATATAAACATTTATTAGATCTTGTCCTTCTAACATTAAGGCACGAATCTCCAATTTGAAATTTAAGTAAGGTATTCGTTCGACCTGTTTCATATTTAAATATTTAAAAAAAAATGCTTATTGAATCATTTGATTAATTGATATGTCTAAGATTTCTTACATAAATAAATAAGAAACCTTAGATATACCATATTTGAATATAATAACAATCATTCTAAACAACGCCAATTGAAAGAACACAAAGTTTTAACCCTAATTTTGCATAGATACAAAATTATTCTATATTCTTATATTCACATTCCAAAATTTAAAAATTTTTAGGCAATTAACCCTACCACAGTCTAGAATAAAATTATGAAAACTGTAAACAAAAAACATTTTAAATGGAATCTTAGTCCTAGAGAAATGCACAGAACTCCAAACCAATTCTTATGAAATCAATACAACAGAATTATTCTATGAACAATAAGACGTGGTGATGAATAAAAAAGAAATAAAAATATATTCAATTATAAATATTGATGTTGCCAATAGCGTTTTGACCATTCAGCACACATTCCAGGTGTGGTGCATCTTAAGCCCACATGGAGCAGCCTCGGCCCTGCCCTACTTTACGTACTAACCAGAGAATTGCTTAGTTTCCTTATGTATTTCTTTTTTTCATCAGGTCACAGGAGCTGCGTCAATCATCATAGAACTATGAGATAGTAAATCCAATAATTTAAAAGATATTGCATTACAACTTAATATTCACAAAATGTTGTCTTCCTTTTACCATGCCTTATTACCCGAAGGTTCGGTTTTAACTTTGAAAATAGTCGAGCTTCTTGGACATGATGGAAACTCACAAATTATTTCTTACCAACCTTTTTAATATTTCTTTCTGTAATCGATTTAAAATTAAGAGTCGTTATTGTAATTTATTCCGAATATACGTTTTGTCGCTTCATAATGAGACCATGGCCTAGATTCCAAACAACAGATTTAATGCGGCAGTTTTTAATAGGATTTCAAACTGTAAAGCGAGTGGAAATTAATTTTAAAATCCAATATCGTCACTATTCAGAAGCTTTTCCCTTCAGGCGAGCCCAAATAACGCAATTCCTGCATTCGAGTCGACGAAATTATAATAGACTGCAAAAAATAAATGGCGTTAAATGTGGTTAGATTAGTATGGTTCCTAAAATATGTCATGTGCTAGGTCGTAGTCATTACAAGCAGGCGTATCAGACAATCAGGTGTCTTGTTGGTTTCCTACTCTATAACCTAAAAAAGATTATACATTAAGTACATAATCTAAAGTAGATTCAGTATTCAGATAACTGTCGTATAATAAAACGTTTTTGTTTTAAAGATTATTTTTAGTCAATAAAGAGTTTGATGGGAAATTTGAAGGGCAGGAAGAAGAAGAAGAAAGAGTTTGATAGGAAATTTTCGATAAGGTATATATATAGTTATTAGATTTTCCTCGTTAAAATAGTTTAGTGCATAAAAGCAAACACAAAATTAAACAAATTTCTTATAAAGTATTAAAGGTTATTCTCTCAAACATTTCCGAAGTTATCATGAGCCACCCTTCCTTTCAACCCTCGTTTGATTCTATCTGAAGTCACCGCTGACGGACAGTATGAGATATGTAAAGGTATATGTTGTGTTATTAACACCTTATATTCAAATAACAATTTATTAAATAGTATAAGCATGACACACACATTGTATTCGTTGATATGAGACTTGAAATATCAAGTCTTCGTAACCCAGTAATTTTATTAGCTACCACACTGGAAGACAGTAATGTTTGCAGTGTTCGTTCGGTGGTAGAGGTCGTGCTACCTTAGTAGCTACCAAGACGTCAGACAACAGACACTAATCACCAGTAAATTTAGATGTAAATAATAACAGAATAAATATGTCGTGTAAATTTTAAAAGACCAGCGATTACTTCATGGTTAATAAAATGCCTTAAAGGATGACTAGGTAGGCATTACTTTCAGGCCCGTAGATTCGGGTTATTAAGAATAGGACTAAGGTATTCTTTGCCTTTCGTACAAGGCGACTAAAATGGCCCTAAAAGCTCGATAAGCGAACCTCAGGAGGACGGCAAATGCAAGGTAGTCTTGTATTCGGCGTAGCACAGCGTGGGGATGATTTAGCCAGAGTGCATGGGGGCACTGGTGCGTTCCGTAGGAGATCCCGGAGATCATCGAGAGGGTATTAGCGAATAGAAATCCCACAAAACCTTGTCTTCCCCCAAGCAGGTTAGCTTTTAAGATTTCCACAGCGATTATAAAAAAATAAAGATATTACTTTAACAGAGACGTTTAAACAAATTATTCATTAGGAACCGAATACTACAAGGTAAAATAAATTTTATGCCCATAATGGGTAAAAAGTAAAACTGGATGAAATTTGTTAAACTTTTTTTTTGCTTTTTATTTTGTGTATCCGTACAAGTATTCGTCTATAACTGTTTACAAAGTAGCTCTTTGAAGTTGGTTTGTCGTGAAGAGGAGGAAAAGGAGTTGGTTCTATTATGAGGTTGTGTAAGTTTAGTATTATGGTCTTTTCAAACCCACCTGGCTAGCTACCACCCCATCCTGTAATAATAGCATTGCTGCGTTCCAACTGTTAATACCAGGAAGTCGTTCTATTTTGGCCCTAAATACTCAATCACATACAACGATATTGTCACCTAACATTTTGTAAAATTGAGGCCATTGTTTTGGCCTAAAGTCCATTGCCGATGAAAAGAGACTGACGATTGTTTCTCCTTTTTGAAAAATTATTTTCATAAAGTTCCTGTTATTAAAATTAAGGAAAGTTCTCTGGTTAGAGCTGGAAACCAAAAAAGATTGATTTTACAACTGTTAATCTTTGTAGAAAGTTTGTATATTTTTTATCTTCAACTTCTGTTTACAGAGAGTTCGATTGTTCTGAAATAATAGTATCTATTAGTGTAAGCTTTCTGAACTTTATTTTCTGTTTGGACACGTGTAAACAAATTTCAGACTTGCTAAAAATAAAAAAAAATTATAATAATAAAATATCGGCAACGCCTAAATCATATTTTATTGTATCTTTTTACTCGATGTTTGACGTAGAAATAACGTTCACGTCTCTGGGGATTTTATCTCACAAAGTTGTTACCGAGAAATAGATTTGTTTATTACAAGACACTTGATTTATGATATTCACTCGGATGAGATCAGATGCTCTATTAATCATACACAATTTTATTATGAATATTCCTTATTGTTCATTAAGGATGACATCATACAGTACAGTTTGAAAATCAAATTGTGGTTTCTTCTTGTCTTGTTGGATATGACTTATTAAGTTGCTCATAAAATGTGTTCAGTTACTGTCCCTTTTCTTTTCTATGTTTTATGTATTAATATGTATTTAATTTATTGAAAATTATTGAATAAATTATTAACCACTGTCGCATCAGCCACACAGTCTAGAAATAACCCAATAAATGTCAAAAAGCACAACCTTGTAGCTATCATTAATACTATACACTCTAAAGAATAAAAGCTCTTAATATTCTTAAACACCAGAATGCTTATCATAACATCCCGATAGTTTTTTTTATTTATGTTACTACTAATATCTTAACATACAGAAAATCTAGTATTCAACAATGTTAAAATATTTTAGCTCTGACATGTAAGTTAAACAACAAAATTCATGAAGTTGGCATACAAATTTGATTATATTACCAAATAACACCTTAAAACTTAAGTCATTTTTGCATTGATAAAAAATTCCTAAAATACGTTTTATTTAAACAATTTATTTTATTTAATTATATAGTTTAGTATTTTTAACTGTTCATCGTATACAGACAGCGGAGAGTAGATTACTCACATTCGAGTAATTCTCTAATATTTCTTCCCAGTGTATTGTATACTCAAAAAGTACATAAACTGGTGGTATTCAACCGCAATTCCTATTTCTGCCGCCAAACAGTAATATGCAAAGATTACTGTGTTCCGGATTGAAAGGAGTTGTAGTTAATGAAATTACTGGGGTAACGAAACTTAATATCTTATATCTCAAAGCGGCGAGTGCAATGTGGTGCGGTGAGTACCGTGCTAACTAGCGCCACGTTGTTATGGGTTGTATCACTTGCCATAAGTTGAATGTCCCGCTGGTTACGTCGATTCTTTGAATAAAAAAAAATTATGAAAATTTAAAATTACTGCCTCTTGGACAAAGATTCATTTCGTACAAAATTAAAACTGAAATCAGCGTTGCAACAACTTCACATTTCGTATAATCATGTATAATTGCGCTGGTCCCGTGCAGCTTGTAATTGCTCTTTTGCAGGTCGCAGTACTAAAATTAATTTTCCAAAGGTTGACTATAGTCAGTTGCTATAACAACCAATTCAAATAACATAACATATTCCATATAAAACGATTTTATATAACATAAGGTAACCGGTTTTTATTAACTTTCTAATCGTGTATAGAAATTTTATGACGGTCATATTTTTTATCTCAGGTTAAAATTTTAGTCTAGATTATATTTTAGTATTCTTTCTTCTATAAGTATTATTTGCAGATTCTTTCAATGTTTGAAGATTAAACTTTCCTACTTCATGTTCTGAAAGTTGCAAAAGATGAAATCTGAAGAGATCTCAGAGAATCTGATTTTAATTAAAGGAATGTGTTAGTGTGAAGAGTTTGTTGGATGTTTCTGTTCCTTTACAAATTTTATGTAAAAGCTTGTCTTACTTTTGAAATAAATTAAAAGTTTAAATCCTGTATGTTTTTTGTGGTAATAAAAGTAATACATTATTTTAGACCAGTTATTAATTTATTAAAGTAAAAATGTATTTATAATAAATTGCTTTATACTTTAGCCGCGGGTATGTTTATAATGTACAAACAAAAATTTATAAATTTCAAAAAGTGATTAAATTAATTGATCATACGATAGAGATCCACAGCTGGACATAGACCTTCTTCAAAGATACCCACATCGATAAGTCCTGCATTGCTAGCATCGCCAAGCACCAGCGGCTATGGTTTGCAGGAGTTCTCATTTATATTAATATTTATAATTGTGGAGAAATGTAAAATTTATTCATCCCGTATTTAAGATTGTTTCAGTTGTGTAGTTGGTTTCTCAGTAGTTGGTACTGTCAACATCTGTCACTAGCAGAAACCGCGAACTGGACCGCACCGCGGCAGTACAACGCTGCAACACCGATATTGCCTAGTTAACTGGCAAGATACATCTTCAGTCGTATGTATAGAACATCTTATACCTGCATCTACATTATGTACTAGCTGTTCCTCACCCACATTAATGACCGTATTATAGTATTAGATTTTGTTAGTATAGAACTTGTTAGCATTATTCCCGCCCTTACGGCCCCTATCCGTTATTAACGTTTTCGTAACCCCTTTTGAAGGTACCATTTAGAAAAATACATTTTATCTGACCTATACTCGCAAAAAGGAATATTCCTACCAAATTTCAAGTCTCAAGATCTTATGGTTCCAGTGAAGTCTCTGTATAAGCGAAAAAAAAATAATTTATTTAATAATATATATTAATGGAATTCATATAATGGAAGTATCGTATTCATTTTTCTTAAATATATTTGACTTATCTACATATAAGTATTATAAGTTCGCATACCTTTAAGAAGAATTGATAAGAAACTCGGTAGTTGATCTTTTCGTTTATACTCGCAACTATACAATATTATTTCGTTAGCAAAATTTTTTTTATACCAAGTGAAACATTATAAATTAGTAAAGATAAATAAATAAAAATACATACTGTATTTAAGACAAAAAGTAAACATTATTAATTAGTTGTCGATACTGTATAGCTGTATTGGCAGTGTACTTTTTTGTTATCCTTATGCCAAACGAAATCTGTGTCATTTGTCATAAGTTCAAATACTTGTCAATAAAACACGTTGTTTAATTAAAATTGTTCACAACTTAAACTTTGTTTTTTGCGAAAAACCTTAATTGGTTATATTTTATATTTTCCACTGGCAATTATGCGATACTAAGCAAAACTTTTATAGAGTTGGTTTCCGTTTTGAATAAATATCGTTTCAACTTTTCATATAAATAAATTAACTTACTTGAGTATAAAGTAAAATCAAAACATGTATAACACATATTTCTCAAAGCATACATATAAAAAGAGTTGCTTTATGGAAACATATCTCGAAATAACATGTGAAACTAAGTGAATCTCATTTCCGTAGCGATCCCTTTTCCAGCGAAATTCCTTTACTATGTTACGCCTATGTCGGATTCAATTTTACACGTCTGGAACTCTATTGGGTTTGAATAATGTACAAATATATATATCTTGTATCTTTAAAATTGATTTTTTTATCGTACTGTAATCAACGTGCGTGTAAAATGAGTTTTCAATATTTTTTTTATACTACGAAGCGACGAGATGAACGGGACTTTCATCTAATGGTAAGCGATACGCCCGCCCATAAAATCATGTCACTGGTTAGAATGGTATACACAGCACCACATTGTGCTCGTCGCCTTGTGAAATAAGATTTTAACTCTTATTACTTCAGTAACTTCACTAGCTGCAACGCTCTTCAAACCGGAACACAGTAACGTTTGCACACTACTGTTTGGCAGCAAAAATAGGCGTTGCGGTAGTACCTACCTAGATAGTTTCCGGTAATAGAGATCTACTACCAGTGTCCAACAATTTCGGTTTAACATTGCTTTACTGCTAGTAAAGAAGTCTTTATTGCCGGAAACTATCTATTTACTATAAATAAAGGCGCAGTAGCTAGTGAAATTACTGGGCTAACGAGACTTACCGTCATATTTCAACGGGATGGGTCATGTATGTTGCAGTGCTTGTTATCTTTAGCGCTACATTGTTATAGACGGACTTATCACTTACGAATAAATGCTCCTTTCAACACTTTAAAGAATACTCTCTATGTTATTAATGAAGAATTATGTTAATTGAACAAGGAAATTAGTTTGTACTGCTAACTGAGAGAGTGCTGATGACACTCCTTGAGTTTTTAAGAATGTATATAACTTGCAGAACTTGTGGAGGGAGGTTAAGAAGCTTATAGCTGATATGTTCATTGGAGATGGAAAAACAAGATATTGTTATATATTTCAGTAAAATTTAACATGCTCAGGAATATAACTTTTTATACATTTCTTTAAAAATATGATTATAAGATAAGTATCGTTTTGTTTTAATGGGAGAGGGGTGTAAAGGTTCCCGCATAATTCACGGGATTTAAGCCCACTTCACCTGCTAGTGGTGCACCTTTTTAATCAACAATCGAGGCTCTGGCTTCCACTAACCCGCATTGTGCCAGCGTAGTAGTAAATGGTCCAAATTTCCACATATGAATCCCTACCCAATCGATATGGGAATCATGGGGGAGACCTATGTCATACAGTGAACGTCTACAGGCTGGTGATGATGATAATATAGTTTTGTTCACCATAAAGACCGTTAACCGTATTTTATATTATTAACAATTTCTTAGCGTATACCTAAAAGAAATATTATTTAATAGAATTTGTTTCACGGATCATAATTCAATTTTCTATAGAAAAAGATTTAATGTAAACAAATCATAGAATTTTTTTTATTCTACAAAGCGACGAAATTATCCGGATATTTACTTGATGGTATGTGGTACTCCTGATCATAATAACGTGGTGCTAGTTGGAATGATATACATGCACCACATTGTTCTTTTCGCCTTGAAACATAAAATGTAAAGTCTCGTTCCCCTAGTAATATCATTAACTACAGCGCTCTTCAAACTGGAACACAGTAATGTCTGCACGACAGAAATAGTAGCGGTGGTACTTATCCTGATGGTCTGAGGTGACAAACCTACCACCATGGAAAATTATCAATGAAATAACAAATTAATCGTCTATTTATTCTTCATTTGTGAAACTTAAACAATTTGTGATTTTCTTCTTCTTCTTGTGAACCTCCAACTAGTGAAGACTGGGCACCAGTTCTGCGAATCCCTTTCTTTTGTGCGCTAGGTAGATCAGCTGCGCAGCTCTTCTGATTTTGGTCCACTCCTTGATGTTGTCTAGTCATGACTTGTTTTTTCTACCTACTTCTACTTTCCTGTATTCGGCATATCGGGCAATATATCGTTCAAACCAGAACTCAAACGGGTTGTCTCCACTTTTGATGGATAAGAAAATCTCTCGTTTCGCAGAACTTCCTAATTAATCACCTTCTGTAACCATCTACTATGGTGTATGCGCGAAATCGATAGCGTCGAAGGCCTCAATGCGCTTCTGAAGGACTGTCCACGCTTCGCAGCCGTAGAGGAGTTATGGGCATGGCGTGGCATGGTAAGGCACGATTGCGCAACGTGATCCTCAAGTTTGTGATGTTGAAATCATATAAAAGCACAAAAGAAATATTTTTCATGTTAAAATCAAGAATTGTTACAATTAATCATTACCGACAATTACGTACAATATCCGCAGTGCCAAAATTTTAATTACAATTAGTACAATGAGTTTCCAGCCACCGGACTGATTGTAGAGGGTTGCAAATTTTAAACTCTTATTGTTACTTGTTAAACTTAAAATTAATTCAATATTAATGTTAAGTTATAATATATTATTACGTATTGCCACTCATTTTGATCAGAATGTCATAACTGTGAATCTAATAATTGGATTTTACAGTTAAAAGGGGGAGAACTTGCTATAGTAAAGCACTCTCTAGTATTGCATTATAAGATAACGCCAATGTACTCGAATATTTACACAAACACTAGATTTAATGGAGATCGGAATGATAAAGGAGTTAGTATGTTACGTCTCTATCTGATGGTCAGTCACAACAAAGAAGAACAAAGGAATAAGAAATTTCTATTATTATGACAATCTGATTAATGGTTTCGGATCATTTCATTTTACTGGTGGTAGGTCTCTCTTGTCGGAGACCATTTAGGTAATTAACAACGCAGGTCCTATTTCTGCCGCAAAACAGTAGAGTGTAAACATTACTGTATTCCGGTTTGAAAGGTGCTGTAGCTAATATAATTACTGGGATAACGAGACTTAGCATCTTACGTCTCAGGGAAAGAGCGCAATGTGGTCCAGTGTACATCGTCCTAATTAGCGTCCATTAAGGGCAGGCACTTAATTGAATAAAAAATCCTTTTTCTTTTAATATATTTAAAAAAAAAATTGTTGTCACTTCGACTTTGAATAAAAAAATGTGAAACAAAGAAAGATTGTTTGTTAGTGTATTCAAATCTAAAGAAACTAGTTTAAGACTTTTGTCGTAAAAAAACTTTTTTCATAAAATATTAATTTCAATTTTAAAGATTTACTTAAAATAATCATTCCTATAAAACCAGAAAAACGTGACCAACCCTTCCAACTCAAATCTAATTATGTTATTCGTACATAATATACAACCTTGTCTATATAAACACGGAAGTCTTTTCGTTATTTTCTATATCATTTTGATGGCAAATGGATATGGCACGGTGGATGGTAAGGGTACATATTAGCATACACGGTTCAGACGACTACGGCACTGTGAGCAGGATTATCATAAGCGCTTACCTCTCATACATATTAAAGTTTTATTTACATTATCAAAGACTGACGTATGGTATATATTAAAAGTTTATTTATCCTGCCAGTGTACATTTATTCTAGAACTTTCACATATAAATGATTACTAGATTAATGAAATGTCGTGTATTAACCAAACCCCTTTTTTTTTAAATATAAACCTACAAGACAATGATATGTTCATCAATTGAAAAAGTCGAAAATGAGGGTTCTAAAGCAATTGAAACCATTAAAAAGAAATATATTAGAAAAGACTATGTAAACAATAACAAACATAATAAAGTAAGTGAAGAGGCAAAGTTTAGTTGTAATGAACGCTCAGCGTGACCGGGTCAGAACCCGGGTTTAATGTCATTTCCTAATCACTTTTCTTGTTTCCTGCTTTCGCTTATTTTCTCGCTAGTAATAATGTTTTCACAATAGGTACAGCAAAATTAAATAACACACAGCTTTTTTCATTTTTGCGACGAAGTTACGAGACGGGCGAGAAGTTACCTGATGATAAGTGATATTATGCTCGCGCATAACATGATATCACTATTTAGAACTGATATACACAGCATCACATCTTGCTCGTCGGCTTGATATGTTAATATTTGTTACCCTACTAATGTTACAAATTACAATGCTTTTAAACCAGAACATAGTAATATTTACATACCACTGTACCTACTTATATTATTTTTCGGTGGTTGTGATCCTCCAAAAGTTACCGTACTTTTGGGTGACAAGACAGGGTTACGTTCGATTTGTATCCACCTAAACTGTTTGCATGAGGCCTCGAGATATTTTGCGGAATACATCGGGCTTGAATGCACTGTCACCGAGGACTGTCGTAACCTTCCCTACAACCCTCCTTTTGCTACGACAAACACGAAACCACCTCGCACTTATCATTTACTCTGAAGTCGTTTAATAGGCAATGACGGACAAATACTACACTTTCACCTGAAAACTCTTTTGGTCGTATTCTATAACAGGCAGGGCTTACCTTAGTCCTATTCTTAATAGCCCGACATTACAGCGCAAACGGTGGTACCTAGACGGTCTCTGGCGACAGAGATCTAAATCTAAATCTAACTAGTGAGTAATGTTCTACTACGAAGTGTTCTTCTCATTCGTTAGTATTTTGTCACTTCAAATAGCTACCTGTTACCAATGTAAAATAATGCTATTTTTTACAGTGGTGAAGTATTTATTTTTTACGGAAAAAAGAGATTGAGCAACTAATCTCATTTTGAAATAACTGCTAATAAATTAATAAGTCCACTGATAGTCTTAAAATTTTAGGTCACGTGCACCAAGTGCTTAATCACAATATATAAAATATACCTTTGGTTTTTAATTTACTATGCTGTGAAAAAGTAGTAAACAATTTGTTGGGTACTTATCAATTATAAAGTCAAAGTAAAGCGAAATGGAGTCCGTTAATAACTCAGCGCGAACAGTTAATTTTTTTTAAGGGTTTCATTACTTTTTCAGTGCACGACGAGGAAAAATTTCTTTTTCCGGTAGGAAAAATTATGTGTTATTGTTATATATCTAACATTTCATTCGATATTAACAAAAAAATTATGAAAAACTTTTGTAGTCTTTTAGTTATTGATCTTTTCATATTAAAAGACCTGAAGTTTTTGTCTTTCGGCGTAGATATGTTGTGTAGCAACAAAGCACACCTTAACATTGGCTTTTGAGATCCTTTGCCTACCAAATGTATTTCGAGGACCTTCAGATTTTAGGATTGTATTTCTTATTGTTTTTACGGTCTATATAGCTGAATGTAGATCATAACAATTACTTCCCAGCAAGAGAGCTAAATTACAATTATTATGTGTGTAATAATATTCGAGTAAAACAAAAAAAAAACTAAATATCCTATTTGCGAAATAAAAGGAGAAACAAAAGAAATATTCCTTAGTGACAAAGATTCTTTCAAACAGTTTGACGACTGGTATGATTGACAAAGGACTGGAAGAACGAACTTGTGAGAATTAATTGAGATGCCTTTGTGTTCCCCAGATAAAAGGATTCGTTAGATTTATCGTTTAATCGGTTTGGTTTTTAAATGTTCGCCCTGAAGATAATCCATATTGAATTATAAAATTGTTTATGGAATTACAGTGAAACAAAAAGAAATCATAACTTATACAACATGAAGTTGATAGAAATATCTTACATAGGAAACATTATAAATTTTTCTTTTTATTCGAATGAATTTCACACTGTAAGTCTTATGGACGACTTTTACAGCATCATCGGACTCAGAGCCACGAGCTAAAATCATGAAAATAGATGCTTAGATAAGAATTAAATTGCTAAATGAAGAGACGAGAAAGATAAGAAAGAATAGGAAGGAGAGGTGTAGGATTGAAAAAAAACACATGGAGCTGAGAAGAGAGTAGTTAAAATAAAAAAAAAATTGCGCGATTCGGGAATTGATATAGTGCATAGTCTTAATGAAATAGAAAATGGTTTAGTTATGGAAGAAATGAGCTATGGTAGAAAGTTGAAGGTCAATGAGTAGGTTATCGTTAGAGTTATAACATTTATATGTCCCTTTAACTTCGTAATCAGCGGTAGGATTAAAAAAGGTGTAAATTTTACTTAACACCGTAAGACATTAAGTGGTAAATGACCAATGTTTAAAAAATCTTCTTACATACATAGATTACATATATATTTTTAAATAAACCTATATAAATTGTCAATAAGTATCAACATCGCCATGAAAGTTGTCCGACGATCTGGTGAAGGTTACGATGCGGCTATCGCTATAACAGTCGATGCGGAGATCTTTGGGGAGATCTATGTCCAGCAGTGGACGTCTGTCGGCTGATGATGATGGTGAAAGTTTTACATCGATGTGTAGCAGTAAATACATTAATTTTGGTGTAGTCCCTCAGACTATCTTAGTTAGTTTCGTTTGAATATAAAACGTTTGCCCCTTACGGAACGTGACTGAAATACTACAGGCTTTAATATATTTGCTAGTAAATTGAATTTACAAGGACTTTCCTTAATTATTCTGGAGTAGCGACGCTTGTTTTTCAAAGTAGTCGGACAAGCATTTTAATGAATCAAGCTTTATTGTTAATTTTACTCGTAGTTACAGGTTCAGCGGAAAGCTTTTTATTTTCACTGTTTTAAACATTAACTCAACATATTCTTCACAAAAAGGTAACACATGTAATTTTCTTGTATAAGACAATTTTTATTAACACAAAATTTTACGTGTTTTATTGCGTTTATTTAGATATTTATTATCCCTGTCATTTCGATGGTCACGAGATAAGTATGACGGCAGCTATCTTGATGTCATTGTTATTACGTACTTAGAGCTTTTAACTATTATTCACAGATTGAGCTACGTACATATTAAAAATAAAATAATCACATAATAATATACCTTTGATAACCTTCCATGAGAATTTGCAGGGAAAACAACTAAATTAGATTTTTGTTTCCTTCATGCATATTCACGTGCATACACATATTCTATACTGTAGTAAAAATTGCACCACTTAAATAAAATATGTGGTTGATATTCATAACTATTACATTATAAGTTTTAAGATTTATTCTAATCGAACACAAAATACGTAGTTGCTCCTAGTGTCTAAATAACGATATTTAGTTCTCTACTCACATTCAACCCTTTAAAGTAATTGACACTTCTTTCTATACCACTTTAGTGAAAAAAACAACTTAGTATAAGTTATTAAAAGGACCGTATAAAGCAAAGGGGTTAATCGGTACCCTTCAGCACGGAACGCCGTCGATTGGTGAAATTTTATTACGAGAAAACTTTATTGCTGTTTCATAGCTTTCCATTTTTTTTTCCATTTCACAAAACGTGTTTGTAGTGTTGTGATATTGCGCTCAATTCTATTTACATCGGCAATTTCGACAACAAATCAATTTTATATTGCTCTGAAAACAAAAAAATTTCGCTGCAATTTGCCTGTAAAAGTAATAAATTCTTTTTTGTTTATCTATTTTATGAATGGGATATATAACTGTGATATGCTGATATAATAACACAGTTATAAGTCCCATTCATGAAAAGGACAAAAATAAATAAATAAAATGTCTTACAAGTTTTTATAAAGCAGTCCACAAGACAAGAAAGACTTTCTTATAATAATAATAATAATAGAATCGTAAGAAAGTTCATGCAAATAGAGGATGAGTAGACTAACACACTTCACACTGCATTTACTTGGCTTGGGCCCGTAAATGCAGTTATTACCAGCCCAAAAGCTGAGAAGAAAAAAACCTTCACAAAAATAATAATATAAAATTTTGTTAAGAATATAAAACAATAAGATGCCAGTTAGGATGCAAACATTGCACTAAAACTGTCACCTCTAGTTTTATTAGCTACAGCGTCTCTTAAACCTGATAGCAACGTAAGCACATTTCCTGACGGTGTAATTACTACTGAGACGTTCTCTGTCAAGAAAGAATTACCACTATTAAATGGTTATACATAATAAAAGAGTTTTTTTTATATTCCACGAAGCGACAAGACGATCATGACGTTCACCTGATGACAGGTTATACGTCTGCTCATTATACCATGGCGCAAGTTAGACTATCTAAATGTACTAATGTACTGCACCCACCACATTGTGCTCGTCGCATGAGACATTAGATGTTGAGTCTCCTTACCCCAGTAACTACACAAGCTCTAGTGCCCTTCAAACCGGAACATAATAATGTTTACACAATTCTGTTTGGTAGCACAAATAGGCAGCGCGGTGATACCTACCTAGATGGTTCCGGCAAGAGAGACCAGACCAGTGATTTAGTTAACTTTATGATATTTCTGAAGTATCTTTGGGAAATCTTCCATCCTATTTACCATCAATTGGTGGTAAAAAGTTATTTTATGATCGTATGAAGCTCTCAAGTTTTGATCATTAACTTGTTTTTGTTTTGTATAATTATATATGTCCTGTTATCTCATCGCTTTATGTTTTGAAATTTTTATGTAATAATTAATTCTTGTGATGATGTGGCGATATTTCCCAAACGGCTGGGCAACATTTGGGAAACTCCGCCACATCCTCTCCTCGCAAATACCCTAATGTCTCAAGACGAAGGTCTTTAACCAGTGCGTCCTCCCTACTCGTACTTACGGCGCAGAGACATGGTATCTAACCATCGGGCTGGTCCACCGATTCGAAGTAACAAAGCGAACGATGGTAAGAGCTATGCTTCACATTTCTCTAAAGGACAAAATCCGGAACGAATAAATTCGACGGAGAACTAAAGTTGTCGACGTAGCTCTTACAATTTGCAAACTGAAGTGGCAGTGGGACAGCCGATGGGAGAGAAAAGTCTTGGAGTGGAGGCCGTGTACAGTTCGCAGAAGTGTAGGACGCCCTCTCTCCAGATGGACCGACGACATCGTCAGAGCGGTCGGAAGTAGGTGGAAGCGAGAAGCTGAGGTTCGCATTTGGTGGAAGACATTGGGGAAGGCCTACATCTAGTAGTCGATAAACAAAGACTGATAATAATGATGATAATGAATTCATTTTTGGGTTTATCAGTAACAACAAACACCTAAAGAGTATATAGCTTTCGATTAAGTTACTTTTTAATAATAATTTATTGTGTATACAAAGAAAAGATATCAGAACTGTTGTACTTACAAAAAGAAACAAACTACCCGTTACAACAAACTTATACCTTACTCCTCTGCAGTTATCGAACAGATTATGGTAATCATTTCAATTGTCTCTTTTGTATAAATTCTAAACCCTACGGCAATATTCATTTCTAACAATCAATGTGGTCATTATAATCCGTTATTTTCATGAAAAAATAACAAAACAGTATTAAATAACAAAGGGAGAGATAAAATAATATTAAGCTTTCCAGCAACGCGTTAGAAATATAATGTATGTGTGTTTTCTTCACACTTTCGATACGAGAAATAGCTTTATTATTTACAATACTGGGAGCAAGCCAAGTACTGCTCGTTTCTGTCATATAGACACAACAGACGGTAATTGCAAGTTTCGGTTGTTGAGCAAATATTACCACAGTTATATATTGACACGCACACGCACACACACAACAGTTCACTGGTGTTAGGTCTCTGTTACCGGAGACCGTTTAGGTAGCTACCTCAATGTGCAAACATTACTGTGTTCCGATTTTAAAGGCGCTGAAGCCCACTAGCAGTAATTACACTTAATTACTGGGGTAACGAGACTCTACATCTTATGTCTCAAGGCGACGAACGCAGTTTAATGTATGTATTATACTAATTAGCGCTACATTATCATGCGCGAGGGTATCACTTATAATCTGGTGATCGCCCCGCTCCTCCCGCTTAATTAAATAACAAAAATTGTTATTTTGGTAGTAAATTAACTTATTTCTTAGATTAAATTCCTCAATTGGCTAATGTTCTTATCGATTTGATTGATTAGATGATGCTAATTAAATAAATGCAATCTGTAGGAGTGTTGACGTTGAGGTGCGGAGAGCAAGGACTGATACTTAGAACAAAAATAGTCCCCGCCTTAGTATTACGAAGATCCGGAGAGAGCCAGTTAAAGGATACAATTGTATACTCCGTAAAGACTTGTTGGCCGGAGGCCTATACATAAAGATGTAATGAATTGTAATGAAAATAAACGATAGCGTGATCTATGGTTCATGGTGGCGCCATTTGCTGGGTTGTTTGAAAACTTCTTGTTAAAAATCTTTATTTTGGAGTTTTTTTTTTCTTTCGTAAGCCTTGAAGTATCATAAGAGTATCCTCCAGGCTTTTGTAGATGGTTATAGAAAAAGTAAATACGTACTTTTGATATCTGATATAATTTTTGTTATCGTATCTCACCTGTATCTTCTTAAAATTCTTTCCATACTTCTTGTTAATTTAATATCAAATGTTCCTAATTGTCTTTAAGTTTTTTTTTATTTATGAAATTATAGTGATTACACGGTATAAAAGCGATTAAATCGTTTATAATAAATTTACATATTAACCTTATTATTTCCACTGTTTTGGACTAAGCTGCGATTCTCGGTGGTATTTTTGAAAACGCCTTAGATGTCCGTCCGAGCGGCGTTTATTTAATTAGATGGTCCGTTAATTTATACAGGTATCAGGTCCCATTACAGTGAAATTGCTTAGGAAAGCGTATATTCAGGAGTCCTCCAACCATCGTTGAGGGCATATGATATAAATATTGTTTGGGTCGTTCAAGTGACATTTACAAACTATTTTTAATTGTTTCGTACGTTCTCTTTGAAAATATTAAACTTTTCATTATTAATATGAACGCTAAACTTAGTAGATTTTTTAATGAGTATCTATGTATAGAAGTCCATATTTAATAATTTTATATTAAATATTAAAACGTAAATATTGCAAAGTGCTTGTTTATAAATTTTTTATTATTATCTATTTTATTGTGGTTAATTATTAGTTTTTAATTTCTAAACATGTAACTAATTTATTAGTCGACTGTCCACAATAAGTTTTAGTATCACGGTTATTTTTTTTTTTCATGTTTAAGTAATTGCTACGTACTTGGACTTAAATGCACAATGTTCTGTATGACATTTTTTTAAAAAAAATAGTAATTAGTTTATACCTTATTTTTTATGGACAACATAATCTATAATATAGATGAACGAGAATTCCATCTACGTAGAAACACATCACGATGTCTCTGGGATCCGGTGGTGGATGGTCTAGAGACTTGAAATTTGTTTAGAAATGAATATTCCTTTTACCTGCGTCCAGTAGTGGACGTCTATCGGCTGATGATGATTCCGTTTACCGAGTACAGTTTAGCAAAGAAAGGATTTTGAAAAATTCTTTCCTCAAAGGAAATTGCAGTGGTGTTACGCCCAGCAAAGCGGGCGGGGAAACTTGTAATAAATAAATATACAAAAATATTGTATTAAGATAGTGATATATAGTACTGGTAGGTCTCTGTTGCCAAAGACCGTCTGATAGGTATCATCGCAGCGCTTATTTCTGCCGCCAAACAATTACGTGTAAACATTTCTGTGTTCCGGTTTGAAGAGAACTGTAGCTAATGTAATTACTTGGATACAGAGACTCAACATCTTAAATCTCAAAGCGACGAGCGCAATATGGTGCAGTAAATATCCTAAATAGCGCCACATTGTAATAGGCAAGCGTATCACTTACCATCAGGTGAACATCTTACTCGTCTCGTCGCTTCGTAAAATAAAAAAAAAATTCAACTACCAGCAATTTGGTTTATATAAAAACCTTTATACTGTATAAGTTCGAAATATTCGTAAAATGTTACACTTGATGTACGCGTCGCTGTGTGTGTGTTGTGTTGTTTGTGTGTGCGCCGATATCGCGTTACTTCCGATCGCTTCGCAAATTTGAATATTTTTGAATACTGCATAGCGCCCGCCCAACTAAACATCAAAGGAAATATAAGCACCAATATCGCACAACATTTTCACCCGGTCTACTCACTGTCTCGTCGTGAAATTTAAATATTCTCGCGTTTAGTGCATCCAGATTTTAGAAATGCTGCCGAGGTATGATAACAATGTAGACTTTTTTGGTGATGACAGTTGATGGAATGAGATACAAATTTTTTATGATTCTCATTCCATTCACGAGACAATTTTACATTGAATCGCAATACAGTTTTCTTTTATTAGGTCTCTATTGACGGAGACTGACTAGCGGAGATACCACCACAGTGGCTATTTCTGACGCCGAACAGTATTATGCAAACATTACTGGGGTAACGAGACTCAACATCTTATATCTCAGGCGACGAACACAATGCAGTGCAGTGTATCATCCTAACTAGCGCCACGTTCCATCAGGTGAACGTTTCTGCTCGTCTCGTCGCTTAATTAACTATGCAAAAAATATTGCTATCGATCCGATTATTAAAACAAAACAAGCAGTTCCCTTTACGGTATATAAAAACGATTGACGGGTTGTAGATCGAAAGTTTATCAAACAGTAACTCCAACCGTATTGTAGGGAAATATCTAAAAATAAAACAAGTTGAAATAAATATTGACATTGGAACAAAAGTTTTAGAGACTAAAAAAATAAATAAAAAGTTACCGTCAAAAAGCATTTTTAATTAAACAATGAATTTTTAGTGGAAATATTTTCATACTGATATTTATTTCCAAGTTTTTCCCATAGTAAAAGTTTCATAAGTCATGAAAACATTTAAACTATCAAAGCACATCAAATGAATTGGATTTATCTAGATCAAATAAAAGTCACAGGAAACGGCTGGACGCAGACACCGCGGAACAAATCAATATGTAGAGACCTTTGGCTACCACTCTGGGAGACTAGATACCGTCACTTGACACTGGATGAGATTGGTGGTTAAAAAGTATTAGCGGTATTGTCTGATGCAATGCTACAAATATAGGTATCAGAAAGAAATCACTACTTTAGTAGCGAAACGGTGATCGAAGTATTATAGATTAATAAGTTTTATAATTTTCAATAATTACCTGTACTGTTCAAGTCTGCTTATTACTACTATTTCTAGAAAGAAAGTTCTAAAATTTATTCTTCCATTGTTCTGATGCCGCACTAGAAAAAAACTTACTTGAAAATTAGTAACTGTTATACACAAAAGTATATAATACAATATAAAATTTATATTGTACTGTATACTTTTTATTTGAAATGCAACGTGAACATTTTAGAAATTTATTTCATGTATACAAGATCTAGAGTTCTGCAAGGTTACCGAAGAGGACGCGTCCGACAGAGCGAAGTGGAAAAGAAAGACCAGAAAGGCAGACCCCACCATCAGATGGGAATAATAAATGCTACGGAGAGAGAGAGAGAGATTTCATGTATACAATCCTCTGATCAATCAAGTTAGATCTTTGGAGGTTTAAATTTATAAATTTATTTATTTTAAATCTCATCACCATCATTATCAACCGACAGATCTCCACTGCTGGACATTGGCCTCTCCTAATGATCTCCACATTTTTATAACTCAGTCATCGAAAATAAAGTATAAGTTAACTACAACTTTTTTTTCATCATTCAAATGTATCAGTTCATCAGTGATGAAATAGAGTATAAATGTTTTTTATATTTATTATTAAAAATTTTAACTACATTTACATTGAAATGTACATTTCGACGCTATTTGTCATTTTACTTCTCGCAACGTTATGTGTGGATATGAAAAGAGCTTTCATAGAAACGTTTTCATATAGCATTACGTTTCGATGATTTCGACAGAATTTAAATGGGCGACCGAAATCGAGCATTCCTGTAAATATAAATCTGCATTACATTAGATGTTTTTTTTTTAAAGTAACATCGAAATAAACTGATAGACAAATTTAAATTAACATAAACTACATAGTAAGAAAAAGGAGAAAGACACTAGCTCTTTTTTTCGCTTGTTTTTGGTTTTCCGCTTTGACAAATATTAAACCTTGTCATCTATATTATGGCCATCATCACCTAAAGACAGTCGCGACACGAGAAAAGTCACAATTGCGTTACCAATTTTTGAAAAGGTATTGGAATCGTATTTGATTAAGTGATAGCAAATGTTAAGTTGGCTCAATACGGGCATAAATTCACAAATCTAACGGCCAAGCTCCAATAATGAAGAGGCCCTTATGAATAAATGTTAAGTTAACATAAAAAGTTAAATCTTTCTAACGCTGTGAAAAATACTTAACTGCAACATTTTGTTAACTTTTTTTATGGCTAATGTTAATTAGTCGAAGATTGTGGTTGTAACAACTTTGATGGAAACGCAAAATCTACCATGCGAGTGCGTACTTGAAATAGCCACGATAGGACATAAAATAACTTTACGACTAGTGTAAACAAATATAGAAAGGTACGGTCTTAGATTTATGTACGCATAAATAGATATTAGGCTCCCAATGCTTCTCAGAGCCTCACGACAATGAAACAGCAAGTATTACATTACTTTAAATCTGAACGTAATGATAGATTTAAAAATGTTATACGATGGCGATGTTTTATGAGTTTAGTGCAGAGTTAGGATCGTAACACTCTCCTATAACGAACATAAACGTAATAAATATTCAATTATCGCAATAATAATACTATTTTATATAGCACGAGGACATAAGTTCTTCTATAAAATATAAAAAGATGTGCACACAACACAGCATCAATTCACGCGCCCTTAGAAAACGCCAAAGTAATGAAGGTTATATAATTCAATACGTGAACTCTTAAAAATAGCTTTACCTAGTAATTGTCCAAAAATATAATTTTACTTGGAGTTTAGTAAAACCGCTTATGAGAAAAATTATAATACCAAGAACTCCCGTGTAGAAGGTCAGGTGACAATATCCCTACCGCTACTTTATCGTATGTAGGTGTGTATAAGGAGGTTTTAACTTCAATTTAATAATAAATTGTTATTTGTAGTAGATTTCTGTTGCGGGCTACCGTCTAATGGTGTGCATACGTTACTGTGTTCCGGTTTAAATACTGTCATACATAGTCACATTACTATGGGTAATAAGACTTAACATCTAGTACTTAAATGCAGAAAAATATAATGCAAATAAGTAATATAACGCGATAAACACAATGTGGAATGATGTCAATTATTCTAACTAGCTCTTCATTGTTATATACAGGTGTTCAGTTCAGGTTGTTTCGCCAAATAAAAAAAAATATCCACAAACTAGAAAAAAATGTACCTAACGTAATAATATTCCTATACGTAAATAAATTCAATTGATCAGTAAATGCTATCAGAAATTAACACGCAGCATATTTCATTTTCATATATAATATGTATATGTTTATATATATATATATATATATACACTGTTCTTTTTTTAACTAAAGCACACCGCGTTATTTTTATAAGTAATTATTTAAGTTCGTGATATATAGGACTAACAGGTCATGGCTGCTTGTCGGCGAAGTCTAGAATAGTTCTTAGACCAAAATTGATTTTTTTTATTATTTAACGAAGCGCGAGACCAGCAAGATGTTCACCTGATGGTAAGTGATACACCTGCCTATAAAAAACTGATGTTAGTTAGGATGATATAGATTGCACCATATTATGCTCATCGCCTTGAGACAAGATTTCAAATCTCGTCTCTACAGTCCCTTCCAAACCGGAGCACGGTTAATGTTTCCACATTACGGTTTGACGGTGGAAATAGGAGATGAGGTGGTAACTACCAAAACGGTCCCCGGCAACAGAGACCTGTTATCAGGAGAAGTGTACTTTAGCATATATTTTTAATGAAATATTCATACAGTTATATATTTTTTATAGATATAATGTGAAAAGACGAGGAGAAAGTTCACACCAATGGCAATTAAAACAGTCCATTGCTGGTTTAGTCTATAATGTTACACCGTGGTATTCATAGGAATATCATTCAATTTGTTTTCTAATAACACTTAATTATAGATGAACACAAACAAATACGAGGGAAGTAAAGTAAATTTCACAGTTATTACCATTCTCAACTGCATACGATACTGTTAAATTTTGCACATCCCTGTTTAATCTTAACTGAAGCCTCGACGTATTGCAAACTTATAATAGAACTTTGTTCTTTAATTAAAAGCTTGTGTAGGAATGATATTTACTTATATAATTAGTTATAATATTTACATATATATATCGAATACAACGTTTGAATTACCTAGGCAAAGTAAATCGACCACCAATAAAATGTTATTACTGTACTCAACCGAGGGTCAGCAACAAACTCGTGTGTCCTTTGATATTACAGTCAGATCTATAGCAAATTGTAATCTTTTTTTTATACTACGAAGCGATGAGACGAACAGGATCTTGACCTGGTGGTAAGTGATACCGCCCATGACAACGTGGCGCTAGGTGGGATGATATACACAACACCACATTGCACTCGACGCCTTGAGACGTACACATATATGGTGTTGACTCTCGTTATCCCAGTAATTTCACAAGATACAGCATCCTAGACGGTCTGCAGCAAGAGAGACCTACCAATGACTTGTTTATCATCATATGCTTATTTGTCACTTTAGTGATATAAAAAAATATTGTTACTCATTTAACAAAACTAAAGTTTACGGATCTTATCGCGTCTATTTATTTTATTATCTCGTCGTTTTGGACTGCTTTGCAGTAACCATGGTCGTTGGGGGATTGAGGTGACAGATGTTCTCGATGTGAATATGATTTCTCTTATATAACACAAACAAGAGAGCTGTAAAAAAATATACCTTACATTGACACATCAATGCTATAGGGAGTCTACAATCAGGGAACATGTATTGGATCATTCCAACAATTCCTACCAAGGATTAATAGTACTAATTTCAATAGAGTGGGTAGTACCACCAGTTTAGAAACCCATTAATAATAAAATTTTATCAAACACCATGCATACCATAGAAGACACAACAGTAATGGTGTTAGGATTCTGTTACCGTTTGCGCTGTAGTCAAGAATTGGACTAAGGTAAGCCTGCTTGTCGTAGAAGGAGACTAAAAGTGTTTTCGGGTTTGTGGGTTTTGATAATGCGAGCCTTCATTGTCAATTATGCGAGCCCGGGAAAGCCGATAAGTACGAGGTGGTCTAGTGTTATTAGGGTCTAGGGTTATACCAAGGAAGGCTACCCAAGGACATGCTTTTGGCGAAGCGCCAGGGGCCACCGGTGCGTTCCATAGGCGATACCGAGGCCACCCGCAACGCATAAGGATGACCACCGAAGGGGTATTAGTAGGTACAAATCCCACCTTACCTTTGACTACCCCCCACAAGCAAAGTATCTTTTCAAAAGACTTCATCCTCGATACCAAAAAAAGTACCTTTTATCGGAGATCATCTAGGTAAGTACCACCGAAGCGCCTATTTATGCTGCCAAGCAGCAGTGAGCAAACATTACTGTGTTCTGGTTTAAAGGGCGCTGTAGCTAGTGTAATCACTGGGGTAATTAGTTTTGTCTGTATACGATGACTACAATGTGGTGCATATTTCTTCCTAACTAGCGCGTCGTTGTTAGGGCCAGGCTTATCGCTTACCATCAGGTAAACATCCTGCTCGTCTCGTCCTTTCGTAGAATAAAAAAAATCGACTATTTATAAAAGCGTCGTTCAAAATATCAATGAATTTCTCTTGTGATCACAAATTAATTCTCGTTTGCGTACTATGCGGTCGTCCTCGATGGCATTTGTAACTCTTTGTAAACTCATTTTCTTCTATGAACGCTAATTGCTGACGACCCATTCAATCTTTTAAATTGAAATGATCTTGACAATTCATTACGCTGCTCTAATTTAAAAATGTTGCATTTATCTTAAACGTAACTCATCGATTCCTGATGTTTTGTATTTGCTTCAGGATTTTCTATATTACAAGATTATGATATAATAAAACGGGTTTTCTGTAGAGGTGGGTTTTACTAGGTAGCTATCACCGCAGCGCCTATTTCTGCCGCCAAACAGTAGTATGCAAACGTTACTGATTTCTGGATTGAAGGATGTTGTAGCTATTGAAATTACTGGGGTAAAGAGACTTAAAATCCTATGGTTCAAGGCGACGAGCTCAATGTGATCCTGTATGCGGTACATAACATCTTTAGTCGCGCCACGCCACACGAACTGTGCTAACGTTACTCTGTTTCGGTTTGAAGGGCGCTGTAGGTAATGAAATTGCGGGGTAACGAGACTCGACATCTTATGTCACAGACAACGAGCGCAATGTGGTGCTGTGTATAACGTCTTATCTAACTTCACTTTGTTATTATGGTCGGGTGTATCACTTAGCATCAGGTGAACGTCCCGTTCGTCTCGACGCTTTGTAGCATAACAAAAAAATTTGAAATGTAATTGTCAATGTAATATTGTATATAGGAGGCTTAATTTTGTGTTTGAATTAACAAATTAATTTTCGCATTTGCAAATACATGTTAATATAAAATTTATACATATATACTCGATTTTTTTAGTTGACTTAAAATCATTTGTTTAAGTACAAACACACTTCCGTATAAGGATTTACTAATGTTACCTCACACTTTAGATTTAGTAATAGGAATGTTTACTTTTTGATATCTAATGAAGCTAAAGTATAGAAATATTTCTTAGGATAAACTTTACTAGAAATTATTGTACTATAATAAGATTTAGTTATCATCACTTAATTTGGTTATTAATAATATATTAAATTATTCCATTATAAAGTATGAATTGATAAATTTTAATACAAATAATTTGATTTACAATAATTATAACTATTTGACTCTAAAATTAGTATTTATATTCTAAAACAACCATTTAATAGTTGACAACAATACGTTGTATACGATAAGATAGTCGCGGTTTTCCTTATTTGCTTAATATTTTTAGCAATAATTACGTATGAACTAAATCGGCAGATGACGCGTTTTTATTAAAAAATTATTATTAGTGAAATCAAATTCGACTGCTCAAGTTTAAAAATAAATCATTAGTATTTAGAATAATTTATTCTAGAAGCTGTTAGGTAACGTTAGGCGGTCTCTCCGAGGCAGGGCCACAGGCTAGGGTCACAACCTTTATCATACTTACGTCCTTCAAAAGAATATTTCAAACATGAATCAATATTAAGATATTTATAAAGAAAATACTCACAGCGCCGAAATTTCTCCCAAGACTTTGAAATGCAATACCTAGTTTACTTCTTAGGTCCACTTAAATTCAAAATTTTTCACTAAATACAGAACACATCTATATAGAACTTATATTTATGTGATCATTGATAACACTCATCCGTGTGATCGCTCGTCGGGTGGTTACTTAATCATGCCATTTATGACCGAGTGAAAATGAGCGATATTCAGAAACACCGCGACAGCCTTCAGCCAACTGAAGGCTAGAATGAGCTGAAGCCTACGGGAAAATATCAAGCCTCGGCCGGGAATTCAAATGAAAATAGACACAGAAGGAGCAACTTTTTGCTATACCTATCTCGCTCTAGCTTACGGCCCTTTACATCAGTTGGTGAAGGTTAAACGATATGAAGTACACACGTCATGGTTGGCGATTGTGTCCGATCTTACCCGAACTTCGGCGAATTGTGGCGACAATCGCCAAAGCTCAGTTTTAAAGGTTTGGTTTTGTGTATTTTTATTACAATAATTACATTCAAACGTTATTTGTTTGTATACTGCTCCGTCCACTGTTTTGAATAATTCGCAATGAGGCTGCTGCCCTAACGCATTGTTCAATCTAGTATATAATAAGTATTGTAATATAAATAAACACATATAAATAAACTATCTACAAATAACTTATACATATTTTTAATAACTGTATATTTACATAATATATATAATACACGATCTTTACTTATAACTTTTGATTTCATGAAATTTAACTTATTTTGGATTCATGAATAGAACCTTTGAGAATTAATATGTAATTTGACATAAATGAAAACCTCAAATTTATAAAATTAGTCAAACATGGGTGAAAAATATAATGACATTGCGTCAGTCGTAACTAAAGAGTATTATTAAAAAAATTATGTGATAAAAACAATAACAATCTGTATTTAAACTATGCTCTTATATATAACTGCATAAAGACTTGTGGTAGCGCTCTCTTGCCGAAAAACGCCTATGTAGGTACCACCGCAGTTTCTATTTCTGCCGTCAACCAGTAGTATGCAAACATTGCCATGTTCCTGTTTGAAAGATGTTGTAATTACTGGGGTAACCAGACTCAACGTCTTATTTCTTAATCGAAAAGCGTAGTGTTATGCAGTACATATCCTAATTAGCGCCACGTTGTTATGAGCAGGTATATCACTTATCACAGGTGAACGCTTTGCGTTTCGTCGCTTAATTTAATAAAAAAAGCATATACATTTTTTAATAAACTTCTGTCATTGTTAAGTAGACACAAACTAAATCCGAAGCGCACTTTTACTACAAAAGCATTCTCCGCTAAGATACTCACCGCGCACAACATTCAAACAGCTTATCAGATTTCCGTCAACGTTAAAGTGAAAATTTAATTAAAACTTATGCATTGCCTACTCCTGTTGTTTCGACTTAACACTGTTGATGTGCAGAACATACAACATAATTTGGAAACGACCAAGTTCAGAAAGAGATTAGCTACTTTTTGTTTTAGTATTAAAGCCTTGTAACTTGCATAAATTTATTTAAATAATTACAAACCTTAAATTAAACCCGGATGTTAAAAGTTACCAATAATAAAAAAGATAAAGTAATGTAAACATAATAACAAGTATATAAATACTGTTTGTCATTAATTAAAAGCACGTTTTGCGGATTAGTACTTTAGAGTTAATTGAAAAATTTCAAATAAACATATTTTTTGCATCTGCGTACATCGTGACATTTTATATAAATAAACATTAATGAATTCCACTGGATGCAAGCAACGCGGAACCGATCGAACATTTCATCGAACGATTTAACATATTTCAATCATGGTCAATCGCTAAATTTGCATCTTAAATTTACGTTAAATAATAATTATAAGTCAAACATAGAAGAATATTTAATGTATATTAAACTAGTATTTACGAAAAGAAATATATACATATACATATTACTTTTTGTATTTTCTGTAATATTTATCCCTATGAAAAGGTAAAGAAACGATGCCTATAAATCATTATTATTTTAGTGCTTAAATATATATATTCGCATTTGTTATTGTAATTTTTTTTTATGGTTTTTATTTAAATAGTTTTTAAAGTCATTCAGTATTAGCAGTAAGTAGTAGCCCGAAATCTTAAAGCTGCTGGGGATTATGTAGCAAAAACCGGAAGATCACAACGCTATTATATTATCTCTGCATCTATACTTACCTATGTATAATAATATACTACGTGGATTCATTATCCCTAAAAACCATTTCAAAATAGTATCTCTAGTCCTTACAACGAGAAACTTCTTGTTTGAAGACATCGAGCACAATTTATCGTTACGGGCGAGATTATCACTTACCATTAATTAAACCTCCTGCTGACCACCTCTATGTGTTGAATAAAAATTGTTATTCGTATGCATAAAATATTTTAGTTAGGTATAAGAAAGTTATCTACAAGGTTGTGAATGTTTCTAAATTTGGAGAAAATTTGTGATTTATTTTAGTATCTAATATGTTAATCTTTGTTTTTTTTCGCGTGGTGACTATGGCTCATCAACTTCATATTAAGGGTAGGCCTTGTGCCCCAATAGTGAGGACATAAATAAGCTGGATGTTTAATATTTCCAAAGGTGTACGTGACTTACATTATTTTAACAAAATTATACTGTAAATAAAACTATTTTGACATCTAAAAAACAGTTAATAAAAAATATTATGCTCAAACATGTATTTTACTGATATTTTATTTAATAGCTTCAAAAAGGTTATAAGTATGTTTAATGAAAAAATTCTGCACAAAGTTAAATAAAATTCCATCTGTAGGAATGTTTATAATTAATCGCATGACAATAATTAAAATCGTTGTTAAATACAATGGAGAAATCTTATACATTTTCTTAAGAGAAGAGTGAAGTGTTCTAGACTACTGTGCTTTACTATCAGGCTGAATTGCTTACCATTAGTGATCATAGTTAAGCACTGGTCCATATTTAAGGAAATAATCAGACATAAGTAACTTATTAAATTAACATCTCTTTATTCTTTGTTGATGTATATCGCTTACATTTTTAACTTACACAGCTCATCTGATACTTGGCTTGTGGATGGCCTATATCTTTTATCTATGTAATCTAATTAAAGTATAAACATATTTAACATTCATTTTAATGTTATTAAGAACAATGTAACCAAACTTTTTTTTTAATATGATCAAGTAATGAGCCAAGGTAAATGTACACTAGATGCTTATTGACATTCCAGCCTATAGTAATATTATCGTCAGCTGATAGTCGTCTACTGCTGGACATAGGCCTCC
The DNA here is from genome assembly GCA_029034505.1 of Ornithoptera priamus. Taxonomy (NCBI): domain Eukaryota; kingdom Metazoa; phylum Arthropoda; class Insecta; order Lepidoptera; family Papilionidae; genus Ornithoptera; species Ornithoptera priamus. The sequence continues at coordinate 6,196,768 of JARDWD010000395.1, forward strand.
GCCAATGATCTCCACATCGATCAGTCACGCATTACTCGCGTCCAGTGGGTTCCCGCGATTCTCTCCAGATTTTATATATATATAATACTCCTACATGCTATTTGAAATGATTAGACAGGATTTGCAATATGATTTGAATACAAATTAAAATAAAGACTAGACTGTTTATTTAAAACTTTAATTGACCACAGCTTCAGTTTTTCTTCATTTTCTCTCTTGAAAATTATTACTTCCAAATGTTTGTAATGTACTTTAAACCATGTATATATTAACTATTTCATTACATCCATCTTGTATTTCTAAACAAACTAGTTGATGATATAAGTGAACACATTTTACTTAAAAACTATTTAACTACTTGCAGTTAATATTTGTTGGGGAATGTATAAAATTAATAAAAAAAATATAAAAGTCTAATTACTTAGAAATATTTACTGTTTCAAATATAAACTTTACAAACATCACAGTTATTTAAATTTGTTGAAAATAAAGTTTATTGTAGTAGAAAGAACTTAAGTACCTAACATATCTTAGTTTACAAAAAGTCAGTATATTGGACGGAACTGTTACAGTGCTTAAAATACTTTGACAGTGATAAAAATTAATTCTTAAGCAAATAATATCGTCATCAGCAGGAACGCACCCATTGCTGAGTATAAACCTCCACTAATGACCCCCACACCAATTAGTCCTGTGCCTGTTGTGTTCAGCAGCTAAGGATATCGAAGGCACAATTGTTATATTAAAATCCTTAAATGTAATGGTATGTGGCAGTTAGATTAAGTTTTTCTTCTAAAAACATTGCTTACAAATAATTTCTTATAACATGTATAAAATGTTTATACATCTACTTCATAACAAGTTATATGGAGCATTTACTTACTCCATAATTATTTTTAATCTAAGTGGACAAAATTGTAATGTTCGAGTTTAACTTTTTATGAACTATAATACAGAGTATAAATATAATAATAATATGATGTTTTAGTAAAATATTTGATACATTTACTTAACATAAATATTGATAATATAAGCCCCCCTAAATTTTATGAACCAATTATTATTAAAAAAATGTGATGTATTATTTCATGATAGTGATAACAATTGTTTATGTCTGTGTATGTTTTGTTTTGTGCTAAATGAATATTAAGATTATTCCTTTCCAAAACTTTGAATAGAGTCAAACAACTAAGGCACTTTGACAAGGAATAAATTCTTAAATCAAAGCATTATTCCTTTTGCAAACAACAATGTAGCAACTATACTTAACATGACTGTAAAAGATGAATTTAAAGTAATAGAGCTATTGCACTCATCTGCTGAACAATAACACTCTTCCCAGTATACACCATTTGGGTATACTCCCCAATTACAAACTCCGGTCACACCTGTCTCAGCAACAGACGCACAACGCCTTATAACCTGACGCCATCTGCCATCCCCTGAAAAATAAAGTTAACATTTTTTCAAAAAATAAATATAGCATACAAATACAATTATTGTCAGTATTAGTAACGGTTCCTTATATACATGACAGCAAATAAAATAAACAATATTATGGTATTCATTAAAAATTTTACTAAAATGCAAAATTACAGAAACATACATCTCATAAACTGCAAAATGAGTAGAGTATAGTTTTAAGTGATAATAATCGCACATGAATATGAACTACAGGTCTCATATTTAATGACTCTCGTAAAACAATGAGTGAATTGCGAATTAGGTGTAATAAACTTACAAATAAATCCTTTAGGTCCTTGTTGAGTTAACTTCATACAAAAAGATCCAGGCATATGAGATTCATCGCTGTTACATTCCACGGCTATGTGACTGTCGACGTCGAACTTCTTATAAGCGCCACAAGTATCTTCTTCAGTATTTTGTGATGAAGCGCACTGGTAGCATCTTACACAGTATACTAAAAATTAAATACATATTAAAAATAAATTAGATAATTTAACGGCAAGCAATAAATAAATGGATATAAAATGTGTACCTGTTCGTAAGGAACAAATAAAGAGTAAAAACAATAAATACGACATTTTAAATTAAACAACGATTTAATTTAAATGGTGAAGTTCAATGAAAACATCGACAAACTGACAGATAGACAATATCAACAGAGGAAACACGCCCTATATAGTGTTACTAGTTTTGTTGTTGTTATGGTTTTCAAAAATAATTGAGAAAATTAAAAATGTTTTAAAAAGGATAGTGTTATATTATCTTTTTATCGCAGCGGAAAAAATTAATTGGAATAGATTATAAAGTTAAGTTTCTTACTTTCCATAATAATGCGTATTTTATTAGTAAGATGTTTTAGACAAATTTGTTTTTCGAAAGGTTAGATTCGTTAATTTTACAGGCAACATTAAAATACAATAAGCTTTAACTTGAATTGTTGACGGTATCTTTTGTATTTCATTAAAGTTTATTGTTTTTCTCGAATAAATAAAATATAATGATTTTATCATCGAAATGGTTCATCTTTGTAATTACTGCTATTTTCCTTGTGGATAAAGGTAAGGTAAGATAGTTTTTTCTGGTAGGTCACGCCCAGTACCTCGTTATTAATTTCAAATATTCGTCCAGGTTTGTGTATAAAATGTTGGAACTGCCGCTCGAACAATGACCCGAAATGTGCTGATCCATTTGATAATTCCACTGTGCCAATAACAGACTGTGATTCAGAAAAAGGATTTCCGCACTTACCTGGAGTAAGACCTACCATGTGCCGAAAAATACGTCAAAAAGGTTTGTAATTTTTTTTAAATTTCTATAACTCATTTCCTAGGTATTTCTTTGGCTATAAGTTTATTATTTTAAATTAAAATTATCAGGCCATAAAATGGCTTGCATTTAATCACCTGTACTACATACAATGCGGAAGAATAAAATTATTTTGTGTAATTACAACGTGAAAGCAGTTTTGTAATTGCCTTAACCCTAAGTACCTCAAAAAATAATTTATACAACAAGTAATGATCAGTAACAGGTAATGCATAAGCACAACTTAACAAGTTTAGTTGATAGGGATCTACTTTGTATATTTATTACTTTACTAATAATCTATTAAACGATTAAGTTTTAAATTCCTTATAAATAGTACCTATTGGACTATTATATTGATGATGATTGTAAGATCCTTTCCAAACTTATCCATCCCTGATCCAAATTTATATGAGTACACACCTATAAATTTTCTTATTAGTTTTTGATATAGAAATATAAATCTTTTTTCAGTCAATGGTGAATGGCGATATTTTAGAGACTGTGCTTACTTAGGCGAAGTTGGTATTCAAGGAGATGAAAGATTTTGCCTGATGAGAACAGGAACATACAATATCTTTATAGAATACTGTACCTGCAATAGTAAAGATGGATGTAACTCCTCATCACTCTTTAGTCCGGTGCCTCTTCTTTTATTGACCATGTCATCTTTATTAAGGTTTACTATAAGTTTACTTTCATAATTTGATAAAAAAAATTCTTAAAGGACCTCTTTAAAAAAAAACAACAAACATTAGTATAACAAAAGCACAGGTGAAAGTGATAGAAAATAATATACTCTGTTGTATATTTTATACAGTTTCAATGTTTTCTTTTTTTGTTCTTGTGTTTAAATCTAAATTTTTTATTTGCTTTACCAAATTTAATTTTTTTTTCTATTGTCACAAATGTGTTCATATATTTTTTTCAAATATCTTATATAGGTTTTTAACTATTCATATTTCGGTATTTTTGGTTTAATTCTTGTTATTGTATATAATACATAAGCATTCCACTCTATGTTGACATTACTAGGACTGTTCCGTCTCTCACTAAAAGACAATCCATATTGTCCCTTACTCGGCCCTTAGGAGTTAGTCGGCAGAATTTTAGATATATCAGGTTGTACATATTAGTCACAAATGATATGTTTCAAACACCAGAATTTTAGTACAAGGTATATTTTATAGACAAATATTCAATTAAAAATAAGAAAAGCAACAATAACCATGTATATCAGATTTATTATCTGTAAATATTAGTGCAAAGACTAATTGGGAAAAAGTATGTTTTTTAATTAAGTTACAGTTAGTATCTAATTCTGCAAAGACTACACTTCTATAGTTACTACTTATTAAGAACATAAATCATAATCAATTTTTGTATATATATAAATTTATATGTACCAATGGATTCTACAGTAATTTTCTTCCTAAATATAAAGCTAACTGATTCTTAACTTTTTTACTATTGAGAAGAAATTACTGTTATTGTATTATTGATGCAAAGAAAATGTAAATACTACTTAGATGTCTTGTGAAAAATATGAATGTAAAGATGCCCTTTTTTTGTTTTACGTGGGGGAAATGCTTTCGGATACTTGCCGTCACCTAAATGCCATGGGAGCTAAAAGAGAAAACTATCACGGCTCTCTGCGGCGGATCTGGTTTCTGCTCCGCCGTTCAACCGTTATCCGGCCGCGGAGGATAGGGAGAGCGGCAATACCGATACTCCTCTTCCTCAATTTATTATATCGTCAGTACAATATTTACAAGCAATTTTTCCTTTACCTAAATCAAAATCTCGTATTTACATTTTGCATTTTAAACTAATTTCCGTCCTTTAAGATATATTTAAGGCAAAATTGTGTTTTATTTTAGTTACGATTTTGATATTAACTTTTACTAATGAATATACAATATAACTTAGATATATTTAAGACTGAGTAAATGCCGTCCATTTTAATTCTTACTCGATAATAAAATATATACTTTGTTATACAACTAGTTTTTAGCTCAATTGCTGTTTTATTTTTATAATATTCAATTGTCAACAACTTTCGTTTGTTGGTGAGTGTTACCTTTAAGATAATGAGGTATGATGATGATTAATCTATTTGTACGCTTAACGCAATCCGATGTCGAACATAAATACCGGATATAATAATTAATGATTCAGTTTATTTCGTACAGAAGATTACACAGCACCTTATCGTCCCAACTACTGCTATCGTTTGAAGAAGAGTATAATTCGTGTATTGCCAACTATTATACAAACAACGATGTTGCCACTTATAACGAGCCTCGTAAAGTGGTTTGGTTCCCTAAAAGAAATTAAGAGCAGAACAAATAACTAGAAGCACAAAGGTTACTGATTTAACCTAAAGGTTTGTTAGCCTTAAGAGGTAATATGGCGCACGAGTAGCGACTGTCTAGTGCTGGAAGAGTGTCTACAAGGTGGACCGGCGAACTGATGATGGTCACGAAAAGTAGCCAGCGCAGGGGAGATCTTTGAGGAAGGCCTATGTCCAACAGAGTGCATTTATCGAATGCCGATTCCTGGTTAAAATGTATTAAAAGAACTGCCTGTATATATTGGATCGTATGATTATAGTTTAAATGAGTTAATAATAATCATCAGGTGGAGTCTTGTTTGTACACCACGGTCACCGTTAAACATTCACGTCGATGTTGATAATGAAGTGGACGTAAAAAGTGGAATACATTTGCCTAGTCCGGCCATAAGCAGTTACGAATAAAAATGCATTTTTTTTAAAGAAACAATGTAATATAAAAATTATTCCTACATATTTATTAGTCTCAACAAAAAATTAAAAAAAATATTTTATTCGAAATGGCCACCTAATAGCCTTTGTAGTTATAACAGCACGCGGCCGCCCCGATCTGTTTTGGTCTTCGACAGAGGAAGTGTTGAATCTGTTGATAGTACGGTATACGAACATACGGCTGATACCAAGCTTTTAAGTGTTTGGAATATGACCGACGGCTCTACACCCACTTTGTGCACGGCGATCACTGGAATCCTTATTTTCTTTAACACCCCATTGCATATTGTAATTTGATAATACGAAAAAATATGTGAAATGGCGCAAAATCGAAAGAAATTTTTAAAATAATATACGTGTTCCAAATTTAAAATAATTAAAAAGTAGAAAAAAAGAAAAGTTTTTATGTAGTAGTATTTATGGTCAGACTAGTTATAATAAGAAGTCGGTCATCGAAATCGTGTATTTCTTCATTATAAAACTTTGTTTTCTTTTGTCAGGGTAAATTAAAAGTAAGAAGTTTATAAGCGATTAATTAGTAATGAAACGCTGCATTAGTAACTAAATTTATTGAAGTCGAAAAATTTAAAATTAAGTTTGTACTCAAGATACCATGGTTAAAATTATTTTCCAATTATCTCTTTATTAACATACATGTAGTAATTTTTAAGACCATAACAATATAAAACAGATGATGCAACCTTACTCAACAACTATGACAAACATGAAATGAGATAAATTGTGTAAAAAATATTTACAATTAGTTGACATATAACCTAGAACGCGTGGAAATTATACTAAAAAAGCAAGTAGAACAAAGTAGTTTTTAATAAGAAGATAACCCAGCAACCTTAACACAGAATCGAGACAAAATCCAGAGATGTGCACCGATTTGTAGTGTCATACTAGTTTTTACATATATATATTGGAGGCTATATCACCAGTTTTTTTCCAAACGTGTATTTTTAGTGTTTAAATTTTATTTGGGAACATGAGCTTTTATGTTTGAATTTAATAAACACCATATAGATATTTTATTAAAATAATCAGATTAATACATATTTTTCAACATTATACAATAAAAATACATATGCGAATATTGCTAGTAGTTTCGGTACTTTTCAATGGTATCAAATAATTAAAAAGGTTTGGTTACTGCTCTCAAAAAGTGTTTATTTATGCGAAAAGATATTTGTTGATTATTTAATAAACTATTATTAAATATTTAATTGGTACAGAGACTATATTTTTTAAAGTAACGTAAAGACTATCTATTTTATCGGTTCGATTAGTTTTCTTAGGTTTCATAACATGCGGTGGGTGCATTATTATTAAAATGGTACATCTTGCATGGTCCCTTTTAATTAATATATATTTATACGATTGCAATTATTGCATTGTTACTTGAAAAGCAAGAGACTGAAAGGAGCGATTAGCAATGCGAGGGTCTTGGTGATGGCAGAAGCTCCATTGCAGCCGTCATAGTCGCAGGTCTCGCAGAAGGAGGTCAATTCGTGGATCGATGAGCCAGAAGTGCTGGGGCATGTGTTCGTGTAGTCGTCTTTGCGCTTCCATGTGCAGCCACGTGAAATTACCAAATTTCCGTTAACTGAAACATTAAAATGGTCAGTAAATCTATTAGAGGTGTTTCTTTGACTATTATATACTATACAAAAATATTCACTGGTGGTAGTTATCTGTTGCCGGAAACCGTCTAGGTAGGTAGGACCCCAACGCCTATTTCTGCTGCTAAACGGTAGTGTTCAAACATTACTGTTTCGATTTGAAGGACGCTGTAGCTACTGGGATAACGAGACTCTACATGTTATGTCTTAGGCGACGAGCGCAATGTGGTGCTGGTAGTGGTGGTATGGTATCATCCTAAGTAGTGCCACGTTGTTATGGACAGGCGTATCACTTATCATCAGGTAAACATCCCGCTCGTTACGTCACTTGAAGATATAAAAAAAAAGAAAAGAAAAACGTATTTTTAGTCTATTTCAATCTAGAGACAAATATTTAGGTTACGATTTTTGTTTATATTTTTGGACGGTGTGGACGGGATTTTACGAAACTATAATCATTTTCGGTTTTAGTCTGCACTATATTGTAGTTTCTATATTCGTCGTCTCCTTTGTCTATCCTACTGTCATCACTCTATTCTCATTCCACATTGGGCGGAGGATGCAACGAACATGTGCGTGGGTTTGGCAATAAAATAATAAGTACATACTATTATTATACCTTGTTACGTTGTAACTTGATCTTGTGTTTGTTATTCTTGATATTATATAATCAAATATTTAGATTGCTATGTACAAGAATATATGGTATTGGTATGTAAAAATTATTTTATAAAGTTATAAATTTTTACCACCACATGACTGGTTCTGCCGCCAATCAATAGTGTGCAAATATTACTTTGTTCCGGTTTGAGTGGCGCTGTAGCTAGTGAAATTATAGTATATGTATTATAGTATATATATATACATATATTTGAGTAACGAGATTTAATATCCTAATATTTCAAGGCGACGAGTACAATATGGAGCTGTGTATAACATCCTTACTAGCGCCACGTTGTTAAGGGCAGGCATATCGCTTACCAAGAGGTGAACGTCTCGCTCGTCCCATCGCTTCGTAGAATAAAAAAAAACATCTCTTTTGACATTCGAACAGATAAGTACTATGTTTTTCTTTCTGACTATCGACACTATACCCATGACGAACATCTAGTTCTTCTCGTCACTTTTTTCTTATTCTACGACGCGACGAGACGAGGGAGACGTTCACCTGTGGGTAAGCCATACGCCTGTTCATAACAACGTTAATCTAGTTAGGATGTTTTACACAGCACCATATTTCACTCATCGCTTTGAGACATAAGATATTACATCTCCTTTCCCCAGTAATAATACCAGCTACAACTCCCTTCAAATCGGAACGCGGTAATGTTTGGACAATGTCTGGCGGCAGAAATAGGCTGCGGTGGTACTTACCTACACGGTCTCCGGCAACAGAGATCTACCACCAGTACAAATTGTTGTTGTTACCACGGTTATTTACCATGCAACAACAAAGTGTTATTTACATAACCTTTTTGGCGAGAGGAATATAATACATAAATTTTAATGGTAAAGTAAATATTGTTTGCAATCAGACGTTCTTAAGCTGAATAGAAAGAATGTACACCATAGTTGCAATTTTCACCGAAATGTGACCTACGAAGAAACTTTATTAAAAATTACCATTGCAAGTCAACAATGGGGAAATAATGAGTTTTTTTTACAAAAAATGTATAGGATAATGAGTAGTGTACAATATACCATCAGTATCTGACACAAAGTACATTTACATTATCTATTTCCAATTAAATTCCCGGTAATTTATCCCGCAAATTTTTTTTAGACTAGATCACTCGTCTTCTAATTAACTAAGTGGCTTGAAATTGTACCTGAGCACGTCAGTGGGTATTTTTTTTTTAATACAATTAAGCGAGGAGTAGTGTGCAAACATTGCTGTGTTCCACTTTAAAGAGCGCTGTAGCTAGTGAAATTACTGCGGTAACGAGACAACGTCATGTATCCCAAGGCGACAAGCGCATTGCGGTGTTGTGTATATCACCCTAACAGGTGACGTCTCGCTAGTGTCGTCACTTCGTTGATTTTAAAAAAATCTTTGATATTGAAATGCTCTACATTATATGTAAAGAGTGTTATCTGAAATTTAATATACATGTTAAATATATTAAAAAAAATTACTGTTCACATAATATAACTTACCGAATTTTTTCTGCTTTTTGCATGCGGAGACAGATGAAGTCAGATAAGGGTAGGAGACCGAGGAGGTCGCGTCACAGTTCTCCAAGCGGAATAAATATGAATTTTCATTTTGGTTAGCCAAGAATGGGTCGTTGCAGAGCGGGTTCAAATCCGACGAGCAAGTCCAACAGCGAACGGCTTCAGCTGTAAAAAGACGTAAAAAATATTGAGCTACTGAACAACAACTCAACATTTATATATAAAATAATAAAGTATATAAAATCATATATTAATATATGAAAGTTTATTGTTCTTAAAATCAGTTAGATATTATTATAATAATTTTTAAAGGGATTGTTTTATTTATTTATGAGCACAGAAATTACTTTGAAAGTATAACATACATAGAAATAAGTGCAAAGGCACTACTTATTCCAATATAAAATCCAGTAGCCTGTAGTTGGGAGATTTAATTAAAGTGACAGTGTTTTATTACTACCTAGACCAGAGATCAGCAACCTTTTGAGTCTGAAGAAACAAAAATTACAACTTACGAAATTACAAAGTTTTGAAACAGTCACAAGTTTTTCTTGCCTAAATAAAGTTTTTGATAAAAAAAAACTAATCTATTAATTCATTTATAAGTAGTGTGTTTTCACAACAAATTATATAATACCTATGTGGTATTATTAGATAATCACTTGTTATTTAAATTTAATATTGAAACAGTTAAATATTTACTAACAACACTAACTTCGTACTTTGTAAATAACCAAGGAAACAAATTCAAAAGCGGGTTTAAGTGGCTGACAGATAGAAATGGGACGTAATCCTCGTTAATCACTATAGAGAAAGAGTTTTGAATGTTTTTTTTTTTAAATAAATATAATGTGTGTGTGGAACTAAAGATTTGCATACTGTTCGGGAGCCGCAAGTTGCCTACCCGTGACTTAGACTATTTTTATATAAAAAATAGCCTGTATAATGAATGGTTCTAGTTTATTTCCGGAACCAGTTGATTTGACTTTAAAAAGTAAAGATTATTAATAAACTCTCGACATCTGCGATGATATGCCATATTAATTTTAGCGGTCTACTACTTTTCTAGTCCCAATTAGAAATAGTACGGTGAGGTTACTTGATGTTGACGTTTAAATTTTTCGAGACTACTGAATTAAGAAGATACTGATAACACTACAATATAAAAATTCATGAAATTAATAATTATTTCAATACAATAAAACAGGATGCGAAACCAAACTTCAGTTAACCGATTCCCAGCCTTGAAATTAACCGTCATGTGAACTGAATAAGAAAAACTACACTGCGAATGTTATGCTGTAGTTTATTGTTTACATTGCATGGTTGTATTTCAATGACCTTTTCTGTATTGTTTTTTAAATAAATCAAGTAAAATTTTCAATTAAGTATATTTTTCATTCTATTAGAAAAAACATGAGGTATTTAAAAATATATATCTAAAATTTAATTGTTACGGATAATACTATTTAACAAAACCATGATCTGACGTTAAAGAAAAACTGTTGGTGATGCCACCGACGTATATATGCTACGATTTCTATTTACTATGACATAAAATATAACCTCTGCCATTTCCTTGTCCTTAGGGTCGAATATCTTTTTTTAAACTTTTTCGGGTGTAACCTCGAAAGTATGCCCTAATCATTAAAGAACAGTAATCAAGTTAGTCGTCGACTAATATACTAGAAGAACAGAACGACTATTAAGTCTATACACCTGTAAAATATTTATTGTATAAGTTATACCCACTTCCGTATAACTACTTTCTATTCTCTGACGATGTTGAGTGCTTGGTAGTGATTTTGACTCTTACATCTCATCTGATACTGGGTTCTTGGACCACGGCCTGTTTTTTTTATAAACTATACTCGAAGTGTAGTTATCCGAAGATGGATTTTCACATTGTGTATCTGGATATTTTGATTTCTGGCGAATGTACTCGGTTGTCGAAGACCGGCTGGGGTCCGTTCTCCGACTACCTTTGCATATAATAGCTATCGAAATAAAAGTTATGTAATAACTCTCGGTATATTTATATTTTTGCGCTCTACTACTCGCTAGTAGTTCTACACGATAAGCACCTGTTCATTATGCAACACCGTGACGAAATCACTTCACAAGTTCCGATTGGAATACTTTGTATCAACACGGCCGCCTCTCGGCGCTAACTAACCTTCAAACAAAACAAGTACTATGCTTAACTGTGAAACTAATTTTAACTACTTGCTTAAATAATTATTGAAAACCGTTTTAGTCGAGATGTAACTTCGAAGAAAGTGGAATTTTTAGCTCGATAATAAACCAATATAATTGAAAGATTTTATTGGTGGTAAGCTCTGTTACCTAGCCTTGTTGTCTCGGGCTCGTAAGAATATGACTAAGATAAGCCCTGCATGTCGTAGAACGCAACTAAAAGGGTCTAGGAGTTCCGCGGGCCTTGAGGGTGGAAGCCCTTATCCTTCAACAAACGAATCTGCGTCGGACAGTGTATGGCTCAACGATGGTGCCTAGTAGATGTAGTGGGTTAGGCTCCTCCTCAGAGACGTGTAACACAAAGTGAGAGGGGTACCGGTGTGTTTCATAAGAGATCCCAAATCCTCTCCGAATACACTGATGCAGTCCACCGAGCGGCTTTTAGTGAGTAAGAATCTCACACAACCCTAACTTCCACTCAGAAGCAGGGTATCTTTCGAAAATTTTCCCCGAAACCATAAAAAAGGTCTGTTACTCGAGACCCTCTACGTAAGTACCTCCGTAGCATCTATTTCTGCCGTCAAATAATACTGTTCAAACATTACCGTGTTCCGGTATACGGGCCGCTGTACCTAATGAAATTACTGGGGTAACGAAACTTAACATATTATATCTCAAGGCGATGAGCGCAATGTAGCATAGTTTATACCATCTTAACTAGCACCACGTTATGGGCAAGCATATCACGACGTCTTGCTCATCTCGTTGCTTCGTCGAATAAAAAAAAGGGGCAAAAATTACCTTATCTTAAAAATATTGTGCTTTGTTGGTTTGTTGAGTTGATATTTTTGACAAAATGTGTGTGATGTTGGAGCTACATAAATAAACACTCTAGGGACTCTTAAGATATTATTAATCAGTGAACAGTTCTTATGGTAGACACGGTACGATAGTCAATTACAATTGGAAGGACCAATTGTCCTTTTTTTGCGCATAGTTTTGTTATGCACGTTTCGTATGAACGTTGCCTTTATTAGTCTATTACGCATGAACTTGGTTATTGTTAGGTCACACAATAGTAGGTTTTGCATAAGCGGTGAGAAATATTCACATTATTGTGAAAAATATCAGACATTGTGTATTGGAATAAAAAAAATGATTTTTTTTTCGTTTTACTAGATGTTCACCAGATGGTAAGTGATGCGCTTGTTTACAACAACGTGGTGTTAGTTAAGATGATAGACAATACACCACATTGTGCTCGTCGCTATGAGAGATAAGATGATAAATGTCGTTACTCCAGTAATTTTATTAGCTACAGCGCCTTCTGATTGGAACACAATAATGTTTGCACAGTACTTATGTGGTGGCATAAATGGGAGCTACGGTGCTACCTACTTAGGTGGTCTCTGGGGGCAGAAACCTAGCATCAGTGTCTATATTTAAACAAGACATCTCATTCTTATTCATTTTAAGCGAAGGGGTATTATATTTTTTTTACAAAGCATAGTTTCTTTAATGGTTTATTTTATTTATTTATTAATACTGTACAAATTACTATCACATGATTATTCAATATTTTTTTGGATAATAGAACAAAGTAGTATCATGAAGTTATCATATAATGAATGTGTTATTGATGTTATATCGCTAAGCGATACATAAAAAGAACTTGAATCGCGATAAAATTATTATCAAACACATTACAAAAATTACTTCACCATTATCATCAGCCGATAAACGTCAACTGCTTGACAAAAATTATATGCTAATTCGAAAATTCCATTTATTCGATTTTTCGTATTAAATCCAAAGAGGCTAGTATGAAATATAGGCTCAAAATGCGTAAAAAGAGCCAAAACACGTTTTTTAGTACAGAAAAAAAAAGTTAAAATATAGCAACATTCCCCGACTATCTTTTTTGTTTTCATATTTATAAAAAAATGTTAAAGGGCAAAATTTCTTAAGTCTCTGACGGTTTCCGGCAACAGAGACCTACCTCCTTATATGGCGATGTTTGCGCCGCAGTTTTATAGACAACCATTGCGGCTTTATCGGACCCAGGATCCGCGAAATCGGATCTGGTATCCGCGAGCTAAAATAATAATAAAAAGAAGAAAAGAAACTGAAGCGAGAACTTAAAAATTAAATATCTACATATAAATGTATATGAAGTAGTATGTAAAAGGGGAAAGAGAACGGTGAGAAAATATTGGATGCGGACGGGTTGAAGAGTAGGATAGTGCTATAGAGGGAGAGATAAGAGGGGTGTAATTAAATATATACATAGATAAATATACACATGAATTGAAGACACGCACGGTGCGCGTCGGATAGCGGCAATGACTATGATGTCATCGGAGGAGGAGTCGGGCCCGTCTTCTGATCACCTTTGCCTGTATCGCGAGCCGAGGAGGGTGAGGACCACCCGGGCAGCCGGGTGTGACTTGTGTGTGCGGTGTGCGAGCCAGACGGGGAGACCTACTAGATGATGATGATGTCGCTAAACAATAGTGTGTAAACATTACTGTTCCGGTTTGAAGGCCGCTGTAGCTAATGTAATTACTGGTGTATCGAGACTCAATATCTTGTCTTAAGGCGACTCAATGTTCCGGTGGATTATGTTGTAGCGTGTATCCATGACCACAAGAGTACCGTCGCGATACCGTTGTGGGCGACGTTCTTTGTTATTTCGTCATCGTCCTCTCACCTAGCTCTCGAAGATTAAGCAATCGAATCTGTTGCTTATATTTGTAACAAATGTTGAGTTATTAATTTGTTTATTTATACAATGCTTTGAAGGAAATAAGTGCGCGATGTCGAATGGCGCTTTCAAATAATCAATTAAGTATAAAAGATTGGGCGTCTTGCAACAGAAATCACTTAGATTCCTGCGACAGCGGAGTTACCTGTACATACTAAATTTAATTTTCATTATACCATTGTACTGTATTTTAAGAAATTCATGACAAAACTTCACAACCGCCAATATTGGTGACCCGACTTCAGCTGCAAAAAAGCCTATTATGTGAAAGAAAATTCTTATGACTGTACTTGAACTTCAGCTGGCGTTTGTTTACGAGGTAGCACTCGCATAAACAGAATACCTTGTAAACAGTTTTAGTACTAAGATACGAGATTTTTATCTTATGTCAAGAAAAATATTAAAAATGAACCTTGAGGAGTTAAATTCGTTCTATGATTTGCTCGTAGAACAATTTACCCCGTGTATTATACTTATTAAGTTAATAATCGTGGTTGTCCATCCGCACATACAAACACAATTGTTTTGTCCTTGTGTCGCACGTTTTGTCAAGCGAATTACTTGTTTGCCGGGAAATATACAATTTTTAAATAACATAACACACATATAACTTTTGGATTAATCATTGAAAACTGTTTTTGACCTAAGTACGAGTTTTAAAAATGAAAGTAAACGATAACTGTTACCTTATTATCATTTTGATAGTGTAGGCTAATTAATTCTTTAACGGACAACGGTTTATCATTGGAACATAGTAGTTAAAATGTAGGACAGTTATCAAATTAAAATGCGCATTATATTATATATATATATATTCATTTTTAAGTTAAGTACCTAAAGCTAAAGTAGTTTATTAAATGTGTTACTGATTGCTGACATAATTATTATTAATATATCTAAATATTCTATCGTATATAAAGACGAAACGCGAGAATCACGACTATCAAAAAAACAGGTCAAGGGGTCATGAATATTTGATCCGATGTTATGGTTGTACGTACGGCGAGATTACGACACGATTAACAAATCAACAGCTGACAAATACGCGTTGTGTAACTGACGAAAAAAAATCTTCGGCTTTTGTAACACATACAAAGACTTTCAAATTGACGTACCAATACAGATTGTGCTGATTTTTTTTGTATATAAAAACGATCTTAACAGGTAAGGGCTACTATAAAAGTTATCACCGTATTATCAATAAAAAGCTATAGCTGTTTGCAGAAGATTGTCTGAAAAGATAATACTTTAAAATTTCGTATCTGTATATCACAATTTATTATTTACATACTAATATCCATCATCATTATCAAGCGATAAATGTCAGCTGCTGGATAAAGTTTTCATTATTCGGTTGGTGTGATTCATTTATATTTTTTTTCATAAATGAAAGATGTTTTTTGGAACACTACTTATATACATATAAATGTTCTTAAGTTTATCCTTTTATTTCCTTTTAATTATTCATCCTATCATATACACACCTTAGGTTTTCGGGGAGAAAATGAAATAAATAAATATTCCAAGATACATGCGTAGACGAAAAAGAGGTGATAACATAATAATCTATTAATTTGTGAAAGACATTATTCTTTTTATTAAAATACCGCTTATAAAGTAGATGTTTAACTGTAATATACATATATAAGTGAATATAGTAAAATCTCTGTCACTATGCGGAATTTATTACCAATTATTTCTATCACGTACCGCGGACCAGAAATGAATTAAACATACAAAGTATTTTATAAAATAGAACTAAGTGGCGACATCCACGGCACCTCCCTCAATAATGATGTCATAAGGATCGCATGTAATTACATTAACCTTATTGTTACTATATGTATATATACTATATGTATATTTTATTATAAAATATATCAAATTGTTATTAGTGGTAGATCTTTGTGGCCGGAGACCGACTTCTAAAAGAAACTGTATAACATGTTTCGACTGAAGGCGATGAGCACAATATCCTTACTGATATTACTTTTCTTCAAATAAAAAAAAACTTTTACATATCTAAGGTATATGAAACTGCAGTTTTTTAATATAATTAGAACTTTCACCTGATTTGATTATTCGTTGTCAATGTAGCGCTATTAAAATTTTGCCAAAAAGTGATAAAGTACATAAACTCTACATAATATTAGCTTTAGAACTATATTACAAGCCACAATGCATGTTATTTACAGCTTAATGACTATAATATATAATATAGATTTGTCTTATTATATCCCCTCACGTGAGAAGATTTATCGTATGCAAAAAGCACGAAAAAAAAACCATTGAAATTGTATTTTTAATCAGATTTTATACATTTAAAAGTCCTCATATTGATGTTAGGCCTGTGCCCCAGCAGTGGGGACGTAAATTGGCTTTTATGGATGGATACATTTAGAAGATATATAACATGTTTCTGATTAATTCCGATTTTTCTATATTATATTCTATATATCAGTTTTTTCAATGTTAAAATATAAACCTTAATTTCATTCGTGTTCATAGTATTATACGAGTAGATATTTTTTAACATTTTGATTTTGATTAAAGTACATTTGTTAATAGCTGGATCTCGAATGAGTTACTGGATCGTGGAGTATTATTTTTTAAAAGATGTTCTATAATACTTAAGTTTGAATATCTATATTAAGATTGATATGAAACTGATATATACACAGTGAATTGTTTAAAGTTCGACATAGTAAATTTTATACGTAATGTGTGAAGTTTCATAAATAGGAGATCAATCTTTAATAGTGGACGTGTAGCCATTTGTAGCATAGTTTTTAAAAATCTATACCTGTTGTTCTATATCTATTAATACAAATACTTTAATGTAATTAAAATAATTATTAAATGTCCAGTAGGTCTACTTCTAATGGAAACTTATTGGGTGTGCCTATTAGTTTATACAGACTTCGTGTATAAAGAACATTAATCAATGATTAGTTACAGTAGTAACTATTAATACATCAAAAGTAATGGCTCAGATGCTTG
Organism: Ornithoptera priamus; assembly: GCA_029034505.1. Classification (NCBI taxonomy): domain Eukaryota; kingdom Metazoa; phylum Arthropoda; class Insecta; order Lepidoptera; family Papilionidae; genus Ornithoptera; species Ornithoptera priamus. The sequence continues at coordinate 6,214,085 of JARDWD010000395.1, forward strand.
TTTATTTTTTTAACCTGAAGACGTTATCTAATGATATTTGTTACAAAGCCTTTTACAGGTATACAGTTAATAACTGTAATAAACTATAATTGTTTATTAGAACTACCGCTTACTAAAATTAAGATTGAGCTGTTTTAGCTTAAATCAAGAAAACAACTTTAATGTTTGTAATGTTAGTATATATATTTAACATATATATATTTTTTATTTTATTCTACTTATCAAAAACAAGAAATGTAGGTCATCAATTTGTAATTATCTTCAGTGACTTACTGAAATTGGTATAAACCTTTACATCAATTGCAGCAGACTAGATCAATTTCTTTAACAAAGTATTACTTAGATTTTTCGGAATATTATTAGAGGAATATGATTTCGTTAGCGAATAAATAATTTGTTAAAATAAACATCAATAGATGATGATACAACGCATCCGGTAGTCCAAGGTGGTATTCGTACGGTTTACAGCTCATTGAATGTGAAACTGTTTATTTTGATACGTCGTAACCAAATTTTAATATCGTCATGTTGTTCATTATTTTCAAGGACGTGTGAAAATTGCTGAACCTTTCGGGTTTTAAGCTATCAACTATAAATTGACAAGGTAAAATAAACAGAGGTCTATTTTAGCTGCGAAGTGGAAGTCTGCAAACACGTATGCGATCTGTGTTAATCAAAATGATTGGGAAAAAAAAATTTATGTCTAAAGACGATAAGCGCGATGTCGTGCTGTGAAATCACCTATCCTTGTTATTGATAGACACTATGGAAAACATTAAGCTTATTCGAATTTATATAAATTTATTATGGTTGATGTACACTCAAAGTCGTGCATAATTTAGTACCGGAAGTCTCCACAAAATTGCCAAAGGATACTTTTTATTTTGTATCGAAAGATTAAGAGTTATACTTAATATACTATTCGAGAGGCGATAAATATGGATATAATAATATATTCACAGATTGTCCGCCAGTTTTATCAAAGTCACAGAATTGATCGCATCAGATAATACAAGTAGATAAAGCGCTTTTATATTTATATACAGAGTGAAAGGTGTGTTTGTGAAGAGCTTTAGTCATTTCAGATAAGGATTTTAATTCGTTAGCATTACATTCCAAAAATGGATCCGAAGAAGAATCACTGTAGAAACTATTTAGGAGAAATATAGTTCAAGTGTAAAGCCATTAAAGTTAATAATATAATAAATAACGCCATGAAACATGAACATGCTTTAAATATAATAACTTACTGTGTTAAGAAAAACATTATTTAATGGCCTTGTGTAGATAATCTCACGCTATTTACTTTACCTGACATACAGTAGCTACCTATATGAGCTAAGTAAACAGCGTAATACTTAGCATAGTAGGAAGGTGTGCTTAGGTGTGTCACAGTATATATTGCTCACTATTACCTATAAGTATTCACGGCACATATAATTAAATATCTATTGTGATTCTTTTAAGTCTGTAACTTATACACAATTGAAAATAAATGCTTCGTATTCGTATTAAGATAAAATTCGTTAATTCTAATAAGCTAAATAAATAAGCAGCTCACTTAACATTCCCACAGCTGGGACTCGAGCCTTTTCTCATAAAAAGAAAGCGGTTTGGGAAATATTATACAAATAAAGTTATTGTGACTTATCGGATTTTTAGCCATGTCTCACAATCTCAAGGTCAATTAGGATCGAACCCGCATCTCTTTCACAGTTTTTTCACTGGTTGTAGATCACTATTTTCGGTTACCGTCTAAGTAGACATCACCGCAACACTATTACTACGGATAAACAGTAGTATGCAAACATTACTGTGTTCAGGTTTAAATGGCGTTGTAGCTATTGAAATTACTGGGGTAATTTTAAGGTAAGATCTAACATTGTATGTCTCAAGGTGAATGTGATGCTGTGTCATCCTAATCAGCGCTACGTATTTATGATCAGTTACCACTTACCATCACATCTTGTTCCTCCAGTCGCATACGACTACATGATTTATATAGTATATTATTTATGACTATAAAAAGTTTCAATATTTTAAATCCATCATTTGCATTTTATATGGCCGTAATGATAGTTCAGTTAGAGTCAAATTTCAACAACGGAAATTAAATATTATACTTTGGTTCATATGTGTGATAAAAGCATCAGTATTTTAGAACGTCTTGGTTCAAAGCCAAGTCGTTTTGTCAAATAAAGTAATAGCTGTCTTTTCCCATATTTAAACTGAAATTAAAATAAATTTCAAATGAGTATTCCGTTTCTCAGATATTGAATAATTTCATATTGATTTTCTTCTATTTATACATAATTATGTAGTGAAAATCAGTTTGCTTTGTTCGCCAATCACGTGAAAACTAGTAAGCGTTTCCACGTGAGGACATGAGCATAAGACGCGGAATGATTTCATAGATGGTTATAGGATATTTAATTTTTGAATTTCATAGATCCTTCATCAATTTATTTGTAATTTTATAAATATTTACATTTCTATTTATGCGGTTGCTATGGTAACAGTTGTTTAGAAAATCACTTGTGTTTGCGGTTGCTCTCAAGGAATATTTCCGACAAATTTCAAGTCTACTCCTCTATTTTTTTCGTCCAGCAAACCGGGTCGGGAACAGATAGATCATAATAAAAATAAATATGGAAATATTACTTCGTATGTTTTTTAAAATATATTTTTTTCTTTATTGGCATTAAAAGATAATTTATCTCATATGATGAAATGAAGGTGACGACAGTACGAGAATATCAACAAACCGATTGACACTGTAGTTTAATGCTCTATATACTTTCATGTAACAAAGAGGCGTTAGTTAGAAGTATACACTACACTAAATTGTGCTCGTCGCTTTGTGAAATTTTATCTATTTTTTTTTTATACCAGCTCATTAATTCGTTAAGAAGTATTTCACCTGAGAATATAAAACGCATTGTGTGTAATGAAAGCTAGTATTCATTTAGCAATATTGGTGTCTAGCGGCACCGATTGTACTCTAGCATAGAATAGGCACACACTTGATTAATGATCGCTCAAAGGTACTTAAATAAGGTCATGACTATAACAATATATACAGGTTAAACTTATATCTTTAACAAAAAAAATACATTCAAAAATTAAGTAAAAGCCTTCAAATCATCACTTAATATATCCTTTATGTTTATTAACATTTTGTGCTCTGAACATAAAATATTCCTAATACAACATTTAATGAAATTAACATATAAAAATAATTGTAGTTTTTAAATGAATTTGAAAAAATACAAATAATTCAATTTTACACAATGAACTTGGTTACCTCTACCGAAATTACTATATTATAGATATATTGCCTTTTTCTTCTTTGAAAAGGTAAAGCAACGTTATATTTGAATCGTTCGCCATTTTTAAAAGAACTGCTATAACCCTGTGCCAAAATTAATTATTTTCGATATTACGTTGCTTAGGGTAGATTTAAGTTTATTCTACACTTTATTTTCTGAACATCATTATATGTACTATCACTTCAAGAGTTGGATTTATTCATGGCTGTATCTGCTTGAGGTTGTTTAGGTTGAGGGTGTTCCTAAAATAATGTTTAAATAATATATTATCTTTGGCGCTGATCTTATCAAATACACGTGACTTCGTTGTAAATAATTAAATATTTTAATGTTTAAATTATTTGTTTATATTCAAATTATATATTTTTTTATTCCGATGACGAAACTAGCGAAACGTTCACCTGATGTGATACGCCTGCTCATAACAACGTGGCAGAAGTCAGGATGATATACACTGTACCACATTGCGTTCGTCGCCTGAGACATATCATGTCTCGTTACTCCAGTAATTTCACTAGCTACAACGCCTTTCAAACCAGAACACAGTAATATTTGCACAGTACGATTTCATGGCAAATATAGGCGTTGCGATGGTACCTGCCTAGACGGTCTCCGGTAACAGAGACCTACCATCAGTATATATATAAATATGTATATATATAGTAACTATGTATTTTTTTATTACAAATATTCTCGAATTGTACATATGTTCGTGTGAAAATAATTTTTTTTATTCGAAGAAAAACTCAATTTAATTATGTTTAATTGTTCAGAACAATGAGCAGGGCAAAAACTACCGATTGAGAGATGTAAATTGGACAGTGATTGCAAGAATAGCAATTAATGACTTTTTTTTTATTATCAAGGTTTTAAAGCACATTTATTTATATATAAATTATTTTACATTATTTACTGGGGGGTAACGCAAGTATATGATAAGTTGCGAATATCAAGAAGCTGAAATAATAATGATAGCAACTATATTAAGTAACATATGTTATATTGTACTATCTTTTTCAGAATTGTATTATGTTAATACTTTTATGATTAAGTTTTATAGATGTTTAATATTAATAGAAAATTAAATTTAGCATATGAAAGTAAAAGTCGAAACATACGTAAAGTTAACTATCCTAGGCTTGTAAGGATCGCTTCTTTTTTATTTGAGTAATCGCCAACCTGTTTTTAGGAATTATAATTTTCTACAGAATAATCCGTTTTTAATAATTCCTTTTAGTTAAGGGTGTATATGTTTAATAAACATATTGATATGATATATGTTAGTTACTTTTGAAACTTATTTTCTGTACGTATCAACGGAACAAATTGTTGTTAAACAGTATTACGTGTTATCTTTGTATGTCACTTTGCAAGAGGTGACTGTACAAACCAAAGAAGTCTACCTACGTCTCAGTTATTTCATAGCGAATGACTAAAGCGAACGTTTTAATTATATAACTGTACTAATTTAAACCTTATTCAATGGGTATAACGTTCAATATGGCATAAAGTACAATTCTGTTTTCATGTAGGATATAAAAACCCATAACTATGTCTTCGATCAACTCCGTTGTCATTTAACAATGTCATGATTACCAATGGGCCTGCTGTCCTACGGTTTATTGTCATTAATTCGATTACGACTTTCTTTCAAAGGACCAATTGGTCTTCTTCCGTTGTCTGAAGACCCTCATTTTGATGTTACCGTATGTACATTTTTAGTAAATTCAATTCATGATGACTGCATTATATGCGTGAATGCAGCTACTTTTTTTAAGTTTAAACTGACATTTGAGTTATAATTTAAACAATGTTTTTGTGCGTAAATGTAAGAACAATTATGAGCTAAAAACAAAACGGTTTTTTTTTATTTTATTGCTAAGGACACTCTCCATTCAATTACTAGTTAAAAAGTATATATTAAATATCTACTTTACTGTTTTGTAATTATCAACCGTTAAAGGCAACCTGTTGTCTTAATAAGGAATAGGTTTAAATACTTAAATAACTAGTAGTTTTTTGTCTCGCTAAAGCATTAATGTAAGGAGAATTACTAGGACATGGCCTATGGCCTCATATCATGTGTGGAATAAAGGTCACGGCCTCTAGACCTAATAGACCCATAAACTATTTAAAATCCTCATTAGGATTAATTTCATGGTTATGAGGTTTCAAGATCATAAGTGCTATAATGAAAACTATGCAGTATTAACTACATAATCGCGATCATGGAATAACCGATAACAAATTGCATATTTATCTAAAAGCAAAAGATTTTCATAAACCGATAAATTAAATTGGCAATATTCAATATTAATAAAGATAACAATAGTGACTAAAATTTTCTATGAATTGTGTGATTTACTATAATTTATCACACAATTGATTCTCATTGGCTCCTTTATTAAGTACATTAGTCCCATGCGGGTTTTATACAAAATTGATATGGCTATCTGTATCATGATCACTTTTTAGGTGCATTGTCTGCTTGCTATCGAATTTATGTTTTTTATTATCCAATTGATGAACAGGTTTATCTAGACAGAATGCGTTATTAACTGAATTGTTTTACTGGTAGTAGGTCTCTATCGTTGGAGTCCGTCGGGGTAGGTATCACTACAGCTCATATTTCTGCTGTCAAAGAGTATTGTCTACAGTGTTCGGGTTTGAAGGGAGCTGTAGCTGGTGTAATTAATGGTATAACGAGATAACATCTTATGTCTCATGGCGACGAGCGCATTGTAATGCTATGAATACCATGTTAACTAGCGCCACGTTGTTATGGGCTGACGTATTGCTGATAATCAGGTAAAGTTATATCTCAAAATTTTACATGAAAACAGTTATAAAATATAGTTTTATGTATAGTTACAGTTATAGTATAAATATAGTTACAGTTAGAGTTATAGTATTAAATATAGTTACAGTTAGAAAAATTTTAAATGCATATTTTATACTAAAAGTATTTGTATGTGAATTTTTTAAAATAGTGTATATTAAATAGAAATGTACATATATTAATAATATGACAAAACCATATTAAATTCTATGCGTTAAAACAGAAACATTCGTTTTTTGAGATACATTATGCAATAATAGTTATAGTAATGTAATAATATTGTAATGAAGATAAAATACTGCAAAACAAACGCATAAATCTGAATATGTCTATGTGAATATAATATGAATATAACTATGTTATAGTCATTTTTTTTTATATGAGAAACAATCGGTTCTAACGAAGGTGAGCTTACATTTTTATTCACTTAATAGCTTAAAATAGCAAAAGTATAAACTTTTAGAAGTATTTATTAATATTACCAAGCAAGTAAGCATTTATGCTTTCTTTACCAAAGTCAGATAAGTCAGAGATTATAGAAATGATTATATTTTAAAACATTCATTATTATGAATCAAACTTCTCATGGCTATACGCCATCTTGAGTTAAATGCAAGTATAATAATGACCTATCTGTAGGTTGTCTAGATTTTTAAAGGTTACAAAAACCTATGGGTAGTAACCTATCTGTTCAGTGAATAAATAAATGTATGTCGCTTTATTATTTTGCAGAAGAGGGAAGAATTTTTAAAGTATTTTTTTAAACAATTTTCGAGCAGTCACAGGCAAAAACTAGTCTTCCGTTATTTTAGGTTACAGAAGCTGTGATGATTCAACGTCCCTTCTAAATTCTCTAATCTGGCAGGTGTCCAAGTGTTATTTCAATACTGCGCTAATTTAAACTAATTTTGTTCGTAACGTAAATTTTTTAATTACCGCTTGTAAAAATATTGGTGGCATATTTATTATCTTGTTTAGCTTTGTTTGAAAATATATTATTTGATAACGGGTAGTTTACATAATATATCATCATTATCATTTAGAACAATTGTTGGATTTTGGTAGGTCTCTTGTAATATACTCCACAAATACGATGTATTGTTATTCTAAAAAAAAAACTCTTGGCCTTGTCTTTTTTTGTAAGATAAGGGCACGAGTCCCAATGGTTCGAAAACGGCTTCTAGAGATAAAAATATATCAAATACGGTTCAGTTAAAGTGTGTAGAACTGAATATAAAAAGTTATAACATTTGCCTGAATTTACTAGTTACTACTTACTGTATTTAAATTTGGAAATAATTTAATATCCGTAACATATAGTTTACTCTTCTAATAAGAAGAAGCAAAATAATAAGACATAGTAACGTCTTATTATTTTGCATCATTTAAATATAAACTATATTCTTATTCTAATACAATATTTGATCTATAGAACGGAGCAAAATAAGTTTATAACCTTTTGAACGAGCTTTTAGCACAGATTTTCGTTGCCAGAATCGATGTCTGTTTCCGTCGGCAATAAAATGTTTCAAACATCGAAAATTCATATACAAAAGTACGTAGTGATAATTACAAAAGTTAGTTTAGACTTTATGGCATTAGATATTTCTCGAAAGTTTAACCGTTAAAATACAACTGTACAAAGCACATAGTAGAAAATAATTATACATGAAGTACTTTCTTTTCTATTGCGAATAGATATGCTTTAGATACTATTGGGTCCAAGTAAATACAATGTAAATACGCCTTGGTCAGCTGTGTAATCAAAACCCACGGTAAGTTGCTAAACGATCGCACATTTGACGTGTTTAAATATTTAAATAAATAAATGAGAAGGATATTGTTAAAAAGATATATATATATATATATGTATAAATAAGAAACCCTTTTATCTCCTATAATGCTTTATATATAAAGTTATGTTTTCCAAACATATTATTTTACATAAAGGTACGCTAAGTAGCGTTAAAGAAAAACAATTGCATGAAGAGACGACATATTGTAAAGTCATCATCATCACCATCTGATAGAGGTCTACTGCTGGTCATAGGCCTCTCCCAATGATCTCCATATCGATCGGTCTTGCTCTGCCCGATTGCCGGGCACCACGAGCTATCCTTTAAAGGGGATAAAAAGGGACTTGGGCCATTTCCCGCAACGCTGGCCTGATGGATTGGTGGGAGCCAGAGCCTCGTTTGTTTATTCGCAGGGTGCACCACGAGCAGGTGAGCTTGGCTTGGGTCCCGTGAGTTATTGTGCGTACCTTGTAAAGTATTAAAGGTTAAGTATGTCAGTGTGTTAAGTGTAGAACAAGTGAAAGTAGGGTTACTGTTTAACTTACACATCATTGTGTGTAGTACATGTTGTGAGTCGTAGTAAGCTACAAATACGGGACCGGTGGACCTTAAATTTTAACTACAACCCTCATATCCACAACGACTCCGAAATAGGCTTAGGTTTGTAATGATTTTAAATAGTAATACTTAAGTTATAATAAGTAATAAATACTAGCTATTAACAGTATAATACTACTATATTAAAGTATCTTATATCCCATAAATGTGTTTGTATATAATTTAATAAAAGTCGATAATGCTGAGACAATATCTCCAGCAGTTTCACATATTAACTAATATATTAAAAATAACTAAATAATATTCTTTTTTAGTTACCCTGTATGCGGAACAGCGTATGAAACATCTTAAATTTTCCTCTAATCACGTTCAGTATATATGTATTTTTACACTGTTTGTTAAAGAAATAACTTAATATTTATGAAATATACTTGAGAGAACTTAAATCGACTTTGATGCGTTTGTTCGTTTTGAGTAGAAAATCTTAAGAAGAAATCTTTAAAATAATATATATGAAAAATCCGTCCAATACTCTGTTTTAAACTTTGATATACATACTATTAATTTTCTTATTTAGAGTTAAGCAACGGTATACAGATACACAAACACTAAGTATGCACATTCTTTTAAATATTTACCAGTATATTTTAATATACAAATGTGGCCTCGGATGATGAACTAAAAAGTTGTCAAACAAGTATATACAGTTTAAAAATAATGTGAATATATAAATAAATTACACAGTACACATAAGGGAAGCTTATCCTTAAGTATTTGGTAATAAAATAAAATAATTTGTATCAAATTTCAAATAAAGCGAATCTAGTTTACTTGTCGGTATTTTTATAATTCCACTAGGAAATACTAAATAATGAAAGCGAACCTAATGAAGTGATAACAATGTGATAATGTTTCGTTTCCAACTAGATAGGTGTCCGATCTGATTGAATTTATTAAATCCTCATTATAAACCTACTTGTACTGTTCAAAAAAGAATGCTAGATCTTATTTTTTAAATGTAACTCTCTAGCGAACTTAAGTTATTGGAAAAATATATGCAAAGTGATATTATGATTTCCTAAACTGGTTGTGTCTGTTTCATAATGAGTCAGTTTCGCCTTGGCCGCGTTGACTTAAAAGTATCGTGGTTGCAAAAGAAAAATATTTTGGTTTTTTATGTATAAACATTGAATTATATATATTATAAAAGTACTGATAAATTATTCTTCGAAAGCTAAAATCCTAAGCAAATTAATTATGGTTTGTTGTTGGTGAAAGAGGATAATTGATAGTCAATTAAAAACTTACCATTTCGGAATAAAACTGCTAGTAATACGACGGATGCGATCAAAGCGAATTTGGCCATTGTTGCAAGAAATCACTCGCGCTGAACGTAAACAAAATATTTGGACGGATAACGAACGTCACACAGCTACACGAACGAATGCCAAATGGCAAGTGAATGGAATGGAAGAGGCGTACCGAAGCGGAGCAGCGCGCGGGAGAATCACTTAGCTGCGGTGCACGAGCAGGCGCGCCGTACTACACGAAAGCGGTACAGGTCTATATTACGTAGTAACTTCGTGTACCGAACTGGTGTACCACAGATTATAAAACTAAATTTAGTATCAGATAGGCAACGTGATTCATTTGGCGACAGGTCCATCGCCATCATCGTTAGATTATGTTTTTTATTCTACGAAGCGACGCGACGAGCTGGACGTTCATCTGATGAGAAGTGTTACGCCCGCCCATAACAATGTAGCACTAGTTAGAATGGTAGACACAGTGCTAGTCGCTTTGAGATGTAAGATGTTAAATTTGTTTACCACAGTAATTATACTAGCTACAGCGCATTTTAAACTAGAACATAGTAATGTTTGCTCACTACTGTTTGGCGGCAGAAATGGGCGCTGCAGTGCTATCTACCTAGACGGTTAGCAACCGAGATCTACCACCAGTAAATATGATGATTAATATCGTTAATCAGTCGAAAGAAGTCATGATTACGTAAAACACGAGAATTTTCAGAATTAACAAACAACCTTCAGATATGAAGAGGCATGAAAAGATGATGAAGAGTAGATAATTTCTAAATATGACTTATTTAACAATAAACATCAATTAATATAATATTTGTACAGTTGCTGCTTTTTGTTTTTGGCTGTTTAGTGTGTGCAATGGTATATGAAACTTCACATACCCACAAAGTAGAGAGTTGGCATTTTTTTTATTTACGAAGGAAACGGCATCCTAACACAAGCATTTCTATTTCTAGAATAAATTACAAATAATTTTTTTTATTTTTTATCGATTATCACATGTTCACAAAAACTAAAATTTAGGGATTTTATCCTTTATAACTATCACATCAGGATTTCTGCCACTGTTGTCCGTCCGTAAACAAAGCTGCTATGATGCACTCGAAATGTCAGGATAATAAATTAAATAAGCATGACGAAATCCATATATTTTTTTTTTAATAAATATTGATGGGACTTAAGACATAAAATAAAACTATACCGTAAGCGAGATGTCCGTTAACGAGAAACATGTTTAACATTTATTATCGAACATGTATGTAGGTCATATGGCCTGTGATTTGATTTACAATCACCTATAGTATTACTTTTAATGTTCTTAGGCAGAACTAATGTTTTTTTTTTTTTTTTATTCAATAAATAAGCGAGACAAGATATTCACCTAATAGTAAGTGATAAACCAGGTGTATAATATCGAGGCGACGAATAATAATGTTTACGTCAATATAAAGTTCCGTTACACGTTGCCTGGTTTAGCATATATAGAGAGAAGTAGATTGAGAACGTTGCTCCTTGGTGGAAGAAACTGGTGTAGCAGAGGTGAGGACAGAAATATCACCAGTAAATATTTATAGAAATTATTAACCAAAAAATGCTATACTGAAGCACTTCGATTTGTCACAATATAAGGATATTCCATAATTAGAATGGAAAGAGGATTCTTTGGAGGAGGTTTATGTTCAGCAGTGGGCCTCGATCGGCTAATGATAATGATGATTCTTGCAGTTTACCACTAGAGTAAATCCTCTCTGATTATTAGCGATTCACATTATGCTAAATTTGTTAGTACTGAAAAAAAAATTAACGCAATGTTAACTTTGTTGTTAGTTTAACTCTATAGGACTTGCCAATTTTATATCGTCATAAAATAACAATCGAGTGTTATATAACGTAACAACCTTCACGGATGATGAATCAGCATCAAGGTAATCGAGTAAACAAGCACAGTGTTTTTTTTTGTTCTTTAGATTCATGTCACTTACAGCACAATAAGGTACATAATTTGATTCTTAGACGTTTGTAATACTTAAAAGTATTATTGTAAAATCTGTAATAATTTAAAAAATGCAGGATTCTCTTATACCTTTGTCAAATATAAATTTAACTTGTTCTTTAATAATATATTGCTTTCATTTATCCGCTGTTATTATATAATGGCTAATATAATCGGCTATTATATACAAAAACTAGCTGTTCCCCGCCTGCTTTGCTAACCGTAAAACCTCCGCAACCCTCTTTGGGTAAAGAATTTTATTTAGCTAACCTATATTCGGTAAAAGGAATATTCCTGCCAAATTTCAAATCGCAAGGCCTTATGGTTCTTCAGATATCTCTACATAAGTGGAAATCTCTTATATATAGATATATGTATATATGGAGTGGCATTGTCCTTTTTCCTTTTACTGGCAATATCGATCGAGATGATATTAACAAGTAAACTCGATACTAGCATTTATTTATTTATTGAAACGAGTTACGTTATTATAATAGATCTTATAATTTTATAAATATTCGGTGAAGTAGGCAATCTGAGTAAATTTTTTCCAAATAAAACTTCTTTGGCTTATTCAAGTTCGTAAAAGCCTTGTATGTGCGAATTAATTGGTCGTCAAACTTAGAAAAAGAGAAAGTAACTTACCGGTTTTCAAAGCGTCTCAAAACGTATGAAGTAACTCTTAACACAGAGGTTAATAGTATAATAATATAATAATTGGTAACAAAATTTACGATACAGAGATTTCATTAAAATTTTTAGAAAATTTGGCTCGTTTTTTATGACATTTAAAGCTATGTTTTGCTATTACTTGACTTAAGTGTATGAAAAAAGAGTTTTGGTTCATGTAAATAATGGTAACTAATATCTAACTAAAACTGTCATTTCGGGTCTCCTGAAGAGCTACTAAATATTAAAAAAAAAAGTAGGATAGAACCATATTAAAAAAATTAGGTTATCATCGCTACTGAATAGCAAGTTATGAGAACAGTTAGTTCTTGAAATATTTCTCAGTTATTTGCTTTCAAATACTTTAGCTTCCTTTTGATACATCAGATACTCTCTAGTATTTCAATATAAAGATTAATTTTAAGATATTTTATTATAAAAAGTAGAACTAGGGGTGATAACGAACATAAATCTCTCTGATCAAAGTTATCATACCATAATATGGTTGATTTTGATCAGAAGCCAAAAATAGGTTATCAACCTCATCTCAAACAAAATGTAAGTCGTGCTTGAATGTTCATCAATCATTGTCTACAGGAAGTCTTATTTATCTTTATACAATATATCCGTTCATATATAAATTATCATAGATATTATTGACATAGGATTATTTTTTTATTTTGTTTGCTGTGTATCATTGAGAACTTCCCACGCGAATGCTTTCACTGTATGAAAAATAATAGTTTTTTAACTTGTACAAATCGCTTTAATACAAAATAACATTCTAAAGTAAATCTCCGTATTATAACACTTGCTGTGGACATTATACGTCAAGATATCTTTCATTCCATTATGACTAAGCCGCGAATCGTTACAAATCTTTGGTGTAAAGTCACTTTGTTCATATCTTTAATATTATTTTTTTTTATTGTCTAAGAAAGAGTAAATTTTCCGACAACCGGAACTACAATCACGGCAAAAATTGCAAATGTTATGTCTGAGAGGGCACGGAAACCGCTGTTTGAGTTGCATTTATCTCCTTCGCATTCGGAGCAGGAGATTAATTGGACGATATCCGAATGAGCAGCATGGGCCTTTCTTATATCATCACAGGAACCTCTTTCCGATGCACAGCCCCGTATGTACCACGATCTCTTCATGTCTGTAATATAATTTTTTAGGTAAATTACGTAATCAGGGTAGACGAAGATCGAAAAAAGTGTGGCTGGATTGTTTGAAAGATGACATGGGTAAGAAGTGTGAATTCAGCTATGACGGCTGATGGAGGGATGTGGAAGAGAAGTACATACTGTGCCGACTCCACATAGCCGGGAAAAGGGCAGGAGGAAGAAGGTAAATTACGTAACTACATTTTACAATTTTAAAATAAAAACTAATTTTAAATATGATTTTTAGAGAGAAAAGTTTACAAAATTATAACAACCAAAGTTTTTTTTAATATTTTAAATTTAATAACAATAGTTGATGCTTTATTATGAACAGAAACAAAAACTCACGTTTATAGCGCTCCGCATAAGTAACACATCTGTTTTGTCTAGTAACATCAAGAGTATGTGGGCATAGTTTTGTAGTCATGTTCTCATATACATTCGGACAGTCAACACAGACATGACATTCTACAACATCTACAAGCACGGGAGAAGGTCTTGGGCTAGATGACATTTGGACTTGTAGCTGGGGTCTAAATTTATTAACGTTGCTGTAAGTTAACACGCTTCCTTGTGCTATTGCACTTGATTTTTCTGCAGGCTCGCTATCCTCTTCGACATCATCAGGGGTGGCGCCATTTTGTAGTGCAGGGTCCGCTAAAATTTAAGACAATAAATTTAAATTCTCAAAAACAGGTTGCTTTATAATATAATGTTAATCATTAATAATAATTGCAGTTTTAACTAAACGCACCTTTAGATTAGAGTAGGCGAATGAATGAAATATGAGACATCCAAGTATTAGCTATATTATTTTAACAACCAGATATTTATAATTAAATCATACGTAAAAGAAATTAAATGATTACCTGATGTCTCAGCGAAACCCAATAATGCAATAGAAGTGGTAAGCGCCGTAAAAATGATGAAACGAATCGTATTCATAGTACCGGTTTATACGGAGTCATTACTGTCTATGCCGGTGAAACCTAAGCACTAATACTTTATATGTACAGGCTCACTAACATTACAATCAATAAATAGACCATGCTCGATTGACCCTAAACGGACGCATTCGCCAGTGCAAATCGTAGATTTTTGTGGTCCGTAAAAAACTGCTATTCAGATCTAAACCGCATTTAACAAATATCTTGACTCTTAATTAAATCCTACTTAAGATCAAACTAAAATCATATAAGCACGGATTTGGATGTTTAACGTATAGATATGAATTGACTGATAAATAACCTAATTTTTATTTTACGATTTATATATCAGTTAAAATCGCAACACCATACATAGACAGATCAAAAATATTAATCGTTATTTTTGGTATAAAAATTGTGCAAAAAGGTGTTTTAAATAAAAATCCTTTTAGTGTCACAAACAGACAGTTCTATAATACTTATTTGTATAGACTCTACATCTAGTAAACTTGATATTATGCTGAATGCTTACTAAACTTGATAGTTTGTTATTAGAAATGAGATTTGTATAGACAGTTCTAAAAGATAACCTACTTGTACGAAGGCGAGGAGTATATACTAATTTTTTTATTGATATCATTCCTGTATTTAAGATAAATTTAAACAAAATTTCGTTTAGGTATTCGCAATTTGTTTCTTATATTTGTTTTGACTACTGTTGTATGTAAAGACCCATTTGGATAATGATCCATATGTCAAAATCAAATATCTTTATTTCCGTGTGTCAATCAAATCAAATCAAAATTAAAACAAGTCAATAAAATGCAATAAATTTCTTATCTTACTTACCATTTGAATACTTGTTGGTATGACAGAGTGGTGAGGAATGAATTGTGATCCATATTGTATGTTTATGGGGTAAACAGCACGCTGATACGAGCACTGAAATCACTTTATGAGGGTTCTAATGCTTGTGTCAGGATAAACGGGGCTTACTCAGACTGGCTTAGCATCCAGAGGGTGTAAGACAGGGATGTGTGGCCTCGTCGGGGCTGTTTAACATATTTATAGACAATTGCTTGAAAGATTTGAAAGATAGTGAGTATGGACTAAGAATGAATGAGTTGATCGTCAAATGCCTCCTATACGCCGATGATCAACTTTTATTATCATCAGGAACGATGTTGCAAGCGATGGTAGACATGGTGCATGGTGCTTTAACAAGCAAAGGAATGAAAGTGAATGTAAGACGAAAGTAATGGTTGACAAATGTATGACAAACTGTGACATTATGATTGAGGGACAAAAAGTGGAACAAGTGAAAGAATTTGTATGTCTGCGTTCACAGTTTACGGGAGGTGGCAAGTGTGATGATGATATTGGAGGAAGAGTTTTGAAAAGGAATCAAGTGAAAGGGGCACTTCATAACTTTATGGATAGCCGGATCGTATCACAAAGAGCACGACTGGCTGTGCATAGAGGCGTGTTGATCCCCATACTGATATATAATAGTGAATGTTGGGTATGGCAGAAGAAACCTGAAAGTAGGATTTATGCTGTGAAGATGAGAAGCCTGAGAAGTATAGCTGGAGTGAAACTGATGAACAAAGTGAGGACCAGTGTGATAAGGGAGCGGTGTGGCGTCGTTGAAGATGCAGTGACAAGGACAGAGAAAGGGATGCTTAGATGGTTCAATCATGTGAAAAGAATGGATGAAAGAAGAATAACGAAAGAGGTATACAAGGTAAGAATGATTGGAAAAATCGGTGCAGGTCGACCTAGGTGGATATATTTTGATCAAATCGAAGATGTTCTAAAGAAAGGCCGAGTCAAGAGCATTTGCAACCGACGAGCATGCATGCAGACGATGCAGAAAGTGGAGGAGGCGCGAGAGGTGTGCCAGGATCGTAGCAAGTGGAGAGAGTTGGTCTCTGCCTACCCTACTGGGAACGAGGCGTTATGTATACGTATGTATGTATTTAGAAAATAAACTAAAATTGAGTGAGAAGAGTTTTATTGATGAAATGAACTTAACAAGCCTTATTTTAAAGTAAATAAAATAATACATATAAATAATTTAACAATTTTTTTTATATTTCTGTTTGTATAAATTTATTTTCAAGGGTCTTTAATACAATTGTGGGATTATTTTTAACTTTTAAACCAAGAGTCCGTGAAGCACGTTATTGTATTAAAAATGAAACAAACAAGCTCTTTTTGTGGGTTTTATTAAAAATATTCTTTTTAAAAGGACGGTCAAATTCTACTTATATACATAAACGCTTATATTTTTTACCATTTTTATATTTTTTCATATTGCACAAAAAATTTATTAACGACATATTGTTAAAAGCAAAGCTTTATATTCGAATACATTTTCTTACATTTTAAGTCAATAACAATTTTCTTAAAGATATTTTTAATACGTCTTAACATTTTTTCATAACAAAAATATTTCATAGCTTTGTTTTAACAAAAAAAAATATGGTCATGAGTTATATAATAAATAAATAATATACGTATTTTTGGATAACATACAAGGGACTTAAATAACATCCGATATCTCCTGTTAGAGAACGTCTGCCTCAAAATAGTTTACTATATTAAATTAAACATTTCATTTGTGTCATCTATTTAAATCTTAAATGTATAATTAATCGTTAAATCTTAATATTATAACAAAGCAAAAAATAACAATGCTATTGGACGGTTTTACGTTTAAATAGCAGCATAAATTACTACAAAATTTTGGCACTCCGAACATTTCCAGCGGACTGTCGAGGCGAATACATCAAAGCATTGTGTCCTGGTGCAATTCTTGAAGCGTACCAATTACATTGCTGTTGCTTTGTTAACTTTCCTATAACTATTGCTTGTAGAAGAGATAAGAAGCGATGAGAGCCAAAGCGGCGAGAGGCAAAGAGGCCGCTATGGATCCGGCGCCGTTACAATCCTCTTTGTCACAAACGCTGCAGTGTTTGATCTGTTTCGTGGGGTCGAGTGGGAACAGCTTCGCGGCGTTGTCCAGAAGTCGGCAGGTTTGATTCAGATCTGTAGGGTTAGCATCTAAACAAGTCCTGAAAGTAGCGCCGGTCTCTGAAAAGATAATTAAATAGTATTCTTCTGAATTGTAATTTATTATAACAATAATTAAGAATTATTATTGACTAATGAAGTCGTGATAGCTCAGTTCGTAACGCGGTCGTACACGCTATGTATACGTCTCGGAGAAGGGCGGGTTCAATACCCACTCAGCTTCCGGTGAAGGAATACATTGCGAGGAAAAGATAGCTTAACAACGATGGTAGCATTTTTGGGCATGCGACATCCAACAATTTGCACTTGACCAACATGGTGGATAAATGGCTCTGACTTTCTACTTGAGACCTTTGACGTCCTATACCCCAGCTGTGGAAACTTTAGTTGGGCTGTTTATTATATAAATGAGTAATTAGCTGTCAATCAGCGGTCACCGTTTAGACTGGTACCTCTGCAACAATACTTTCAACCGTCGAACTTTAGTGTGCAAACATTACAACACTCCGGTTTAATGGGCGTTTAAACATAGTGTAGTGCAGTGAATACATCCTAAATAATGCCTTTTGATATTTAACATTACGAACGTTCATGTACCATCAGATACACAGGAACATAATGGATATCAAAGATTTAGTTAAATAAAAAAATGTTATATATGAAAAGTTCAGTAGTCTTAATGAGATTAATTGAACTAATATCTCCGCTGGTATTGATGGCGGAAATAGTCGTTGTAGTAATATTTAACTAGATTCTATGGGACACCATAAGAGTAATTATACCTCAAATTTATGAGCGGTTAACCATTGTCACAAGAGCAGTATGATATGTTTGATAAATACTAACGCATAACGATCTTGTGGCAGTATCTGGGGGCACCTGCTACGGTTTCAACCAGCTCATTGGGCAGGACGCCGCGAAGGTATACGCGGTTATAGCTCACAGAGTCTTGCGTAGAACAATCCTGAAAACGAGAAATTTGGTTCTGTATATATAAAAAAAGGAATTTTTATATAACGAAGCAACCGAGAAGATTAACAGAATTATTATTGAGATGCTAATTAGGCATTACACAGCATTACATTGTGTTCATAGACTTAAGATTTTCGTCTCATTATCCCAATAATTTCATTATCTTCAAACTGAAGTAGATATATTGGCACGCTACTGTCTGTTGGTTACATAGCCACTCCATCCGTATCTAGGAAAATGGTAGTAAATTAGGATTTTTTTTAACTTAAAGCTTTCAGTAATAACATCGAAGAGATATATCTAAGAAAAACGTTCTTAGATAGCTCGGCGTTGAAGATTAAAACTGGCTTGTTAATAAATAACTATTCAGTATAAAATCTGAACTAATTATTATTAACGTATTATTTCATAACAGCAACAAATAAGCACTGCATGCCCTGACTTTCTAAAACTGTCTAAATAATAATCTTTCAAGTTATTCAAAAGGTACACAACTATGTTATTGGTGCTTAATTAATAAAATCAGTAAGTTTCTTTTTAAGTATAAACAAACACAGACATTTCGTGTGATTTGCAGACCCTACGTAGATACATATTTTCACGAAGTGAATTATTGTGAATCATTCACTGATAGTGGGTCTCTGTTGCCGGAGAATGTCTAAGTAGGTACCACCGCAGTGCCTACTTCTCCAAACTATAATGTGCATTACTGTGTTCTGGTTAGGAGGGCGCTGTAGTTAGTATAATTACTGAGGTAACAAGACTACAACATATGACGAACGCAATGTGGTGCTGTGAATATCATACTAACTTGCATGACATTGTTCTAGGCAGGCGTATCTAATACCATCACATTTACATTTGGTCGTATAGTTAAATGAAAAAAAAATATTGCGATAAAACATTTATTACGATCAGTTTGTACCACAAGTAATTTACTATATGAGTATATTAAATAAGCAAATCGGTACAAAATATATTTTGTTAGTTTACTTAAAAGATCATTGTGTTTTAAACCCTGCTTTATTAATGCCGTTAAACTTACCACTTTGGTCTTTCCTGCAAATGGATCCTTGCAGGTGGGATCAGATTGAGAGTTGCATTGATAGCACTTTAAGCATGATCCTGAAATGAGATAAATTTATAATAAACATATTTTCTGAATAAAACGGAATAAATATTTAATGTAGTATATAATGATTTAAAAAAAGTAAATTTAATTTTACTGTTGACAGATCTTTTATGATCGCCAAGTAAAAGCCGATACGCTTTTTTATCTAGTTCATACTTACATCATACCCACATTGTAATCGATTGGGTATAATGTTTATAATAGTCATTTAGATTAATAGTATCCATAGTATATGTTACGTTAAATCAGAATGCGGGGAATATCTCAAAAATGAATATTCGCCTAATATGCTTATGAGCGACTATCGATGACGCACTGTAGAATCTCTTATTCAGCACATAACAATACAAACGGTGACTTAATTTCTACAGTACTAAATTACAGCTATTAATTGTATACGTGCATAGGTTAATGACCATCAACCTCACTTAGGATCAGGCACTAATTGGATAAATTTGGGCCTGTCCTTAAAATATTATCATCGTGCTACATATTATAACAATAGCAGATAGCTTAGTTATTATATCTAAAATGTCTTATTGGATTATATGTAAACGTACACAAATATTTGCTTGCAGTAATAACATATCTAATGGAGATCAAAAACAAAGATCTGTTACTATTTAATATCGTCGAAATCACGGTCGAACACTGCCTCTCTCCTAAAGCAGCAAAATATATAATTTCTAGGCATTATTTAAATAGTATTTCAGATAATTATGGGTCTACATTCAGACTTGTTCTCTTTATATTAAACAATACATGGTTAGACGTAACGATGTACCAAAATGTCGCAACAACGTAAATAAACAAGTTACTGTAAGTAGTAATGAGCAAAGCATCAAGACCAAGAATTGAACAGTCTTGATCTTGTCTGTTCGGTCATGATCTTGCTTAAATATTTCTAGTTTTGATCTTAGTCTTGCATATTCAGTCTTATAATGTTTTAAATGTTTCGTTTTTAGGAGTTGGAGGAAACCACATGTTCAAGTTTTGATAAATATTTTAACTCATTATTTCAGCAGAATTTTAAGTATTCATTTAGTCTTGGTCTCGCATTATAGGTCTGTCATGGTTCTGGTCTTGGTCTTGCTTTTTAGCAAGATTATTTTTAAAATACTATTTTTACTCATCATTAACTGTAAATATTAATATGAATCTTAAAGCGTTGATAAATAATAAATTATCTATATACTCAAATGTCTCGTTACTATAATATATTGAAAGTTGTTCGAAATTGTTTTCTGGTAACAACATTAAAACACTACATTTCCTTTCAAGTCATAAATAATACATTTCCAGCGGAAGGAAAGCATGATATTCAACGACGCAAAGTTTCATATACCGAATCCAAGGACTCCGGCGACAAACAATATCATTATGGGGTGAGATTAAATTTATAGCGATGTTTTTGTGGTTCAGAAATGTATGTCATTCAATATATAAATAATTGTATTTCTCTTCCAAACAAAAAAAAAAAAGAAAACAGTAATTACAGATAAACAGTCAATAATCTCTGTATACATACAACTACATATGTTTCGCAATTATAAAGTTAGCCGTTATTTGCATACTATAATTTTTATTTTTAGTTACATCGATTAAGTTATTGATCAAGAATATACTATACTCTTCATTCTAGTATGATCTTATTAAAAAAATATTGAATTGGCTGATTTTTATTAAGTTGGTGGATTCTAAAATATTCGAAAGTATTGAAATAAATAGAGAAAGCTATTTTGTTAGTTAAAACAATTAAAGTATGTTGATATGTTAATCTGATTATGGATAGTAAAGATTATGTAAATATTTATATGTTAAATATATTTACATGTAACCGTACTATAACGTTGGCGTTACGCAAGGTGGACACATTCAGTTTAATGATGTCAAGATTATAATTTAACCTTTACTACGCCGTAACGGGAGTTCATTTTGTTACTCATACCTCTTCATATATGTATATGTTACCTTACACTGGTCCATTGTGATTGTCAAACACGTATTTTAATGTAACTACCTCCCTGTCTGGGACAAAATGTATTACAATATTTATTTTCCTCCGTGACGGCATCGGCCACGGATCTACATCGTCTTGCATCACAGATGTAAATTTTATGTAGTATGTGGCAATAAAGTAGTTATTCTTGTAAATTTAATGTAAGTTACTTAATTTTTCTTTAATTTAACTTAACGCTGTTTTATGAAAGTCTACATTTAAACACACTAAACTGTTAGTCAACCTTGTATTTCAATGTGTGCTGTGTACACTGGGCGCCGCAAACCACATTTCGTGTGTAAAATCATCATGCACAATGTGGTTTGTGCCAGATAGCCATTACTCTAGACAAAAGAAGACTGTATTACATACAAACTAGATTCTGACTGACATAATTTGTAGACCTTGGTCACTTCCTGTAACGTGTATCATCTCTTTAAACTTCAAATTGTTCGAATAAACAAAATATTTTTAAGGCATCTCGAAGCGTTTTATTTACGCTTCCAGATCTTAATTAAGAGAAAACTGTCGATTTACTAGAATGCTTGTTAAGAAATTTTATTCAGATATATTTTCGATGAATTGTATTTTTAATAGAAAATTTAGTAAATTATAGTTTCTACAAAGATTTGATAATATCAAGAGTGTACATGATTTTTTACAACTATTCAAGACGTAATCGAGATACATAAATTTAATATGCGTATGCTAAGGTTTTATACATACAAATTTTTGTGATCGGTGATGTCATCGCTCAATTGTGTATTTAGACGGTGAACAAAGCATAACAACATCGGCAAGGCGCAAATAGAGCGAGTTACATAAACAAAATGTTGAGAAAAGATTTGCCGTGTGCCTTATCTAAATAACATTTTGGACTCAAGCAAAAAAACCACTGATAATATTTTTAAATAGTGATACGCTTGTCCATAACAACGTGGTCATAGTCAGGATGATATACACAGCACCACATATACACACTCGTCCCCTGATGATGATGTTTAGTCGCGTTACCCCAGTAATTGCAGCTACAGTGCTCTTCAAAGCGGAACACAGTAATGGCTGCGCATTATTGTTTCTCGGATGAAATATACGATATAGTCTAGACAGTCTCCCGCAACAGAGACCTACCACCAGTAGATTAATTTTACACAAACGATATCCCAGTTAAAGTATACGGAAATAAGAGAAAACTTTATACTTCTACAATTCATATTAATTGTTACTATATTTTATATATTTTTTTGTTATGTTTTGAACGATCTACATCTCTCTCGTATATACTTAATTCCATAAATTACGAGTTAGCATTCTGCTGTGTATTATTCTTTTAATGCTTCCTGGCATCTACCCAAAAGTACATTACCAGCATAACATCCTAGTTTCTGAACCCTAAAATATATCAGAATTAGTAGTAATGTAGAAGTCGTAATGGATTAACAATTATTTAATATAATTTGTAGATCGTGATGTCGGTCGTGTAAAAGGTCCTTTAATATCTGGAAAACATCTCATGTATTGAATCATTATTCAGTATCAGTATTATACACTCGTCATTCATAGTAAGAACAAGAGCAAGGCTTGGATAATCTTGGCCTTGGTCTTGCATATTCAGTCTTATTATATATTAAATATTTTGTTTCCGGAAGAAAAGCAATACTAATGTTCAAGTTATGATAAATATTTTAACTCATCATTTCAATGGATTTTTTTTGTTTTACACATTTGGTCTAGGTCGTTTAAAATTGGTGTTGGTTTGCGGTTTGCGAAAAAGCAAAACCAAGATCAAGACCAATTTTACTCATCACTATTACTGAATGATAATATGAAAAGATGTACCGTTGGTTTGTTTACTCATATGTATGTAATATTAATTTACTTTGCTGTTGGCAATCAGGTTTTCTGTATTCTTTTACGATTGATCGGTAAAGAATGGAGTAAAGAGATTTTGAAACCACTTGTTGTCTCATATAGAGTAACCGGCGCTGATCACTAATATATAAAAAAGTAACCAGTATTGTAACAAAATTATTCATATATAAACTATATGTTTAAACAAAGTAAGATTAATAATGATTTAAATGTTTGTTTTCTTCTAAATAAGTTTTAACTCACAATAGTTATTTGTGTGAAAACATCGTATACATGTTATTGTATCGTTTTTACTGTTACAAACCGATGATAAATGAGTTTAAATGGACAAAGTAATTGTTAAATTAATTAGGCCTTATCTTTAATAAAAATATAAACATTAAATGTATAAATGATCGAAAGTTACAATAATAGTCTTCTTAGGTAAAACCTATGCTAAAAGAAAGCAATGTTCTCTGAATCACGTTGAATAACTTGTCTTTGAGCATGCTACCTTATACATATTATATAAATATATAAACTCTTCCATAAAATAGATGAAACTTGTGGTCACCGTAAGTACGTTTTGTAAAAACTGAGCAGTTTCCGTTGAAACCGGCGACTTATGGTCTGGTATAATAAAGTTTGTAATTCATTCATATTCATATGCGAGGATGGATCGGTCTAAGTTGTAAAATTTTCCATAATAGCAAACCGAGTGATGTCAATCATTACGTACCTTGTACTGGTCGATTCAAGGTCAGTTACAACCATTGTTTGTTAGTGTTGACAGCGTTAATTTTATTTCTCAGTGTTCGTGATCACCTTCCAATTGTTCAGTTTACCTTTAAACCACTGATTGTAATTTTTCTGTAGCTATTATTTCTTTGAACGTATTTTCTATTTGGTTAATCGCTTAAGCAATTAATTTTATATGAACATATACAAAATATCATTCGTGTCAATATTTATATTTATATGTATATATATAACTATTAAAAACCGTTAATAATTTAAAAGTACGTACGTCATAACGTACCTGTTAATCCGTTCTTGATAGCAATCGAAGGTCAGTGCTGAGCAAAGGGACTTAATATAGAACGAAGGTTTTATACCGCATTTAAAATTAATTCTGCAGTAAACAAACATTTTTAATATATCCTTTTAAATATTCTTACATTAAAATATTATTTCATATTATGTAGTTAGTATTGCATACAGCCTTATGATATATGCTTATCTACTCTTTAAACAGAACATGTGAAACGGATATTTAATTATGGGGGGTCGTTTTGACCTTATAGCATTAAGAACACGCAAATGGAATTTTGTGCCCGGCTTTTCCTTGTCTGTGTTAAAACTATAGAGATTTTCTGTTTTATTGGTATTCTAAACGTAATCATTTTATGGGAAACATTGACAATTAAGGATGCTGCATACTTTTATAATACTTGAATGTCATATATAGCTAACTTATAATATATCTTATAAGAAAAGTCAAGCAAATTAAATTCGTCATTTAATCATTAAGAATGATGACGACAGAATGTTGTCATCTATTCAAAATGCGTAGTATACACAGTGATGACCTTCGCATTTTACAATAAATTACGATTGTTTTTGTTGAATATAAACTGGTTA
Source organism: Ornithoptera priamus (assembly GCA_029034505.1). Classification (NCBI taxonomy): domain Eukaryota; kingdom Metazoa; phylum Arthropoda; class Insecta; order Lepidoptera; family Papilionidae; genus Ornithoptera; species Ornithoptera priamus. The sequence continues at coordinate 6,239,317 of JARDWD010000395.1, forward strand.
TATGTTCAGTTTTCTTGTACTCACTACTATAAACCCATATTAGGTTGTGGAAATTCTATACAGCTCTTAGGAAATCGTCAAAAGAGAGCTCATTCCACAACTTGAATGTTCACGGAAAAATACATCTTTTAAACCGGACAGAGAAATACTTGCCGACGGCCAAGTATTTGATGGAAAAAAACTATTGCACAGTAATGGTAAAATATATATATATATAAGTTAATCATCATTTAATTACCAATTGATGACGTCTTTGTCAATGTGTCATCTTCGTTTAAAAGTGACTCATGCCAATTATTCTCTTTAGCTCCGAAGCTAAAGAGAACAAGCTCTAAGAATCAAAGATATTTTTATTTTGACATTTTTATAGTAGTGTGTTCGAATATATTAAATTACCAATGGTAACACTTAATATTATTTCGTGTACTTCTAACAATTCAAAGCATAATGTCTGATTAAAGAAATTTGCAAACGAAGTGGATTTTAGATGGATGTAAATCGAAGCAGACGTTTTTAAATTGTGACAGCAAGTGGTTGTGTAATATGAACAAAAACACAGAATTGTCTGGAGATGGTATTAGTCGATGTCCACAGAGTATTCGTACGCTTCTGAGTTTGTGTTACTGCGCAAGTCGTAAAAATCTGGATCCTTTCCAGCAAACGAGCGGTCTGAACAAAATATAAACATGTTAGTAGAACTACTATAATTTAATCAACGATGGAGAGTTTTTCTCTGTTAAAAAAAAATCACTTCTTTTTTAAATAACAGACATCAACGATACAGAAAACTGTCTCATATCGTCTGTATTTATAACAAAAGTTAAAGTTTAAGTGTAGATTGTATATGAACTGCAACCAATATATAAAGCCAAAGTTACTAAGTAAAATGTTACATTTTATGGAGAGTACAATTCTTGAAACATATTCGAAGTTTTTTTTAAATTGTTACATCTTTACAATAATTATTATAAGTTTTCACATAATATTTGGCTTTATAATCAAAATAATAGATTGAAAATTTAATACTTAGTTGTGACAAATAAAACTATGGAAAGAAATAAAATTCATCCGAATCAAAATATGTTCAGTCCAAATAACAAATGCTATTCTAGTTAATAATTAATAATATAAGTTTTCTTCCACTTTTCATGTTTTAGGCGGAAAGTAGAAGCATTTTAGCATATTACACGCTTCGCCTATATCATACCGTTGCCCCCATTCAAACCCCAATTTGGCATAGCCACTCGTCCTAAATGCCAGCCCGGTTCAATGCAAACTTCTTAATGTTAGTGTCAATAGTTTTTGTGTGTTTTTAAGTTAAACAATTAATAAAGTAAGTTTTCTTAAACGTACAACTCCTTAAAAAGTTCGATTCTCCTACAGGTGAATCCGTAATTATTATTATAACTGACAACAGTAATATAATTATCTATTATAAAGAAATATATTTAAGTTGTGGTAATATGTAGAAAAAAAATGAAAACTTATATATTATGATGTACGTACTAATAATATGTATCTAAAAAAAACGATAGTGAAAATTGGCAACAAAATAGTCAATGATTAACTATAGTATACTAAGTTATAAAATCCAAAGGGCACTTCATAAAGTTTGTAGGAAGGAAAATAACTTTTAAAGTAAACACTGAAATATTCATTCCTGTAGAGGAATGCGTAACGATACGCTATTCCGAAATTAAATCCGAAAATATACGTTAGTACTATTCCACTACATAAAGAATTTACATAGTATTTATTTGTATATGAAATAGGAAGATTAAAATAAAAGTAAAAAAGGGGACATACCAAATTCGAGTGCCGTGAGTAAAACGGCGATACTCAAAGCAGCAACTCCTCTTCGGGCCATGTTAACGATTGTATGGGGTTGTTGTGAACGGGCGGACTCTCGCAATGGGTAAGCTAGACTGAGAGAACGACTCGCCCGCCGCCACGGCGACGCCGGCCAACGCATTTACACGCCGAATAGGGTGGAAACACTTCAAAAGTCCCACGGACATACAAATAAATTCATTATCAAAACCTACCGTCTATCCATCATTATTAAATATCGCAATAATCTTTGAAAATTTTACTAAAACAATAGTATAAGATAATCCTGAGTATGGCATGTTATAGTTATTTTGTCATATAATGAACTTTTGAAGTAGAACAGTTTTAAACATATGAAAAATAAAAAAAAATTGTAAACTTTAGAAGAAGCTGATATATCTATATAAATAATGAATATGGGTTTCTTTTGTTTGTCAATCACGTGAAAACTAGTAAACTAATCGACACAGTAATGACCTTTCCACGCAGAAACTGACTATGTAGTTGGTTATAAGGTTTTTTTTTTTATTTCATAGATACTAACTATAGCAATATTAAGTATATATAAAATAGATACTTAATTACTTTATTTTTAATAATTTTCATTACATATTAATTATGCTGTTGCTATACTAACGGCTGCTGTAGAAAGTCATTTGCGGTTGCGGTTGCTCTCTAGGAATATTTCAGACAAATTTCAGGTCTAATATTATACTACGACTAGCAAGGCAGTTGGGGAGCAGTAGTGTAGTATATATTAGTGTATACATGTGTGTGTGTAAAATGGAATGTATCGGATTTATACAATAACAAAAAATCCAAATACCTCACGATTAATATTTCAACCCTTGATACATAAACAATAATCCATAATAAAATAAACTTTACAATGGAATAGATGAAGTAAAACAAGGATATTAATGATATTGTGATATTCTAACGAATGGTTTTAAAGTATATTTATTCATAATCTAGAAATTTTATAGAGATAAAGATTTTTGAGAGTACTGCCTCTCGCTTTTAGAATAATATAATGAACAATTTTTAACTAAATGTCTTAAACTGAGTAATATAAGGAGATATAAGCTGAATATATAAAACGATAAAAACAAATTAAGTATGAGTCAGAGTAGAGTTAGACTTGTCTTTGTCCATTCGGATTAAATTAGTTTCATCAACCTTCAATTGAACGAGTTAATTTTTACATATTAAAAGTTTGTATTAAATTCTTTATTATTTTAAAATGTATACTGTACAAAAAAGATTTTATTTATTTGTACAATAAGCTTTTGATTTTTTTATTATTGTTTACACCAAAACATTTTCCTCAGCAGGTTCGAATACTCGAATGTCCTCCCGAAAAACTTGCGAATACACTATCCTACGTAATCAGACACACAATAGATTCTCAGTGTTCACAACTTTAAGTTTTTTTTTCCCGTAAAATATATGCGCAGAAATGTTTCATTTACTTCTCTTTTTGTGGCGAGAAATGTTACATTTACTTTTTACTTATTTCGCTTCTTTTAGAAGAAAGTATGCAAATTGATAAGATTTATTCAAAGACCTTGCTCATCTTTGCATTGCATATTTCTTGTTGAATATATATGGCTTAAATACTATTAAAGTGGTAAAGTTATAGAAGTAATCTTGAGTAAAATGCACAGTAGGGATGACCCCTTCCCTCTCATATCATCAATAATGAACAGTTACAGACATATTGATGAAGAATAAATAAAGTTAAAAATGCTGATGAATAATTAGTTTCGTATACCGTTGTCGTTAGATGTTTATTTTCATGATAAAAATATTAATCTCCTAATCAAGAACAACGATTACATAATATTCTGTTTCCGGTCGACTCGACGCACTAGTAATTTCCGCTTTTATGAACTGTGTCCGGGGTACTACAATCTTAATCGTTTTATGTACTTTATGATTTGATTACCTATACGCTATGTAATATATTTGTAAATATGTATATCAGATAAAATATACGAAGCTGTTGTTTTTTTTGTTCTTTGCGTTTTATTACGATACTGGTAATACATATATTTCGAAATTGGTCGATAAGACACCATGCAAAAATGGGGGCCCCGTAACCTGAATAACCTCGTCAGATTAAGCCTTCTATTCAATGGTATATCATAGACCTTGTGTTTAGTGCCGCATTGTATTGCAATGTTCGTTTGAAAGATTAATTTTCGTGATTGTCTCTATTGATGAAATATATTTTCATATCGATTGTAATGCAAGTTTTAAAATGGTATATTATCAAAAAAGAGTACAGCTAAACTCAAAATAAAAATTTTGTATTTCATATGTATGACGAAGCGAAGTAACGAGTAGGAAGTTCACCTGGTTGTAAGTGATACGTCCCTGTAGAGTCCTGGTTGTCTTGTCGCTACGTCGAATAAAAGAAATTAAGATTTGTGTCGTTGCCGCGGTAATAGTTAAAACGGATGCATCTCGTTAAATAAAGTACCCGTAGTGATAAACGCATGTACATGTTTTAGAGGTCAATGACTCAAGTTACATTTCTTTGTTTTTCTTGGTTAAAATTTTTACCTTTACAGTATGTATTTTCGCTTAAATATTCGGATTAATGCCAACAGCTTATAAATTAAACAAAATAGATTTAAAAACTAGCATGTTATCAGAGTAATGTAAATGATGAGTATTGATGTGGGATCAATCTGATGAGCGACTATGGGAGATGCTACCACTTATTAGATAAAGTCAGGTTTATATATACTTCCAATCACTTAATTTTTCTGATTATAATGAGAAAATTGTGAAGAGCTGCGGCATCTTTCACGCAATACCCTGGTGCCACTTTGAACTACGCTTAAGAAAGTTCCAGGATGAATATTAGTCCTCTTTTTCATATCTGTCGTGTTGTTGCAAACTGAACATCATTTTTATTTGGCGTCCTCTTCGGCAGTGGCGAGTAGATGATAAGGGTATCGTTTAAACTCGCGAAAATAGTGGATAACCTTTTGGTCCTCTTTATCTGCAATACTCAGGTGTCACCAATGTCTTATTCTTAATACGTTACGTATAAGGTTAGAACTACTTTGGTTAAAGTATTATTTCTCTTTATGAAATATATATCTGATTAAATAGCACCAAGGAAAAAATCTTGAATGTAATGCAAGCCTAAATCGACTTGTATGTTAAGTAATCTAGATATTATACTAGGTTTAATAGTAATTAGTTAAGAATAAATACTACTGTATGATTATTAACTATCTTTAAAAAAAGGCATCAGATTTGTTTATGTCGATTATTCACCGACAGCAGTGACATTTTACAGTGATTTATGATGATTTCCTATTCGTTTCCACGTTGCATTAGGAATGCAGTTCAATAATTGCCATTTTTGTTTGTTAACTAACATTATTTAGTTCATAATATTTTACATTTAAATAAAACGAGGTGTTTTAATGTAATTTTCTTTGTCTACCAATGATTATTTCTTCTGATACCCATTTCAATAAGCGTGAAAACTATCTTTTTTTTTATTAGGAAAATCACTGTTATACCTGAAAGATAAGTGAAAAAGGTAGGAAATGTTATCGGACCAAGATTTAATAAATTTTATTTAAAAAAATAATGTTTGCATTAAATTAGTTGTTTTTGATTTAACATGAATCTCACTTGCGTTTACATAATATAATCTGAGAGCCTACCTCCCACGGGTTTCCGCCTTATCGTGGCGGAGGGGCTTAGTAACCGTGGACCGACACACGGTAAAGCGAAGAAGAACCCACCCGAAGCGTCCGCTCCAGGTTCGAGCACCATCGAGTATAAAGCTGCCCTTTGCGGCCGGCTGCACAGGCGATTTCATACTGCTCCTTGCAGTCGAGGTGGAGTCGCGAAGGGAGTACCCTCTGCGTCTAACCGGTGTCGCACTGACGATGCGGCGGCGGTGGAGCCGCGGGGAAAGAGGAGTGTCGGTATTGCGATGCGCCGTTCTCCCTATCCTCTGCGGCCGTTAACGGGTAGCAGCGGGCCCAATATCTCTCCGCCGCAGAGAGCCGGGAGAAGTTTTCTCCCGTGGCTCCCATGGCCTCTAGGCGACAGGTTTCCCAGAGGCCATGCAATTGCAGGAAGCCCAGGAGGAGGCGCGCTGTATGTTCCAGCGCGCTCTGGAAAGGGAGGGTTCATCCCTCCCTACCGAGATGGTGTTGCGAAAGCGGCCGGCGCCGGCAGGGTCACGGTTGCGAGCGAAAGCGTTCCCGTGACCCTGCCGTCAGACGACCAGGCGGAACATCGAGTGTTCAACAAAAAAAATTACCCGAGAGTCTACAATGAGATTTAGCACCTCATTTTCAATAGAAAAGCAATGGTTTACAACAACTTGTGGGCATTATTATTCACGTCCAAATTAGGCATGAGTGTTTAAAGAGAAAATTGACTAAGTTGTTACTTAGTGTAATTACTACCGCAAACCACATCATCATTATTAACACCCGATAGGATCATACTCAAGCACTAAAAACATTACATAAAAAAGATAACTATGATCTATCGCTGTAGTTACAATTCCTACATGAATAATGATATCTTTATTGTTTAACTTATTGCAATTTTTATTTATTCTATTAAATTTCAAACCGCTTAATCATTTTCCTCATGTAACGGTTTTAACTTAACACTTTGATGTGACATAATCTATGTAGGTATGAGCACAAGAAGACAGGTGGAACAAGTATTGCGAAACTAACCATGATTGTATAACCTAATTAAAAACATTCAAACGTTATACTAACATTCATTCTTTAACTTAAACGTAAACTCTACGCCGTAGTTAACCGTTTGGATTGCTGGAATCGTCTCTAGTTCGAATCCGGTCTCGCATGTTGTGAAGTTAGCTCATTTTCATCTCAATAATGTTGTGCTTGTAGTATGTAACAATCTTTTATATAGTATCTAATAGTAGAGATCAGCTGCGTGCAATATCGCGTCCTACTGCGTTATAGTTATAATAATAAAAAGTTTTTTTTAGTGTTTAACTTTCATTGTAATACAGAGAGTTATTTCCAATCAATTTTCCATAGTGCAGGATGTTGGTGTGTTTGTAACGACGTGGTAACTAGGTCGGCATCCTGTTGCCAGTTAATTAGATCCGCGTCGGTTCCGAGACTTTGTTTATATCGGATCAGTTTCGCACTTAATACTGTAATTTTATTGAAGTTGTAAGATCTTATGACTCAATTTGGAAATAAATTGATACTGAATCTTAGTTTTCAATAGTTGACACCAATAATTACATAAATTATATGCATGTAACGAAATGTATAAAATCATACAATGGATGTCAAGTTCTCACTGTAAACAAACATTATAAAAAAATATACTAATGACTAAAGAAATGTTGTGTTGAGGTTCAAGAATTACAGTGTTTTCCATTATATTATCATAATATATAAACCAAACATCACGTCGGGCCTGTTCATGCCTGAATGTTGACTGTTAACTCCGAAAATAGTTGGATCTCTTGCGCAAGGTGAAAAAGTTTCTCAGCGGATGTGATGCTGGTCGATGAAAAAACATCGATGTCCAGATAATGGTTTGTGTTGTAATCGGTTAAAGTTTATTGCTGTTAAACTTATCGGCACAGAAACTGATCGATCGACAAAGAGTATATGAAGTTTGACCAGATGCAAGAGTAAGATTGCAATTAGAACAGAAAATTTAACCAATGGAGTTGAAAATCTAAGATCAAACGAATAGTTCTTAAATTAGCGACATACATTCGAAGATATTCGGTGCTGTTATCTTTCCTGATTTAAACAACTTCCTTGAACTTCTTGTGATCTCTAAACACAATCCGATCTTTGAATGCTAACCTTTTTATATGTCAATAAAACTTTTTATTCAATATAATTACAGATATAAGTTGTACTTTACACCACATTAACAGTTTGTAATAAAATTTTAACTACGAGTATTTTCATTAATTGTAGTTTTTGTTTAACGATCTTTATTACAGAAATACAGACTCTCATATATATTAAAACCAGTCGAAACTAACACTTGTGACATTAATTAAGAGGACAAAGACTAAAATGGTCTAACGAGTAATTATCTCATTTATCATACGACTGCTAGATTCATACTCATGTAGACGGTGAGGTATATCTAAATTTCGTCATTTTCTGCCTATTGTTATACAGCATCAGTATACAGGGAACGCACCTCAGCGTGCGAATTTCTATAATTATAGTTTAGGAACTAGTTTGGCAAATAGTGCTCCTAAGACGCGAATTCCATCAATCTCAGAATTAGAGTCGTAAAGCTAGAAACAGCTGCACAAAGACGTCACCTGATGATAATTGATTCTTATAACAACGTGGCGCTAGTTAGGATGATTATCCGGTAAACATTGTGACTGAGCATAACAATAAGTCATTGCCAGTCAGACACTATACACGTTATTCATCTGTTAAATAAAAAATATATATACACTATAACTTCGAATTTAAATGTCTTCCAATAAAACTACTTATGTAATAGTTATTACACATAATTACAAAAATATTGGCGCGCTTTACATTTTCAACACCTATAAAACTTTCTGGAATTAGTTTCATGCCAAAAGTATGTAATATCTGTGGACTGAGCGAATATAATAGCTATCCAAATTACATTGTTTAAAAACAGGTCACTTAAGAAAAGTCTCATTGGCAATATTTAAAGGCAATAATAAAGATAATATTTTATACCTTTACATAACCTATTAGCTTCTTCGTAAAGTGCCTCTGCGACTAGCAGTCACAATATTAAGATAAGTTGTTAATTAAAGATCATTTTTAAATTAAAATTTACATTACCATTGTATTGTAAATAAAGAAGACCAGCAACCGGAAGAGGTCCACAAATGCAAGTGTTTCTAATAGCATACAGTATTACAACGGGAATTTGTGTAATTATCAGAAAACACTTGTCAATATGATGATGAATAACTTAACTATAGTAAGATTTAACCTTTGGCTGTACACAGTTAGACGACTGCGTAACTGTGCACGGCCAAAAGCTTGAGAGAGTAGTAGTTCTATTTGAATGCGCAAATATAAATATTTGGGTACGTAGTTTGAAGAAGCTTGGGATAGCGAACGGGAAGTCAAGACGCGTATCGAGATAGCGCGTAACATATTTAAAAACATCTGCAAAATTCTTTGTTGTCGCAATCTTACATTTTTTTATGGATGCGAGGCATGGACTGTAAAAGATCTTAAGAAAAGTATCGACGCGTTCGAGATGTGGGCATACAGGCGCATGTCGTCGCTAAGCTGGACGCAGAAAGTATCGAACGAGGAGGTCCTCCGACGGGTAAATAAAAACCTGAACTTTTGCAGACTGTCAAGACGAGGAAAGTATCATAACTTGGCCATGTGCACGATAGGTGCTGCTGCTTCAACTTGTCTTGATGGGCAAAGTGGCGGCTAAAACGAGTTTGGTCGTTGGAGGAAATCATGGCTCCGTAATATCAGGGAGTGGACCGGGCCGCCCAACTATTCCACCTCGCAAGAGACCGAGCGAAATATGGTGAACCGACCGCCAACCTTCGCTAGTCGAAGAGGCGCCTTAAGAAGAAGGAGACGCAAGATTAAACATGTTAAATGTTACCTTCTTTTTACGTAATGTTATTGAAAACTTGTTACAAATGTAGTAACTCATAAATATTCATGATTTAATGATCAATGTAATCCTGCAATAATGAATAAAATTGTCTCTTAGTTACAACCATTAGTTAAATATTTGCGAAATCTAAAAATCTAGTCCATGAAACGAAGTATATAACTTAATTTTCCATGTAACTAATGAATTTTTTTTTTTAATACAATTACATTTCATAATTCCCATTTGAGCAAGAATTATTTGCTATAGGCTACTAGATGGATTGTTGTTCAGTATAATAATAAGAAATTATTAAATGTAGTCACTCTTCACAACAACGAATCACTCAAGTAGTTGCTACAAATTTTTTAAAACTGTTAAATTATATCCCTTCCATATTTTTGTTCTTATTAATAACTTTTGCTTATTATTACAACTGAAGTTATTAATAGGTGCGAAATTATTCTCTTCTGTTTAGCAATAGTTAAAGTACTACTAGTAGCACCAGTCGCGGGAACCCACTGGATGCGAGCAATGCGGGACCGATCGATGAGATCTTTGGGGGAGGCCTATGTTCAGCAGTGGTCGTCTAGCGACTGATACACTGGTACTAGTATGACTTTTTCAAAGTATTATAGAACTAACTTTATCGGGCACTCGTTTCATTTGAAATAGCCATAATAGAATTATAATGAAAGCCAAAGTACCTTGGGTGAGCACGCTTCACCATCCACGATCTTATGGTAACTTAAAAACCATGAAATTAAGGTCAAGTTTTAGTCCATTGTAATTACAAACATACATACACACATATACATATACATCACGCCTCGTTCCCAGTGGGACAGGCAGAGACCACCTCCCTCCACTTGCTACGATCTTGGCACACCTCTTTCGCTTCTTCCACTTTAATGAGCGTCTTCATGCATGCTCGTCGGTTGCGAGTACTCTAGATCCGACCTTTCTTTAGGACATCTTCGATGTGATCGAAATATATCCACCTCGGGCGATACACCGATTTTTCCAATCATTCTTTCCTTGAATACCTCTTTCGTTAATCTTCTTTCATCTATTCTTTCTACATGGCCGAACCATCTAAACATCCCTTTTTCTATCTTTGTCACTACATCTTCAATCACGCCACACCGCTGCCTTATCACACTGTTCCTCACTTTGTCCATTAGCTTCACTCCAGTTGTACTTCTACCATACCCAACATTTACTACCATACATCAGTGTGGGGATCAACACGCCTCTATTCACATAATTAAAAAAAAATTGTATTATAAAATCTAAAGGTAATAAGAAAAAACAACTATAATTCTGACTATGTGGTAATATTTCTCTTGTTATTAAAAGTATTAAATGTAGTGCGAATAATGTACGATGTGTGTTATTTAAAGTAACGACTGGAATTTTCTAGAAGGTTATGTACGTTGGTACATCGCATGCTTTATATTTACTCTTATCGCGTGAAAAGGCGAATGTATCCGGTCGGGAATTGCGCATGGCTAGGTGAACGTTACGGGAGGTATATGGGCTTCCTATATCATCATGTTTTATCAATTGATCGCTTAGTATGGTCAGTATAACTTTTGCACAGGTCGGCTATTCAAGTTTGCATCAAATAATAAGGTAACGATTTTAAACTTCAACAATACTTACAAATTTTATTCTTTATTAATTTTTAAGGTTTACGTATATTATAGCTGTTATTTAAAATACGGTAATTAAGAAAAATGTATATATAAACACAATAAATATGTTTAATGTGCTTTAAAAACAATTACATACAAGTACAAAACAAATAAAGTAAACGGTTTACTATTGGTGGGTTTGTTGCCGGAGACCATTTAGGTAAGTACCACCGTAGCGCCTATTTCTACCGCCAAATAGAACTGTGCAAAAATTACTGTGTATCAGTTTGATAGGTGCTGTAACTAGTCTAATTACTGGACTAATGAGCCTCAACATCTTATATCTTAAAGCGACGAGCGCAATAAGGTGCCGTGGATAATTCCAACGTCACGTTGTTATGAGCAAGCGTATCATTTACTTTCAGGTGAACGTCCCCCTCGTCTCTTCGCTTCGTTAAACAAAAAAAATATATAAGATGATAAATTAAAGCTAAGGGTATGTTTTGAATTTTAAGTGCCTTTGAGAATTTCAGTTGAGTTTTAGTTATATCGCCTAAATTCCAATACTCATGACGGTTACCTTCTGAGAGCACATTCAAAGAGAATCTGTTTTAACGTAATAAAATTTAAAAGAGCAACTCGTTTTTGCCTTGTATTAAAAACTATTTATATCCGTTCGTTATAAATAACTAACATATTTTTATGGGTCAGCTAAATTGAGCGACTCTACTAATGAACTGGCCTATACTTTGTAACGAAAAGTAATCGTTGCTTTGTCGGCACAATGTTGCCTTCCCCCTTTCCCCCATTTCTCCCTCCCCTGTTACATTTATAAAGCTTAGACAACTTTGCCCTTTACCCACATTACCTTGTTCCGGGTTATTTGAGTTATAACAAGTTTCACGTAATCACCTCGCATAATACATATGTATGTAATAACTCGCAAATATTCTCCGGCCTTAGTGACGTTGTACTCTTATATAGGTTATATTACGTTTTATCTTTAATACAACAGCTTTCATCAAATAAATGAACAGGTCTTTGATGGAAACGGATCAGTAAAGTCTTCGAATAAACAATGTACGGTACTATTAATTCTACTCAAGGTTTCAAATTCTGTAAAAAGTTTATTCTGCATGAGAACCTTTTATACGAACTGTATAGTAATCTACGGATTTTTTTTACATTTCTAAAGGATAAATAAAAAATAGTTAAAATTAATCAAACTTAAAGGAACGTCGGTAAATGGTGCCGGAGACGGTCAAGATAGGTACCACCACAGCTCTTATTTCTGCCGCCAAACAGTAGTCTGCAAACATTACTGTGTTCCGGGTTGAAGGTATGTAGTAATTATTGGGGTAGCGTGGCTCAACATTTACATCTCAAGCGACGAGCGCAATGTGGTGCAGTGTATATCATCCTAACTAGCGCCACGGTGTTATAGGCAGGCGTATCATTTAGCATCCGATGAACGTCTCACTCATCTCGTTTCTTAGTAGAATAAAAAAAATCATCCTTATTGTCTGAATCAATAATTTCTTCGTACGATTGAACGAATGCATTAGAAATGGTGTTCAACGGTTCAACAATGATCGTGAGTAATGACGTGATGCCATGCATCACTATAAGGTTTGGGCAAAGGCCAAATTCACCTGTCTGATGTGCACGATTTTATTTCAAGAATGGGATACTAATGCTCTCTTATTTATTGCTTAAAAATGTTTCCAACAAATGTTCGTCTTTCCTAATGCAACTAGTTGCTTTATATATCATATAATCAAGTAAAGCTTTTGAATGCTGATCTCTCTCTCTCCCTTTCTCTCAACAATAGTATCATTATTAACAGCTACCAGCAGCAACATTAACAGCCAGATAACGCCCACTGCTGAAAGTAGGCCTCCCTCAAGGATCTCCACTTCATCGGTCCTGCGTTTCTCGCATTCATCGGCTTCCCGCGACCTTTATCAGATCGTAGAATCAATATCGCCATGGCCACCGGTCCCACACTTGGTGCAGTCTTTTCTGAGAGTTTACTGAGGGGAATTAGGCCTTACCCCCACACACTGGCCCAATGCGGGTTGGTGGGTTGTCGGAGCCTCGTCTGTTGGTCAGCAGGGTACACCACGTGCAGGCGACGTTGACTTGGGTTCCGTAAGATTTTGGGCGAAACCCCTTACACCCCATTTATATTACTTATACAGCATTTATAATACTTATTAAAAATATTTCAATTTACTATTGCGGCAATGATTACTTGAATTTGATGTTGTTACTGTTGTTTTTTTTATGTCGCAGCATGTAGAGCAGTTACCATTTTATGTTACTGCCACTCTTTGGAAAATCTTGTACAAAATGTAGTTACCACCACATAATAGTCATTCTCGTCATATCATATTGTTTAAAATAAAATGACGTTTCCCATTGGATGATCTTAATACAACATTGATGATATCATCCCCATTACAAATATACTTCAAGAAAATTGAGAAATGTGCAGAACTATAAACACACGCGTTATAGAATATTTTTTTTTTATTTAAGGAAACGTCGAGACCTTTACTTGATTATAAGTGATACACCTCCAAATAATAATGTTGCGCTAATAAGGTTAGGATATACACAACACTAGATCGTAATAGTAGTACCTACCACCAATAGGAATACTAACGTAAGAAATGGTCTGGTCTGGTCTGGTCTCTGTAATCAGGGACCATCTAGATAGGTTCCACCGCAGCTTCTATCACTATCGCCAAACAGTACTATGGTAACACTACTATGTTCCGGTTAGAAGGGTAACTGTCCTGTTCATCTCGTTGCTTCGCAGAAAAAAAAATAATTAGATAGTTTTTTTAAAAAAAATTATATCGTGAAAAACTAATCTGTGAAGGTGACAACATCGGACCGTCCTTGTGATTTCCATCAAGTGTTACCAGTAAAAAAGAAAGCCAATGCTGTCTTTATAGGTCAAAGGTGTTGTTAATAAAATGCTTTGGCGTGACCTCGTTTTTATGGTGCTGTGTGGTTTTAATTACCAAAGTACCAATAAACTCGAGTAAGTACTTGAAAGGAATGTTACAGCATTTATAAATGAATCCCATTCTGTTAACCATCATGCTCTTTATGTGGAATCGACATGGAGTATAGCTTATTTTGAATAAATAAAAATTTTCCTCTAATTCATCATAAGAGCGGTCGGAACTTAGTAGATGTGAGAAGTTGAGGATCGTATCTGGTGAAAGACATTGGGAAAGTCGAAAGAAAGGTGATGACGGTGATGATTCTTCTAATTTCAACAAAAGATGATAAATGAAATAATTTCAAAAGATCAAAATTCTAGTATTGATCTTAAAGATGTGCGTTTTCTTTGTTATTCTTCTATTGGTACATTTGTTTAAGTTATCTTATATATTTACGTTTATCCCTTTATGTTCAAGCGTGTGTAAACAAATGTCCTTAAGATAAATCAAGTAAATGTAAACGAGGAAAACAACGGTGTTTCAGAACTAACACCGAAGTGCTTTTGTGTGAATTTGGAAGATTTAGCTGGCGATAAAACTATAAATAACTTCATAGCTGTATCGTTTCGCTGTAGGGCGAGGCCGTTTAAGTAAATACATATGTCTGGTGTATTTCGAAGACTATGCGGGTTAATAGACTTTCCGAAGGGTATTTTTAAACTTAGTAATATCAATGTTAAGCTAAAGTCACTACAGCCTCAAAATATCACTTTTAACGGGATACTTTACTGATGGTAAGTCTTTGTTTTCGGAGACCGTGAGAGGTGCTACCGCAGAGTCTTTTTTTTCTTTTTTTTATTTTACATGGGGGAAATGCTTTCGCATACCTGCCTTCTCGGGGCAAAGACAGATTATGTCGGACTTGCACCGACTAAAACATCTACGATGTTCCACCTCGTCGCTTTATGGTAGGGTCAGTGAACACTCTCGCACACCTCCGCGACCCCGTCAGCGCCGGGCGCATCATGGGGCTGCCACCTCGGGCGGGAAGGACCTTCCACCTCTGTAAAGGCACGCCGGAACAGCGCGCCCTCCTCACAGCCTCTTATAGTGACCTAGGCAACGGATCCCACCGAATCCACTCCCAAACTCACCGGATTCCCTTCGCCGGATTTGCTCTTGGATCCCGTTGCCAACCGTTATGCGGTAGCGGAGGATAGAGAGAGCGGCATAACGCAATCCCGACACTCCTTTCCTTCCGCGACTCCAACGCGGTTACAAAGGGCAGTATAAACCTGCCCCTACAGCCCACCGGCACACTTCCGAGGTGAGCTTACGGAGCTCACCTGGAACGGCCACTTCAGCCCGGCCCTACCTCTTGGGCCGGTCGGGTAGGTTCCTCTTAGCTTCACCGTGGGTGACGAAGCCACGGCTACTGAGCCCCACCGCCACGACAAGGCGGTAACCAGTTCGAAAGGCCGCAAAGCCTACTGCAGCCAACTAACAGCACTGACTAAACATTACTGTATGCCGGTTTGAAGTGCGCTGTAACTAGTAATTACCGGAGTAAAGTATATATCATCCTAACTAGCGCCGCGTTGTTAGGGGCAGGCGTATCACTTATCTCTCGTCGATTAATTGTATAAAAAAAGTTACTTTTTAGTTTATTGCCGAAGTCCTGTCATTATTTAAGTGTAGGATATTTGGCGCCGGCCTATTTCAGTAGACCGATAGCAACGTACCTCACCCCACAGTGACCTTGTTTTTTTTTTACTTCCATAAATACTGTAAATGTCAGATTCGTATCTATTCATTGAATGGCGTTAAAATATATCAATAGTGCCTCTACTAACAATATTTCGAAAAAAATTACAAGATTTTTTTTTGTTTTTAACGTATATTATATCACACTTAAATATAGTTTATTTGTAACCTATATATTATCTGTAACAAAAGGTATGTGCAAAAAAAACCTGATTTTGTTTTCTAATCACATTGTGTGCAAGATATATCCTACCATAGTTAAAGTTCAGAAGGAGGAGGAACCCACAAAGATAACGTTTATATGGTTTTTCCCGTGGTCTCTGATGGTGAAGATCGTCTACATAAGTAAGTCGTTAATTTAATTAAAAAAAAATGCATAAAAGTACATTCAGAAAGCGCTGTTCGAAATCTACTGAGTTAACGCTCTTAATGAAGGAAAATATCTTTAGGAAACTGACATGTTCTAAGAATAACATGACCAGCTTGGCAGATAAATATGGCCTTCAATCTTTCCTTTTGAGAAAAGGCTCCGATTTCCAGTAGTTAGGACATTAATTAATGATTTAAAAAACTTTTTAAACACAAACAATGATTTAAATAAAATGTTCATTGCTTAATTTATTTATCATCATCAAACACCGATTGTCATTATGGTATTGCAGAATAACTCACGGGATCCAAGCCAAATTCACCTGCTCGTGGTGCACCCTGCTAATCAACAAACGAGGCGTCTGGCTCCCGTCAACCTGTATTGGGCCAGTGTGGTGGGAAATGGCCCAAATCCCACCATTTGAACCCCGACGTACGACAGCACCTAGTGCCCAGCGGTAGCGGAGGCCGTGCTTACTGCAGCGCAGCACCGATCGATGTGGAGATTTTAGGGGAGGCCTATGTCCAGCAGTGGACGTGCTGATGATGATGATAGCATATATGAGGATATTTTTTGACATTGTTGACAATACAAATACATAACTTTGAACTGAAATTGATGTGATTATATTTCTAGAGGACTCAGAAAATGACGTATCTCCGAGTGAATGGTCTGAAGATATATAATTATTAAGAATAAGAGTTAAACATATTGAAAAAGAAACTACTTAGACTACAATGATATTTTGACATAGATATAATGAAAAAATAATGACAAAATTACTTAAATATATTTAATTTCCTGTCCATTATATTGCACCGACAATATTGAATAATAAAACATCTCATATATATGGGAAACTTATATTTTCAATATACAATGCTAATAATACATATGTAGATATATGTATATATGTTGTTATTGTAATATATAGTTTTTGCTAATTATTAAGTTACCACAGACCATAACATCTAACTTCACCGCTGGTTGGCTGGTAGAGAATGCCAACGGGCATTAAGCCTGCCTTTTATATACCTCGCTGTAATGTTTTATAATAAAGAAAAAAAAAAAATGAGAATTTCTTTCATGATTCAATCAAAAGTAATCATGATAAACAACGATATCAAAAATAACAAAGAACTATGAAAATGTTTCAGTACATAAATTTGTAAAGACCATAAAATAGGACGCTGAAGACTTCTTGACGATAGAAGTTATTAGACATACATATTATATGACTTTTTATATGAAGTTTTATAATATTTCTCTTATATGTTGTATATAAGAGTTGATTAAAGAGGAATTTTCAATATTAAATTTTGTTGCAAAAACTGCTGTTAACACGAGTATCCGTTTGTCTGAAACGTATCACTATCCTAAACTTGAGATGATTATTTGATTGATATTTAATCAACGGAATAGATTTTTTATGTACTTGATGTTAAGTTATATGGGCCGTACATGATCAAGCGTTTGCCTATAATACTCACGCTTTTATATGTATTACGGTCAGAACACATCAATGCTATTATATTACATTATAGCGGCATATTGATCATTGGAAACAAATAAAGAGCTAATAATGTTCACGAGTCTGTTTCGTGTACTATAAACCAAGAACATTCTAGTTAGAGTCCTTATTCAGACAGAAAATAATTAAAATCTATGTAGTTCCTTTGTAGCTTCGATAGACATGTTAAATTTAAGACACTCTTTTCTGTGCGCAAATTTTATGGGTTAGTTTATTGTAATTGGAGAGAAAACTATTTATGTAGTGAAGCGAAAGAACATTTCTCCGTGTAACTCCCGTCAGCAGTAACGAGCAACAAAGTTGACGTCACCTCGCTCCAACGAAATGGGTCAACGATACTGTTAATAAAATCCCCTTACTTTCGACCTTGCTTCTTACATCCCGACGATGTGGTGCTTAAATGTAATGACGTCATATATTATGTTGATTCGCGTGGCGATTTGGTACAGTGGTCGCAAAACACCTCGCGCTTTTAAAATTATTTATTAAATGACATATAATTATAGTTTTAATGCAGTCTGTTCCGTAATGTATAGAAAATTTATAAAAAAGTCTCCCACATTCTATATTAACAAATTCTTTCACAACACTTAAGATAAACAGGAAATATCTCAATATACGAGTTCTGCTTTGTTTTAAATTTTTTATTATTTAATTTTATGAAAGGAGATAAAAATAATAAAGTAATCATCATTATTATTTATAGCAGACGTTGTTAAAATCTTTATTGGTATCTTGAAGAATGACTGAAAACAACTAAATGGCATGAAAACAAATGAAAATTTCTTAAACTCACGGTTACGGATGTGGATACTAAACTTATAAAGTTAAGTATCGCTGTTATAATATGTTTTGATGATAAAGCAAGGTTTTATTTAATTTTAGTTCTTTAATAATCATCTGATATACAAATATTACAAATGTATCAGCTTTGAGTACTTAAATACCAAACAGATATTATTCATCGATATAGTAATACAGATTATCCAGTGTCTACATATATTATATAATTTGCAAATAATAAATTCTAAAGCATTAAAATAATAGAAAACTTATAAATAACCAACATTCGTTTTAATGAAGCACTCACAAATAATTACGAAACTTTCATGACGTCTTCTAGTCATGAAAATATTTTTTATTTATTATGCCATCTATACTAAGATTCTTGTACTTCTATAATAACTGTATCCAGACAGAATTTAAAATATTCTTTAGTTACAAGAGATGACTCTTTACTAAATGTTTTATTAACATTTATTTGTTAAATAATATTTTAAGGCCGCACAATCTACATATTATTCTTATTTATATTAATCTTTACTTAGATTTACTAATTAGAAAGTGAACACTATAGAGTACTATTTTTGTTAAGTCGCTAAGGTATTATAAATTTCTAGTAGTAAAGGCTATTTCAACCTCTACCTCACCGTCTCGGTCTCGGTCTTTTTTCGGTTTTTTCTCTTACTCTTTCTGTTTCTCTTTCTCTTACTCTCACTCTCGCTCTCGCTTTCGCTCTCGCTCTCGCTCTCGCTCTCGCCCTCGCTCTCGCTCTCTCTCTCGCTCTCGCTCTCGCTCTCATTCTCATTCTCACTCTCAGTCTCACTCTCAGTCTCACTCTGTCTCACTCTCACTCACACTTACACTCACACTCACACTCTTGGTCTTATCTTTATCTTTATTTTTATATACATGGAAATTGTGTACTGCAGGCGGGATCTACTTTTCTACCAGCCCTCAGTGAGAAAGTAAAGAGATATCGACTGGTCGGCAAAAAAGAAAAAAAAGAACACAAAAAAATCATTATTAAATCTGTATCTATAGAGAAAAATATTCTTTTACGCCCTTTCAGTCAGGTTGGAGGAATATTATAACACATATCTTTAAATACACAATATCTCTATAAATAAATCGACCCTACCATAATAAATACTTAATAATGAAAATAGTTTCAGCAAAAAATATTATCAAATGTTTATAATTATTATTATTATCTTAACTTGTGCTATTTTTCCTGTTTTCGCAGAGCTACTCATGAGCCCTTAAACAAAAAAAAAATCGACAAAATCTTTAAAGTCATACCTATAAACAAATGATAATTTAAATAAATGCGCGTTAAATTGACAACTTGTTAATAAAAAGTTTATATATGTTTTTTTTTATTATTGAAATTTGCGGTAAGCAACGAGTTTAATTGCAACAGCAAATAACGGAAATATGACATTTTGTTTAAAGGTTTTTCTCATTAACTTACAAGACGAATTACAATTATATTACATTTTAATGAATAAATGAAAAAAAAAAAAGTTTTAATTCGTGTTAATTAAAGCGACCTTGTTATAAATTAAAATTCGGCTATATTTTTACTGGTTATAAAATGTAATATATATATATATATATATATATATATATATATAATATAATAACAGTCGAGTTACAAATTGAGCGGGTTATTTATTCAATTAAGCGACGAGAGCGCCTGCTTCTCGCGTTCACCTGATAGTGTGATACAACTGTCTATTAAAACGTGGCGCTGGTTAGGATGGTATACACAATATTTCACTCGTCGCACACAAATTCGCTCGTCGCCTTGAGACCTAAGTTAATTCTTGTTTCCCTCGTAATTAAGCTATAACTCCCTTCAATCTGGAACACAGTAATGTTTGTAAGCGCTGCCGTGGTACCTACCTAGACGGTCTCCAGCAAGAGACCTACCACCAGTAAATCAATTTTGACTATTTAATATTGTCTTTTTACTCTACTTTAATAATTCTTGTTTGTACTACTCCAGTAATTATGATTATTGATATTGCATGTTACTGTTCAATTCGCTTGAGGTCGCTAATAATTTCTTTGTCATTTGTATTATAAAAGTGATCATGCGCATTAGAACTTGAAAATGAGTCGTGGTGGTAAACGAAGCGGAATGATATTTCCTACGCAGGCGAACACGTCGTCATGTTCAAAGCGAGGTCGCAGGCCGGCTGATTGATCATTTCACCCGCTTCCTGCTCTTACGAGGCCGCCCGCCATTGTTGTTTTGAGAAAATACGAAAGCTCTGAATGTAAAGACCCCGACGCTGTCCGATCAAAACGAAAACTTGCTGTTCATACATTGATATAGAAATATGGCAGAATAATCTTATAGGACTTATTTATTACGTAAACATGTCATTTATTGAATAGTCCGTTTTTTCGGAAAAATCTGTAATCCTTTATAAATGACAGATAAGCTCATTAAATTAGTAAAACGATAAAAAAAGCCTCGGATAAGATACATTGAAATTACGTGGTGGTAAGTCCCTGTTGCCGGACCCGTCTAGGTATGTATCATCGCAGCGCTTATTTTTGCTGTGAGACAGTAGTGTGCAAACACTACTGTGTTCCAGATTGATGCTAGGTTTTTTTTTAATGACGTATGTAACAAAATGCTTTCGGTCGCACATCCGGGAACCAAAAGGGCCGGTAACGGGGTACTGTCGGACTCCAACCGACTATAAAGCTTCCCTACGTGGCGACGCGTCGGAATACGAGACGCGCCGTCAGATGTATCTAGAGAGGGTTTCTTCAAGGGGGGCGCCGGCCCGACGGCCCATCTTGGTCGCGACGCCAGGTTCCGAAATTAATGGTAGGTAGTAAAATTCTTGAGAAAACGAGATATAACATCTTATGTCTTAGGCGATGAGCGTAATGTGGTGCAGTATATATTATCCTTATCAGCGCCACGGTGTTATAGGTAGTAGTAGCGTAGCACTAACCATCAGGTGAACTTCTCGCTCGTCCGGTCGCTTAGTTGTATTAAAAAAAAGTGCAAATCTAAGAAAGTATCAAGTTTAAGATTTGGTAGTAATCATTACTGGACATAGATTCAAAAAGGTCTATCACAATACTGAATAGCCAATGGTCTGTTTTTAGGAATGATATAATATGGTAATCATTTATCTAACATTGGCTTTGCATAGTCGACCGAGAGTTTACGCTTACACGTGCACGATTTGCAAAAAGTTCTTTTTTTATACAATTAAGCGACGAGACGAGCAGGATACTCTTCCGATGGTAAGTGATACGTCCGCTCATACCAACGTGGCGCTAGTTAGGATGATGTACACTGCACTACACTGCGCTCGTCGGCCTAAGACATAAAATGTTTAGTCTCGTTCCTCCAGTAATTTCACTAGCGAAAACAAAGTAATTGTTTGTATACTACTGTTTGGCGGTATCCGGTGACCGACCTAAATGGTCTCCGGCTGCAGAGGCCTACCACCAGTAAAGTTACACCTGTTTTATAACTTGTACTTATTACATAAAATTGTAAATGGTAAATTGTACTCCACAGAATTTATTAACAAAGTATCCTATGTCTTTTCTGAGGCCCAATTTAAGGAAGCAGAAACTATAATCTTTTTAAAACTAATTTCTATAAAACTATCACAGGAGTAAAGGCTCCAATAAATAGAATTTGAAAACAATACAATACAATATCTAAATTTGTTAATATCCACATATAAAACGACTTGTTTCAAGTGTTCAAGAATAAGATCAAAAAACACTTGCTCTAACATAACTCCATCTATGTAACCATCTCATGCGTTATCGTTTAAGCCGATTTATTAATTGTTTTTAAATTACTTTAACGGATATATTTAATTGTACTGTAAATAGGATGAGTTAGATAAATATGATTAGTACTAAAACTATTTTATTATAATTATATTGCCATTATATTTTAATGTACGGATTATGTTGGCTTTCCTATCAAATAAATAAATACTACTCAGTGAAACGTATAATAAAATTAATAGAAGCTTTTGTTATTTATAAGCGAACTTATAAGTTTATACTTAATGATATATGTTTTTTGTATTGTTCTCTTTTTTCATGAATTTCAAACTAATATACACAAAAATCTTATAGTATACTATTTTTAAATCTAACGTCATAAAACAGCAATTGCAGTTGAATTAATTAACTTAAGTTATTTCAGTTTACAAAGTCACAGTTAAGGAATCTTAGTCATTTAACATTAGTCTTGGAATTTCTGCCTGAGTTTCCTCCATTCTGCGGTTTCAAAGAACTTATATAAAAATTACTAAATAATTAAATTTGGCTGAAACACTAATGACGTCATGTTTTATTCAGCAACAATATGTTTGTTGGACATTCAAACTATTCGCTTGGATTTACTCTCAAATAACTATATATACTTTTATTGTTTTAAAAGTTTAAAAACAATCCGTTAAACTTTTAAACATCACAGTTAGAAATGAGGAGATTGGTTTAATATTCAGGTCTATATATCCATATGCTATAAGATTTATATGTGACTAATAAGTAAATTGAAAAAAATGTTATATTTGTTTGTATTTGAAATGACGAAGCTCCCTCATGTTTCACTCCTATCTTAACCACTATAGTTCTGATACAATTATTTGGCTTAGATGGAACAGTATTCTACTATTGAAAAGATAGTCAAAGATGCGATTAATTTTAAGTTTAATTAATAGTATTTTAATTACTTATATTTCACTGGTGGTAGGTCTCTGTTGTCGGAGACTGTCCAGGTACCACCGCAGCGCCTAATTCTGCCGCCAAAAAGTAGTGTGCAAATATTACTGTGTTTCGGTTTGATTATAGTTGTAGCTAGTGTAATTACTGGGGTAACGAGATTTAACATCTTATATCACAGGCGACGAGCGCAATGGTGTGCAGTGCAGATACGTATCGGCGTATCATTTACCATCAGTTAAACGTCGCGCTCGTCTCGTCGCTTACTTAGATAAAAAAATACTTATACATGGATTAAATAAATGAATTATTATAAGGATTAAATATGTCAAAATGATCGAAGATGAATATATAAATGACAGTGAGTAAAGATTTCAGATAGCGTGGTATAAATGGTAGCGTAGGAAAGTTCACGGTTGCTGACAGAATGTGTCTCGTCGGCATTCGGTGACCTTTTGCCGAGACGTCGGCATTTCGACACAGAAACGGTCGTCTCTTCTGAGCCGCGGTCGTAACGTTAGTTTAACTTGAATTAACTAGAAAGGACAAAACTGTACAATAGTATCTATAGTTAAGACGATATCTTCATATACAAATTGCTGAGATATGAAGACAGGTGAGAAATAACCGTTTTTCATTGCTTAGTTTTAAGCCGTAAAATTTTTTAAAAGATGTTCTCATTTCTATAGTTGTTAAGATGTACTCTGATAAAAAAAGGAGTCAAAACAGATCGCAAATATAGCGGAAGAAATTCTATTTTTTTTGTTTCAGGAATATGTCTGTAGTGTATTAGTACAACTGGTATAATTAAGCGAGATAACTAATAAAGGAATTTTTTTATACAATAATAAACGGTTAAACCAATCTAAATAAAGGTTAAAGATGATATTACTTATACGCCTTTCTTATTCTATGAAGCGACGAGACGAACGAGACATTCACCTGATAATAAGCTCTTACCCATAACTACATGACGCTAGATAAGATAATATACACATTGAACACTGTGCTCGTCTCCTTGAGACATAAAATATTAAATCTCTTTATATCAATAATTTCTCTAACTACAGCGCCTTTTAAACCAGGACACAGTAAAGTTTGCATGCCACTGTTAGGCGGTAGAAATAAAAGCTACGTTAGTACCTATCTAGACATTTTCAGGCAAGAGAGACCTACCACCAGTGAAGTCCGGTACAGCATAAAGTAGATTGCGCATAAAAGAGATCACAACATTTATTTGTTATTATATGTATTAAGGCTTAATTAAAATAAAGAAAGAGGTTATTTATTTATTAATTTGAAGGTGTATAATACATAATTATGTTAAGTAAAATCATTTTATGGTATAAGATAAAGTTAAATCACTTTACATAGGTCGTATCACATAATTTGCTGTTGTACATGTGAGCAACAATGACTCAACGCGTACGCACTTGTTCTTTGAAATGACTCCTAAACAAAATAATTGTTTAAATTATAATACAGTATAGTTACAAATAGGACGTAGTAATGTGTCACAATCAAGTAAATATTTTACTGTATAATAAAATTTCATTTTTTTTTTACAAATTGTTGTCTACTTTAATATCACGAGAAAATCTGCGGTCAAATAGAACTCAACTCGTACAAACATTAACATTGCATTTAGTAACATTACTGTGCATCGATAATATTTTGTCCGACGGTTATCTATATTTTAGCGCCTGTATAGAAACATTTAGCCAAGTTCTCTATGCTTAAAAAGATATAAATCAATTTGACTAAAGGTAAGCTTCCTTGTCTGTCTACAAGTTGCAGTGTTTACACGTTTGACCTTTCAGGAATCAAAAAACAGCTTCCTAATTCTTCATAAAATACGGGTGATTGAATTATGGTAGTATTTTCCGATTTAGAATAGGGAGGCAGAGAGGTTTAGGTACGACCTAGCTATTACACATTACTTAATCTGCCGCTATAATATCAATAAAGTGGACCAGTAGTCATACATACGAGAAGAATACTCGTACAAGAATTAGAAGTACGAGTTCATGCTTCGCCATCTGCGGTCTAATTGTCACTCAACTTCATGTGAAATTTTACGCAGGTATTGATAAATATAAATTATTTAAAAAACGTATAAATAATTCATTACTAAATTAGCAGCTAATATGTATGCGCAAGATTTTAGTATAAACAATATTTTATATAGGTATGACAATAAATTATGAAAGGAAAAGTACATGTAGGATTAAACATTAAAAGATATCAAAAACTATAGATTACAAAGTATTAAATGTTAGTATATTAAAATAAAAAGAACAAGTTTCATAGTATTTTAAGATTAAATTTTTTAACTAGATCTTTGTATGAGTAAGCTAAGTCTTGAGCTTCTAATATGTGATGCCAATTTATAAATAAATATGAAATCTTAATTAAAAAGTGAGAAGAACTCGCCCCATATAAAGAAGCCATAATTACCAATAAGTAACAGTAGTAATTTAACACAAAGCCAAACCGGAACTTACCTCATTAAATATATAATACCTTTAATTGAAACATTAACCACAAACAGTATTTTTTTATTTGTAATTTCAGTTCATGTTTACCTGTACATCGTATAACAATCTGTTCTAGTCTCTATGAAATGTTAGATAAGTATCAACATTGTGTACTCTGTAGCTGGTGGACGGCTCCGACATTCATGGAGCACCAGGCTGAATCCTTTCACTCGACGACATTACACGACCGTAATGTCACAAAACTAATTCTCGGAACTACACCAAGGTATCAGCTCAGAACCGTAATCGAAATTTTCAGGGTCGTGAGATCGGCGACTGTGATACGCAGTTGACAATAATCTTATGACAGCTTCAAGCAATTTTAAGCCTAAATTTGTTACACGTGTCACTTTAAGGCTTGAAACGACTTCCTTGCGCTTACACTTCCGTTAGTACTCCGGCATAGGTTTAAGTGATTTTATATCATACAAGTTAACATTGTTATTAGATTATCAGCCGATAAACGTTCACTGCTGGACATAGGCATTCTCCAAAAATCCCCACATCGATCGGTCCTGCGCTACCTACCATGTCGAGCATTAGGGGCGGTTGTTTGTAGGGGTTCATGTTGGCGGATTTCAGCCATTTCTCACCACTCTGGCCCAATGCGGGTTAGTGGAAGCCAGAGTCTCGTTTATTGATTAACAGGGTGCACCACGAGCAGATGAGGTTGGCTTGGGTCCCGTGAGTTGTTAAGCGGGACTCCCAAGTTAACACTTTACTTAATTATTACTTACTTTTCCATAGTTTTAAAGCTATATGAAGAGAATTGTAAGAAATAAATAATATTGTTAATTTCTTTGATCATACTAATAAAACAATAAATTTTTGTAACACATAATTTATACTTCTTTATATAAAATAGAATATTTACACGACATACAACTAGTCAATATTAAATATTATGTATGGTTTTTGCAGGTCTTAATGTAGTTAGTGAATTGATGCATAAGGCAATAAAATTTATACTAAAGCACTATTAAAATGTAATTAATAATTGTATAATTAATATTTGTTTTGTAATTGACATTTATGAATTTAAATATAAGTTAGATCTTTAGCATAACAACCCATAACAGGATCCCGCTTTGTCGTGGCGGTGGGGGTCAGTAGCAGTAGCTTGGTCATCTAAGGTGAAGCTAAGAAAAATCTGCTCGGACAGCCCGATATGACCGGTCATGGTGAGCGCCTTGAGTTGACCTCGGATGTATGCCGATAGGTTGCAGGGCAGGCTTGCACTTGCACTTGCTGGCACTGCTGCTCACGGCTACCTATCGTCACTTGAGAAAAGGATCGCCTCGAATCCGTCGTTTGCCTGTTAGATGCCATGGCATCAAAACAAAACCATGGCATCAAGCAAAATTCTTCCGACTCCCTGCGGTGACTTCGACGTTGGGCCCGCCGCCACCCGTTGTTAGTACTCCCGCAGAGGGTACTCCTTCCGCGACTTCACCTCGGCTGCAGAGGGCAGTATAAAGCCGCCTGTGCAGCCTGGCCCCAAAGGGCAGCATAAAGCTGCCCCTGCAGCCTCCAGCCGTTCCGGTAAGCTCCAGTTATTTAACCGGTTGCTCTAACCTGGAGCGGCCGCCTCGGGCCAGCCCTTCACCGAGCCGGCCGGGTGGGTTCGTTTTCGCTTCACCGTGTGTCTATGCCCCGGTGACTAAGCCCCTCCGCTACGACAAGGCGGGAACCCGTTGCGGGGATAAAGGTGTATAGTTGGGTTGGTTAATAACGCAGCTTTCAATGGTAAACTCACTAAAAATCCATTTAAATTCGAAAATTATAATATGAATACATTTAATTTGTGTATTTACGGCCAACAAATATCATTAAAGGCATTACAATCATCATTTAAGAATAATATTTTCACTGCAGCCTACCACACATTATTCTCTGGGACGGGTATTCACTTTCTTATTAAAGGAAATGGTATATCTAGGAAAAATTTTTCTAAAGAATTTTGTCTATTAGTCTTTGATCTCACTCCAGATTTATCAGCTAACTCAAATCACTGGATTCTCGTTATACACGGTAGTGTAAGATTAGAAGTTCGTTTCGAGTCAATACTTTCACAGACTATTAATTGTATTGTTTATGCCGAGTTTGATAACGATTATTGAGATAGATAAAAATCGTAATGTATCCCGTAGATCATAGCAGCTAGAAATATGGAATATGCTGTAGTGTTCTTATATAACTGTGTATTGTGGATATGATTTTATTGATGTAATAAAAACTACGCTTATTTACTCTGGTTTCATTTATAAAATAGTTAAAATTTTGCCGAATAATTTTAATAACTTGAAATACTGAGTTATAAGGTGTATGACTTATAAGAGAATAGAAAAAAATACTGAGTCTACATAATTATACCTGACACTCGCATGCTAAGAGATGTTGAAAGTTAGTGATTAAGTAATGAAGTGATTAGGGGACAATGGAAAGCGGGGATGTCATTAAGAAGGATATTGGAGATGTTGTACGCTATAGCGTATCTCACAAACGGTGTGAGATAGAAACCTGGGAATATGATAAATCGATTCAGCGATCCCGAAAATCTTTTTTTTTTAGGGATCATCGGATCAAAGGTAGAACGTCGTGCTTTGATAGTTGAACCAGTGAATATATACTACTCTCTACCCTCCGAAACTAAGCTTTTCTACGTTGATGCGGTGGCGGTGGAGCTGCAGCGGAAGAGGCGTGTCGGTATTGCTTTTCGTCGCTTTCTCTATTCTCCGCGGTTATATAATAGTTGGCGCCGGAGCCTAGGATCAGATGCGCCGCAGGGAGTCGGAAGAGTTTTGTCTCATAGATGTTACGGCGTCTAGGCGACGGATTCGGGGCGATCCTTTGCCCAAGTGACGATAGGAGGCGGTGAAAACGGCGCACTTTGTGCCCCGGCGCACTGTTACAGAGGTGAAAAGGTGGGGAGGGTCTCTCCCTCGGACATGGAGCTGCGCGGTGCAGTGAAAAAAAAAGGTATTTTGCATAAGGTGATATGGATAATTGGTGCACGATATAATATCACAAGATTTTGTTCTTTTTTTCCATAAATAATATTTATACTGACCGTATAGTCATTTTATTAGGCTCCCCGATATTCGTTGAATAAAACGCGCACTTAAATAATCTCAGTTCTCCCAAGATATTTAAAGGGCACAGTTTAGGCAAGATACGCTACGGCCTCATTCTGTCAGCTGCTAGAATTAACAGTCGCACTTAGCTTTTAACAAATTTATTATCTACGTTCTACATAAGTCATCGTTCGCATCGGTGTACGGCCAACTAGGGTGATAAACAGAAGTAGTGATGCTATTGTCCTCAAACTTTTTATGGATTTTACATTAATGGAAGTTATAATTGTAAAATTAATAGATTTACACTAAGATAAATTTTAAATAACTTAATAGTAGAAACTTTGTTTAATTTGTATAATATATAAGGTTCTAAGTTGCTCTATTATTTCTTATGTTTTGTTAACGAAATCGTGATAAATAAACATTTGATAGGTCTATCTCAGATGCCTGTATAGTTTTACCTAAACCTCTTCTAAACTGGTTCACGCCTAGTTTTGGTGAAGGGGCTAAGCAGCCGTGATCAGTTTCCCATGGTGAAGAAATCAGAAACTTTTATAGTAGTGTCGTGAGGCTCAGTAGCGTGTCTAGAACTTACATGGCTGGCCCGAGGTGACTGCTCCGGGTGAGCTCCGTGAGATCACCTCGGATGTTTGCCGGTTGGCTGCGGGAGCAGTCTTGCCCTCGCAGCCATGGTGGGGTCGCGGAGGGAGAGGAATGTCCGTTGACGCTTTCCCTACTCTCCGCGAGTAAGCGGTGCCGCAGCGGTCATTTGGTAGCGGTGAGGCCGCAAGCTGGCGCTGGCAGGGTCGTGGTGTGCGAAAGCGTTCCGATGGCCCTGTCGTAAAGCGACGAAGGGTTTTTAGTCAGTGCAAGTCCGACATAATGCACTACCCCCACGTTAAAAAACAAGGCTTGGTAATTAGCACTTAGCCGAGGTGACCAGTCAAGCTTATGATGGGAAGGTAGCAAATATTGCGCGTCTCTGCTCTTCCTACCCTCTGCGGTTGGTTGATTTATTTCAGATACTGGCCATCATAGCATTCATGGCCTCGAGGATCCAAATATTATAAGAACAATGAAAGGAAAACTCATTATAAATACTTAAACGAAAAGGATTTTATCAGGTCAGTACATGTTCATGTACTGAACTCTTGAAGTTTATTTGGAATACAGAAGTTATTGCGCGTTGTTTAGTGTTTAGATCACGATAATTGAAAATATTGCATTGTTTATTTGCATTGCAAGTATGCAAATTAACATTATTATTTCTACCGATGGACGTCCACTACTGGACATGGTCTCTTGTAAAGTGTTCTACAAAGCACGGTCTTGCGCTGTTTGAATCCAGTGGCTTCCTGCTATTCTTTTATTGTCCTCTGTCCATCTAGTGGAGGGTGGGTCTGCCAAGTCTGCGCTTTCCGGTACGAGGTCGTCGTTTCAGCACTTACAGGACGAACGACACAGCACATACCAGTGCAAAATTACGTTACTTGTATTTAAACAGTTTTATTATGTAAAAATAGGGACACAAAACAATTATTAACACTGGTCAGAAATATCAACTAAACAAATAAAATAATACCGATATTTCATATGCAGTGGCAACACACAATTATTTAAATTTTATTGTATGATGTTTAATGATTCATTAATAATAATTTTTTACGTAATATCTTACTGGGTATAAATAAATAACCTAAATTTATACAATTAAGATAAATCATGTAACTATTTATATACCAAGTAATTTCAGTGAAATGATTAACAATGGCCAAGAAATATCTTCTAAGAATTGAAAAATAGAGGAACAGGTCTACCAAGTAACTGCAATTTTTATGCAGAAAAAGTGATAAAAAGTAATTATGGAGCATAATTTGTATTCACGCTAACCCAATTGTTGGGCTTCCCATGGGTTTTTTATCGTAGAGTATGTAATATATTTTCTATAAATACAAAGTGGAAATTCTGAAAAGAGTTTTCATAAATAAAGAATGTATAAAGTATTTCCTTGTGGGAAAATCTCTCAGTAATAATTTGAACACGAGGAAGCGAAGTCTTAAAACTACGTAGTACAGATTATGAAATTCAAGATATGGCATCTTGATGCTTCCGCCCAAATGTGACGACAACACTATATTAACGATGTACTTTATACAACAAAAAATTATACTTTACTTTGAATGATTACTTCACATTATTCAACAATTCAAGCTTTATAGATGCTGCTGTATCTCATACTAATTATGAAAATATCTACTCAGCGGCTGTATATAAATTTGGCTTATAAAATTGTTCATTATTTTAAATTGGATCATTAAGCATTAATTAAAACTGAATCCATGTTAAATAGTATTGATATATTTTTAATACAAAATACTTTTACAGAAGAATCAACATAATTTATTCCGAATCCCAAAGCGAAGTTGGATATTAAAAAAAGGGCAAAACTTTCCGATTTCCAAATAGTATCGCATTTGAGAATTTGTTATAGTATTGGTAAAAACATTATCTGCTGATACCGAAAAGTATTTAGAGACAATAAAAGAATATAATATGCATAAAAGAATAAGAAATTTACTAAGGGAACAACTTTGAGAAAAAAAATTGCCGATTCTAATTATACATCCTTGCCTGTTTATTTTATTTACATGCACATTAAAACAACGTAGACAAAAAAAGAAGTTGATTTTACTATACACTCTTATCTTAGTTAAAAATCTCAATAACACATAGACAATGTCTTTAATAGTAATTATCTATTTAAGAGAACAAACGATCAAAATTCTTATGAACATTATGTCAATCCACGCTTGGTCTTGAATTATTAATGTACTGACATGATAACCTCATTTCTATAAAACATTTTCCCATATATGGTGCTGTAGAACAATTATCTACTTGGAAACTTTTTCCAACCTTTAAAGTTTCTACGAAGTTTAATTTATGCAACTGTTTCACAGTTAACGCAATATGCACTTTACTAATTGGTGTCTTGACATTTTAGATGAGGAGATATAAATTTTTGGAGATTGACAACAGGGGACAAATTAGTCGGACGTCGCTCTACATTTGGCCGTTCCGTATGAGCTTATGAATTATAAATGTAATCTAATATTTATATCAACACGATTATCAAAGTATGCCGATCCAGTAGTAGCCTGAGGCTCAATTCGGCAGACACGCGAGTTAAGTAAACCTTAATTATAAATTGGATTAAGTGTACAAATTGATTATTAAAGGAATAACGCAGATGGACACTTTCAGTAATTTTTAACTTGTCAAAATTTTGGAGGTAATGAAAATAATGTTTGATGAAAACCAAATTATTATACATAAATATTTAACAAATTCAACAGCGGTTACTTATACATTTGTATAAACCAAGAGATTATCTAAACAATATAATATAAATAGGATAAATTTAACACTTCACAAAGCTTGCTTCTAAGCAGGTGTCAATTGTAAAGCTTTTACAGGTATTGTTTTTTTATTACATCATTAAGGTCCAGGTCTCGACATTTATAGAATAATCTCGCCCGTGGCGACAATAGTTCGACATTCATTATTATAGATAGATATCTGTGGAAATAGACTTTGAATAATTAAAATGAATACGAACGAAAATGCGTTCAAATTGGCCACAGCCAACAGCGCCGGTCACGAAGACATTTGTTACTTAGTTTGAAAGCGCAGACTAGATCTTGATTGTAAGTCCAATAAGGACAAATATTAATTGATTCTATTTCGTATAATAAAAGTTGACTTTGCAAGAAACAAATTATCATTATATATTTTATAGTTTTGGACTGACTAACAATGATATGATATAAATCTTGCTTGGATCTCAAACGCCTATAAACGCATACCAAGCACCCATGTTATGCTTTACGTCTTAATCAAGTTATTTTGGAAATTACCTGAAACTGAGAGACATAGACAAAGCAACATTTTTAAATTGTTTTATTTTTTGGTATAAGTAGCCTAAGAAAAATTTCATTTAATTCATTTCAATGCTAATATTTTGTTACTAAAGTTCATATTAAAAACATGATTACTACAACTTTTCATTTGCAATAACTATTAATCAAACTAATCAACAGTCATATTAATATTAATAATTGCATTGGAATCTGATATTTAATTGTTTTAACTGAATTATTGTCTCTTATAATGCTTAGTGATAACAAGACAGTAGTTACGTGGAGGTTGTACTAGGTGTCGTGCGCATTCTCCATTGAAACTAATAATACCAATCAAAGCCCGATCATATTAATGACATGATAAGAACGTTTGATAACATTAAATTATATTTAAATATATAATATGGTTCGACGATCTGGTGAAGGTCGCGGGAAACAGCTGGTTGCGGGCAGCGCAGGTTCGATTAATGTGGAGATCTTTAGAGGAAGCACATGTTCACCAGCGGAAATCGATCGCATGATGATGATGATATAATACGACAAATAAGGTTAACATCAATCGGAATAATTGGAACGATGCGATACTTCTTACTTGATAAACGAAAAAGCTCCACATGCTTAACTCTAAGCTTTTCAAAAGAGGTTTTACATTTCTATATCTTTAATTTCCACTTCCATTTGAGGTGTTTTCTTTTCGCTATGGTTATAGCAATCAATTATCATTAGCGATAGCTTTCTTTAGCTGGACATTATCGAGGTTTAACAACACAGGTTTTTTTTAATGAAATTTACCGTGAATTAAGTACGGCGAAATCGCGGTAAATTACTTTAATATTCATACAAATACCGACAAAATAAGAAAAATATAGAATATTTAACGCTGTATACTAAAAATATT
Organism: Ornithoptera priamus; assembly: GCA_029034505.1. Lineage (NCBI taxonomy): Eukaryota > Metazoa > Arthropoda > Insecta > Lepidoptera > Papilionidae > Ornithoptera > Ornithoptera priamus. The sequence continues at coordinate 6,272,969 of JARDWD010000395.1, forward strand.
TGTTTTAATAAGTTCAGTGCTTTATGAAATCTAAAGGATCTTTTACGAGTCTTTCAGCTGTGTACGGCGACATAAGTCGTGTTTTCTTCTTCTATGTGAGGAGCCGTAATTCCTATGTGTTTGCCTATGACAAATATATGTACATACATTCAATGGTTAAATAAAAAATTTAAAATCAATTACATCCCAAATACACCACGATTAAGGACGGTTACAACATCTAATGGATCTCAGACAAACTGGTTGTGTGTCCTATGAAAATTATCCTGCAGCTAATATTAGTACTTACATATGAAATTAGCGTTTTGTCGTACTGACCATTTTCATCTGAAATATCTCCTCTTTGGTTAAGAATTCCAAATTCAAATTTATAATTATCATTTAGCTGGTACATTTGAGTTTTGAAAACGGTCATTCATATGTTTTTTCCTCATTATTTTTTCTTTGGCGTCGCTTATTACCGCACAATGGAAAACATGAAATATCGGTATATTTACGAGTACGAGTTCTACCGTGGCACCAGTGCTGCAGATACAACTCGAAGGTTTAATGATGTGTACGGCGCTGGTGTCACAAAAGAAAGCACGGTTCGTTTTTGGTTTCAACGTTTTCGTTCTGGAAATTTTGACCTTCAGAACCAACCCCGTGGACGGCCGGAGACCAAAGTGGAAAATGAAGAATTAAAGGCTATTGTGGAAGTGGATGCATGACAAAGCACGTCAGAGATAGCTGCAAGCTTCAGGGTAAGTGACAAAACTGTATTAATCCACTTGAAGCAAATCAGGAAGGTAAAAAAACTTGAACGATAGGTACTTCATGAATTGAGAGAATCGAACTTGCAAACACGCGTCGACTGCTGCTGCTGTGTTACTTTGCTCAATCGACACAATAATGAAGGGATTTTAAATCGAATCATTACTTGTGATGAAAAGTGGATACTGTACGATAATCGGAAGCGCTCGTCGCAATGGCTGAACCCTGCAGACTCAGCCAAATCTTGCCCTAAACGAAATTGTCTGCGACATTCACTGTACTCCCTGGACCTTGCGCCAACAGATTAGCATTTTTTCCAGAATTTGAGAACTTCTTACAAGCTTACGAACAAAATTCAACTCCGATGCGGCAATCCAAACCGCCTTCTAAGAGTTTATTGAATCTCGCCCCCCCATGATTTTTTTAGTAAACGGATCAATGAACTAGCTACGAGATGGCAAAAGTGCATAGATAACAACTGTGCATACTTTGAATAATTAAATATATTTTACAAAAAAAAATACTTTATATTCCTCCCGTACAAAACGCCAATTTCATATGTAAGGAGCTAATATGTTAATAGGCAACTTGATAATTATTTCTTGTAGGATATATTCTATACATTTATAACAAAAGACAGAAATTCCGAAAGAACTGATCCTATTTCGAAGATCTGTAAGGATTTATGAATAAACATTAACAGTTATATTAATAATCCGTTAATGTCTTTATTTATTGAATGATGTTTGTAAATCTTGATAATTGTGTAAATATTTACAAAACCGCGTTGACCACAGAGAGACCTTTAAAGATTTAAATATAAGTACCTTACATTTGCTTACTTAATGCTGTGTATGAAACATTAGTTTGACTTAGTAAAGTTGTATTCGAATATGTTAAAAGACCATTGACATAAATATTGCTAAATAGACTTCTAGATTTAGATATCACTAAATAGTGTATTTTTAAATTACCTCTTAACCTTGAATCGTAGGCTTCTCTCAAGGTGATTCGACGATCAGGCGAAGGTCGGTGAAGAAGTTGAAAGGTGGGGAAAGCCTGTAGGTAGTACAGTTGACAATCAACTGATGATAGGAGTGCTGATCTTTATTCAATTAGAAATAAGAGAAAATAACATCTTTAGCATCAAATGTTTGCGTTCGGATGTGATTTATAAAAACTGAGATAAAGAAAGGAAAAATAGGGAATTAGATTTTGTTTTCATGAAAACTTAAATTTGTAATGTTACCCTATTAATACTTTCAGTGATAATATAATATTATTGTGGTATTTCTATTTCTTTAACATCATTAAAAATCCTTCCATTATTACATTTAGACATTGTTTTCTTGTGTTTAATAACTTGTTGATATATACAGAAATCTATTTTTGTTCAAAAAACACTTCACCCGTTTTAATTGATTTTTTTTAATATTAAATAGAATCCGCCTGTTAGGCAGTTATTATCACATAAAGATAGTAACAATGATTTTAAGACGGTCCCGATTAGATGCTGTATTAGTTTTTCTTAATATATATTAAGATTAAAAATCAAGTTATTCCAAATGGAATAGCTGCCGATACAGATTCCTTTATCAGCATAGCCCCGCCCTTCTTGTAATAATAAAAAGCCGTAACCAGCGGCTGAGTTAAGGCGCGGCCAGTTTTACGACTTTCCGCAACTAAAAAGTTCCTGCCCGTAAAGTCCTTTATTATAAATTATTACATTTACTGCCGCGATCGAAGGCGGATTTGGATTTATTGCGATCGTGTTTAATATTAACGCGCGTTGATTTTAATTGTAATGTAATCACTACACACATTTAAGGTATATTAAGGTATTTATATTAAGAGATACGGCATACGATATATTCAATTTGATTACCTTTATGAGAATCAATAATAGCATCGATGTTACGGTCTTCAAATCATCCATCGGCTTTATTATCTTGGTTCATATTCTATTTTCATCTACGAAATATTAAAAACTCTACTACCTTACTGCGCCTTTATTTTCAGTTATAAGTCCTTTGGTCTAAGTCTCCAAGAATCACGGTTTCAGGAAAGTGGTCGTCGGGGCCTTTATCTTTAAGGTGCTTTTCTACTTTATCCGCCAAGAGGTACCGGGTCTTCCACCTTTACTCTTCATCAATGGCAAGTTCAAAGCTGTCTTAATAACATGGTCTTCCGACCATGATGTAAAACCGTACAAAAACAACAAAAATATTGGTTTTGTTCATAGCCGTACTATCTTAAGCGTTCTTTAAGACTCTAACAATAACCGAAGCGACTTTAAAGCTACCTCTAACAACTAAATATTAAGATATACTTAGTATTTTAACGTGTATATTTGTTAATTTATTTATTTTAAACAATACAACGATTCCTAAATATCTGTTCATTTATGGAGAGAACAGTAGATTCTTTTAAAAGAAAATCCTTAGTTTTATTTACAATTTACAATAAATATTATTATTGTTACAATGTACTTATATGTACCTAAGTAACTTAGTAAGGCACTTAATAAATTCAATTATCGTTCATTAATTAGTATTTTAAGAATGTTCATTTAGATTAAGGAGAATGAAGGATAAATAGATGAATATACACAATATTACCAAGACGGTCTGCGCCTTAACTTGTTACCTATCTAATAAAGCTACATACACTCGAACAACCGTGACATATTAGCTGTCGCGGGCCTTATTGGCTTATTATTATTAAACAATATCGAATAATTATAAAGCACCGTATCGTAACCGGATACAGTTTAATTTCTCGATTAAAAACGATATAAAACTTTGTTAATTATTCAGGATTTTTATTAGTTAAATATATAGATAAATTAGCTGTTATAGAATAAATATTGATTAAACATTTATAAGGTCATTTAATGTATTTTAATACTTTATATGATTATTACAACGTCCGATAATACGATTTTATTAGAACACAATGGGCGAAAAGGTTTTTGTTCTTTATAATAAATTAGTTCTTCTCATTTCAATATACTATAAATCAATATTAAAAATGTTGTCCTTGTCATTGGAATAAATACCTTTTAACTTGGATTTATTGCTGTGCGATAGTCGTAAATATAAAATTAAGGCTATGTTCAAAGGCATTTACAGGAACCCACGCCAATAAACGGTTCCGAATACAAAGTTTATTGTTCTAGTGTTGATTTATTTTGTTATTACAATATTACATGAACAACTCCCTCAAACTATTACATTAACATAGCTTTTCAGCTCCAGTATTAAAAAAATATATATATCCGGTTCGATATAGAAACAAAAAGCTTACCCGAAATTAAACGAAGAAAACCCATTCATGTTACGGAATTAAGGAAATCCCGTTAAAAGTTAAACTTGAAAATACATTTACTGTAATATTACTATAAAAATTCCTTAACCAACATTTACACTGTCTCTTTTAATATGCGGTTAATGTTCTCTTGTACTGTTTAATTAATGTATGAGTCGCCAATGTTATAACTATTAAGTACTTACAATGTATATATGTAAACAGGAAGTATCAATAAGTTTCTCAATTTATATTTCTTAATTAAATGTAATCTCAAAAATAAGTCAATAGATATCTTATCAATGGATTTTAAAAGTCAATGAATTGATAAACAATTATTAGGACTCTATTAGACTCCAACTTTCATTAAAACCTTACAGGACCCGCTGTAAGTAAAATAATTAATCAAACTATGAGTGAAAGATATTGTATCTATATCACACTTATATTTTACCTAAATTTCACAGGATGTTAAGTGACAATGAAGTAGTAAAACGCGAAGCATATTTGCCTAGAATAATCTAATTCTTATATATTGAAAGCTAAAACATAGCAAAGGTATTCTGAAGCACATTTACAATACGAGGGTATTGCCTAACCTGGTGGCTTTATCAGCGAAACTCCACAAGTGTCCTCGGAAATGAATCAATGATTTCCGTATGACAAGGCAAGTACTTACTACGTCATGAAGGTAGTTAACAATTACATCATAGTAGAAGCAGCTGTTCGGATTATTTTGATCAAATCCTAATTACAAACAAAGAGTTATGAGCTAACAGAACAAACGACGAAACACGAACAGTGACTAATGTAGAATTACGTGAGCGGTAATTAAAGAGCATTTTAACATTCAATTGTTGTTGAAATCAGTAATTATTCAAAAACCCAATAAACTACAGAAAAAAAATATTTACCCAGTAATATTTTTCTTTCTTCAAACTCATCAAAGCAAAAGCAACGATTGATTAGAACACCAAATTCAATAAGATTACTTTTTCTTTCTCATTCCTCACAATGATGAAATATGCAGTTATTCTTCTGACTACCTAACTAACACATAAGTTAAGCAAAATTATTAAGCAATAGGAAATTAAAAAAAAATATATTAGGGTCAATGGGGACATCGATTGAAAAAAATATTCACTTCTCTTAGTTAAATTATATCTTTGTCAGATACAAAATTTTCAATTTTTAATGCAATGCAAAATCCTTGCGTTTTTTTTTCATTAAACACGATAATTTGTGTAAAATATAGCATACTTAAAAAAATTTGTTTATCCATAAAAACTTAGACACAGTTAAAAAAAATAATGAATACTTATATTGACACTGCCGCAAAAAGTAAGCAGAGATTGAAAAGACACAATGAGCCGTAACAAAAACATTTGTGAGAGGCTTGGCCCTGTTGTTCATTGGGTAATTTAATTTTTTTTTTTAAACACTTTTACGACAATTCCAACTTTTTTATATTTAAAACGAACAGAATAATATAACGTGTACATAAAAGGTATAGGTTAAGGAAAATATTATAGTGCACACACATATATATGTTTAATCTAACCACCTAATGATTTATGACGTGCACCTGGTGGACAGCGGAGGAAATGGTTTGGGGACGTAAAGAAATGGACCGGGTTTAAATATTATCAGTTAAGAAGAATAGCTGAGGACCGAATTGGTTTTCTGAATATGATCGCCATACTTCAGTTTTAAGAGGGTACTTAATGATGATGATACATATTCCTTAGGAAAATTATCTTCTTTTTTCCACCACTATGATCCATATCAGTATCGGGTAAGAGAAAATGAATTATTTTTATCATTATTCCTAAAGGTTTTACAATGGAATAACTCCTTCAAATCTTTTATATCTCATCAGTTTTATCTCTATTTTTAACAGATTTTAAACGTATAAGGAAATCGAAAACTAAAAACAGGAAACTATTGTATTAATCAATGACTTTCTTATTGATTAATTGTGTTTACACTATTATAAAATTTGCTACCGTTGTTACACGCGTCACGCACATATTAATCAAATTAGATACATATGTTTCATAGTTAAATTTTTATAGCGACATATAAATGCCTAAAATTTTTAGAAGGAAAAACAACAACATAAAACAATAGATTTGGATAGTTTTGCGATGTTAAGCATTTTAATATTGTGTAAAATAAATTACTTAACTTTTACTTTATTGTGTAATATATAATGACATAAGAAGAAAAGCTAACAAAGAAAGATACCATATGATACTCAAGTAAAGGAGAGTCGTGAAGAAAGGACGATCGAAAGGTAAGTAAACGGTTTCATGAAGATTTGTGGAAAGAGCGCTGAATAGACAGTTTAGATAAAATCTTTCTTTGTTGCTGGAGACGGTTTAGGTAGGTTTTATAACTACCCCAGCTTCTATTTCTGCCGCCAAATCATAGTGTGCAAACAATAGTATATACCGGTTTGAAGGGAGTTGTAGCTAGTGAAATTACTGGGTTAACCAGACTCAATATCTTATATCTCAAGACGACCACATTGTTATAGGTAAACGTATCAGTTCCCATCATCGTCTTGCTCGTCTCATCGGTTCGTCGAATAAAAAAAATTTAAGAGACCAAAGACCACAAAGAGTTAATGTAAACCAACAGAAAGAGTACGTATTAAGGAAAATGGGCAGATGTAAACGTCTATATTGTAAACATACTATAGATTAATTGTTATAATTGTTTACAGATTGAAGATAACAGAGGCTAATAATAAATAATTTTCTTTAAATAATGAGCGCGTATTCATTATTTTTTTATATATATGTAGACAAGAGCTTGACTACGATTGGCCCTGACGGCGAGTGACGACGTACTCTTTGATGATAAAGCGCATTAATCGAGAATTAGTCGATTCACTCTCGTCTTAATCCTGATATCCAAAACTGATTTGTATTAAGAGGATAAACAGCAATAAAAAAAAACTGATTTCATTTATTAATACGGATCCAGTTTGTGTAGCCGGTCTCGTGCCGCAGTGTCACTTGCTCCGAGCAAACAATGAATTTATAGTACCGCCGGTTTTTCCGCTGGCGTTATGCTACAGATTGCGGATCTCGATTGAAGCTTACTCTATTTATAGGGCCGTTATACCAATTGAAAACAATAATAAAAAGTTATGCATCTCCTTAATCATATTTATTCATCACTGCACCTAATACACTTACAATCAATACAACAACCTTATATTTGATATTTCAATTTTAAATTCCAGCGCAATAACACAGTATTAATAATAATAATGAACAGTGCTTTTATTGTTCTCGTTACAGGGATTCGGAGCCTTCTCTTGTGAGGAAGGTCAAGGTCTCTCATCCACGGCGCTGATCATGTGCAAATTGGTATATGCAGTATGTCCGATAACGCTGTTGTACCTTAAACATATTACTCTGTATGTTTTTCTACACCGGAAGCTTGGTGGTGATCGCATCTCCGCCTGAAAGTAAAATGCGTATAAAACAACAAACGAACGTCCTAATTCTTGTTTTATAACTCTATTAGTTGAGACAAATGTCGCAACAAAATAATTTCAACATCTAACCTTTACACAAGCATTCGTGGTCTAATGTATATTTTCTTATTTCGCAACAACTATCGCTTAATCAATATTTATTCGGACTTGCAAGCATAGAATTAGTGTGATAATGCCAATTCCGAGGGTAAATAAGTCAACGGATGCAAGAAGGTATTTCTTAATCATCAATTAATTACCCGTTGACACATGTTATTTGCATAACTACTTTGAGTAGGCTGTTAAGAGAAAGTCCGTGGCGGCGTGGCGTCGTGGAAGATTTACTGGTTGATTCGTGATTTGAGGTTGATTCGATGGTAATGTTTGCATACTACTATATTCCAGCAGAATAAGCGAAACCATTGTATCTACTAAGACATAATCCATTTAATCGCGATCTACGTAAGACATAAAAATTTTCGTTAATTTATGTAAATTTTATATTTTTTTACTTTTTTCAGATATGATACAATGCAATTTTCCGATTTAATTACGGATTTGTAATTGTATTTTATAACACTATGTAATGACTAGCAACCCTAGTAAGCGTTCAATGGTTCTTCATTGTTAGTTGTATTCATTCGTTCAAGTTATATGCCGTGTTTAAGCCTATTACATGAACGTCTTCATTTTTTTTCCTTTTATTCCAAACAAGTTATTTGTCACACTTAAACATATCATGACAATTTGTTAGGTTATTCAATCATTAATTTATGTACCTTGATTAAACGGAGATTAAATGAAAGTACTGAAAGCAAACTATTATTTTTATATGTTTGCACTTGTCATCTGCCGTATACGTGTAAACATAAAAATTAACAATTATTTTAATTCATTAATAACCTATAATAAATCAATTGATACATGGAGAAAATTGTTTGCCATATAACTCAACATCTTTTGCAACATCCTGCAATGACTAATAATCGACCGTACATCCCCATGGGCGATACGCTTAGTTACTTATTAGTGGATTTGATCCGCTTTAATTTCCGTCTGCAACAGTCCACCGATCATAAATCCCAACCGGAAAGTCGACATCGGAAGTTTATACAACGGCGCCTTTAACCGCTGACCGACGACCGGCGACACTCGTGGTGGCTATCAGCGAAGTAAAAGGCGAACGTCACCAACGCTCAGTGACCGCGTAACAGGCGGCTCGTGCGGACGCGTTTTAAATATATATATAAAGGTTCAACATACAAACGGACAAAGCCCGCCAAAATTGTACGAAACGTATCGACGCTTTATAAAATAACGCAATAAAGTTTATCTCGCTCATAGGCAGTGGCAACCGCACTCAGTTCGACAAGCAAAATAAACATTACGTTTAGTTTTCACGTTTGCTTGAAGGCTTAACGAGGACAATAAGGTAAAGAATTTATCATGAGATTATCATTTATTTAGTTTACTATTTGTTTAATGCCGTCGCCTTCAAAAATGTTTACTCGTAATCAACACGGTTGTGACACTGTTTTTTGGATTTCATCCTTGGTGTTATTGGTTTAAATGTGTTTGTGTTATTATACTCAATATTACTAAATACCGCTCATAATTTTTACATACATACATATACATCACGCCTCGTTGCCAATGGGGTAGGCAGAGACCACCTCTCTCCACTTGCTACGATCCTGGCACACCTCTCTCGCGTCCTCCACTTTCATGAGCGTGTGCATGCATGCTCGTCGATTGTGAGTACTCTTGACCCGGCCTTTCTTTAGGACATCTTCGCTTTGATCGAAATATATCCGTCTAGGTCGACCTACACCGATTTGTCCAATAATTCTTACCTTGTATACCTCTTTCGTTAATCTTCTTTCATCCATTCTTTCAGCATGGCCGAACCATCTAAGCATCCCATTCTCTATCTTTGTCACTACACCTTAAACCACGCCACACCGCTCCATTATCACACTGTTCCTCACTTTGTCCATCAGATTCACTGCAGCTATACTTCTCAAGCTTCTCATCTCCATAGCATTAATCCTACTTTCATGTTTCTTCTGCCATAAGCTACATTCACTACCATACATCAGTGTGGGGATCAACACGCTTCTGTGCACAGCGAGTCGTGCTCTTTGTGATACGTTCTGGCTATTCATAAAGTTATGAAGTGCCCCATTAATAGTTTGGTAGAGACTACATGAAGTTTGATTCCTGTAGTGAAAGCTTTGCTGTTATCGGTGACGCAATCTGTTCCACTCTTTATCAGTATCAGCTCTTACTAAATAAGAGAAAAAGAAGAGCATAATAAAGATACCGACATGATTTAAATTATACTGGAGTAATGGAAAAGCTGATGCTGTGACGGCGAACTTGCTGAATATCAATGTTGTTACCGTACGTACATAAGGAAACAAAAAAAATATATTCAAAGTTTGACATACTCAGTTTGAAACAAACGGAGCGAGATTTGAGTTATGTCATTGAAGTTTGATAGAAGCTAAGAAGCAATGTTTGCGTAAACACTAGTATTGGCGACACCAGCTCAAGGCTGTTCCAATTTAACTGTGGGACGCATAGAAAACTTAATCATTCACAGCCAGCGCATAAGTGACCAGTGAGAGTTTCGATTGACATTTAAAATAGGACTTCCGCAAGTCTTTTGAGTGACGGCATTGACACATTTCAGATATCGAACCTAAGAATGGTACCGTGTACATACTTTATACTAATATATTATGCATACATACGTTGTTTAATAAGCTTTGTGTTAATATATATTAGTTGTGTCATAAATGTTTCACAAATTACATTTTGCTTTTATGTATGAGAACGAAAAACAAGTATTTTGCGTAGTGTATTACAAATTCTTTCATATTGCATCAGAAGTATAGCAATTAAAAAGTATAATTTGGAAAGATTACAACCACTCAATCAGGCATAAAGTTTTATTGGACACACTAAAGCCTGGTCAACTTTTCTTACTTTACAGAAACATAAAGAGATACAGTAAACTCGCCTTGTATATTGAAGTATATAATTGGTCATCTGTTAATTACAATTTCAACGAGTACATAGAGAAATAGAAGGCAATGCCATATTTTTAATTTCGCAATCTTTATACATCATTGACATTTAGATATGAGCTCGGCTGCAATATTTCGTTGAACTCTTCTCATTATCAGAATGTGGTTCACTTAACAAGGGTGTTACGAAACAGCGCTTTCGCTTCTCATATAGTTACGAAAATATTAAAGCGGCTAACATGACTTTTGTTTGTATTATAACGGAAATGAATTTGGAAATCATTGGTAGTAATAACATTGTTTAATCGTGACTAATACGTGCATTTATAATTTTTTTTTAATATTACTGTCGATGTATATTTACTCAGTAACATCAACGTTTTAATTATTCAATGATCAAAATATTACTTAATGCAATCGCAATGAGAGCCTGTGTACTTGGTTATTGATCTGAGTACTTTTTCATCTGTGGGACATTTCTGTTCAATAGACGATTTTAAATTGTTTTCAAATAATGTGAAAAAAAATTTAAAAGTCAATAAGAGATGATCTTTTGACGGATGTATCAATTAATAAAAAATACTCTTGATCTTTTTAAGTTTCATAGTTAAACGCGTTATCTTTTCAACTAATTATTGTCCATTGTGGAACCCAACATTTTATACTTGTACTCGCTTAGCTGGATGTCTTGGTGAGTAGAGGATTTAGATCAAGATTATTGCAAACGCTGTTCTCTTTTCCAGAAACTGATCCTTCTTGGTCCCTTATTATTATATGCCTGATAAAGGTCGCGGGCAACGCATGATCTATCAGTGAATAGATCTTTGGGGTAGGTCTTGGGAAGCTGTGAACCTCTATGGGATGATGATGGATTGAATGTGGCGATGGGAATATTATAACTGTCTTCCACACGGAGACTACATACAAATATTTCAGCTTATCTAATGATTTCTGCGAGCTTTACTAGCTTATCAACAAACTTTGGCGGACGTTGTCCCACGTAACATTTCATTATGCCAGGCTCATTCCTGTTTTCATGTAATAGTTAATTGTCAGTTTTAAATTTGTCAATAGGTTAGTCATCTTCAAATGTTACGCGACAGCTCATTTTTAAACAGTTTCTCAAGAAGTTTACTTTGCAATTCGTTGCTTTTAAAATTCCTCTTGTATTAATACCTACATTCTCTCATTATTGGTCTTAGATTGTTTTACAATAATATGGTAAATAGTGGAAAGATAAAACTTGTAAAAATGACTTATCTAAAAAACGGTCATGAATTCATTCAATGGTTTATTCATTACATTGTAATAACCAAATTTCAACGATGTTTAAGATTATAACTAAGTTTATACAGTTTTTAATATGAGATGTAAGTGTGAAGAGCGCTTTTTTTAAGTGTCTGCTCAAATTTCTTAAGTAATTGCCGGCTTGAAAATATGTAAGCTGTAATCACGAATACTATGTTTTTTTTACTTAATAATTAAGCACAGTTATTCGATATAAATATTATGCTGTGCCTTTGGGTCGGCAAAATCATATCAAGATAACTCATTTACTTAATAGAAATAGAGTTCAGTTAACAAAGTCAAAGTTTAAATAGAAAAAAAATTGTTACAAAACTGTAACATGTAATATTTAAACAGATAAAAAGTGTCAACAATAAATATTACACCTTTATGTGAACAAAAATATAACTTACTTATTGTCCTTAACTTCGTGTAAGTACACAGCCTTCGCATACCATTCCTTTTAAAGGTACGGTCGGTTTGTATAAATTTTACAGATATTAATAAAATAAGTATATGTGTAGACATTTATTGTATTTATATTAATTTAAAATTTTCATTCATATATCTTTAAGGAAGAAAAATTCTTAAACATCCTTATTCTTACAAATACACAGAATATATTGCATATCTTTATAAAATAGATAATTTTCTTATTGAAACATGATTATTTTATGTTATTACTTACACCGTTTATGTTATATTTTCCGGAAATTGATTAGGCACTGCAGTGGTACTTAGAGGTCTTCGGCGACAAATATCTACCATCACTAAATATCATTCTATACGAAAATATGTTGAAATAATTCATTTATTTTAAGTAAACCATTGTACTTGTCCAAGGTGCGCAGACAAATCGTGTTAGTTATTAAAATTAGTAAGTACATGTTTGTCTCATTGAGACAACCAGGTCAGTCTGAGTTAAGATGCGTGTTAAGACATGAAGATATATATATATTTAATATTTGTTTTAGCACCACAAATATTTTCAAACAAATGTTTGCAACAAAATTTAAACATCCTTAGTATCAACAACGGTTACAGAAATAGAAGCCTAAAGGGGTTAGATAAAATTTGTTGGCCCAGCAGTAGCCGTCTGGCGATTGATAGTGATGATGTATGTACACTGTTCTCGTCATTTATAATTATTATTCCAAACTAAAAATAAATAACCGTATAATAAAAATGTATGAAATACATTAACTTTTCGCATTTTATTTCGTAATATTATGAACTGAAAAAATCTTAGTAAGTTTTGTTGAAATATAAACAGCCTACATAATATCATCACTCTTTCTCCAAGTTTTAAAGATATCGAAGGCTGGTATTCTGAGCCTTCTTTAAAAAGAAGAGTATATTGATAATATGTAGTAATACAAAACTTACTATACAAGTTTAATATTACTAAATATCTTATTCATCGACTGTAATGTAATAAACATGTATTACTGGTGGTAGGTGCCTGTTGCCGGAGACCGTCTAGGTGAGTATCACCGTAGCTCCTGTTTCTGATGCCAAACATCAGTGTGCGAACTGTGTTCCGGACTGAAGGGTACTCTATTTAATAAACTTACTGGGGTAATGAGCCTAAATCTTGTCTCAAGGCGGCGAGTACAATGTGGTGCTGTGCGGGCAAGCGTATAACTTACCCTCAGGTGAACGCCCTACTCGTCTCGTGGCTTCGTCGTCGTCGTGGTTGAACAAAAAAAAAGCGCTGTTATTTATCACTATTAATTGCGTAATTTTTGAAAATTCTTGGATGGTTCATTAGTCTATATAAATGATATTGTAATTTATTAACATTTTGTATATATTTCCATTTTCAATACAAATGTTTCACACAGCGACCAAAATATCATTGCTACTTAACAAACGCCTCATTCGCATGCAAAATATTTTACTGAGAAAGCGTAGGTGAACTTTAATGTTGAATGGCGTTGGTTGCTATGGAGACGATATAAACTACGCCGTAAATCTTACAACGATACATATATTAAACAGATGTAGAAACTCATTTATTTGTTAAAAATAGTTTAGCTTTTAAACATAAAAGGATAGAGCAAGCTCTGAATGATGCACGTTAACTACGTTTTTAAAGATTTTTTTTTATTCGACGAGGTGACGAGACGAGCAAGACGTTCACCTGATGGTAAATGATATTCTTGGCCATAACAATGTGGCGCTAGAGAGGATGGTACACACAATCACATTGCAATCGCCGTCTTAAAACATAAGATGTTAAGCCTCGTTGCCTACTTATTATCACTAGCTACAGCGCCCGTCAAACTGAAACATAGTAATATTTGCACACTTCTGTTGGGCGACTGCAATAGGAGCTGCGGTGGTACCGACCTAAACGTTCTCCGGCAACAAAGATCTACCACCAGTAGTATTAAAATTATCTTCTACTTAATATGATTCAATTATTCTAAATTAATATAAATTTCTGTGAAGTAAGAATTACCTCTAATTTTCTAATAATTTTCTCTGGCCTATTTTAAAAAGAATATGATGTAAAATAAGCTTTATTATCCTCTCCACGTATACTCCTATGCAACTCGTCATCCCTCTTATATAATATTTTCTCATCTTTCTCCTTACCTCTATTTTTATAATTTTTCATCCCGTGAATTCCGGATCTATATCCTGTAAGTCTAATAAAGCTGTAAAAGTCGTTAAAAAGACTAACAGGATAAACATAATTCGACAAAAAAGCTTTTACTGCTGGTAGGTATTTGTTGCCGGGGACCGTGTGCTAATATTACTGTGTTCCGTTTCGACGGTTGCTGTAGCTAGGGAAATTACTGGGATAACGAGAATTAACTGCTTATATCTGAGTGTAGTGTGGCGATGTAGGCATCACGCTAATGCCACATTGTTATGGACAGGCGAGGAAATAGATCGATTAAAGTATAACCGAAACATAATTCGCGGTGCTGTCAATTGCGAAGGACAATATGTAAATTGATCGAGCGATATTCATATATTAAAACTTATAATAAGTAGTCTACAGTGATTTGAAATGTTATTTTAATACTTGCACGCCTAATATGTGACAATACAATCCACAAGTCATATTCGGCGGCTGTTAACAAACAGACAAAAGACAGCTTTATTTTTTATCTATTGTGATGAAAAAAAAAAATGTTCCAACTGTTACACATTCACGGTCATTGTTACATTCCAATGGACTCGTTATACGGATAAAATGACAAGGTCGTCAATCTTTTGCCTTTTCGTTCGATATTTACTGCATTATTTTTGAAAGCATTAATATATACGTAGGTGTGTACCGAGATTTAGTTACAGTATCTATTTGTACTAACATTGCTAGACTTAAGCGGCAGTGAGTGGACGTAAGGACTGACGGCTGATGTGGCAGTAAAGTCCTCGAGTGGCGGTCGCGTATCGGTAGACGTTAGTTAGGTTTTTTTTTATTAACGTGTGTAACAAAATGCTAACAGACGCGCACCCCGGAACCAAGGGCCGGTAACGAGGTATTGTCGGACTCCAACCGACTAAAAAGCTTCACACGGTATTCCAATCACTTCCGAAAATATGCACGAGGGTCACGGGATAATGTCGAGCAGTTCTTCCGCAACCCACGATTGGCGCAGATCGAACGGGCCCGCCTCGGACGTAGTGTTAGATGCCCCCGACAAATTGGACTAATGAGCTGATGAGAGTCATGGGAAGTCACTGGACGCGGGCAACTCGGGATGGACCGATGTGGAGATAGGAGAGGCCTATGGTCCAGAAGTGAACATCTATCAGCTGATGAAGATGTACTAAAAAAATTAAAGACTAAGAAAATATAGTACCTCCCATAGGTGAAAGCGTTTCGCGTGTTTTTAAAGGTAGGAAATCTTAAAAAATATTACTTTACGTTTTTAATTTTTTTTTACTGGCGGTCTCTGTTGCCTTATTATCTTATCAATACGTTGAATTTTAAAAAAAAAACAAAAATTTTAATATTATGTTAAATGTAACGATGAAGAAACGGTACACTCAAAGCTCCCTAATTTTGCGACACGAGACCTCCCATAAAGCCATGTCTTCAAGAACCTGGTTACACTTGTGTATTATGGTTATTGTGGTACTTGTGTACTTAATGCTTATCATCCTTACATCTTATTCCTATTATTCGTTTATATATAGTATTATAATAATGAATTATTATGGTAACGATCTTCCTATTATATATGATCTTTTGTGTCAGTGGATATAATACACAAAGAATTCATCATCTAAAGGAGTCATCATCCAAAGCCTTAATGGACAAAAGGGTTGATGAGATGTTTCGTTGCTGCTTGTTCCAAGTTGTCGACCCTGGTTATAGAAATTAGCAACGAAAGTTCAGATATTATTATTACGTTATTTTGAAAAAAAAATTAATAATTAATTTTAAACCAAATACTTCTAACTACTATCTTTTCACATAGTTGTAGAAGCAATTGAAGAAATAAACTTTATATAGATTGGAATATTAAGAGCCTTTTTTCTTTTTACCCCACGATGAGGTTAAAGTTTGAGTAGATATATATAGTATGTTGCTATAGTAAACACCCGCTGCCTTGGTAATATACCAAATCACGAATTGATTAGTCAACTGACTTTTATACGATTGTGCAACGTAATAAACTCGAACTGGCAGACGATGTTATAATTCTTGATGTTGTGCTTGCATTGCTGACGTCATGGAGCCACTTTCAATACTTTTATTTATTTATTTAGTCCTAACGTAACACCTTAAGCTAAGTACAAAGAGGTGACCTAATGCCAAAGAAGTACTTTCTGGCAGCCAACCCTTTTATTGTCTAAATCTAAATATACTACTTATTATTCTTTTAAATCGATAACACATTTATTAATCACTGAGCTAAATTTCGGTATCGATTTTTATTCCTACCGTCAAACGAGCGGAACGTTCACGTAATCGTGAGTGATAAGTCCGCTCATAACCGTGGCGATAATTAGGAAGATATATACTGCACTACAATGCGCTCGCCATTGGGACAAGATGAAGTCTCGCACCCCAATAGTTACCTTAGCTATAACGCCCTTCAAATCGGAACACGTTAATATTTTGATAATACTGTTTGGCGGCAGAAATAGGCGCTGCGGTGGTACTTACCTAGACGGTCTCCGGAAACAGAAACCTACCACCAGTAAAAGTAAATGTCGAAAATAGAAATTCAGTCAGCTATATTACGTATTTAAAATTACATAAATTATTAATACATTTTTAATTACAACGAAATCGACTTTTACATTTAATAATACATTAATATTATGATTTCGTCATCATCAGCCGGAAGATGCTCACTACTGGTCATAGGCCTTCTCCAAAGATAACCACATCGTCCGATCGGAATATTATAATTTATATTGTACAAAACACTTAATTTTGATATTGCATTTGGAAGTTCTTTTTTACATCCTAAAATATCCTGTCGTAAACATTAGTATAATGTAAAAACAAAACAAATAGAAATAATGTTAGAATAAATGTAAATAGCTTAAATTAATAATGAATATACATATAAATGTTATAATAGGATAAAAAGGTGTGAGTAATAATATCAGGGACAAATAGGAGAAAAAAAATATTCTAATACTTTCATTTTAACATTAAGTTTCTGGAGATGTTCAAAAGGAAAAGCGTAAAGGTCTATAAAGGATTCAGGTCGTATCGGTTTTAGGAATTAATATTAAAGATACAAAAAGGATTTAATGAAAAATAAATGGTGCATAATATGTTAATACTTTTTAAAATACATATCATGCTATGATTTTTTTAATCATGATTATATGTTAAAAAGCACCATTTGGAATATATTGCTATGTCCAGCAATCTAATGAGTATCTAGCATTATTTCTAATGCAGTAGTGAGTAATTCTCCGGTTAAAATGATAATCATTGCACTTTATTTAAACACTTTTTTTATTAACAATAGACTAACACTTGACCCCAATTTCTCGAGTTGTCTAGTGACAAGGACGCTGCGGAATACTCCCACATGTTGACAGTTGGAACACAACATGCTTTTGTGACGGCATGATTACAACATCAGGTTGGTGGCAAGCAAAACGGGTTCCAAAAAACCTTACCACCAAGTAAAATCTCATAAACAGTTTTAGACAAGTGTTAAAATCTTTGTATTAATTATTAAAAAAATCCCGAATTCTCGGAATATTGAAAGACGATGTAATGTAACAGAACAATAGACTGTAATACAAAAATACTGATTTCTTCATCGTGCTGTAACGATATTGATACAGTTTGCAAGCGGCTTACTCAACAATAACAGGTGTTTTTACTTCAACTAATTACTCTTAGTTCACATAGTTGCATCGCGAGGTTCCCACATGCGCACCCGCATCGTGATACCTCTGCTGTACGCCGATACTATCGCTTGTCGGGCGTGCAAGGACAACACGGGACAAATTACGGCAAATTCATATGGAATGCCAGCTCAAATGAAACTCATATATATATATATATATATTAAAAAAAATAGTGAAAATAAACTAATAATTGCTTAAATTATTAAGGCAACTCTCATTATCCGGCCAATGAATTTATACACACTGTTATAGTAGAATATAATCTGTATCATTCAACTTTAAATATATTCTTCTTAATATCTACAAATGAATAATAAGATAATATCAATCATAATTGATTTAAAAAATGGTTTTGCGTCGGCTAGTTCATATGCATCAGCGTCATCTGATGGCAACTACTTCGGAAAATATGACAACATTCTTTGGTCGGTCAAACGGTTGTAAAGATAACCGACATCAAACTACAGATATTATCCATTATGCTGGGTGGCGGTGGATAGGCAGAGGAGAATAAACATCCACTTTTCGCCAGATGTGGTCAGATTAGGTCCCATGTAACAGGAGGCGAGCCTGTTGCCACTTCTTTTTCTTGTCCACACACAAGTCTTCTTGCCCGACAATTTAAATGGGGAGAACAATAATGTACGTCCGCCCAGAAAAGTGGTTAAATTTTAACTGTCGTACTGACTCATTACCTAAAAATGATATTGCACATGTTTTACTCTGAACTCAATATCTATAACGACAACAATAAGCTCGCACGTGTTACAACAACAACAAAAGGGACAAATTAAGGGCCGGCGCGGTGTCTACTTTTATGTCTCTCTACAGTTTGATATTTCATTGTATTTGGTTTTAAAACAAGTGTTTTTTTTATAAACTTTAGAAACTTTAAGTAATTTCTTATACCTTGTCGGATAGGTATTTAAGTCAATTATTTATGTACTTTATACGTATTTTTTAGAAATAAAATTTTATTTTAAGATTAAATAAAAATGTAAGTATGACGCCTTATTTTTTTACTGTCACGACTTTCAAATAACCAAATTTAAAAGTTTTAGTCTCTAAGTGATGATTATTAATTAAATATAATTAAACAACGATTAAACCATAATTATTACCTTAAAAATTTTCTGTAAAAATAAGGAAGAAATAAAGTCATCGAATTTTTTCCTAGAAAATCAGGAATTTTTTGAATAATATTTAAAAAATTAATAACTTCAAAACCATTGTTATTGGATGGGGTATTCCATACATAGATAGGTAGGATACGAGCTATACTTTAACCCTTCCAGATCGTTTACATCTATTACCTTTCACCCTGTATATAGTAATAATACATAATTTTTCTAAAATATTCTGTTTACAATATAACCTATTATCTCTCATTGAATGTTTCGATCAAATAGTCCACCTGAGTCCAGTATTATCTGGAAGAACAGACAGACCTTTTTTCTTTAGAAATATTATATTAATATAGGTGTCTATCACCACCATCATCATCAGCCGATAGACGTCCACTACTGCACGTAGACATAATAAAACATAATATTGACATGCACTATTATCAGCACCATATTTTATATAAATACGAAATAAATATTTTATTAACGGAGAGCGTACCCTATGCACATGTGAATATTGGTGAAAGGTATTCAAAAGTTTGTATTGCAGACTTTAAATTGGATTTCCCGTTTTTCGAGTCCGAAACTGTACGATGTCGACATTCATAAAGAGCCGTCACGATTCTCCTTTCAAACAGCCGTGCCATTTGTAAAGTGGCAAGGATGTCAATGAATAAGGGAAACCCAGAAATGAACGTTTGTTTAAACGCTCGTGAATTATACTGTATAAACACATATAATCGTGCAGGATATTTATGATTTTGATGTTTTTTTACTTGTTTAAAAATACTATATTTTTCTTTGTTACAGATTCTTTACCGCATTTTGGAGAGTTATGTGCAACAGTGAAGCGATGTTCTCTTACGTAAAAAAAACTCGTCGTTGACATTATTATGCTAACCATTTGGTAACTGCTGTTCAGATGCTAAATTTTTGAGAGTTTACAATGTACAGCACGGTAGACTGAATATTGAGAAATGGCAGTGGCGAATTTTTCGATGCCATCTGTTGGGGCGACACCTGCTGTCATAGTCTCAACCCCAGCTCCCCTACATGTAAACTTAGATGATTTACTTTATTTACCAGCTGATTACCAAGAATATGCACCGCTGTACCCTAGCAATGAACCTTATGCCCCACCTCAAAACCAACCCCAACCAAAACGGACAAAGCTAAGGAAAAGGGCTGGCACGGCTTATCTTCCACCTCCTCAACAATTTACACAGTATCAGCAAAATCAAAACATTCCACTGAATCCGTTCACTGGTCAAGTTCATGCGCAAGTTTTACAGCAGAACACGAGGCTGAATGCAGAAATTACGAATCAGCGTGTTAGCCCTCAATACGATAACACGGGACAATATGTTCATGATCCAACAGGAGACTATGATTATGAACAAAGGAGAGATAAAAATGGCGCCTCGCGTCAACCTTACAATCCGGGGTATGCGGATCCTTACCCGCCTATAACTACTCCTGGCCAAATTTCTAGTCGAAGATTGGATGGAGTGAATAAAAATGTTAATAATTATTTTGGAAATAATCCGGTGACGTCACCGACACAACGACCGCGAACCGATGTAGGGACTAAGAGTGATAAGAGTGGTACGAGTGGAAATAGTGGGGGAAGTCGTTACAACGCTCCACCTGATCAGCCGCGCGGTTTCACCAAGGTGGAAACGGGGGGTTCGGGTGGAAAAACGCAGTTGCATGCTGTTCTTGACTACGATGATGATGAATATTACGACGATAACTCCGGTTCAGGTAATTCTTTATTTTTAACATAAAAGGTGTAAATGTTTATCTAAAACACTGTTGAATTCGAGAACTTAACGCCAATAGCTTTTTTTGTGGTTTTTTCTTGGAGATATTCTATTGGGTATACTTTAGTAAAACTACTTTTGGATACAAAACCGTTGCGAGGACAGTAGGAGAAATGATACATCGATCTTTTACCGGTTACACCCAACGGTGTTCCTCTCAATGATTTTAGTAGATAGACGGAACTACAGTGATACCAATAGGGTAATGTAAGTCGCTCATGGAATCTACATAAGCAAAAGGTAAAGTAGATGCAGTAGCCCGAGTTTCAATAATTTTAGAACTATTAAATATAGGTTGTATTTATTGGGAATTTTTTTTTTATATGCCACGGAGGTTATAAAGGGAGGCTTACTTAGAGACATGCTTTACCATTTATCACGAGACAATACAGGCAATTTGTTCCGCACAAACAAAATTACTTTGAATTTTTTTTCTTAATAATAATTAAGCGTACCTTGTCTTGTAAGAAATCAATACAACAAAGATGTATTTACATATTTTGAGACAATGTCCTCAACTATCAGTCAATAAAGAATAAATTTGTATTATGTGTTCGGCTAAGACGTTTATTTCATAGAAAAACTATATCGCATATCAGTAGAATATTGAGGACGTTGATTCATAATCGTATCCAATATCCTAGATGTCGGACTGTAGCTCACCACATTCAGCTTTCCAAGGTAACGGATTAGCGCACATGCCCCATTTCAGTGATGAAACGCGATTAGAAACACGCGTAAAGTTCAAAGTCAAATTCTTAAATGTTCTCTATTTGCGTTATACAATTTGTAGTATTCACAATGTCAAATGTTAAGGTCCCATCTCCACCGTGAAGATATGCGTCATTAAACTGTAATATAGATTTATGATTCGCATGCATATAAATGAAGTGATTTTTAATATGTTTACACAGCATCAAATTGAACTCAACAGTTTCAAGTACACGATGTTAAATCTTGTTGTTAGTCATTTATCAAATATACAATTACAGCCCGAACAAGTCAACAGGATTGTCTTAAAGATAATTGATGATATGCATCTCAGTAAAACTATAATCATATTAAGGTTAAAAATTAATTTTTATGAGATTTAATAAAATGCAATTATCCGTAAAAAAAAAATTGCTTTTTTTAAGCAATGAAATATAAGATCAGTAGCAGTGTAAATAATTAAAATTTAATAATTATATGATATTATATGTTCAACGTTTAACTTATCAAGTAAAAATTAGAAATTAACAATAAACTAAATCATCATCATCATCATCAGTCGGTAGACGTCTACTGCTGGACATAGGCCTCTCCCAATAATACCCCCATATCAATCCTTTTCATTTGGAGGGATTTGGGGCATTTCCGACCACGCTGGCACATATGGGTTGGTGGGAGCCAAAGCCTCATTTGTTGATTTAGCAGGGTGCATCAAGAGAAGGTGAGTTTGGCTTGGATCCTGTGAGTTGTTGTGTCTTAAATTTGTTGTATGTTTATTATAAAAAATCTGAAGCTCCTGTCAAAGAGCTTTTGAGAAATATATACAGGGTGAAAGGTAATATAGGTGTAAAAGATCTGGAGGGGCTAAAGTATATCTCGTATCCTATCTATCTATGTATGGAATACCCCATACAAAGACAATGATTCTGGAGTTATTAATTTTTTAAATATTTTAAAAAAAATTCTTGATTTTCTAGAAAAAAATTCAATGATTTCGTTTTATACTTTTTTCTGCTCAACTTTTAATGTAATAATTATTGTTAATACATTGGTTTATTAAATTAAATTAATAATCATCACTTAGAGGCTAAAACTTTTGAATTAGGTTCTTTGAAAGTCTTGAAAGTAAAAAATAAGGCGTCATACTAACATTTTTATTTAATGGCGCTAGTTAGGATGGTATACACAACACCACATTGCGCTCGTCGCCTTCAGACGATGTTAACAATCTATGCCTTCTATATATAATAGTTACAGACCCATTCAAACCGGAACATAGTACACAGTACTGTTCGGCGGCAGATATAAGAGCTACCAAGGTACCTGGACAGCCTTCGGCAGCAGACATCTTTTTTCCTATAATAAACTTTAAATAAATTTTCATAGTATCCATTATTTTTCAATTTATTTTATTCATTTTATATATACTATCAATTTCTAATATAAATAAAAGCTTTTGTTGTATAAGTGTATAGTATATACTGTATACATATCTAAGTGTATATATATAAGTGTATGTACATATTTTTTTTATATAAACCTTTTGTAATTTCATATGATGTTGAACGTTAACTGTATAATAATTTTAGCATTAAATCCACCCTTAATATATGTAAATAAATTAATGTTGTTGATGTTACATATGTACTGATAAAAAAACAAATACTTCAGCCGATTGAATAAAGTGTTGCTTAAGTTTAAGCAGTAACATGTCGTGTAACGTTAGTTCTAAGGTGTCTTTAGTCGTACAGAGACATCCGCGCCGACCTTGGTTTCACTTTCGTACGCGTATCATCACCAGAGGTCGGAGCACTTGTTTGAGGCACCTCCTCTGATTAAATTGGTACATCTTTACTTAGTGGTACCTGAACTGTGCAATCAAATGAGATTATTGACCTACGTAATGGTGCTTATGCAAATATTAGCACGTTACAAAATTGTTTTTTTTTTTTAATGTACTCACAATGAATAATGGATGACATTTCTGTATGTAGTTATATATGACAAATGAAAGGATTCTCTATTCGTACATTACATTATGTATGAAAAAAATTTTTTTTTCAATAACATCGCAATTTTCATGATTTTTTATTTTCTTGTAAAAATATTCTTAAGTTGGTAGCACGTTACATTATAGTATATTTGTATAAACAGGTAGGTCTTAGGTCTTAACTATATATAATTAAAGCTTACCATGCTGTTAGTTTCTTTCAAAACTTAAGTTTTGTTTATAAGTATTTTAAGTTGACAATATTTGTAACTAGGATTATTATTTATCGATATTATAATTTGTTTTTGTAGAAATCTCTAATTTTGGGTTTAATAGTCATAGTTTTATTATTTAGAAACCCATATTGTAATATAACTTTATTATATGTAAATTTATAATAAAAAAATTTATAATAGTTTTACTATAAAACAAATTATAGTAAGTAAAAGATTCAAGGTTTTTCAGCGAAAAAAAAGGATATTTCTTTTTATGAGTGTCCTCTTACATACATATGTTATATATGAAAATGTAATAATTGCAAAACTTTAAAAATTATTCAGTACAATAATACGGATTATAATAAATTCAAAATAAAACAATGCAAATCATCTTAAGTATTTTAAAATATGTACCTTACATAAAACTTAACACGTACTCGTAACATCCGGTATATTAATTTATGAAAGTTGTCAGAGTACCAAATTAAGCGTAAACTGTTCTTTCATTGTGCCATTAATGCGTTTACATACGTTTATCTCGTACAACATTAAGCAAGAGATTATCGCATACTTCTCGCATATTATACAGTTCGTTCACGCATACACACACTTGCTATTGTTTATATATAGGTATATGAACATACATATAGTTCTCTCGGCATGATGTCGCAAGTCGCGAGTCCGTACTCTTGATTCGATGTCGGTACGAACTCGATGAGATGTTTAATTAATACCCAATAATTTATTAACGATATTAAAGATATAATACATAAATTATGTTAGAATTTATACTCAATTTTAGTATAGTAATTACATTATTGATTTGCTACAAATTATGGATCACATTCCTAATGTTAACCTGTTAGCAGTAGATTCTTTATTCACTTAGATCCTTCATATTTGAACGTTTTGATTACAGACGGGAGTATATATGACGATAACAAATTAGTTTACTGATTATTTTTAAACATATTAATATTATAAGATTTTATTAGAGGAATTTATTAATATTACAAGATTATTTTAAGAATAGGTGTAATAATGTTATAATAGTAAAAAACACGATCTAATGTACTATAGAAAACAAATGTGTGTGTCGTCAATGTATAGAATCTTTTGTTCTATGTTATATCATTCAAAATGTATAGTAAGTGGGATTTTTTTGTTTCAAACATTATAGGTACAATAAGATGAATATTTAAAAACATATCTGGAAATGAGTTCAATATTTAAGGACTAGAACTAAGTAAACAGAAATGGCAGCTTTTATTATTTGATACTGAGATAATTAGGCATACGGTTATGTTTAGATTATTTCATCATATCAGACATCTACGGCTACTCTATAAGAGTGTGTTAACAGTAATTTCAAAGATTATAATTAGATAGATTAAAATATGTTTGTCTAATATTATAATAATGCAATGAATATAATTGTCGGTAAGTCAAAAAGGCCTAAGAACAAACTATTGCTATGAATTTATATTACGAAAAGTGTATGACCAATGACCGCAAATACCTCCAGTTGCTGGCACGCCCTTTCAAATAGCGACCTTACACCAACTCGTAAAGCCGGACCAGTTTCTTTGTGTTGAACATTATTCATTACATCTAGAGATAAGCGAGGTGTACATTAAAATGCACTATGCCCCCTTCCGCTTAACACTAAACCGCTAACCTTTATACTAGAGTATTAACTACACAATACGTCCGAGTTTTTAGCGACAACTTAACGTAACAGCTGTTACAGACTTGCAAGGCTAGAATGAGTCACTACATGCTTCTCACAAGTTTTACACGGG
This sequence comes from Ornithoptera priamus, assembly GCA_029034505.1. NCBI lineage: Eukaryota > Metazoa > Arthropoda > Insecta > Lepidoptera > Papilionidae > Ornithoptera > Ornithoptera priamus. Next base: position 6,298,853 of record JARDWD010000395.1, read on the forward strand.
TTTATGATATATAAATGTAATTTTTTTTTATTCATTTCATTCAATTTGACATCATTAGATGAATTTAAAATTTTCAGAAAAATTTAACAAAATGTAAACAAAGTAGCTATATGAAAGTAACTTTGTGGTAGCAAAAATTTTTTATATACTCGTATCTTTAGAAAGAATCTGAGAACAGCTTCCCTAGTCTCAGTGATATAAATCCCCAGCCCTTCAGCTCCAAACAAAAATGCGCATTTTACATCGAAAACAGACATAGGCGTTAGGATAGCAATTATATAGCAGCATAAAGAAATATAAGAATTATTGTATATTTCATAATCTTATCTGATAATTCATTCTCACAACGAATATAGAAATAAAGCAGTGTCTTCTACGTGAAGTAGAGTCAAGAGCTCTAGTTCCGCTCTCTTTACTACAATTACGTTACAGTTAATCTGCCCCACTCCTAAAGTTTCCACCTGTCGTAGAGAGAAATACTGTGGAGTCTTAATCAGTATAGAGTCTGGTAAACCCCATAACGAAAGTGTATCCAATGTAAGACTTCCGCGCAATAATGGGTAACCATGTCGTGATATAGATTTTACTCTAAGCAACCGTTGATTATAGAAGTTGAATGATGTACCCTTATCATCATTATCAACTACAGAAATTTAATTTATTTTAAGTTTAAACATAAATTAGAAAGAGTTAATAATAACGTTAAAAAATGCAAGTAGCACTTTCTAACTAGTTTTAATAATATTACCTGTCTATTGATTGCAATTTTATTAATATTTATGAGTTAATTCATCTGTAAGCATTTAGAAATCTGATGATGACTAGTCCATCGTGCTGTCGGAAGCTGGGTCAGGCATTCTGATGAAATCAGTACGTACGTCTCATGTATTGAATATCTTTTACTGGATACTCAACTAATAACTGTCACTGAAACTTAAATTATTTGTAGCAAGTACAAGTTATGGCGACAAATTTACAATATAAGGGTGGTAACTAGTCAAACGAGTTAAGTATTGCTGTGGCCCAGAATTCGAATCAGAGACCTCCACGTTATAAGGCAAGCGTTTAACTACTGCAAGAAAAATAAATATATGTATATACCAATTTTAATCAGTGGGTTAATTGTTCTGTAATTAGCGCTCTCAAACAAGTATCTCCCCTCGCTATTAATTTTTATCTGGATCTAATGTTGCATTTGGATAAAAATTAATAATGTTGTCTATTATGAATATTCTTTTTCGCTGTATAATATTTTTTAGCTAATAAAGGCTTTTTTTCTGTTAATAATAATAATATTACATACTGTTTACATTAGTTTATATTATTTACTAACAATTGATTAAAGTTATTATTTCGAAAGTTTAAATTTTTTTGAAGTCGTGTAATTTAACATACGGTAATGTGTCTTGTAAAAAAAAAAGGAAAAACCTATGACATTAATATGAAATATATTAAATATTATAAAAGATTATTTTTAAGCAAAATTTCAAACAGTTGCATAACTTTAAAAGAGGAGTCTATGCTGCGACCTGAAACCAATTGGGTGTGGCGGGTATTTATCCATCATATTGCAATTTTATGCATCGATTTGTATACTGTTACAAATTTATGCACTATACAGATCATTTTATGTATTTATTTAAATAAAAAGCATTCAATGGCTTAAATTGTGCAACAGTATAAGAATGCATCAACATTAGAGCCAAATCCGGTGTTGAATTATACGCTTTTATTCTTAATCGTAACTTCTGAACATCATGATGCTAATATTATTAACATATTATATAATAGAGTTTTTTTTTAACTAGAAACGTCGAGACGTAGAAGCTGTTAATTCGGTAGTTAACTTCTTCAACAAATACAGTGCATCTGGGAGGAAGTCAAGTTTATGTCAGATCCACCCAAACTAAAATAACTTCGGCGGTCATTTGAGGTGCGTTAGAAAGGTCTCCAGGAAAGTACAACAGTAACTGATACCTTTTTTTCTTGTCGAGGGGAAATCTTCAAAAGATAGTTTTTTATAGGGGAAATGACAGGATTATGTGGGATTTGTACCCACTACAACCCCATCGGTGTTCACCCTAAGAGATTTGCAATAGACCTCGAGGTCTCCTATAGAACACACCGGTGCCTTTCTGCACTTTGTCTAAGCACGGCCAAGGTAGTGCCGTAACCGTCCCAAGCACCTTCTCTTTGCTACGACAAACACTACATCACCTCGTACTTGTCGTTCACGCCGCGTTTACATACTAGGCAATGACAGCCTCCTACCTTCAAATCCGAACACCCTTCTAGTCATCCTCTACGACTTACCATAGTCCTATTTTCAATAGCTTGGGAGTAGAAGGCAGACAGTAATAGAGGTATCAACCACCAGTAAAATACCTTTACCTGGTATCTCTATAAAACCAACGTCACAGTCAACTCTTGGACATTCTAATCGCCAGTCATTACCATTCCATTTTGTTACCTTGCGAATTGTTTACCATTTCAGCGTAACTGTAATTGATATAATTTGATCGTTACGTAAAAACAAAAACAATTAAATTGAACTGCTGTAATCGTTTTTTCAAACAAAGCAAGTTGTAACACTAATATATAAATATAGGTGTTTAACTAAAAAAAATAAATATAAGTATTTTTTTACAAAATATTTGTAAAACGACCATACTTTACTTTTTTATCTTATTCAAGGTTTTCTAAATAAAATTAAACTTCTGTGAAACATTCAAAATGTTATTAATTATTTTTAAATATCTAACTATATAAAGTACAATACAAGATAAAGCTGCAAGTGATAATAAAATTATATGTATAAATGTTTCTGTATAAGTAGCAGCATTTGTATGATTAGTAATCTCTAGTTAGATATGAGAGGTAGCATCCCAACCACGAGACCTGATGAAATTCAAGTGTTTTGAAGTTATTTGTCAAAATGAGCTGCAAGTCGCACGCACATGCAACGTTATTATACTTTATTTTACACAAATATAGATAAGGGAATACAGAGGTATGATTATTCCTATGAGGTTATTTATCAGCGAACCGTTTTATAGCAGTAAACGAAACAGCAGTAAAAAGCAGGTAGCATTTATGTATTATATTGAGGAATTATTTAAACTAGTTCAATGAGTGACGAAATACTACGAAATATTACATTACGTATTATTAAAATAAATGATCAGTGGAAATATATGGAAATAAAAGTAAAGTAATTCATTAAAATGAATAAATATTTAATAAATATATTTAACAATAAATATGACAATGTTTAATTTTAAATATACAAAATATAATATAAAATTTCTTCACCTTCATTCAAGGGTTTGACTAGCATATATATATACTAGCTATTCCCCGCCCGCTATACTGGCCGTAATATAAAATTAGATTTGAAATTTATACTTTAGATTTTTCAAAAATATTCCCATCCAATGACAACCCACCGCCCCCCGGGGCCCTATCCGTAATTACCACCCCCACAAACTCTCTTTCATAAAATCCGTTCTTAGCTAACTTGACAATAGGAATATTCCAACCCAGTTTCAAGTTTTTAGCCCTTCTGGTTTCAGATGAGATGAGTCCCGACGTAGGTGAAACTTTCTTTCAGCCCTGTAGTTTCGGGCTAGTGAGCCTAAAAGGCTCTTTCGGTTTCGCGGGGCTTGAGGGCGGAGGCCATTATAGCTCAATAAGCGAACCCGCGTGGGGCATCGTATGCATGCACTAGCTCAGCGTTGGTGCCGAGAACAATTTGGCCTATAACCCATACTTTTTTTGAAGATTTCCTCCCCGAAACTAAGTAGAAAAACGTGTAAATCTCTTACATATATACGATACGATACGAGATAATGAGACATTGAGTTCCAAAATTTAACCGCCTTACTGTTTTCATAGTACACCATATAAAATTTTGTTATATAGACAATAAAGTAAAAGAAAAATGAATAATGTTCTAACATATTGTTAAACATAAAAATGCAAATAAGATGGATAATGTTTAGACTTTAAAAATCCTAAAGAGATAGATGTTAAAATTTATGTGCATGAATTTAATGTTTTACCAAATTTATTTAAGTATTTCTACAATTCAAGGCGTAGAGAAAAATCTGTTGGGATTCGTAACCTTAAAACCGAAAAATATGTCTAATTTCATTTTATGAATGTAATAAGTTTATTACTTCTACTACAAGTTACTACTTATTATAACACTAGTAAATTAATATACTAATTTTTATTTCATGTACTATTACTGTGGTATTTATGGTTGTTATTTACCACCATTTATCAATCATATTGTAAGTTGTTTTCAATAAATTTTGCGATATGTCTCTGTTTCGCTCTGTAGCCTTGGGCTATTAAAAATAGGATTATGGTAAGCCCTGCCTGTCATGGAAGGCGACTAAAAGGGTTTTCGTATTCGTGGAGCTTGAAGGTAGGGGCATCCATTATGTACTAATCGAGCCGGGAAAGAACGACAAATCCGAGGTGGTTTAGTGCTTTTTGTACCAACACGAGTGTGCTGAGGAGGGCACAGCCTTCCCTGAGACGTGCTTCGGGCGTAGTGCCGGAAAGCACCAGTGCATTCCGGAGGAGATCCCGGGCTTCAGGCAACGCACTGAAGATGACCACAAAGGGGGTTTTAGTGGGTATAAATCTCACATAACCTTCGTCTTACTTCCTGAAGCAAGGTATCTTTTTAGGAGATTTCTCTCCAATAACAATAAAAGAGTCTTCTTCTACTTCTCGACTGCAATATGAGGCAATGTGTATCATCCTAACTAGCGCCGCATTGTTATAAGTTGACGTATCACTTATCATTAGCTGAACGTTTCGCTCGTCTCGTTTCGAAGAACAAAAAATCTTCCTGTATACTTACTTCTGTAGTTTCTAAAATATAATATCTTATCTTGTTCTAATTTACTGCGGTATTTGATCTTAGGACTAATGTTCCAGATTCGGGGCAGCCAGCCGTGACACCTCTACAGGGGCCCATTCTATTGCGCAACGGGTCCGTACCTGTAGTACCACTGACTTCGTATCCAACAGTCAATAACGGTTCCTTTTACCAAATACCTGTAAGTACCCATTTTACTAAGTTTTTTTTATTTATTTGACGAGACGTCCGACACGTTTGTCTAATGGTACGCTAGTAGTTTCACAAGCTACAACGCCCTTCAAATCGGAACATAGGAATGCTTGTACACTACTACTATAGCCGCATAAGTAGAGGCTGTGAGAATACCTAGACGGACTTCGGCATTGGAATCCTATCACCAGTAATGATTAATTAATTATGAACATTGTATCAGTGGCTCGAAACTAGGTTTTTCATGTTACAATTTTTAATAGCTTTCAATTAATTATACATTTTGTTTTATATTATCATGCATTTTTTCCCAGTAGGAGTAGGCAGAGGCGGATAAACACCTACTTTCGCCAGATGTGGTCAGATTAGATCCCATATAACTGGGGGCGAGCCTGTTGCCACTTTATTGGGGCCACCACACACACACACACAGATAATTTCAGTGTGCGGGTTCCATTATACATATATAAGACTAAAACATAACAAAAGTAATAATAAATTGCGATTTTTTCTTTTTAGCAAATTAAAATATTAGCACTATTATTAGTAGCAATTTTACTGGTGGTAGATTTCTGTTGCCAGAGACCGTCTGGTAGGTACCACCGCAGCGCCTACTTCTGCCGCCAAACAGTAGTGTGCAAACATTACTGTGTTCCGGTTTGAATAGCGCTGTAGCTCATGTAATTACCTGGGTAACGAGTCTCAACATCTTATGTCTCAAGGCGACCAACACATTGTGCTGCAGTGTATAACATCCGAACTATCGCCACATAGTTATGGGCGTATTGTTTGCCACCAGATGAACGTCCCGCTTGTCTTGTGGCTTCCTATAATGGAAAAAAGAGTAAGATTATTTATAGTGTATTTAGTACACGAAAATATTCAAATTCATATACATAAGAAGCTTTGCAATTAACATATATATGAATATGAAAGTATTAAATAGAAACTAGAATAGTAAAACAATTCTATAGTTTAAGTAATATAAATGGAAAAATATATACATTAATAAATTAAATGTAAAAGTAAGAACTCGTAAAGATAACATAGAAAGAACAAGCAAAAGTAGGTAATAATATTATTGATATAAAGTGTGATTATTAGGGTCGTTGACCTTTAACTTCAAGGAAAAAAGAATGCATAATAACCCCGCCCCCACATCACAAACCAGAGAACGTAATTTGTTACCACGTTTGTACAAAATCAGAACGGTCAGCCAGTAAATGGTCAGATAGCTGTGGGAATTAGGTTTTTGATTAGGCGATTTGCGTAAATCTAAAAACAGGTACCACTTTTATATTAACACTTAATAATAGTTATTAGAATTATTTATCACTGCGTAACAACACGGTGTGGAGTTATTAATTTCATTGAGACAGACCTTCGCCGTCAAGTTTTTGCCGAGTGCCAACTAAGTAGTGTGCCGTAGTAAATATCGACGAGTAATTATAGTATTTGAATTAATAATACTGCAATACATTCAACTAGGTCAAATGCACTAGTTAAACTAACAACTTCTATTCTATGAATCAGCTAACAAATTGTAATCCTGCACACCAATAGGTTCGGTTCTACCTTCGTCTTATCAGGTCCTTACATATGAAATTAGCGTTTTGTCGTACTGACCACTTTGATCTGAAATATCTCCTCCTTCGTTAAGAATTCCAAATTCAAATTTATAAATTCATTTAGCTGGTACATTTGAGTTTTGAAAACAGTCATTCATTTGTTTTTCCTCATTATTTTTTTCTTTGGCGTCGCTTATTACCGCACAATGGAAAATATGAAATATCGGTATATTTACGAGTACGAGTTCTACCGTGGCATCAGTGCTGCAGAAACAGCTCGAAGGATTAATGATGTGTACGGCGCTGGTGTCACAAAAGAAAGCACGGTACGTTTTTGGTTATAACGTTTTCGTTCTGGAAATTTCGACCTTCAGAACCAACCCCGTGGACGGTCGGCGACCAAAGTGGAAAATGAAGAATTAAAGGCCATTGTGGAAGCGGATCCATCACAAAGCACGTCAGAGATACCTGTAGGCTTCGGGATAAGTGACAAAATTGTATTAATCCACTTGAAGCAAATCGGGAAAGTAAAAAAATTTAAACGATGAGTACCTCATGAATTTAATGAATCGAACTTGCAAACACCCATCGACTGCTGCTGCTGTCTTACACTGCTCCACTGGCACAATGATGAAGGGATTCTGAATCGAATCATTACTTGTGGTAAAAAGTGGATACTGTACGATAACCGGAAGAGCTCATCGCAATGGCCTAGCCCTGGAGACCTAGCCAAATCCTGCCCTAAACGAAAATTGACTCAAAAAAAGTTACTTGTGAGTGTTCGGTGGGCTAGCGCCGGTGTCGTTCACTAAAGCTTTCTAAAATTTAGCCAAACGATTACGGCAGATATCTATCGCCAGCAACTGCAAACCATGAAGGAAGAACTAGCTGCTAAACAACCGAGATTGGGCAATCGCTCTAGACTACTGCTGCTTCACGACAACGCAAGACCACACGCTGCACAACAAACAACTACCAAGTTTGATGAGCTTCAATTGCAATGTCTGCGACATCCACCGTACTTCCCGGACCTTGCCCCAACAGATTACTATTTTTTCCGGAATTTGAACAACTTCTTACAAGGAAAAAAATTTAACTCCGATGCGGCAGTCCAAATCGCTATCAAAGAGATTATAGATTCTCGCCTCCATGGTTTTTGTAGTAAAGGGAGCAATGAACTACCTATGAGATGGCAAAAGTGTATAGATAACAACGATGCATGCTTTGATTAATTAAATATATTTTCCAAAAAAATATTGACTTTATATTCCTCCCGTACAAAATGCCAATTTCATATGTAAGGACCTAATATTATATAGTAAGTAGTAGTCTTCGTTAGTCATAATTGGTAAGAGTTCTAGTCTAATCACTTTAATGTTTGTTTATAATATGTTGAGGTGTAAGGTTTCCCTCATCACAACTCACGGGATCCAAGCAAACCTCACCGGCTCGTAATCATCATCAGCTGGTAGACGTCCACTGCTGGACATAGGCCTTCCCCAAAGATCTCCACATACAGTCAGCATGGCCTCCGTTACTACTGGGCACTAGGGGCTGACGTATGTAGAGATTCCTACGGGGAGATCTACGCCATTTTCCATTACGCTGCCCCAATGCGGATTTGAGTGAGCCAAAGTCTCGTTTGTTGATTAGCAGGGTGCACTACGAGCACGTGAGGTTGGTTTGGGTCCTGTGAGTTGTTGTCTAGGACCCCTTACACCCTGCTAATCAACAAACAAAGCACTGGCTGCCACGTACCCGCATTCGACCGATGTGGTGGAAAATTGCCCAAATCCTCCATATGAATCTCTGCACGACAGATGTGAGAATCTTTAGGAGAGGCCAATATCCAGCTGTGGAGCAGTCTATCGGCTGATGTTGATGATAATAAAAAATATTCTTAATGTGGTTAAAAAATTCCGCATATTTTTTAATTTTTGACGTTAATTTATCTAAAAAGAGCAGATACATATTAGTTTAAACATCGCTAAAATCTTATATAATGCATATTTATATCGAAAAATATAATTATTGTCAGAAGGTCATAAAGACTATGATTGATCTTATCTAATATTTTGTTCAATACCATTTTTGTATAAAGAGGGAAAAGATGCTCTTTTAGGGATGAAATCAAGGTTATGTAAGGTTGCAAGTCTACTAAAACTCCCTTGGTGATCACTCTTTCTTTAATTTAGCCAGATATCACTTACGGAAAATCATATGCATACACTTCGCATAACGCCCCATCTGAGGTCACAGCTTCCGCCCTCATTCATATTATTTTTGCCATCTTCTTCCGGCTTCTTTAATGCGTGTGAAGCTCCACTCATTGCATCAAGAAACTGAAAAGTGTCTTAAAAGTCTCTCGAATAAGAACAGTAATCTTCGCGAAGAAGAATAATAAGACGAAAAACTAATATATCATTAATTCGCTGTGTGGCAGATATTTTTAGTTAACCCCTATCGCCACTCTTTGATATACCCCAAAAGATGACTAAGGAAGGAATAGTTCAGAAGAAATCCAGTGAACTTCCATTATTGACGTATTACAGACGCCAAGCGGGACAGATTACAGAATTGTCACTAACTTAAATGAATTATCTAACATACAGAGTGCAACATATTTAAGTAATCTGATATTCAGAAATTTTGCTAAGTAAATTAATAGTTTAAGTGGTTTTCCATGTAACCGTTCAATGTGCAAAATAACTGCAGCGTTAATTTTTGAATATTTATAAATTTCATACACTTTACGCGAGGTTACATAGATAAGAAATACATATATACATTCTCACCGATTAATATTAAGTTTTGTAATAAGTTCCAAAACATTAGTGCGGCGAAGTAATACCACTATGATTTCATGTTGATGATTAAGACTAATAAATCTTACGCAGAAAAACGCACAATGTTTATAAATATTGGTGATTCAAGCTCGAGGTCCAAACCGTATTACTGATGCTATTAAAATTTAGTGATCACTGCGAATAAAAGAACAGAAAGGAAAATAACACGATTCATGAATAATGACTGTTCATTGAATAATTATTTTAAACATAAATGTAATCAAAGACTTAGTTGAATAAATGTAAATCATCTTCATCAGACGGTTGACGACCACTGCTGGATATAAGCCTTCTCCAAAAATCTCCATATTGATCGGAAAAAATACATGTAAATAAAATAATTTGTATAGAAAAATCAACGTCATCGAAAAAGTTTTTTTTTATTCGAAGAAGAAACGAAACGAGCGGGACGTTCACCTGATAGTAAGAGATACGCCTACTCATAGTAATTTGGCACCAATCAGAATGATGTACACTGCACCATATTGTGTTCGTCGCCTTGTGGCGTGAAATGTTGAATCTCGTTACTCCAGTGATGAAGTTAGGTACAGCGCCTTTCAAACTGGAACACAGTAATGTTTGCACATTGCTGTTCTGCGGCAGAAATAGGCACTGCGGGGATACCAAGACGGCGTCCAGCAACAGAGATACCACAAGTAAAGTTATAATTATTGAAGCATTCCGCTTATTTATTGCTCTTAAATTTCTTACACCTATTAACTTGTCTCAAGATTGTTTCTACAATTTTATAGTTAACCTAAATTGTTCAGAACATTGAAATTCTGCTATACATGTAATAAGTATTTAAATCGTCTTTAATTTAATCCTGATATAGTAAGGCATTCATGTAAACATCTTGTAACTTACTCCTTATATAGTACTTACCGTATACCAATCATCCATTTCAAATGATTTAATATAATTCCAATAAATATAGTTACCATTAACTCGTTAATTATACATATATAACAGATCTATACATATATAGGAGAGTCTTAAAAATATTCCCATAAAGGTTTTCAAATTCATTTATTCTATGACTATGGATTTTTTGTTTACAAATGACTTTGTATACATTTGCAAGGGTCTGTAGTTCTGTGGGGATAACAGCTATAATATCCCAGTGACTTCTTCCTTGGCGTGCTGTAAAAGGCGATTAAGACGGAACAAATCCATGAAGACGCGCAGAGTTTTTACTGTGACCTTTGCCTATAATCTGTGCTCACTAAACCGCTTGTCAGACGAGAATTGTAGTATAGCATGAGTATGGTAAACCTGAAAATTAGAGATGCCTTCATTCAGTAACAGAGATCAATAAACTAAAACGTTATGAAATAAAATGTAGTTATCATTTGTTCTGAAAGGAATACCTGTAGGAATGTCTAACAATTATCTCAAAAAAAATCTGTCAAAGGTCCTTAAAATATCTTACTTCTTTTTAAGAAGTATTTCTTACAAAATATACATTTGTTGCACTGTGGATACACCCAACTACCTCTAACATCAATACCTCAGCTTTTTACTGTCCGCTGCTGCAAGTAGACCTCACCAATCGGGTTCCTACGCGATCGGTCTGACGACATTTACTCCCAACGATTCCTGCGGTCTTTAGCAGGTTGTGGGTCCATTTTGCTGGTATTTATCCCAATTTGCCTTATTGTATGTACAATAGACTTTACAGATCTATCGTATCGATTTGATATTTAGCGCAATCGTAAAATGTTTACAAAAATAGCAAACGGTAGGCGGCGACACCACAGCGCTGGTGCCTTTCTGCGCGCCGCCATTACTTATTAGAATTGCGACGGCGTGGTCCGCAGGAAACGACCGCGCGTACACGACCACGCGCGTTAGTCACACGCGTGGGCTTATTACTGATAAAGCTTACGTGAGCGATTTATATGATTTACCTCAATGTTCTCCATAACTATTGTCCTTATTTGACTCAGCCAAACAGTGTTAGTGCGTTCACCTTGCTTTTATTGTTGGACTAAATAACGCATTGTTGTAAAACAGGTAAATTAATGTGCATACAATGATATTATATGTGTCAAATACCCTTCACAAACTACTATAGTAATTCCCTATTTATTTAGAGATCCGTCAATGTTTGATTTTAAGAGTAATTTTTTCCTAGCGTTTTAGATTGTATTGGGCCATACATTCATTTCTTAAACTCAATGTAATCTATTTTAATCTTAAACCATTTTCTTTTTACAAATATTGTAATAACTATACATTATAGCATTATTTCACAATGGTCAATCACCAGTTTACCATCATTAAGAAACGTGTACGTATTTTAATAAATAAATACAATGAATACGAGTCATTGTCTAAAAAAAAGAAAGAATTGCAAGATAGTGTGCAGTGGAATCCCATGGCCAACAGTAGACATTAATTGGTTGAGATGATGGTGATTGTTAAAGACTGGGTGAAGAGGCGATACTGGTCGTTCAACATTTAACCTTTGACATCCGATTGTTCCTGCGATATCGATACAACGAAATTAATCGTTAAACGTCGTTGATATATCTCATAATTAGGTATAAGGATAATCGCTCATCTCTTCGCTTTTGTAGCAGAAATAGGCGTAATACTTAACTAGACTTTTTCTAGTGAAGGAAACCATTTTTTTACCTCCATACAAATACTTTACTCGAATAAAACAACGTAATACTACGTACTTTTCCTATGTTCTTATTTAAAAAGTAAACGAACCCATTATAAGTGAATCACAATAAAATGTCACGTTGAGAAATTTTTACGTGTATTGAATAGTCGTGTTTATGTATCCAATACTGCGGAGATTCAGTAATTCGCGAGCTGCATCGCAAATAACCAATTACCTACTAAATTACTTATTCTGTTACGTTTTAATATTGCGCCTTAACAGCTGGTACTTGAACGAAATACCTCCTCGTCAAACTGATTTAATGATTGAAACATAGTTTTTCTCTTTTTTTTTTTCAATTGCACATGAAACCCATTTACGTAACTTCTACATATCATACAAAGAATGTAGAGTAGTGGTATTCAAATATCTAATGCGCTATTAAAACCTCCCCAGTAGTTTTCGTTTTATAAATTAGCCCAAAAAGTAGAGAAAATGAAAAAAATAAATAAATACATAAACCGCCAAATTATAATTTATTCCCTCAATTGGGAATCCTTTTTTCCATCGAGCATAGTCAAGATATATTAAGCTTAACGATTACGTGTTGGAGGATGTTTCATGTCCTTGAATAGTAATATTCATGTTGATTTCCTCACAATATTTTTTTTCCACAGGAAGTTCAATCTTAGAAAGAATGGAACCCACGAACCTTGGACTCGTGTAACGTATTTTACTACCGCTTTTTTTTAATTATACTGTATGCTTATTCACGAGTTTATTATGAATTTCTATAATTGATTACTTAACCTTTTAATTCTTAATTATAGATGACGAAGTGCTGCAATGATAGGTGCATAATTTTAATGACGTTCTTCTTCTTTATTAACGAATTCTCCAGTATAACTTGGTACGGAAGAGTGTAGTCCGATCATCGAAACAACTTTTTAAACATACATTTCATTTAAAGCAATTAACAATCAGTATACATTTGCACATAAAGTACAAAATAAGACATGGACGTACAATAGACATAGAATGATATTAGCATATGAACAGCGCGAAAGAATTTTTATTGAATGTGTTAGATGAAACTTTAGTTACCACTTATTATTACCAAAACATGTATGGGTACATTCAGTGGGTCAACAACCTAATTGGGAAGATTGTTAATTAAGTATTCCGTTTCCAAACATTAACCTCAATAAGTATATAGACTGAAATATATTTAATTAAAAAGTCATACTGAACCGTGTACAAGATATTTAAATTGGTTATCAATTCATTTTTATATTATTGTTATGACATTTAAGTTTAAAGTTCATCTGAAACTTAGCAATCATTATTATCACCGTCATCAGCCGATATACATTCACAGCTGGACATAGGCTTCCCCTAAAGATTTCCACGTCAATTCATATGGTGGGATTTAGGTCATTTCCCACAACGCTGACCCAATGAGGATTGATGGGAAACATGAAACACGCCAACTTGTAAATGCAACTAACATTACGAACAATTTTCAAATTCATCTCGTGATGAATAGTACTTTTATATCTTTCTAGTTTCGAGAAGAGTTAAGTAGTAATGTATGTGAAATAATTTTTTTTGTTCTTAGTATTAAAAACTAGTGACAGCTCAGGTTGTATTACTCGTTAGCCTAATGAAATACGTGTTAGAATATCACCACCGCCACTCTACACTCGTGCCTTGGCTAACGCCATATGATCAACTCCGTAACTAGTACCACAAGACGCGAATACGGCTAGAATCCTTTTTGAGAAGATTCATATTCCACAGGACTTCAATATGTTTATGTGGTATATAGCATTATAGTTAAGACTAGGATTTAAGTATCCAATGTTGAAAGTTCAATTCTGTGGTCCCATTAGTGAATGAAAAGCTAAGTCCGCTTTTAAAAAGTTAGTGAACATTGGAACTTTTAGAAGTTACGTAGGTATCTGTTGCCGGAGACCGTATACCTAGGTACCACTGCAGCCCCTTTTTCTGTCGCCAAAGAGTAGTGTGCAAATATTACTGTGTTCCGGTTTAAAGAGCGCTGTAACTACTGTAATTACTGGGGTAACGAGACTCAACATATTAGATTAGATTATGTGTAGAGTGACGAGCGCAATGTGTTGCAGTATATATCATCCGGACTAGACTCACGTTTTTATGGATAGCTGCATCACTTATTATCAAGTAAACATTCTGTGGCTTAATAGAATAAAAAAAAATTAAAACTATTGTCCCTAACTGACACTATTGTTTTCTTTAACTCAAGATGAATTTAAAGTAATACTTTCTTCTTGAAAAGTTTTACTAAGGAAACAAAACTTTAACTAAGGAATCAATTTATGGACTGGAATTAATAAAATAAAAACATTAATTAATTAAATAAAAAAAAATTATAATAATACAAAGGAACTAGAGCACTTCACTGCCATGCACACGAATAATCAGATAGCAAATATATGTAAATCTTTATCCAGTCGTGTAAGGTTGATGACACAATTGCATTTCAAATATACACAATTAATTTGGTGTTGCTCAATAAAAGCCTCTTGCTAAATTTCAGCTCCGATCCAGTTTGGCCACTTAAATGGACAAATGGATTGCCCATAAATCATTTAATTCTGTCTGAACGAGATACATAATTATTCGCTCAGAATAATAAAAATATATATTCAGAACATGCGTGTATTGTGGCGACTACTGCTTTGAATTTAAAGTATTATTTTATGACTGTTATTAATGCACAACGATGTTCCACATACAGACATATCAAATGCTTACATGTTTAGTAATATATTATGTATTATAATTCTATAATATTGTTGTAACTGAGACATTAGCTTCTAAATGGCGGTAAAACCACGGCTTGAATATCGCGATATTAGTCATTGTGCAGTGTAGCGCGTCGAGAGTAACGTCTTTTTTTCGGTATCTCATAGCTGACTTGTTTTTAAATAAATTACAGAATTAACACAATACTCCTTCAGTGTTGATAAAAGTGGTTATGGATTTATTACGATATTACCTCGACACAGTAAGTTTTATTGTGCACTTATTTTAAATCGGTTTCTTTTACCTGTTTTGTTTATACTTATTTTGAAAATGTACACTTTTAACTAACGTACGTGTTACGTATCGATGTAACCTTCGTACTTTACTTCGATTGAAACTGTTGAATGCAAAATGTTGTATCTACATATTCAATTTGGTTTTACGTTTAATGACTACTAGGAACAATGCCTTTGCCTTTAATACTTTATTTCTTTATTTAACCGTAAAACATAGCACGTAACTCAAGTCACAAATAACTCGTCGATGGTAACTTAGTGTGCATAATTAATCGCGAAGTGTTAAAAATTGCAATATTACTTTTCAATACTTTATATCTATGAAGTTGTATTCTTAAAGAAAATGTGTTCGCGTTTTTTTTTCTATTGCGGATTGTTATATATTCTCAATTGGTTTATTGAATGGTGTTTTTTATTTAAATGTATTTATTAAAAAAAAATTATAATACTTTTGATTATTAAATAAGATACTTCTGTATTTTCCAGATTCTTTGGACTGCACTATCCCTGGCTCTCGGCTACGAGCTTCAAGGACAAATTATTAGAGGAGTACCATGCGTTAAGAGAAACTTTCAACTTTACTGCCCCACCGCTGGCAACACTTATCCTATGTAAGCTTAACCATAACTGTAACAATATTAAAATATGGCTTGTCCAACTAATATTTTTATTTAAAGTAAGACAAATGAGATGTGTATGGCTGGGTAATGATTAAAACGACCTACGCCAGAAAAAGGACTGACATAGAAGTGATAACTAATTTACACAAAGCTTCTTATAACGATTGTGATCAATTTTTTTTCGGCAAACTTACGATATGCAATAAATATTTTTTTTAATATTAAGCTTATTAACGTTTTTTCAATGTATAAATTAAACACATTTTATTTTTCCAGAGATAAAATAGAGATGTTCATAGACGAAAACAAAGCGTTAATTAAGCGCATGTATGGCTCGTTTTCCATACCAGGCGGTGGACGTGTTCGCAGAGCACCGGGAGTCCCCGATATGCACTCTGGGGATTCATACTTCCGCCATGTGAGACAAGCTTCCAAATCCTCACTTCCTGATCCCCAAGTGAATAACACTGGCAGGTAAGATATTAAAAAATAGTTTTGCATTCTTTTATAATTCTTACCAAGGTATCTAATGAATATTAAACCTTTTATTACCCTATATATTATATAATGATTTTAAAAGATTCTGAAAAAAGATTCTGAACTATAAGAATTTGTCGCAAGAAATAAGATCAATATCCGTTGGGTTTTACTGGCTGTATTTCTTGCTGGATTTGGTTACATTATGAATGTATGTATCCATATATTCCACCCGACTGGCATTCTACTGCTATTCTACCCAGTAAAGTTCCTGGGACAATTAATCATACCAAGTTGCCTTATCTCATCGCCTTATAGCAAAAAATATTCAACTATTTTTCTTTCAGGATTGATGCCTGTCAAAGCAAAACGGAAATAATAACTCCTTATTGGGCTTTAAATTCTGCGAAGAAGGTCAGAGCTATTGTTAATACTATGCACTTCGAACAAGCTATACATCAGGAAGTATGCAGGTAACCAAATACAAACTACCAATTATTGATTACAGAAAGGATAAACACCATTTTTAAAACAGGTTTTTGGGGTTTTCGTCTAAACTTTTATATGTACTAAGTAAAGTTATTATTTTGTGGTTACAAACAGACACGATATCTTCATTTATGATCCAGGTTAACAATCTATTTCAGGTTTACAAATTTAACCATTTTCTAGTATTTGAAATATGGTCACGACATAAATTAATTACATTTGTTCTGAAGAGTAAATCTTTTCAAAATGTCATCCACATTGTGTAATCATTGTCTTACGTCATATGAAATCATAATCAAATTCGAAACTAGTCGAATTGGTTATATTTGGAATGAACAAACTTTATCACTACTGTCTGACGGGGCGTGGTGGAGGAGTCAAAACTAGTCTGTAGTCCTTTGTTACAGCGTGGGCGTGGGGTCTTGATAGACCAGTTAGCTATACTTCAGAAATTAGATAAAAAAAAACCTTCTTTGCTCAATTTTATTTACATTATTACATTTCAATATCCGGTTAATGGCGGCACATAAAACGGGACTAGGTCTTATTACGTTAAAGTTACAGCCCATTAGGAGCTTTTAGTATCATAGATTGAAATCTTTGAGCGTTGGAGATCATGTAACATTAGGTGGTTCCGTATTATCTTATTTATATATTTTTTATCCTTTATTTCAGCAAGAAATCTACATCGCGATGTTCAGGAGACTGCAGTTGCGAACAGAAGTATAAATGGCATCGGTTACTTGCTTACGATCCTAGTAACGACTGCGACGGTATATTCATGGATTGGTTTTTATTTCCATCTTGTTGCGTGTGTCAATGCGATCCGTAAATGTAATATGAAATAACGGACGTGTTTCATATAATTTGTTCTATTCTTGGAGCTCATACATCATAGCTAAGTATCGAAGTAGCTGCGTGATAACGATTATTTTCTCTAGATAATCGTTTACAGTATAGCAATTCCAGATGAAATTATGTTCATTCTTTGATTAAATTTGGTGCTATTAACCTTCTTTATCTTTTACAGCGCTCTCAATAACATAGATATGATTCTTTTGCTTCTAAAGTAAATACTGAGTTTTATCCTTGTAAATTCTAACGTTTTTTTCCTTAAAGACGAAAGTGTTATTTTTTTATTTATTTATGTTTTAAAATTTATAATGATTAATACAATAATCACTAAAAATAATGAAATTTTAAATGAATCCTAAAAACATATTCTTTTTAACTAAATTTAAATTTAAAAAGCAAAAGCTCTAAAATTTTTAAATTGAAATTGAATTAAAATAATGACTACATCTAATAACTATATACATGAATAGATAATCCTTGTTTGTGCTGTGTAGAAAACATTTTTAGCTTACTATGGGAATATAATATATAAGTAAAAACTATTATAGTTTAGTGTAGCCATGAAGTCTATGATTAAATTTTTGTTCATATTCATATACTATTTAAGAAATAAAAGTTACATATATGTATGTAGCAAAGTCGACTAAATTTGTAATAAAATAAACATGATCTGTACCTTTGTATAATTCCTATAATTTTAAGGACAATAAATCGATGATTATTATTAAAAGCATTATTATGTTTGTTATTAAATTTCCTTTAAAAATTTACACTACATTTATTAAAAAAAACCTGAAATGGATCACAACTTGATGTAACTGAAAAACAGTAGCCCTGATTTTGATACCCACAGTGAAGCTAAGAATAATTTACATTGCAACCTGAGGTAACCGCTGTAGGTGAGCTGGAATCAACAGCACTATTTCGCATTTGTACCAAGATCGCAAGCAGACCTGGTCATAACGAAACGAAGGACAAACACTGTCGAAGTTTTAATTATTGTTTTCACAATGTGTTCTTGCTAAGAAACTAATACAAAAGCTAAAAATTCCTTTTTTTTGCGTAAAAATCTAATGATTAAATAAGTCTTTACCTAACAACTCCGTGCGCTTTATGAAGTCCGCTATATGTTACCATGTTTTGGATCATCCTAACTATTAAATAAGGTTTGATAAACAACATATACTTGCATAAGAACACCGACTCCTAATAAGAAATTCGATGGGCTACTGAAATTAAACAAACATTCTAAATTCGACGGAGAAGATGGTTAGGTAAAGATGTTAGGAATCTTATTATTAATAAAATTGAATCAAATACCAAGCACATCAATAAAAGACTTCAAGACTCGGCTCATTCTGTGTAGATCGTACAACGAATAATAATTAAAAAATATTTTAGCTATTTTTGAATTACATCGGTACAATAATCACCAATGTCACAATTTTTCGATATAACTTCTGGACTTCAACACTTCTCAGTAATCTCTTTTATGTAAAAGAGATTCACTACTGCTGAATAATTCATTAAGGCTTAAGGTTATGAAGTTAAATTAGAATAAATAACATCTAATATCCCTTTCGTCCCATTACGGAAAGCTTTAAAACCACTATTGATATTAAATCAAATCTCTTAAGAATTTATAGCTAAATATTTTTTTTTTAATAGCCGATTTACGTCCTCATTGTTGGGGCACAGGCTTACTCTCAATTTAAGGGCGATGAGGCTATAGTCACCACACGGGTCCAGTGCGGATTGGTGACTTCACACATATTAGAATAAATTCTAATTCATGTGCAGGTTTCCTCACGATGTTTTCCTTCGCCGTTTGTATTTCGCTGTTGTTACTAAAATTCACAAATGTGCATAACTTAAATATTAAAGTGATTAGTACATGCCTTGTTTCGAACCCGCCACCTTCGGAATGAAGGCCGCGCGCTCTAACCATTAGGCCAGCGAGCTAGGGGGTGTCCATTTCTACACAGTTAATTAATAATTGCGTTTAAGAGTTACTAATTCTAACCCCACTCACAAGAGTGTAACGCCCAAAGACCTTCCGCAGTCCTCGCGCCTCGAACCCAGTTCCGCAGAGTCGCAGCCTAATTTTCGGCCTTAATGCTCGAAGTATCAAGTGAAACCAAGCCTTTTCCAGAGCCTTATTCTCTCGAACGTGACGTTAAAAAATAATCATACAAAGTAATATCTTTGGTGTAATACCATTGATATAACTATGGTGTAATATCATCAATAAATACTATTTTTGCTTTGAAAGATTACTACAATATTGATTTTTTTTTACTCCACGAAGCAATGAAACAATCGGAACGTTCACCTGATGGTAAGTGATACGCCCACCTATAACAACGTGGCGCTAGTTAGAATGGTATCCCCAGCACTACATTGTGCTGGACGCCTGAGATATAAGACGTTAAGTCTTGTTATCCTAATAATTACCCTAGCTACACCGCCCTTCAAACGGGAATGCAAAATATTTTCACTACTGTTTGGCGTCAAGAATAAGAAGCCGTGATGGTACCTACCTAGACGGTCAGGGGCAATAGAGATTTACCGCCATTTTAGATTTTTCTTCCATATTTCGCTGCTTGTTTTTCTAAAAATGTTTAAAATATGTTTTTATAAATTAATCATAATCTGAAATTAGCATATTGATTAAGGTAAAAAAATCAAAAAATTATTATGTAACTTTCTTTTAGCATAAAAACTGTATTATAAAGCATGGAAATTAAGCTTTAAAATTGAAAAATTAGCTATGACTTTTATTTGAAAATTTTTAGGCTCCACGAAGATATCTACAGCCTTTAATTTCACTTAAAAAATATTTTGACACTTTATATTCTAATATATTGTTGCAAAACGTAGAAAGCTTTGCTAAACAATAACTTTAATTATGTTGAGAAATTCGCGTAAACTTCTGAGAATAGGATATCCACGTCGCTATTTATGTCAAGAAACAAGTTATCGGTATTCAAATGCATAATACTAAATGTCGCAATTTACTGTTAAACAGTCCTATTAAAAAAGCATTTGCATTTTTTATTTTTTGCAGATATTGTCAAATTAAGCATTTCAGCGGAATGACACAATACCCTCTTGGCTTCAAAAGCCGAAAAGAATCTCCAATTATTAACTTATATCAACGCCGATCAATGTTTATTCAAACTCAAGATACACCAAATCCAAATAGTTTAAAGTTTTTACCTGGCACGAAAGTTCTTGAAACCGGTCAAACTATTGATTTTCCAAACATTGGATCAGCACAGTGCAGTCCTTTAGGTATTCTATGTAATATCTGTCTTGCATTTTTCTCAGGGCTTGAAATGAGTTACAGTTAATGTAATTGTGCTTTCATGTCATAACGGCGTAAGTCTCAAATACACATGAATAATAAGTATGATAAAAATAAGTTGTAATCATAATAATAAATACTATTTGAAATTGTATTACTAGAAAACTAATTATTTTGGACTACATTGATATATTTGTAAATTTTTAGCTAAAATGATATTTCGAATTGATGGTGTAAAAGCAGTATTTTTTGGCTCTGATTTTATTACTGTCACTAAACAAGATGATGATGTTGAGTGGAAATTGCTTAAACCTGAAATATTTGCTACTATAATGGACTTCTTTGCTAGTGGACTACCCATCATAACTAATGCAAAACCATCAGGAGACACTCGTAAGTTGTTTATTTTTCTTTTACCATTGAGAATAACAAAATATATATTTTTTTTGGTTAGAGATACATATATCCATTGTAATCATTTGATACCAAGAACAGTCAATTTAAAAACCTTTTTCTTTGTAAATTTTTATTAGAATCTTGTAATAATAATCTATAAAATATTTAATCATATTTTTTATATTAAAGTCAAGAAGTAAAACATGTGACATTCTTGGTTATAAGAATGTTTTATATTTACAAAATAGGATATTACTTTGTGTTAAAAAAATTCTTGTTCTTTGTCATAACCTCATGACTGAGGGACGTGACTATGATGCGTTGCCCTGGCCACCATTTCTTTCCAGACATTTCTGTCGTGCGCCATTTGGATGGATGATTGTAGGGTAGCTCCCGTTGCGTCCTGAAATTTCTTACACATATCCTTTTTATTTACATTTCTTTCCCAGGTACAACAATTGCTTTATTCAAGATTTTGCTCTTATCTACTATTATTTGCTATTTAAGTATGCTTCATAAAATCTCATAAATCTACGATTTTAAAAATAAAGACTTCCAATGTCAAAAACAAATATTATTTTAATAAAAATAATTCTTCAACACCTTTAATTCTTTAATTTTATTTTGGAAGTCTTCTATTTATAAACTGACACTAATTGTTTTTTATTTATCATATTTTTTCAGAAATAAATGAAGATGATGATGAAATAGTTCAAATGATCAAAGAACTATTGGATACTAGAATAAGGCCAACTGTGCAAGAAGATGGTGGCGATGTTTTATTTGTTGATTTCAAAGATGGAGTGTTAAGGCTTAAAATGCAAGGATCGTGTTCCTCTTGTCCAAGTTCAATTGTAACTTTAAAAAATGGAGTTAGTCTCATTTAAAGTTGTAACTGCCGTAAAATATTTATATTCATGATATAATATACATGCACCTTTGTTTTAGTACAATTAAAGGTTGTTTATGATTTTAGGTTCAAAACATGATGCAATTTTATATTCCTGAAGTGCTAGCTGTGGAACAAATTGATGATGAAGGAGAGAAGCTAAGTGAAAAAATATTCAAAGAATTTGAGCACATTAAAACTCAGGAGAAAAATGAACAAAAGTGAACATAATAATTTAATTTTAATTTTAATATAAATATGTATAGAGGACATTTGTAATAGCATTAGTTTTGCTAATAACATTTTGTTGCAATGAATATAAATATTAAAAATTAGGAATAAGTTGTTTTACATTTGTTATGATTTTATTATACCCATTTATAAAAAAGTTGGTACAAGGTCAATCAAATATAATTTTAAATTTAGATAAAGCATATGAAAGTAAAGGATGAAATAAATTGGTGAAGACAATGGGCGTAATTATTTACGGTTCCATTGCATTTAGCGTCATAATATTGTCGTCTTACATTTTAAGATGTGTGGACGCTGCAGTATTTTTATGTATATCTAAATAAAATCGACTGAAACTAGTATTCATTTATTTATCATCTTGAAAGACAAAGCTTTAATACATCAGTCTTCTAATTGAGCATTTATTTATTTATGCACATAGAAATTACAATGAAAATATAACATACATAGAAATAAGTGCAAAGGCACCAATTATCCATTATGGAATTTTTTCCAGTAGGCCTGTGGTTGGGAGATATGATTAGTGACAGTTAACGTGGTGCATTCTGTTAATACTATAGAACAAAACTAATAAACTAAATATGATCTAGGATAGCTTATAATTAAAAAGAGAGAAGAAAAACAAATTCAAATTTATAAGTATCAGGATAGCGCAAAATAATGTTCTTTAACGCGCTTTTTAAATAGTGCCACTGTCCTAGCCTCGCGAATTGCCGGAGGAATTGCATTCCAAAGTCTAACTGCGTGTATAACAAAAGAGTGAGAATATGATACGAAACTGTGGGACCGAAATTTTAGAAAGGTTTTTAGGTGAGATCTACTTTCTACATCGGATGAGTGAACAAAGGAGAATCCAACTCGCAAATATAATTGATATGACGGATTATATAGGATGTTGTGGAGGAAACAGAGAATGCGTGTGTTCCTGCGAAAACGGGTTGGGAGACACTTGAGCTGCTTCCGATACGCAGAAATGTGTTCAAACTTTTTGAGTCCAAAAACAACGAATACACAAGTTTTGCAAGCGCTTAATTTTGTTTAGTTGCTTCTCAGTTGCATCCAAAAAGCAAATATTTGCATAGTCCAGGATGGGCAGAATAAGAGATACTACGAGTAAAGTTTTAGTATTTATTGGCAAAAAAAAACTCTGGAGGCATTACTTTTGGAGAAATTTACTTTGACTACCAGCTCCGCGAGCCCCGAGTCTGATGAAACTATCAATGCTGAAATAATAACGGGAACTTCATTAAAAAAATAGCATTTAAATTTTTCCAGAAAAATTACTAAAAAAAATTCAAAATTCCCATGAAATTTCTACATGTAACAATAGCTTTTTTATCTATGTTATATCATTACAAGATTTTTTTTTATTTAATATAAGATAATTAAGATTAAAAAAAGGTAAATCGTCATACTTTCAATACAGTAACATCGGCATAGCATGGCCTTCAATAAGAACTATAAAACGATGAAATTTAATTATAGACTATATTTTTTAGTACTGATAATATATTTCAAAATAAGATTTTATGAAACTTAAAATAATTATTATTTTGAAAGGTAATATGTAATGTATATAATCTATAATCTCCAAACTGACGTATTTCTAGATTTTAAAAATGAAGAATTAAAACGGAATATTATTAAAAGAAATTTTTTTTTTGCTGTGTGTAACATATTTTGTGACGAAATTATAAAAGTAAACAATCAATTTAAAGGTAGGTTATTAAAAAATAATAATATTATAGGCACTAAAAACATGTTGAATTTATTTCCACTTTTTTCATAATACCCCGCTTTGTGTCTTAAAATTTTCATCAGGTGTTATAACAACCGCACCATTAACAACATATTATTTCGCGTTATTAATTACGTATATATGGTTAAATAAGAATTGTGGCTTAATCATGTCTTTAACTTGTATTTTGTTTTAAATTTTAGATACGATGGCGGAACAAAACAGAGGTCGTGGGCGAGGGTTAGCCTTATTACAGGCATTAAAAGCTCAGACAGTGTATCAAGCTCAATCATCAGGGGAGTCCTCAGAACCATCTCCAGGCCCCTGTGTCACACCTAGCGTTGTGAGCATACCATATTTTTCTTATACAGAATTGTACCACATGAAACAGAAAATAGTTAAATTCCAAAATCAGATTAGTGAGACATAATGATAAGAAATTTGAAGTTATCTTAAGTTTGTCTTTTTTAAATTTGTATAAGGTACATCATGGATAGGCTATAATTTTGGCATGGGATTGGTAGGGGTGTTATACTTATCAAGGCATATTTGTTAGAACCTTTTATTTGTTTATCTATTTAATCTACTTCTGACATTATGAAAGAGGCAAAAAATTTAATAATGTTAGTGCTGTCAAAAAATCTTAGCCCCTTTCATTGGATATATTATAAGGTATAGCTACCAAAATTTTAAAATAGGAATACTTGGTAATAGCCACACAGTGACATGGTAATATATGAGGATAATGGTTAAATCTTCTAAATATACAATGTGCTTATTAACTGCAAAATGTGTTCTTCAAAGCACATTGATTACTCAGTCATGATTGTAGAAAAAATTTGTTACCTAAAAACTTTACGATAAAAGGATACATATCTGTTAAGATGTAGTTTTTTCTATTGTTTTTGTTCTTATCAGTTAAGTTTCACTTTGACAAGCTTGTGTGGATTAAGTTACTTAAAAAAGAAGAAAACAATTTATTTAATAAGTTATTTAAGAAGAATATTGTTAACAATTAATAATGTTTTTCAGATTAGTTCAGCTATAACTGCATCTTCAACTACAATAGGGGGAAGAGGCAGAGTTGCTGCAATGATGTTATCAAAAATGCAACAGAAGCCTAAAGGTATATTTATTAAATGACATAAGCTTTATAATAGAATGTGATTATAAAACGACAGCACACTTAGAACTGGTTTGTGTAAACTGAACTTTGTATAAAATTAGAGATTTGTTTAGCATTTAATTGGTTAAGAATGTCTTACCTATAAAGAGGTGTAGTCCAATGTTATATTTACTTGTCTTTGTCACAAAAATTTAAATATTAAGTGTTTTTGTATCTTTCTCATATTTCCATCAGCTGTACATTAATATTCTCTATTTTATTGCTCCTGAGAATAACATGTATTTGGTGTCAAGAACTTTTGAGAGTTCTTCATTTTCTTTGTTAGGCATCTTCAAAATTGTTTCCTGTTATGTTGCCTATCTTTTTTAAGTGTTATTAATGTAATACCAAAACTACAAATTTGTTTTTTGATTTGGAATGTAAAATTTTATTCAACCAACAACGTTTGACTTCAATTGCATAAGGTGTTAAGTAATATTGCAGCTGTGAATTGTGTAGAGCTCTCATCTAAAACACTATGTCTCTTATATATCGACAGCCAGAACACAGTAAAGCTGTTGTGATGTCAAATTTGCAACATGAGGCCAGTGGCTAGCTAGATAGATTAAATAAAATACTACTCCTCTCTAAATTCCACAACATATGGCACTGGATTAGTTACTACTATAGAAATCGAAATGTTACTAGACAAGCGGTTTAAGACTGCACTGAAGAAACAGTCAAAATTTAAATCCCTTATATTATCTAGATAAAAAAATCCATGCAATCCAATAAAATTATTACGAAAATTGTTTATTATTTTTCAAATTGTTAATTAAACATTATAATCATAATCAATGTTAATAAAATTGTTTTTTTGAACACAGAAGTGGCATTAGTACCAGCTTCAGATTCTAGCCCGTCTACACCAGTTGGTGCAGGAAGAGGAATTAAACTATTACTAAATTTGTAAGTTAATCGAATTGGTTTAAAACAATTTAGAGAAGCCTGAATAAAATTATTAAACATGCACTTTACAAATATTAAAAAGTAGTTCGGCACTGCTTGATTTCTTATTACACACACTTTTATTTATATGCTATTCTTAATAGTCTATTGTTATATTATAACAATTTAGAAAAGCTCAAATGGCCCAGAACCAAACGCGAGTGGGGTTGAAGGAAGTGGAACAAGTGACACAGGAGATAGCACAAAGTACCATTTCATCATCACAGGCATCAACAGTTGCAAAAAGTAAATATATTGTAAGTATATTAGGTAAAATGCATTGAGAAATGATATAATAATTAAACAGTATGTATAAATGAGAATAGATAATTTATGCTTAAAATAGCAAATTTATATAATTGCTATTATAATTCTTTAATAAATGATGTTTAATTGAAAGTGGTTTGTTGAACTAAGTTTTAAATGAATATATGAGGAGGAAACCGTGAGGATATTTGAAAAGATACCATAGTTTCTAGTATGAAGTCGAGAGTTTTTAGTGATAGTGAAATAAGAACAAGATCAAAACTTGGACAATCATGGTAATGGTATTGTTTGTTTGATCTGGGTCTTGGCTTTGCTTATTTAGTATTGCTTTTGTGTATTCAGTCCCGTTCTGTTTCTCTTATTTTATCTGATACTTGGGTTTTTTAAATTATTTTCTAAATTCAATATAAAAATTTTTAAAAACATAAACTGGAAAAATTATACATACTTAATATTTAGCTAATAAATGAAATAAAAAAATAAAATCTAAAAAATATTAATATTTTTTCAAACAGTGGTAGTTTACTGTTCATATTTAGTGTTAAAATATAGTGAAGTAAATTGGAAATTCCAAATGTATAAAAATATTTTATTTCTAGAAGAAAAGAATATGCTCAAGTTATGATAACTTTTTTAAATCACTATTTCAGCGGAATTTTTATTTTTTCTTTTAGTCTTGCATATTTAGTCTTGGTCTTGCATAATAGGTCTTGGTCTTGTTCATTCGGTCTTGGTCTTGCTCGTGAAAAATTGGTGTAATCGGTATAAACTACAAGACCAAAACCAATTTTACTCATCTCTAAAAACCCATAATCAGAGTTTGGAAAGGTCACGGGATCTTTATCTTGGAATACAACCACAACCCCTCCAATGTTATGTGAAGATTCCTAATTAAGAGATGTGTTCACTATTTCTTTTTGTACAAAATAAAGAACCCTAGTTCCTGCAATGGGTACTTCAATAATGACTTTAATATTAACACTGCAGTGGGTACCACATGTAATATTAATTAATGACTAATAGACATTTACTATGACAATCTAATTTTCTTTTGACCATAATCTTTACATTTTCAGAGAGAAGTAAAAGATACACTGCCTGTCATAAAAAAAGGTGAAACAGGGACACCTTGTGAAGTCACAGCAAACTTTATACATCTAAACATCAAGGAGAATAATGTGTTTGAATATGAAGTAAAGTATGAACCCGAGCAAGATTATAAACATCTTTGTTTTAAACTATTAAATGGTATGTTAATATATTATTCATTGAGATGGATGTCTCTGTTGCTGGAGATTTACCACCGCTTACAGAGGTACGTCCCCTATCGCAGTACTTATTTATGCTGTGAAATAGGGTGCAAACATTACTGTGCTTGGGGATGAAGAGTATTTTAGCCAGTGGAATTGCTATTTATATGTAAATTACATTATAAGATGAAAAAAAAAACGATCAACTATTTAAATCCAAAAAGCTGATAAATATTTTTTTTTTCATTACAGAACATAAACAACACTTTATTAATAAAACTTTTGACGGCACAACTCTTTACGTACCTCACATGCTACCGCAAGAGGCAACTCGACTGGTTTCAACTAATCCATATGACAATAGTAAAGTTAACATTTCGGTAAGTAAAATGTAGTTAGACTGTCGTTTAAACATTACGATATATAAATTCACGATAAATAAAAAACATAATATACACAGCTGTTTACATGTTCCGAATTTTGGAACCTGCGGTTTTCTCGCACAATAATTGAGTCACAGCTTATCACATTGGTCAAGTACTGGCTGATGAAAATTGCATATCTATGAAAGCTATTACTCTTAGAATACGACAGACTCCTGACGATGTGTAGTTTTAGGTAAGGAGCATAACTGAAACACGTCAATCGTAAGCTTGTTTGTTCTCTATTTGTACAATAGTTCCTTAATATAAGTTACAATTACAGGTTATATACTAAATTTTTCTTCACCTCAATCTCAAGATCAGTGGGTATCGAACCAGCGCCTCTTAGCATGCATAGCGCTTACTAATTAGGATAGCGTTACTAAGTAGCTTTTCCTGCATCGGAGTGGACAATAGTTTGAAATGATAATTATGATTTTTTTGTTCCCTCTGTAAACATACATATTTATGTAAAGTATTCTCTATTCATTGTCACTTGACAACACTGCAAATGAGAGAATATCTTGATTGAAGATTAACAAAAAATAACTGCTCTTCGATTAATCATTTACGATACGGCAGTGTTTACCGATGCTGAAGAAAGATTTCATATATTTAACTTCATACTTATATGAGTAATCAGGAATAAATGCAGAGACAATATGCTTATGTAATTTTAAATTCTTCCACAGATAATATTCCGGAGGACGCGTCGTTTAAGTGAAATGATACACATATATAATGTGTTGTTTAAAAGTATAATGAAGGACCTGCAGCTGGTAAGATTCGGACGTCAACATTTCAATGAGCATGCTGCTATACAAATCCCACAGTACAAGCTAGAAGTTTGGCCTGGGTAAGAGCACTCCTTTTTAATTACTATAATTACAAATATGTTTGTGCTAGTAATTACTTCAATATGTTATAGTTTTCTATGAACAACTAAATAATACATAATGTACAAATTGGTCACAGTGATCTACCAGTTAGCACTGTTTCTCTCTAGTGGTGGAACGGAAACAGCATGTTTTTGATTATTTATTTATCCATATAAATTAATAAATTACCTAATCCATAGTGCCACTGTGTCCGTTATCTAAATTTCTAATATTACTATGCCTTATTACAAATTATCTGTCCAAATACGACAAAGAAAATTACAAACATTTACACTTTAGTCATCTGATTTAGCAGATGACGAGTGAAAAATAACTTTCAGTGATGAATGGGTTATGCAAATATATAGTATTCTAATCCTGTTTCGTTGGACAAGGATCTCGTTCAGACCGAGCCAGTTCTAATTATCATGGACTTATTCGCAAATATGGTTTGAACCTTTGCGACAATGCTTCAGGAGTTATGCTCACTATATTGGTTTTAAAAAGGCTGGATTAAATTATTGATATCTTAGGTTAACATAAGGTTAAAAAAAAACTACTTCAAACTGCATTTGTGTTGCAGTACATTTAGTTGGGTAGTTGTAATTAATTCTCTTACCATAATTTGCAATTTAGTAAATGTTTTGTCCCTTTATGTTTTATTTCTTTTACTATTTTTAAGAAATACGTTCTAGTAGTATGGTTTTCACTTACTCTTGTAATGTCTTCAGGTATGTTACAGCAGTGGATGAATATGAAGGTGGACTTATGTTGACTCTTGACTCCACACATCGTATTCTACGAACACAAAATGTGTTATCATTTATAAAGGATATGGTGCAAAGTGAAGGAACCAATTGGAAGCGCGCTATGATCGACAATCTCATTGGTTGCTGTGTAATGACCACTTATAATAAGAAATTGTTTCGGTAAGGAAATTGTGAGACAAATTATTTCTGTGAAAAATTCTATACTGCCTCTGTGAAGCAATGGTTACTTGATACACAATACAGAGGTCCCTAATTCGATTAAGGAGTCACATGTTGCAGAGTTTGTATGGTGGGTGTTACAAACCAGCCTGACCAACCCACCATATCTGCCGCTATAAAACCATTGGTATGTCCAGCTGGAAATGTTTGAGTGTTCTGGTCATGCACGCTTGACTATCCACAGTCTTATTGTCACTGCCACAATGTTACGCTGAGTTCATGTGCTGCCCCATTTCTACACAAAACAATTGTTATTTTAGAGTTGACAGTATAGATGATACAATGACTCCGCGTTCAACATTTGAGAAGATGGTAAATGGAATACCTGTAAAGATCTCTTTTATCGACTACTATAAAAATAATTACGGTATTGATATAATGGATTGGGATCAGCCTTTACTAATATCCAGGTGAGTCTTTTATTTATAATTGGTTTTATTTTTTATAAAATTTAAAAAATAATAACTCAATTTCAGCTTTAACTATTTACTAGCCCATGTTTAGAGTTCTCTATTAACTCATAGTTATGAAAATACTAAGATAACCGGATGTCCTGATAACATAGTTATCATGGTGTACAGCTTTTCTTTTATTTTATGTAGGGATACGAAGCGATTGCCTGGTTCTGAAGAAGTTACTGAGTTTATGATTTGTTTAGTGCCAGAATTGTGCCAACTTACCGGCCTGACAGACGATCATAGAAGCAACTTCCGTCTGATGAAAGATGTCGCCACGTACACTCGGATAACGCCTAACCAGCGCCATGCTGCCTTTAAAAAGGTAATGCTCGGAGAAGTGGCCTTGACTCTGTTAATTATGAGAGATGGCTCGACATCCAATCCTAGGCACATTAAGTGGATTATTTATTATAAAATCTCATCTTACTATAACAATTTATCATTTTTAGTACATCCAAAACGTGTTAGAAAACGAGACGGCGTTAAGTCGCCTTTCGGGCTGGGGTATCAGCTTCGCCCAGGATACAATAAACATTACCGCGAGGACATTACCTCCTGAGACATTGTATTTCGGCAACAACGTCAAAGTACCGGGGAAACCCAACGCAGAATGGAATGTTGAGGTATCCCGGAATGCGATGATGCAGTCTGTGGATATACTACGATGGGTTATACTGTTCACCGACAGGGATAAAAATGTCACTACTGTGAGTCTAATGTAAACTCATTTTTATACTATAATAAGCTATCAGTACGTTTTTATTCCACAAAGCTGAGACGGGCATGATATTCAACTCATGGGGACTAGGAGACTAGGTGGTCTCGATCTCTTACTAATTCGGCTAGCTACTTTAATACCTAGCCTAGCTTGCCTTTAAAACCGTTACACTGTAATATCTTAATACACCTGTTACCCTTTTGTAATTAGTACTGTTTGGCAACAAAAATACGAGCTGCGGTTATATCTATGTAGACGGTGTCCACCAACAAGGCTCTACCACCAGTAACCTGCTAGTTTATTTCGAATTTTTTACCGGCTCTGCTGGCATCGACATTGCGAGTTTCCGCTAGGACGTTTGTAG
Source organism: Ornithoptera priamus (assembly GCA_029034505.1). Taxonomy (NCBI): domain Eukaryota; kingdom Metazoa; phylum Arthropoda; class Insecta; order Lepidoptera; family Papilionidae; genus Ornithoptera; species Ornithoptera priamus. Next base: position 6,330,532 of record JARDWD010000395.1, read on the forward strand.
CAGTAAGATGCGATTACATGGTACATAAACGTAACTTAATTACAGCCACTCTTCAAACCAGATCAGTTATTTATGTACATAATTGCTTGATAAAAATGCACATTATTTACTGTTTATTGGTGGTCTCCCTTGCTGCAAGCCGTCGAGGTAGGTTACCACCACAGCACCTATTTTTGCCTTCTAACAGTAGTGTGCTAACATTAGTGTGTTCCGGTTTACCTAGTTTCAAAAGCAACTAGTGGTAACCGTCACTGTTTTGCGGGGCTTCGAGATGTCGTTCAGAACGCACTAGTGCCTCTTCGCCTATGCTCATCCAGGTTTTGAGGACAGTAGAGACCGCAGCGGTGCGTTTCATAAGAGTTCATGGGGCTCTTCCGAAACCACTGAAAAAGGCCACCTTAGGGGTTTTAGTAAGTAAAAATTCCTCATAACTCTGACTTACCTCCAGAAGCAGGGTATCCGCTCGAAGGCTTCATCCGCTATAAAAAAAAGATCAGAGAGACGTTCTATTTCATAAAAATATAATGTCGTTGAAAGTGTTTATTCTATCCAATTTTTTCCCATCTAGGATTTTGTAGAAATATTAAAGCGCTGCTGTTGCCCAATGGGCATCAATGTATCGAACCCGGAGTTAATACGCTTGACCAACGACCGCACGGATTCTTACGTGGTAGCACTGAGGAAATGCATCACCTCCAATCTTCAGTTAGTAGTCGCTATATGTCCGACACAGAGAGACGACCGGTACTCCGCTATCAAAAAGATATGCTGTGTTGACAATCCAGTGCCTTCGCAGGTATGGATATACGTTAAGATAAGATATGCTGAGATTATTCTTTTACGGCATCTATAATAATGTCTACCTAGGATATTTACACAGCATTCTGAACAGATCTTACTATGAATTCTGTTGCTTAGTGTATCAAAATAAATGATTAACACCAGGATACGTTAATGCTTCAGATACATGTTTGGTAACTTGGGAAAAAGGGGAATAATTCCATAATAACCGTGATAGTCTGTAACACAGTTGTACGCAGACTCTACCGCTAGAAAGTACGGGTTCGATCCCTGTTGAGCTCGAGCTTCTGGTGACACTTGAGGATCCAACAGTCATAATTGCTGGAACAGTAAGATATTCACGAATAAGTGTTTTTCAGGTAATCAATGCGCGAACTCTAATGAACAGTCACAAAGTCCGCTCGATCACACAAAAAATTTTGCTCCAAATCAACTGCAAACTGGGGGGTACGCTGTGGAATATAAGTATACCGATGAAGTCCGCTATGATTGTGGGCATAGATTCATACCACGATGCGAGCAGAAAGAAAAGAAGTGTTTGTGGTAAGTTTAGCTGCCACGGTATAGTGGTTAAGCGTTAGCTTTGTGACACGGAGGTTCGTAGTTCGATTCCTGGATCATATGTGGTGGGGTTTGGTCGGTAGTTTTTCCGACCTCGCCTTTGTTGTTACCGTCTTCACTAATTAATCTCCTGTTATTAAAGCATTTTTGTGTTTCGGAGGTAATAATGATCAATAATGATAGATGGTAGTAAGGAGTGTTAGCCAATTGTAAGTAAAAATATTAATAAAATTTTGCAATGTAATTTTAGCTTTCATAGCATCGTACAATCAATCGATGACGCATTGGTATTCCAAAGCGGTATTTCAAGAACGGGGACAGGAGATCGTGGACAGTCTCAAGTCTTGTTTAGTTGATTCCTTAAAGCATTATTTGCGAGTCAACGGAAGACTTCCGGATAAAATTATTATTTACAGGTTTGTCTTTATCTCATCATAATTTTGGATCTACATTAATTTCGTATATGACAGACACTAAGTGTTAAATATTTGGATAATCCTTAAATTGGTAATGGCTTTGATATTTAACATTAATTTGAATATACTATCGAATGATGATGACCAGCGCAGTTTATTTCTACCATCAAACTAGTGTGCAAACATTACAGTGTTTCTTTATGCCTAGTGAAATTAGTGGCGACGAGCACAATATGATGCTGATTATATCATCATAATTAACACCACGTTGTTATGGGCTTGTTTCTTTCAGGGATGGTGTCAGTGATGGACAATTAAAACTCGTACAACAGTATGAGATTGCGCAGATGCAAATTTGCTTCTCCGTCATGGGCACAACATACAAACCAACACTCACATACATTGTTGTTCAGAAGCGTATAAACACCAGAATATTTTTAAAAAATAATACGTGTCTTGAAAATCCGTCTCCTGGCACAATTGTGGACCATGAAATAACTAGAAGAGATTGGTAAGTTTGTCTTTAGATTTTTATTATCTAAAACATTTAATTTCTAAGGATGTTCATTGACAAAGAGGCTGTGGATCTTGAAGCATGCTCGCTTGTCTCAATGCGATATCAAACTTGTTATGGTGATGTATCAGTAACTGTATTGTTTTTGCTTTTAAGGTACGATTTTCTTATTGTATCACAAAAGGTCAATCAGGGCACAGTGACACCAACGCACTACGTAGTTGTTCACGATGACAGCGGAATGACGCCGGACCAATGCCAGCGACTAACTTACAAAATGTGCCATCTGTACTACAATTGGCCAGGAACTGTTAGGGTGCCTGCACCGTGCCAGTATGCACACAAACTAGCATTCTTAGTTGGACAAAATATACATCAACAACCTTCTGAGGTTCTGACTGATAAACTTTTCTTCTTGTAAGAATTATCCTTAGATGTCTTTATCACAGGGATTGTAAATATAATAGTTAAAACGAAAACTGGCTGTGGTATATGTGTATTATTCTAAAATGTTGCCAAATATTAACTAAATAATTCAAGAATTGTTTTTCTTTGTGTCTGTTAAGTAACATATATTTTTATTTGAGAAATTGAGAAGCAAGAAGTTAGCATGGTACAAGTATGTTATGCAGAGGGATGAAGGACATATAACAAAGAAAGTAATTCAAATGAACATGGATGGTTATATGGCTAGAGGAAGACCGAAGAAATTGTGCATGGATTGTGTGAAAGTTGACATGTGTAAGAAGAGTGTGAATTCATATATGACGGCTGATAGAGGGATATGGAAGAGAAGTACATACTTTGCCGACCCCATATAGCTGGGCAGGAGGAAGAAGTAACATATATTTTTATAAGTACATCTTTTATATTGTTTTATCATCGCATAAATGATAGTTTATTTGTTATTATCATATCAAATAAATACTATGCGAATCAGTATTTAATGTTCCACTTTTTTAATTATATAATGTTTAATGCACCACCCCTTCTTAAGGTTTCTACTACATGTTCTGGGAACCTTTTCTCACATGCAAAGTCCCATTATTTTAAGTCTCATTAAATGAGAAATGTAATTTTCGGCCTTCGTTATATTAGAGTATGGGGGAGACTAATAAATAATAATTAACAAGATATTGGTAACCGTTCAGGTTTGATGTTTTTTTGTTGTTAAGTCATGGATCCTTTTCAGAAATAATGTATACTGATGAGATTAGACAATGTACAAAAAGAGTTATCTCTTTTCCAGTCATTCTTAATCTCTGGAGTGGTGGCATTGATATTGTACAATATCGATTTTATTTTGATTACACTCCGATTTGAGAGGCTTTATCAAATAATTATTTCTTGTTAACTATTTGCTGTTTTTATAGTTTACTTTTTTAAAGTGCTTTACTATTATAGAATGTTAGCTCTTAGGTTTTATAGATGAGTAATAATAACATAATCATTACTAATAAGTTACATATTATTCTAATAGTTTTTGAGGGTCTGATAAGTTAATAAATATTGTATTGTATTCTTATGATAAGTATACTTAACCCTATCTTAGATTATGAGCATGATTTGAGCTTGAAATAAAGTTATTATTATTATATAGTCAAAGGTTGTATAGTAGAATATTGAAAATACTGCAAAACTTGTTGAAGGATGGAGGGAATATATTTCACATGACATAATTAGTGATCTCCTTCTGGTAAGTGCAGCTCCGAATGACTACTAAGTAGACCGATGACCTGATGAAAATCGTTGGGATTTGATAGATTTAGGTGTTAGCTTAGTGTAAATAAAAGAAAATCGAAAGGCAACGGTTATTTTGTAACTGGTAGTCAAGTACAAAGAAAACTAAGTTTACATATAAAGCATAAGAATTAATCATAATTTGTTATGAGGACCAATCGCATAAGGGTATCACGGAGAAAAGCTTATGGTAACTTGTGAGCGTCTTCTGGCTAATCAGAGTGAAAATTTTATATATTTTTGTATTTGAAGATAAAAATACTCTATGTACATTAACAATAAGGTATTATTTATATAAAAAGTATATAAAAAGTATTATTATGAATACGTAGATGCTAAGCTCGAGCGACGGGAACATTGAAGTTCGGAATATTCCTGCGTGATCTAATCAGAAACTAGGATGTCGTTGGAAGAACCAGTGTGACCGATAAAGCCCAATGAGTCTCACGACTTCATAGCTGAAGTGGCAATGAGAAGGGTACAGAGCTCATAGAACCAATGTAAGTTGGAGACTAACATACGGTAAGCAGACTTACAGTTAGTGGGTTGTTTACCATCATTGATTCAAGCTTTTTTTTTGTCTACGTAATCAAACATTACAGGACTGTGTTTTGTGGAGAACAGTGCAAAAGAAATATCCAGTTGCGGATATTCATCGGTGTCGATGATGATGATGACCCCGGTATAAAATTTTGTTGTAACATTTATAAGAATTTTCACCATATATAAAATATAAAAATAAATCCCTAAAAATGTTAGTTACGTATAAAATCTGGTCCATATATCAGTTACATCTTCATGATGGCTGACGTGTTTGTACTGAAATTTGTTTATAATCCGAGCATTTGTTTATAAATAATCATATAGTCAATTCAAAAGATTTGTTTAAAGTGCCTACAGGTGTGAAGTAAAATATATTTTAACTCCTACATAAATTTGAATAAACTATTATTTTTAATATACTGTAACGTAAATAATGTATGTTAAAATAAATTCGGAGTCTATTAAATTATATGATTGTGTGAGGTCATGAATAGTTCATGATATTTGCGATGGAAATCGATTTCGGAAACGTGGACTCGATCGTGGAGCGATTTGCTGGTGATTAATTTTCAATATTTGTTAATAGATTTTTAACAGGTCTGTCAAAATCATCTTGATTTTACTGATGTTCGAAAATTTTTAACGGATACCTCAGTGTGGTCCTGCAACTCACAAATTCGTTCACATCGGGTGATAAATGTTTATGAACGTCGTAAAATACTTTTAAACATTACGTAATATCCGTCAAAATGTTTACTTCCATTTTTTTAATAATTTGTTAAATTTTTTGCTATTTCATTAAATTTTGTTAATTTCTTTTCGTTTTTGTTAACTAAACTAACTACACTGTTTCGTTGGAGTACATTTATTAAATTAGTTGGTTAAAAATTGCAAGGTTTTAAAATAAGTTCGAAAGGTTGTGAAAATACGAAGCGGTAATGGCTCAATTATAATTGTGCAGGAACCACCGTAGGAACTTCTAGGGCAAGGAAACTTTGCCTTAGAAGTCATTGACATGCCCTTCGACCAACCTTTGCGATGGTCATGCATACTAATAATTAAATTTAAGCATTAAGATCTTTAATAAAAAATTGTTAAAAATTTTGTCTTATCACTATCCCCATGGAATCTTGAGGCCATTGAAAATATATTTATTGTCGGAACCTTTTTACTTTCAAATACACCGATGTCGATGATTCGTTTCCGTCACCGCTTTACGGCAGCGCTATGGTAACGATCACACCAATGTGCATCGTATAACCGTTGGTAACTAATGTCTTCGTATCAAACATCCAGACGTTGTTGCAGCCAAGAGAACCGAGTCCTTTCAGCCTCTCTCCTTGCGCCTCAAAAGTTGGAGCAAGCAAAAAATATGTACTGGTGTTTTAATAATTCTACGCTTACATAAGTAATCTGACGATGAGACGGTTATGGGAAAGGAAAATCCTTGGGCAGAGAGGGGCCAGGTCCAAGCAAACGATTGCCGTCTGTGAGGTGGACGACCTGGTGACGATCGGCAACGGAGAATTTGATGGAGTAGTTAAAAGACCCGGCGGTCTAGAAATCGGTTAGGGAAGCCTTCAGCAGTAAACGATAACAACCTGTAATGATGATCTTAATAATTAATCCAAATGTTGTGTTGATTCTAATTATTGGTATTAAAATTTATTGAGCCAAGAAGGTTGTATGTATTTGATAGATCGGATTCAAAATATATTTTAGACATGTCGTAATGAGTTAAAACATTGAAATATGTTTCGGAACAAATTCTATCCTGTCTATGACTAGGTTTCGGTGAAGGCGACGCGTTACCTTGAATTTCAATGTAGGTAACCTGTTTTTTTTGCTAGTGAATTAAACAACTATTACACCGTCTGACAGGCAAGCAGGCCAACTGACACGCATTTGTTCAATTATATGTAAGATAATCGCCAGAGACAGGACTTAAAAAAAACTAAAAGAAATTAGCATTAAGTTAAATATGAACCGCAACGATACATTGCATTTTGGTAAATATTGAACATAATCTTTATAGAATCTATTAAGATCAATGTATAATAATTAACTCGGACTTAAATTATTGGTCTTTTGCGTAAAATTATTACAACTCATAAAATTATAAAAAAAATCCAGTTTGATTAATGTTATGATATTATAGAAATATTGTAATTTAACATTCGCATCAAATGTTTATCAACATCTTTAGCCTACATAAATTGCGGGACAAACGCGCTCATCAAAAATTCCACATCCATAGCTCTTGGGCTGAAGCCTCCAAGGCTGCTTCCAAATTGCATAGAGCCGTAGTCTTTAATAGAACGTACCGTAGTTTATAAGGTCTATCTTATTAAAGCCTTCACAGAGATCAGCTTGTTCGAGAGCTTGGTGTTGGTTAAGTTAATGTGTGACGTTTTGTAATAACTTGAAACAATCTTCATACGGTACACGACTCAGGAATGTGATGGGTGACTATGCCTGTATTAGTCTTAAATATATTGAAGTTCTACATCCTCTGAAGGCTTTGTCTGATTTTTAACGTGTTGAGCATGATTTTTAAAAAGTATTAGCTCCAGCAAACCACTGTTTTTTTTATTCAAGTAAGCGATAAGACAAGAGGGACATTCACCTGATGGTATGTGATACTCCTGGCAATAATAACGTGGCGCCAATTAGGATTGTGTATAAATCACTACATTGTGCTCGTCGTCTTGAGACAAGATGTTAAGTATCGTTGCTCCAGTAAATACTCTAGCTACAGCGCTTTTCAAACCGGAATACAGTAATGTTTGCACATTATTGTTTGGCGGCAGTAATAGGCGCTGTGCTAGTACCTACCTGGACGGACTCCGGCAGCAGAGACATCATCGTGTGGTGCTTTCTTCAAACTGATGGGAGATAGACAAAGATCGACCACCAGTAAGAATCACACATTAAATATTCAAAATCACAGTTTGAGTGAATCTTTATTAATCAATAAAGAGGAATAATGCGGTTCTGGAATACACCACGAACAAAACGAATGAAGCTGATTGGATAATGGGTTCAATTACATTGCGAAGGTTGCTCTTGGATTGCACTAATCAGTCTGAAATATTTTGTCCTAATTACCACGGAATTGAGTTTCCCCGAGGCATTGTTTGACAGGAGACGGGTTGCGCACGCGGTTTAGACGGATGTGAATTAGTTATCTCCGTACCAAGTCACTTGAAGTAACAGCGATGTTAAAAATGTAATCTCGACTACATTGAGTTCTTTGTTTCACTAACCTTACAACTTTATTACTACTTACAGTAATGGACAGGGAGGTGTATTTTGCATTCATTCGTTGTGACCCTTAGTTAACTTAAAAGAAGAGGTACATCAATACGTCTATTTTGTAATCAAGAGGAATTATTTTGTTTTTGTGTTTAGTCGGAAATAAGACAAAACTTGAAAGTTTTGGAATTTTAACTCTTTAAGATGCTAGAATAAGAATAAGGTTAAAACATATAATTATAATGTATTAAAATGTGATATAAAACATCACCGTACAAAATTTCATATCTGTCTTTCTGTGTAAATAAATAGTTATAAACAGTGTAATTTTACATATTTTTTTTATTCTACTTAGCGATGGGACAAGCGGTACGTTCTCCTGATGATAAGTAATACATGTGCCCATAGCAGCGAAGGGCTAGTAAGCATGATTTACACTACACTACATTGCGATCGTCCCTTTGAAACATAAGATGTTGTTTTATTAACCTAGCAATGCTTGCACACTACTCTTTGATGGAGTTGCAGTGGTATCAACCTAGATGATCTCTGGTAATAGACCTACCACCAGTAAACTAATATATATAATAAGTAAAATAATTTTTTGGTAATAATTTTATATAATATTTTTTTATTATATCATGGTTCTAATTTTCCTTGTTTTTTTGCATATAAAAATTTCCCAGCCTCTCGATCTATATATCTGTGTCATTTCAGAAACAGGCGACACTTAGGTAAATATGAAACAATACTTAGATTCTCTACCTGTCAACATAGATACGTAGACATTTTCTTTTACCTAAAACGACTATTTTATCACCCGTTATGTATCATATACATTTAAAATGATAGCCAATAGTTGTTCATTCCGAGCACATAGATCGTTAGATAAAATGATCATATCTACGATCTAATTATCGCTACGTTTTCTATTGAAAATATCAATTGGCTTTGAATGCAATGAAAAGTCGTTTTTGTGTTTATCGCATAAGCCCTAAAATAGTTTACTGGCCCGTAGAAGTTCCTTGCTCTGAACAAATATTCGTCACGGTCCCAGGCGAGCGGATGTTAAAAAAAAAAATGAATCGATGAGCGCCTTGTGAGGCCTAATTAAGATATGTAAGCGATATGACCAACCCGCCGTTGTTTCGATCACCATTGTCCCTTTTGTGGTACAACGGCTCGATGTTGAACAGTTTGAGCCTTTACTTTATAAAACATATGCCATATTATGTGTTAAGAAGTTTTTATATAAGCTGTTTATAGATCACACAGCGTACCACAAGAGCACTGAACATGAATATTAGCACTTATACACTAAGGAAAATTCAAATCATGTATGATATGGAAGGGCGAGGTGTCCTAACACAAGCATTGTAATGCCTAAAGGAGACGTTAAAAACTATTACGGATATTTTATGTATGTTGTCAAATAAATAATTTTTATTTATTTCTCTACACAAATTACAGTTTTTTATACGAAAAATCTAATATATATCTAATATGCAACAGTATTTTCAATATGTGTACTACTTGACTCATATATACGCACTCTATCTATATGTTACATATAGGAGATATCCAGAGATTAATTTACTCATCACGAGATCACAGACACTATTAGAAGTAAACACTTAAAATTTGGTAGAGATGTTGTTTCTGTCATTTAAATGGATTTTACGAACATTTTTTCCGAAAGAGAGTTGCAGGGTTGTTAATAACGGGAAGGGGCGGCGGGTTGTCGCCGGGCGGGAATATTCCTGACAAATTTTAAGTCTAAATTTCTAATTGTATATTATAACTTTACTTTGAGGTTCTTTGGGGGTTAATATTTTCATGAATTTTCTTTTTATATTTATATAACGGTAATCATTTTTTTATATGTAATGGATCTGAATAGTAGTGCAAGGTGATTTATAATAATAAGGCTACATTAATTCGCAGCCCACCGGTCTCGCAACGCTGAAGGTAACGGATGGCCGGAACATCTCCGGACTAAGCATGGGCGGAGGTAGGCTTATAAATATTTGGTTGCTTTTTTCTTTAATTGAAAGTGTCGAAGACGTTGTTAAGCGTGGGTTGACTTTACGAATTATAGACCATTGTTCCGGATCGGCCGGGCTACATCGATTTTATTTTAAATTCGACCGCTGTACATTAACTTTTTTATTTCTGTGATATTTAGTATCGCTTAAATTTTTTTTTATGAACTAGTCATGCGACTTGAAACTTATTACTGGAAATCTTGAGTTTTATTTAACTAAATATAACAGGTGCTTTGGTTGTATACAATTCAGATTGTATGTAGTTCGTCGATGGAAACTCTAAAACCATTTTTATCCTTCATTATTCTATATTATTATAATGAATATTTATATCCATTACTTAAGATAGTATTCAGTTACTGGTGGTAGGTTTCTGTAGCCGGAGACCGTCTAATAAGGTACCATTGTAGCTCGTATTTCTACCGTCAAATAGTAGTATGCAAACACTACTGTGTTTTGGTTTGAGGGGCTTTGTAGATAATGACATTACTAGGGTTACGAGATATAACATCTTATGCCTCAAGGCGAACTCATGGTGGTGCTGTGTATACCATCCTAACTGGCTCCTCATTGTCATGGGCAGGAGCTCCCAAGTATTTTTTTTTCCTGAGAATACTAAACATTATGTTTATCTTAATCTATTCTATTTGTGACGAAATCTTAAAAAAAATTTAAAATGGTTTCAGGGTTTGCATACGGCCAAATTAATTTTAACGTTTGTTGTACTATCATCGTGATCTCAGTTTATTGATGTCTAGTACTGAACATAGTCATAGCCCTCATTAATTGATTTACAGTAAGATTGTTCGAAAGCTGCTATATAGATTCCTTGCTATCTTTACTTTGTCGTCGATACACTAAACAAGTGATCGTATCACGCTGCGGTTGACAAACCGTGGTTTTCAAGAATCTCCGTGCTTCCTCGCCTCTTCAGTCCATTGCCAGTTCAGATTACTAATTGATATTTAAAGGATATAGCAATATAATTTTCGAGCCTAATTCGGTACTGTGTTATCGATGTCAATCGTTTTTACTAGCAATATATAAAAATTATAGGTAAATCTTACACTTGCTTTCAGGTGAACTTACTACTCGTATATTAAGTACAATGTATAATGTTTTTTTATTAATTATGCTATGAATATGGTCATTATTTGATTATATTCACTTAACATGTAATCTAAGAAACATACATAACATTTAACGCTTTGTAAAGTTATGCCGGGTTGTGATGAAATATGTTAGACCTATAACAATGTTATACTTACGTTTATCTAAATAACATCACTGCTTTTGAATAAGCATGAAATCGTTAAAACCTAACACGGTTTTACGTAATGGAAACTCGTTGGTGTCCGTTGAAAAATTTTTAAACAATGTCTCATTCCGCAACATTCGTCATCCGAGAGCCGTTCGGTTCGTAAGTTAATTTAAACATGTATTCGGCAAGAGCGCCGTGCAATATGCGGGCTTAAGCAATAACATGCTTATTAAATCATGAAGAGTTTTTACGATACCGACTAGGCGTGTGCCGGCGAACTCCGTAAATACCGCATTTGCATCCCGGCCGAAGCCCGCCGCAGAAACCGACTCAATCGATCGCTAAAAAAAATTCATCGCATTATACTCGCCGCGTACCTATAAAGCGTGCGTTGGGAACGCTGCAACCACCACACAAAGCACAATCCATTTACGACCTTAGCTAATTAAACTTAAAGGCTTAAGTTAAAGCTTTTAGTGTATTACATAAGGCCTCACAAACTGTTGTTATGTGACTACAATAATACGTGCACTGGGCCGGCGCGCGCGCAGTCTGATCTGACCACTACTGTGCATTTCCCACGGGCTGCGTATTCCGTCGTCTCTTTCGCTCTGCATAGCGCTGTCGCGTTTGCTCCTGATGGACTGGCTCTCTTACGTTAAACGAAGCACACCCACACACGGTGTCGGGTATTTCAGTTTGTTGCGAGGAGACCGACATAGATTAGGTACGTCAGGCGGCAGATCGCTTGTACCAACTTTGTTCTCGATGTTACGATAAAGTCATGATGTAACCAGTCTTAGAGATTATTATAGAGCATATTTAGAAGACTTTAGTTTGGTAAAATAATTATAAACAAACTATATGGTAAAAAATAACCTAACAAAGGGACATAGTTTAATATTACTACATACACATAATTACTGAAGTTCTTTTATTATTACTTGTAATTGTTACATTCTTTTTTATCTTTTCTTATTAGATTATTCATCAGATTTTAATATAACTTTTTTTTTATTCTACGAAGCGACGAGACGAGCAGAACTTTCTTCAAGTGACACGCCCGCCCATAACATAACGTGGCGCTAGTTTGGCTAATATACACTACTTAACATTATGCTTGTCGCCTTGAGACATGATGTTGATTCTCGTTACCCCAGTAATTTCACTAGCCACAGCGTTCTTCAAACCACAACACAGTATTGTTTGCACACTACTGTTTACTGAGATGGTGACCGGCAACAGTTAAGCATAGATCGAACTGAAATATAATAATAGTTATAAGTTTAAGGTACGAACAATGAATGTGTAAATAAGGTATATATTCGCGTAAATATAAACATTCGTTTCTACATTATATAATACATAAGTATTAAATGAAGAGATGTAATATATAAATATAAAGTGAAAATTTGTTGATTTCACATTAATGAACAGACCATAAACACTTGAATTTTATTTATATATATACTAGCTGTTCTCCGCCCGCTTTACTGGCTGTAATATAAAATTAGACTTGAAATTTGTCTGAAATATTCCTTGAGAGCAACCGCAATCGCAGAACAGCAGAACTTTCTATGATCAGTCGTTACTATAGCAACTGAATAATTAATACGAAATAAAAAAAAATGTAAAAAATAAAAAGGAATAAAATGACGAAGGATATATGAAATTTAAAACATAAATAGTCTATAGCCTCATACATGTCATTTCGCGTCGAATGGTCTTGTTCTCACGTGATATCACTAGTTATCACGTGATTGCAAAACAAAGAAAATCAAGTTTCATTTTATATATATATAGTATAGTTACAGGTTTACATAAGTACAATTACGTTTTATGATATTTTTATGGGTTATTGAAGATGTTACGATATTATCATAAATCGTCATCATCGTCATCATCAGCCGATAAACACCAAAGATCCTCACATCGATCGGGTAAGGAATTATATGTGGGGATGTGGGTCATTTCCCACCACGCTGGCATATTGCGGGTTGGTGGGAGCCTAGTTTGTTTACTAGCAGGGTGCGCCACGAGCAGAAGAGGTTGGCTTGGCTCCCGTGACTTGTTACGCGGGAACCCTTACCCCTCTTATCATAAATAGAAGTTTGAATTTTCTTTTACACATGTATATCTAATACATCATCATCATCAGCCCATAGACGTCCACTGCTGGACAAACCCTTCCCCCAAAGATCTCTAAATACAGTTAGCATAGGCTCCGGTAACTCTGAGCATTAAAGGCTGTGGTAAATAGATGTTCACATAAGCCTCGTTTGGTGATTAGCACGGTGCACTACGAGTAGTTGAGGTTGGCTTAGGTCCCGTATTGTTGTGCGGGGCTCCATACAGACCATATCTAATACGTCTTACTTCCGCAAGATTGCTATTGCGATGGAACAATAGAAAAGAAAAGGATTTTCTTTTTTATAACGATACTACCGATTAAAAGATATACAGCTGTTCAGTAAATGTACTAACAAAAGCTAAAGATCGACTTTTAGGAAATGATGTTTTAAGTAGATAGTAGCGTGACCGTCACGCCACTGATGAGCAAAGCAAGATAGACCAAGACTTGGATAGTCTTGGCATTTGTCTTAGTCTTGTTCGTGTGAAATTGGTTTCAAAGTACAATTTTACTCATCAAGTTGTAAATTACAACGGTGTTAAGTTATCGATTTTTCCTATAATTAAATGTTACATTAATTATTTTAATGTCTCTTTAAAATTACCTACCTGTTACTCTGTTATCTTTAAATAAGTCAATTTAAAGTAATTTTCTTTTTGGATTTATTTGTTCCACACTTACCTATTAATTTCTACTTTCAGTAATTGCCATTAACCTTTCATACCCTTAACTGCTGATACAGTAATGATAAATATCATTCTCCTCCATCCGTTCGAGTGAAAGGTAATAGATGTAAAAGATCCGGAAGGGCTAAAGTATAGATCGTATCCTATGAATCTAACTATGGAATACCTCATCCAAAGACAATGATACTGGAGTTATTAATTTTTCAAATATTTTTCAAAAAATTCTCGATTTTGTAGAAAAAATTCGATGATTATATTTATTACTTATTTCTACACAATTTTTAGTGTAATAATTATTGTTTAATCATTGTTTTATTAAATTAGAATAAAAGCTATCATTTAGAAGCTAAAACTTTTAAATTAGGTTTTTTGAAAGTCGTGACAGTAAAAAATAAGGCGTCATACTTACATATTTATTGAATCTTAAAACAAAAATTTTATTTATAAAAAATACGTATAAAGTACATAAATAAGTACCTGACCTCCTATCCGACGAGGTATAAGAAAGTATATATTTTCTAAAATTAAAAAAAAAACACTTGTTATAAAGCCAGGTACCATGAAATATCAAACTGTAGAGACTCATAAAAGTAGACGCCGCGCCGGATTTGACCCTTTTGTTGTTGTTGTAACACGTGCAATTACATTATTTTTGTATGGGATATTCCATACATAGATAGATAGGATACGAGCTATACTTTAGCCCCTCCAGATCTTTTCCATCTATTACCTTTCACCATATATATTCGTATGACAGAACTATATATCAGCTAAGCTTTTAAGGGTTCCCGCTCAGCAACTTAGGCGTTCCAAGCCAACGTCATCTGCTGGCGGTGCACCCTGGTAATCAACAAAGGAGTTTTTGGCTTTTATCAACACGCGTTGGGCCCCTATATGAATCCCTACCGGATCGGTCCCTATCATTAATTTCTGGACGTTTATCGGCAGATTATGATGAAATCAGTATTATCTTTACTTAGCTATGAAACTACAAATGAATGTTTACAATTTTGCACCCGCTACAGCATTACTCTTGTATAACTTGTTATAACTTACGACGGAAACGCCGTTCGTTATTACACAACGAGCGCCGCATGCGATATCTACCGCTGCAGATGATTATTTAAGAGCTATTCGATGTTACTAAACACCTTAATTCAATTAGATAGAGTTACTCGGCCGATTTAGAAGTCTTATTTGTATAGTGATAGAGTCCCGATCGCGGGCGCAAATTTTATTGGATGCTTTAGCCTACTGATCGTCTAGCAATAAAGTTTAACGCGTGAGGTGCCCTGCGGAGTCCGTATAAACAAGGTGCCCCTGCGCATATCTTTATTTGCATAGTTATCCCTTTGTTTTATTGCAACAAAATCGCTTGGATGCTCGCTGAGTGCTCGCTAAAACAATAATTTTATCCTTCCACTCCTTTTATTGCGTGATTCTTTCTGAACTTTTTTATCAACATATTTATGTGGAACTCTGGCGGAGGGAGGCTGTCTTCGAGATAAGGCAACTTAAAAAGTTTTGATGGGCTCTTCCATTCGAGCGTAATAATCGCAAATACCCATTTTTAAACGCGGTTGCCAAAAACTTTACGACACTTTTACTCCGAATGAATTTCACACAAGAAAGGTTTTTCATATTTTAGTTTTTTAAATGCACTTATCGCTTTAATAGCCAAATATATTATGAAAACTCAACAGGCTTTTTAAAATATAATATAATGAACATATTTCTACTGTATATGTATTGCACGTACATGTTACTGGTGCACGGTACATCGCACTTTATTATAACTGTCTTTCCTTCGTCAGATTGCTAGAAAGACTCTTTTAGGGTTAAGAACACAGTTTTTGATACATCTTGTTATTTATTTTTAATAATTTATATGTATATCTCAATGTATGAGTACATTAGCAATTAAATAAATATATTAATTCATATTTCAATGACCATATCGATGAGGTGTAACGGTTCCGGCACTATTCACGGAAACCGAGTCAATCTCACTTGCTCATGGTGCACCCTGCTATTCAACAAATGAGGCTCTCTCTCACTCTCGGGCTCCCAATAATTCGAATTGAGCCAGCGTGGTAAGAAATGGCTCAATTCTCCTCAGCCGTAGTCGATCCCTGTCAGAATCTTTAAAGGAAGCCTGTGTCCAGCAGTGGACGTCTATCGGGTAATGACGGTGACAATATTTCAATGCATATGAATTTAAAGAAAAAGTTTTGTTTTACTCATTTTATAGACTGCTAATGAAGTTTATTTCTCCATTGATAAAAGTATTAGCGTTATGAAAAAAAAAATTATAACTAGAGTATTAAATGAATATTTAAATAGGCTTTACTATCTGCAGTTCAAGTAATAGTTAGGTGAAGTATTTTTTGTACAGAATGACTTAATCGTAAACCTTGTCCAACGCCATCGTAGTATAAGACGTTAGTCAGTCAACCTGAGGTTGGTTTCAGAGCGACCGCTGGCAAAGTGTTTCAGCTCATCGCCTCGGGCCCTCCGCCGTGGGAACGCCGGGCAGCCTCCGAGATCTACACCCTTCACCGCGCCAACAAATTGATACATATGTATCGAACATTCTAATACTGCTAAGCTTCGATTGCAATTATGATTGCGTCCGCGTCGTTGTTATTATTATTATTATTATAACGTTATTACTTATTGCTATTCGTGTTATATGTTCTATTTATGTATATATTTGTCATTGGATTTGTCAGTAACTCTTTAAGAGTTCAGGTAGCGTGGCTCTGAAACTCCTTGCTAGAGGATTTTAGGAGAGCTCCAAATAATGGAGTTTTTAGGAGAATGGCAAATTACAGTACTGTTATTTGAGCACAGTTAAAACTAGTTTCTCCTCATCTATCATATGCATTTCCGAATAGTTCTGTAGGTATAGACTGATAGAGATATGCACGTGTCTGCATGCATTATTTTGATTTGTATTGATTTATATATAGTTTGTATGTATGTTAGATATTGTTTAAAACCCCTGAACAGGTTCCCGCCTTGTCGATGGCGGTAGGACCTTAGTAACCGTGACTTGGTCACTCAACAGTGAAGCTAAGAAGAACTCACCCGGCCGTCTGCCGGAGGCTGAAGATGTGTGCCGGTAGGCTGCAGAGGTAGGTTTCCACTGCCCTTCACAGCTGTGATGGAGTCGCGGAGGAAGGAGTGTCGGTATCGTGGTTTGCCGCTCACTGTACCCTCCGCCATCTAAGCTATATCGCACCGCTGATGCGGCGGTGGTAGGGCCGCGGAAGAGGAGGAGTATTTCGTTTCGATACTCTCGCCATCCTCCGCGGCCGTATAACGGTTGGCGACGGAGTCCAAGACCAAGTTCGCCATAGGGAGTCGAAAGAGTTTTCCCTCTTTGTTCCCATGGCCTCTGGCTGATAGACTCGGGGAGATCCGTTGCCCGCGTGACGATATGAGGCCGAGAGGAGTGCGTGCTGTATGTTTCGGCGCGCTCTTACAGAGGTGGAAAGAGGAGGAGTCTCCTCTCCGAGATGGAGCTGCGCGGTGCAGCCGGCGCTGGCGATCAGAACACGTTAATTTTTGCACAGTACTGTTTGGCGGCAGTAATTTGCGTTGTGGCGGTACCTACTCGTACCTAGACGGACTCTGACAATGGATACCTACCACCAGTTGTTGGAATAGCTTGTAGAATCTCTCTCGGTTAGACTTCAAGATTTATTTCGAATTAATTTCTGAGCTTTTTATCTTATGCGATAAGCTACTTGTTAAGTATAATAAGTTATTTTCGTCGAAGTTATATGGGTTTTAATTTAATGTTAGCGGAAAATACCTTTGTTTATAGGATAAATGACCCATGCCAATATGCCTATGTTTAATCGTTAGAACCTTTGCCTACATGCTACATAAAAAAAATCGAAGAACTTTACCTGCTTCAATTAATGAAAGAAATACTGAAATGTTTTGTTGTAACATTATCATTTAACTTTAAAATTTATATGATTTATATTTTATTATTTCTGTTCTCTCACTTTAGATGGACGCAGCATTCAACCTTAAAATGTACTCCCCTATGAAGGAAGCTGCAGATGTAGCTAGTGTGATTACTCGGTGAGCGATGTGCATCATTTTACATATCCAAACGATACGCACAGTGCGATACTGTGTAAATGTAAATATCGCATCTCACGCATCTTCCTCATGGACAAACGCATCACTGGTCAATAGATAATTTTTGGATCGCTTCGTTTTGTTGCATATGAAAATGCTTTCAAATTCATACCTTTTTGTTTTGATTTGCAAAATCTTCAAGAAACTTTTATTTCTCCGAAGAATGAACAAGGCTCAGTAAATTAAATAGAAAAAAAGGATAAATTACTTTATCCTTTTTGGACAATTCGCCGTTTTGCGCTGCGTTTTTGTGTATGCCGGTAATTAGTTGTTACTTACCACCGTCGTTTCTCTTGTGCATCAAAAACGCCGGCGAAACTTTATAGTTGGAGCTAAGTGTGGAAATTATTACTATTGTGGGGGCATTACCCTCACCGTTCTTCAGGCTTCGGCACCGTGAGATGAATGGTCATGGTTCTATACGTGTTACGGCTTGTACAATGGGTTTGCCTGTCCTCCTATTGTACCGGCGGCGGCTTTTATGCGCGGACGTCACACGGCATAGGTTCGAAATGCGCTTGCGCAGTAACAACTCGCATATGCGACTTCACCAAATACTATTATAAAAACTTTTAACACAAAGCTTTCTGGTGGTCTCTATTACTACTAATGGTAGGTCTGTGATGCTGGAGACCGTATATGTACCACCGCAGCGGCTATTTCTGCCGCCAAATAGTAAATTACTGAGTTGCGGTTTAAAGGGCATTGTAGCTAGTAAAATTACTACTAAACTTAACATTCTATGTCTCAAGGCAACGAATCGCAATGTGGTGCACTGTATACCATTCTAACTAGCGCTATGTCGTTACCAGCGCGCATGTCACTTACAATCAGGTGAACATAGCGTTCGTCTTATAGCTCCGTTGAATAAAAAAAAGTGTTTTCAAGAAGAGATACACACCGTCAATATGAGAACAAAACATTTTCTTATGGTATATAAGCTGTCCTTTAAACCTTCCAAAGTAAAAGTAATAATTTCAAAAAGATTATACCGGAAAAAAAAACTTCTTTATTATACGATATATTTACAAAAGCAGTAAAAGCAGTGTATTTTTTTTTATTTTCTTGAGCTTAAAAATCTAGTATTTTAAAGTGACGCTAGTGTGTACAATAACTAAAGAGTGGGGAAATAAATAAGCGCGCACGTCATGTATCGGCGGTGGACGGCAAGAGACGGCCACGTCAATGGGGGCCGTTATGGCCCTATATTACAAGCTCGGCTCGCGGCTTCGCTTAATTTATTCATGAGCATACGTTAACAAGAATGACACATTTTCCCTTTATTTACCGAATTACCGAGTACGACAGCTGAGGCTAAAAGGAATCAAGTAAAATTCTTCGGTACTCACGCTCTTCTTCTTCTTCCTCCTGCCCTTTTCCCATTCTATGTGGGGTCGGCACAGTATGTATTTCTCTTCCACATTTCCCTATCAGCCGCCATATCTAAATTTACACTCTTTCTTCAGTCTTCCTCTATTCTTATAACCATCCACATTCATTGTTAATACTTTCTTTGTTATATGTCCTTCATCCCTCCGCATAACACGCCCGTACCACGCTAACCTCATTCGGTTTATATAGCCAAAAAGAATATTTTGTAAGGCTGCATGAGGGTGTGTAACAATGTAACAGAGTCATCATCATCAGCCGATAAACGTCCACTGCTAGATATAGGCCTCTCCCAAAGATCTCCACATCGATCTGTCCCGCGTTGCTCGCACCCAGTGGCTTCCAGCGATTCTCACCAGATCGTCGGTCCACCTTATGTGACAGAGTCAACTTTTTATAATATTACAGATTTTGATACTTTAGAAAGAGATCAAAGGATTTATAAGAGAATAGAATATATCTATGTAATGTCATGTTGAAAACTCTTGTATATATTCGTATTTTATTATTTATACACAAAATATTATTAATATACAATCAATACCTATGGGGTCATTTTCATTTATGGTCTTAGTAACGTTAAAATATTGCACGTTGATAATATATATATTTCACCTAAATCATATATATCTATCAAAGCTTTAACGATGTTTAATATTAAAATAATACAATCAAAGATATGTCTTTATTACGCCGTGTAATTCTGGTTATTATGTTTTACACGTATAATAAAGAACAGATTTACGACTCATCTCGCGATATATTTTATTTAAATTTCCACGTTAAGGGTCTAAATCAATATCCAAATCGCCTAGAACTGAAAACCGAAATGTCAGTATTCAAATCGATCATTAATTTTAACATATAAATTTGAATATGCTTTAACATTTCCTCGATGGTCAAATTACGCGGACATTTACGACTTGTTGTTGTTGTTGTTTTTTTATCTATATTATTTTACTAAGTCGGCACCTGTTAGGTAAACTGTTGACTTTAGAGCGATAGAATATAATGGAAATGGGCCTCCCATCGCGGTTTGCGAATGAGTTGCGGAGTCAAAGCACCGACGTTGGTCGGTGGTCCAAAGGTCCCCGCAACGTTATTTGTGACGCGTCACCACCAACGATGAACCACAGTAACGACCGGACCCAATCACTCCGCACCTACGGTGATCATTAAACTGAATTAAAACACCTCTAACGCGTACACTTAAGGTCCATTATTTAAGAATAACACGGCTTTGCAATTTAAATTCCGTTTCACTCTTTACTTTACGGCCATAAAGGCGCCCTATCGGTTTTCCGCGCTGTTCCGAGAACGGATATTGATTCTGTTCATATTTCGGTGACATCTCCAACGGTGTGTGTGCGCGTATGTGTGTGCGTGCAGACGGCTTGAAACATTGCCGCCTCAAATAAAGACTTCCTGTGTGGCGATATGGGTAAACAAATGTTGCTCACACATCCGTTTACACGGAAAAACTCCGTTGGCAAATGGGAAACCTAAGTGTGTCGCCACCAAGCCCTGTGTTACAGAAAACTATAGGTTTACAGATTACAGAAGAAACTTCGAAATAATATTTAGACAATTTTTTTTTTTTAAATGTATTTAATTTGCAGATTATTTATCTTCTTATTTATCGTATTATTTACTTTATTTCTCTCTTTCTTGCCACAACTATGAGTTCATTACCTTATGTAATCAACTATAACCCTGTTTTCCTTAAAATCCGAGAGTTCTTTATATATAAAATAAATAAATGACTTTACAGTTAAAGTTATTGAATCCGACTTATAAGTAATTAAGTAGTACTTTATGAGTTTGACTTAATATAGCGACAGCATAAAAATCTTAACATGAATTATATAGTTCTTAATTCTTATCTGTCGCTTTACATGGAACGGATCATAATAAAAATTTAGTGTGTTCATCTTGTTGTCTAATAGGGTGGGTGATTAAGTTATTAATTCATTTTAACGATTAGTTCACACCTTGACATCGTAACCTGTATTTATGCATAATTTAATAGGACACCTAAAGACCGCCGCCTGCAGTTTTATACGTTCAGACCGTTGCCGGATTTTGTATCAAATTTACTTATTTCGCATTTTATAGCCCACATTGTATGTGTTAAACGGAAATTCATTTTATCGAATGTCGTTCGGTGGGACGACGATATCAAGCTAAGTTATTTATAGAAATCAATAGGAGAAATACAGATGAAATTTGCTTTATGTTATACGGTAAATCGTTATCGCAACAGCAGAAACAATCAATCAGTAAGAATCTGCGTACCAAACGTCAGTTATTTTGTTATTCCATTTTATGACAGATCTACTTCAACTTTAGTGTACATTTAAAAATCGAAACCGATTATTTACTATTATAAATAAACAAAGTATAAAACCTCTTTACTACACTATGATCGCTACATCGAACACTTCTCAATTCAGGCTCAGAAGAATAAATTATAAAATTGAGACTGTTTGAGATGTTTTAAAGGATTTTTCTTTTTTCTTCTGCATGAACACTACACGAGGTACAATTTTGTTCCCGGAAACCGTCTAAGTATCTACCACCGCAGTGCCTATTTCGGTTGTCAAACATTAGCGTCTTAAAAATAGTACCTTGTTCCGGTTTGAAGGGGTTGTAGCTAGTGAAATTACTGGGGTAACGAAACTTAACATCTCACAGCTCAAAGCGACGAACATAATGTGGTGCTGTGTATACCATTACACTACACCTTGCACCATGTTATTATGGTCAGGCGTATTACTTACCAACAGATGAACGTTCGTCTCGTTGTTTTGCTAAATAAAAAAAAGGAAATTTAAGTTTTTAATTTGATATATTTTTATAATAATTGTGTCGTATGAAGGAATCAAACTCTAAAATTTGCATTAAACTACAAAAAGATTCATACACAAATCTATTTATTATATCTAGCATAGTCATCATCATCATCAGCCGATAGACTGCTGGACATAGGCCTCCCCAAAAGATTTCCATATCGATCAAGTAGGGGCTCATATGGGAATATGGGTCCTTTCCCACGACGCTGGCCCAATGCGGAGTTGTAGGAGTCAGAGCTTCGTTTATTGATTAACAGGATGCACCACGAGCAGGTGAGGTTGGCTTGGGAACACAAACCGCTGACACAGTCATTGCATATTATAAAACCTTTTTCCTACTGTACTATCGATTATTATATAGATTTTCTTTATAACAAATCGCTTATATAAATACACTGACTAGATATTATGGTATATCTTTTTTTCAACATGGTCATTGACTATATAACGAATTGTGAAGAGTATGTTATTATAGTTATATTAAACGAAAATCTCCAAACATAATATTCATTATATTATTCACGTTATAAAGTTTGAGTAATAACTGCAAATAAAATGTCGGACATGTCAATAACGTTCCGATATAACGATTGTTGGTTAAATGTCGAACGTAACATAATACAGCGCACATTTGCTACTAATGGTGTTAAAAAGATGTGTTTCTGGTGATATTTATTGACGATGAATATGAAATACCACTTGAATTATGTGCTCCGAAGATAAAAGATAGTGCTTCGAAATGTTTCGCATCGACCTTGCTAAAGTGTCAACGTATTTTAGGGGTCAAAAGATTTATAAACGTACAGCAATATCTCCCGATACTTTGACATGAGAATTTTCGTTTAATACATTAAGTTAACGATGAATTGTTAAATATTTTTAAAAGCACATAACTTATGTATGGTAAGTGATCAGTAATTTTTGAGTAGTGATCTTGTGCGTGAAGGGTAACGTACAAATTTATGTTTTAAGTAGAAAACTATATGACTGTGCGATACCATGTAAAGTTTCTGAAGTTTAGTCTCATGGTTTACGCGGCCATTAATTTACCAACTTTGGAGACATGATTGTTAATGATGAATAAGTCTTTATAAACGGAGATTGCTGGGTAAGTACCACCATAGCAGACCAAATATCACGGCATTCCGTTTCCGAAGCAAGTCAAGTCGAAGGTGTGTGAGATATGAGGGAATATGAAAGTTGTCATAAATTTATTAAAGTTCTAAGTTTTGCAGCATCAGTAATTGTTTATTATAATATACAAAATTTCTGATAGGTTTATGATTTTTAATAGTTAATAAGCTAACTAACACAACGATTTCAAAGCTATGGTACGTGGGATTTCATTGGTGGTACATGAAAATTATATTGACAATGGCAGAAATACTGAGATGTTGAAAAATTTAGTAAGTTTTGGTAATATACACAAAGGAGCTCCAGCAGTAACTCTCTATAGATTTCCTCCGAACAGGTTCCCACCTTGTCGTGGCGGTGGGGCTCAGTAGCCGTGGCTTGGTCACCCACGGTTAAGTGAAGAGGAACCTACCCGACCGGCCCAAAGAGTAGAGCAGGTCCGAGGCGGCCGCTTCAAGTTAGAGCTCCGTGAGTTCACCTCGGTTGCATGCCGGTGGGCTGCAGGGGCAGGTTTATACTGCCTTTTGCAGTCGAGGTGGAGTCGCGGAGGGAGAAGAGTGTCGGTATTGCGATTCGCCGCTCTCGCTACCCTCCGCGGTCGTATAATGGGTGGCGGCGGAACCGAAGATCGGATCTGCCGCAGGCAGTCGGGAGAGTTTTCTCTCTTCGCTCCCATAGCCTCTGGATGACGGATTCGGGGCAATCCATTACCCAATTGACTGTGAGAGGCCGAGAGGAGAGCGCGCTGTGTGTTCCGGCTTGCCCTTACAAACATGGAAAGGGGCGGTTTGTCCCTCTCGAGGTGGGGCTGCATAGTGCAACCGGCGCTGGCGGGGTCGTGGAGGTGTGCTAAAGCGTTCTCGTGATTCTGCCTTAATGCGACGAGGTGGAACGTCGTGAGGGTTTTACTCTGTGCAAGTTCGACATAACCTGTCTTTGCCCCCGCGAGGACAGCTATGCTCAGACATCTCCCTCACGTCAAACAAAAAAAAAAAGAAAACATCTCTACATTACAAATCTATAGAAACAGTACCAGGTATATTTCAAAATTAAAGTTGACAACAGATAGAAGTGAGACATGTTTTTAGGGGTAAGTACAAAGGTATCAGGGGAGAGGTACACAAAAATGAATAGTTTTATTAAACGTAACATGGACGAAAAAAGGTTGGACAGCACTGATCCAGCATCACAACAATAGTGTTTTTTTACATTTATTTTCTCTTAGGAAAATACAAATAAAAAAAAAGTATAACATAATGTAAGGAAACTTACACATTGAATGAAACAAAATTTATTTAACTGTTTTCACCCTAACTTGCATTACGACCATCGGGGTAAGTCAAAAATTAAAAAATCCTTAAAACTTAGTTTTATTATATAGTTATACAGTTTTTAAGGACGGTATTAAATATATTATAATATTCATTATTAGACCAAATTGAGTTTGAATCGCATCAGCAAACTGGTTTGGGAAGACGGTCCACCAAGACACTCGGTTTTTTTTTTACACCGTAACAAGTCGATTCTTGTATCGATATTAAAGAAAAAAAAAAGAAGAATAATCTGGCCTTGTCCTTACTGGGACTTCCAATGTTATGACTTATTTGTCTCGCCTAAATAGATTTATCGATATTCGGAGAATAAAATAGATTAAATCTGCATAATACATTAATAGCATGTAAATTGATTTTCGGCACACTGGTCTCTTACTGAAATGGTAAATAGAAACACCTGTGTTTCCATTGCTGATAAGGAAGGAAATAACATTAACAGAATGCCCATAAAACGATCTCGATGACATTTTTGAATATAATTTATTTCTATCGAGTAAATATACCTAAAGAAACTGTATGTATAATAACTAATAAAATATGCAATACAGATCAAGCAAGTCGTAAATTTTATGCTAATAAATAAATTGCTTTGCATCCGGGTTTTATAAATACATAATTTGATTATTAGTGCGTGTTTTTTTTTTTCTCTGTATTCATACCAATAAGTCTTTATGTATTTAACTGCTTGTCGATCGGAGTTAATCAAATATGCACACCGTTTTTACGCAATATCCGTACAAGTTATTATTATTTTAATGCGAAACCAGCGGGTATTTGACTACTATTTAAAACTTGAAAATATTCTTTATAGCTATCCATTGCTCGGTAAACAAGTTGTTATAAATGTTACGTTTGTCCTCAACGATATATATTAAAGTTATGTTGTCTTCTCGATTTGTGTTATTTTACTATTAAACTGAACAATCTGACCTTGTTTCGGTTCCGGGGTCAAATGTGGTGGAGTGGATGGCGGTGGTAGAATTGTTTATAGCCACCACTTTTACATAAATTTACTATCACACTGCATTCTGGCCATCGATATTCATAAGCCAGAGTATTCAAGACATACTTCAGTATCTTCGCTATAATAGTCACTTAAAACAATATGAAACTCCAGTCTAAAATCACTGATGAATTCATAGGCTTTTTTTGCAATCTAAAAGTTGACATATAACAATTCTTATATTTTATTTGATCTTCTTATGTATCTTATAGTGTATTATATACTAGCTCTCAGATAGTTACGCTATTATTACTATGACACGCTTTATATAGAACAAGTAGTATGTAATCAGAGAAAACGTTACGTGTGATAGTTTCTACATGTTTAAAAGAAGAAAAGAGAAAGAAACATACTCAAGTTGAGTTGAAGCAAATAACAGTCTTAAGTTTAAAGTTACAATGACTACAATCCTGATTTTTCATATAGCCTAAAAATTAAGTAACTACTTCGAAATAATTTAAAAATTTTACATTTAATGCTGTGATGAGGCTTAACAATAATTATAATTTTAGGCTCGTGAGATGATCATCTTGTATCTCAAAAGTGCACTAATAAAACAATAAAGTTATACTCCGTGTATATCAATTAACATCTGGTAAACATGATAATGGTATCATCTTTATTCAAAGGAAAGGGAAAAATTAAACAAATAAAGTGGCAAAGGGGCGTCTTGGTAACTGCAACATCTGAACGTCAACAGCGACGCGTTATTATTTCCGTTTAAGAAGAAATTATTGAAATTAGATATAGAGAAAAACTCTGTGATCAATAAAATTGATCCTAACCTTGCGAAAAAGCAAAACTAGAACAAGACCGAATTAAGAAGATCAAGATTAAAACCAAGACAGACCTATATTGCAAGACCAAGACCAAATGTGCAAGAATAAAAAAAAAATAAAGATTCCATTGAAATTATGACTTAAAACCTTTATTGTAACTTGAACAAATGGTTTTTTTTCTAGAAACAAAATATCCAATATATCATATGACTGAATATGTAAGAAAAAACCAAAACTAACACCGAAGAGAGAATACCAAAACTGTCTAAGTCTTGGTCTTGTTCTTACTCTGTTCATCACTAAATAATATGTATATAATACTCTGTGTATTGATACTTTATGCTAATAATAGAGTAAATACTGTATTATATAAGTATTTTAATATATATAATACACAATACAAGTACGAGAATGCCAGCTCATATAATTTTTCAGTTCACTAATACGTTGTACTGTATCAACGTCGTCGTGCGAACGTTCTCGTCGATTCTATCAAGCTAATTGAAATTGCTTGTTTGTTATATGTCACTTAACCTTTACACCAGGAGACATCCTTTGATGAATCATTACTGCACGATCATAATGGCAAATGTATTAGATAAGACAATGAATGCATTATGTTAATCAAACGAAAAAACAAGTGGAGCATTATTGTTACTTTTTTAATCTATATAGTTATACTTTTTGTAATCTAGAAGAGAAATTAATCCATTTTATTCCAATTTAACTCAAAGAATGTATAAACTTTATCTTAAATAAGAGACTACTCCATAAAATATAACAGCAGACAAATTGTCCTTAAATATTGGTACAATCTGAAGCCCCAAACGATAAAGACCAGAATGGTATCAATAATTTATTATTGGTACTCAATCATCATTACCTATTTAACCTCAATAAAGTTGATACCAAACACAGCAATTATATCTCAAACAATTGAATTTGCATTGTTAGTTATCATAACACCATTTTCTACTTTTTTTTTACTTGACTGTTACTACATTACTTATTCTGATTATGTGTAATATTCCTTACAAAAACATATATAACCTTTTAATTTATTTGTTGTAATATCTAATAAATAGTGTTTCTTTTATTAAGAGACAAGAATGAATAACAAAAACAAATTTAAAGTAGTAAACGATAAGTCAAACGTTTGAAACATTTAAAAGTTATCAAATCTACATGATTTCGCTATGTGCATTTAAAAGTTAAATATTTACACAAGGTGCGATTCCAAAGGATACAGGTTGGATGACGTCAGTGGATTTTTCCTCTTTTTAAGCACTTATCGATATAACAATACCTACAAATTAAGGAGCGGCAAATACAACGCTACTAACGAGGCGGACGTTAATGAATACACACATAATCTATTATCGAAATAATCAATATTAAAGGTGTGCTATCACTTTATGATTTAAGTAGCAAAAAATAATCCTAATAAAACGTTCACCGTACTAACAACGGCTAGTCGCTCGATTGTTTTAATATCACAGAACCGTAAATTATAACATAGTCGGCCGCCATTTGCATATTTATTGTCTCCTGCATCACACGGAATCAAAGTCTGTAATATAACCGGTGGAGATCGAAATTGAATTATTTATTATTCGGGTCGTTTGTATAGCACAATTATTCGGCGGCCGTGTGGCGAATGTCGCTGTCTTTTTTTTTCGGTATCAGTTTGATTCGGTGCGGTCCTGTAAAGTCACACATTTGTGGCGAAAAAGTCGGCTTTAATATTGTCACTATTTCCTCGTCAAACAGTCGCACCGGAGCATTTCTCGAATTCGCTCCGATTTTATTCAACACTTTATTTTATTTTCTTCATTCTTTTTTTTTTCGCGCGTTTCCATTTTATTATTGTGAATATGGTGCTAAACGAAATGGGTGAGTAATGATTTTTTATTTAAAATTTTCTATTGTTTCACTTTTATGATTTTATACGTATTTAATAAAATTGATATTTGTATAAAATGAAGCAAGTTTTTAAAATGCTAATACACAAATAGAAGAATAATCTTGAGTGCCGTATAATTTAGTAGGGACGCGTAAAGGCTCTACAAAGAATTCTCCGTGGAATTCGGTGGCAGATTGCAGATTAGTGACATTAATCATTCGATTTATTTGCATTGGAATACCATTTATATTTTTTAATTGATTTTAAAACCGTGCCGATTTCTTTGGAAGAGTTTCACGGTTGCTATTTTAACAAATACGATTGTGATCAATAAATAAAAAAAACAATGTCAAATTTTTTAGTCGGAAGATTTAAGTGTAGGCGCAAATCGCCGCCGGCTGGTAACTTGACAGTTTCAAATTATTTTCTCTTTGATTTAACGAGGGAGTAACGGTTTACCGATTATCTTCTCTGTGGCATTGACTCTATTTGTTGTGTCACGGAGATCAGACGACAGATATCAGGTCTCGCTTCTACTGATCTGCTGCGTACCCGTATACAATTGCGCTCGACCAGCTCGATCACTGACAAGCTTACGCGTTACAAACACTGACACAAAGAATACGTTGAATAGGCTAAAGAATTTAAGCTCCGGCCGTACTGGACGCTCTTGAAAGTTCTCACAGCATCATGAGAATGCTTTTTACAATCGATATTCAAAAAAGAATAGCATCGATGTCTCTGTTGTCAACGAACAATTCTTTCGAAGATCAACTTGCATTACCGTTAAACCAAATTGTTATCTAAATATAAAGTTTTAAGATTCAGAATCCTCTGAAAGGTTTTGAAAATTTATTGTTCCGTTTCGGTATGAATTGCGTCACCGGCTAAAAAGACAAAGCACGAACCGATTGCCTCTTATTGTGAAACTAATGATGAGCCAAAACATTATTTTTAGATAGATAGCCCGTGTTGCTGTATAAGGACTAGAAGATCCATGTATAAGATATAATTTGCCTTTATGGTGACGGTAGCTCAAAGAATTTCTTGGGAATTTCCTGATACATCGATACATTATCATGTTTTGTTGATCTCCAACTAATTACATATAACGACATCTACTTATTGCAATTGATTAGAATCTTAATTTAAAACGTATGTTTAAAAGAACCCTGGTAGTTTACCTTCAGTTCGGCCTTCGTACAAGATGGCACAGATAAGCGATATATTTCAATTGAGAAAAAAAAACGCCGTTCGCAAGGTTTCATTTTTAAATAAGGTTCAATTTAAGAACGAAGCATATTTTATTCAACATTAAGCAAAAAACTAAATTATTTCACAATAGTTTTTAATAAATTAACGATTCTGCTAAAATATTTGTAATTACTGAAACACTAAATGAAATATCCGCATAGGGATATGAGCATCGTTAGAGTGTTTCCTTAAATATTATTTATAACCGGGTAAATACCCTTTGTAAAGGAATTATAAAATATCGAATTGTGTTTCTTGTATCATTTGACAGGTTTGATAATTGAAAAATTAGCAACGCATATCCGAATCAGTGTGGTCTGCGAGGCCATTTATTCCGTCAACAAAAGAGTGCAATTTCTATCGGATGAACGTTCTTTTGTGTTGCCATAAAACTTTAGTGTTTGCTACAATGTCAGCAAACACTTGGTTTAGGGCCCCTGTCGAGATGTTGTGTGTCACTTCTTAGTCCATAATCTAGAACAATGTCTCAATAAGCACCCCGTAGTTTGGCACAATGCGGCACTATTTTGTAAACAATAAATTCCCTAATATGTTTGGATGTTTTTGGCCATTGTCACCTTTCTGTACGTTGTCTCCGTGATTGGTATTTAATAGGCGTAACGGGTTTGAATGGAATTTTAGATTTGTATTGCTTATTCATCGAACTGACTAAAGAATTGTAGATAATGTTATACGCGTGTCGCGTCAGGTTCCGTTACTTTAAGATTACCGTGATAGCTTTCGAGATGTTTGTGTTACTTACGACGTTTCATCCTATTGTTATAATATTCAGTTTTCTTTCTTAATAAACGTTAAAAGTATGATCTTCACGGGGAACATTCGCCCTTCTAAAGTTATAGTTTTTACTTACGTATATATGTATTTTTAATTAGTGTCGATGAATAAAGTTATGTTAAAAATTTATCTACTTTATCAAGTAGATGTTCATATACGTATATCTTAATATTATTTTATAGGAATACATAAATTTAAATATTTAATGTGGACGAAGTAACGATTACGAGTTTAAAATTGAATAATGCATTAAAATTTATGAACATCAAAACGCTGCTTGAGTAGTACGTTTTACGAGAGAAATTTTAATATGATATAAACGGCAACGCGTAGCGCGGTAGCCGGGGGCGAACATAAATAACTGACCGCAGCGCAAACAGGCCCCGTATTTACTACAATATAATATTTTATACATCGCCCGTACAATACGCGGAGGCTCTAACACGCGGGCAGCCTACATAATAACGAGAACGCGCGGAAGGCGTAACCCGGTGGCAATCGACCGTCTCGCTCGACGACGCCCCGGGCGTGCGCCTAAGCGAAACGTACGACCACAAATTTATTAAAACGAAAAAAAAAAAACGCTCAGCTGCTACTGCACTCCGCGTCGCCTCAACAGAACTAGATACATTTTTCCACGTCGCCGCGTGCGAGCGACAGCGGGGACGCGAACGGCGCGTGCGAGCGGGATGCACTCCTTTCTGACCGAGCGTCGCACACTCGAACGGACGGCGATGTGGGCGCTGCCGGTGTTGCGCACGCGCAGCTACTCCGCCGCGGCCGCGCTCCACGCTCGCGCTGCACCGACCGGCTCGCTTAGCCCGTGTGACCTTTACTTGGTGAACTTAGGAAGCGTCGTTTGCTGTAAAACGTCCATTAGGCCCCCTCTGGCCCGCGCAACCCTGGTCTTCTCGCCAACGTGAGAGAGAAAAGGATGGACGGCAGTCGACAGCCCCGTGCTTAAAGGTATTCGTAGAATGCGTGATCTGTATCGGACGGGAGGGAGCGAGCGCGGGGCGAGGGGTGCGTTCGGAAGCGGTGGCAGCTCCCATCGACTCCTGGGGTTATTCTTCCTCAGGCCACTGCTGTTCGAGCTACGTACCAGGCGAGCCAGTTTTTTTCTGTCCACCGCATCGCACGCCACACACTCGTTAATCCCGCGCCAACACGAGAAGTCGACACTAATAAATTACTGTTTTTTACTGCACTCGAACAGTCTACGCCGCGCAGCCGAGTAATTTATACGTAAAAATAAACATTAATCAGTAATAAACGCAGTTGTTAGCGCCCGAACACAGTGAGTATTGCAAACCCTTTAACAATTCTTATTCAATCGGAGCTTTCTTAATTTCAATTCAAACTCTCATAGCACAGAGAGCTTTGCTGCAGCTTTCTTTTCGCCAAGTTTCAGATCGAGCCGGTTGTATGTAATATTAAGAAAGCTAACGATTCCATTTGCATTCTTCTTTCCAGTTTATTCTCTTAACTAATTCTTTAACATTTTCTTGAAAAATTTAAAAAATTCGTTATAACTTATCGGTACTATATCACATTCAGCTTATATCTTAAGAATCATTGATATATATTTTTTAATGTTATTTGTATACAACATTAACGTCCAATTAATAATTACGATTTATCAGATACATTTTATTTAAATAAACCTAAACATCATTTAAATAGTTTTTTTGTAGCTATGTTATGCTATGTTAAAAAATACCCTTTCATTGCGAATGAACACCTTGCACTCGATTATGGACAATTCATTGTTCAATAGACCATTTTATAACGATTTATGGTTTATTTAACAGTACGAGGACAATAATACAACAAAAAATAGTCCTTCGTAAAGTTTAAGCAGCGTCTATTATTATCGATTTATACCTTTGGAGCATGCAAAAAAATATGGATTTCATGTATCATTAGACGGGACTATTGATGCATCTCAAACAAATTCCCACGAAATAACAAAAATTTTCAAATTGAAAATATATCTAAATCAGGATTAGAAAGAACTCGAATATGATGGTTAGTTAGGAATGGGTTAGTATTATTTAATTTTCTTAAAATAATTACCCCCTATGGTCTGAAGTTTATTTTGTAAAATACATGTATTTATAATGTTTATTTAATCACGATATCTACAAACAGTCAACAGAGCAATTTCAAATAATTAAATAGCAATTTTATGAACATTTTATGCAATTTTTGTGCGGCGCTCGTGATGTTTATAGCCATAGAGGTGAATAATAATTGTGGGTATAGCTGATAATTAACTAACAACACCGAGAGGCGAGGGTTAAACTTTGTTATCTATTTGCACAGACAAATTGGTTAAAAAGATTTTTTAAAATTTTAGGATACGAAATCTTAATTCTTATTTTATTCAATACGATCGATTCTTGATAAGAGTAAAAGTTGAATTCATAGATAAAGATATATAAAAATGACGTATAGGCTTTTCTCCGCCCGCTAAACGTAACACCACAATTCCCCTTGCGGAAAGAATTTTGTATACTCCATTATTAACTAATCTCTAAACGGCAGAAGTAATATCTCTACCAAGTTCTGAGTGCTGACGTCTAAACAATTCGAAAATCTCGAGATGAGTCAAAGAATCTCTGGATATCTTCAATATGTATATATAAAGTTTAAAATATAACTGTTTGTAATATTAAAACAGATTGTTAGTTGTTTAGTATAAACGTATAAATTTATATATATATATTTATACGGAGTTATATATATATATAGAACTCTCTCGCTTACATGTAGTCACTTAAGCAATAATTAAATATCATATACTTTTTTGTCTGTGGTAGAAAATCACTAAAATTGTTAAACCGAGAACTAAAGTGCATTTTCTATAAAGTTATATTTATATATATTTTATAGGATTTTTTTACGATATGTTATTTCTTTGATTCACTTGACGTTGATAGCGTTGAAGATTAACATCTACATCTTTCAACCAATTTCAAAGATGATTGTCGGTTATTAGTTTCATTGATTCATTCATCAGCCGATAGACGTTGCTAGACATGGCTTCTCCCAAAGATTCTCACACGATCGAGTAGGGATTCATATGGAGGGATATGGGCCATTTTCTACCTCGCTGACCCGATAGAGCTGGTTAAGTTGGTTTGGATCCCCTGCGTTGTTGTGCGGGGACCCTTATTAGTTTAGAATAAATGCTTATACTTTGAGAGCTACGCAAATTTTTAAATGTAATAAATTTTATTGAGGTTACGGGGATCTAAATAATATTAAATGTATTCTTTATGATTGATTTTTGATGATCTTTATGGTATTCTTTATGATTGTTTTCGTTGAAACAGTATTTGATATGATAGTTACATTGAGAGTTATACGAAAATTAGGTATGGTATAAAACAGCGTATGTAATAAACATAAAATAAAAATGTCATTGATTGTAAGTCCCTGTTGCCGGAGACTGCAGTACTATTTTCTGCTGTTAAATCTTACTTGACTTATGTGAACAACTATGATCTGATTCAAATAGAGTTATGGATAGTAAAATGATCGACGTAATGAAATTTACTATTTTAAGGTGTTAAGCAAAATGTGGCGCAATGCTATGCTAATACACATTATTCCTTAATTCAGTTAGGCGAGGAGACGAGCTGGACGTTTATCTGATGGTAAATGATACTATACCTGCCCATAACGTGGAACTAGTTAGGACGCTTTGCACTTTCAAACACAGTAATGTTTGCAAACTACTGTTTTGCGATAGAAATAAGCACTCCGGTAGTACCCATCTAGACTGTCTCCGGCAATAGAGATCTATCACTAGTTATAGGTCCATGCCCTTACTAGCAGCAGAATGTACTATTCGTGTAGGAATAAAAATAAATTGAGTATTGAAAAATAAAATAAAAAACGTGTTATGCTCATAGACTATAGCTGTACGTAACACGGTAGCGGTTTGTTAGCGCGTGCCTCCACCAATGGGGGCTTCAGATCGCATGTAATGCAAATTTTATTCCCACTCGCTGATTCACCACTTTTGCTTTCGTTTTAACAAAAAAGATATATAACATTAAGTTAAACATATTTATTTCTTATAACAAAAATACATTAGACGAATTTTATTGACGTATTATATTTAATAAAAAACATCTCCGCCGCAAATAATTCAGTAATAGGTAATTAGCCTCTAAGAACAATAAAAAAATTGTATTTAGTAACAATATCTATATATGTTTCAGACTAAGGATAAACGTTTTGTGATATGTTATGACTATGTTATTAGTACAAAAATAGTACATAGCTATTAAGAAATAAACATGTAAGGTTATATTACCTCGGTAATATCAAAAGCAAAAAATAGCTTAATTTGCTCTTTGGACTGCCTCCTTGTGGGAGAAGACCCTGAGTTACACTATTGGGAATAATAAGAGGGTTGTTAAACCTTATGGATTCAAGGAAATTTATGTTACGATAAATTTAATAATAACACATTATCTTATTATTCGCGAGGATCGTGTATATGTTAAAAGTTTTTTATTATCATTATCATCATCATCACCCGATAGAAGTCCTCAGCTGGACATAGGCCTTCATCAAAGATTTCCAAATCGATCGGTCCCGCGTTGCTCACATCCAGTGGGTTCCCGCGCTTCTAAAGTAAAGTATTTGTACATATAAAAAATTGCAAAAGCTATAGGAGAACAATTTTTAGTTTTATAAATTAGTCATTAAGATTTTTTAACTAAAGAAGTATAGACTGAAACTTTCCTATATATATATATGGTTACTGTATTTGTTTACTCTTCTCTTTGTATAAAGTATTTCATCCTCTATA
Source organism: Ornithoptera priamus (assembly GCA_029034505.1). Taxonomy (NCBI): domain Eukaryota; kingdom Metazoa; phylum Arthropoda; class Insecta; order Lepidoptera; family Papilionidae; genus Ornithoptera; species Ornithoptera priamus. The sequence goes on from JARDWD010000395.1 coordinate 6,365,914, forward strand.
GGATAAATAAAATAATAAGTATATACAAAACGATATAAAAATATGTTAATGGTTAAAGTACCCTTTCCTTTATATATGTATTTATTTTTTACGTAAACTGTCTAATATTGTTAGAACAATGATTATTAAGTACATACTTTATGACACATGCGTCGATAATAAACCTTAAAACGAAGTGATATGTGTACATTAATATCATATTATAATATTTGGGTTATATGTGTAAATTCATTAATAATATACGTTAAACACATTTAGAGCTAAATATGTAATAATTTTTTTTTCGGTCTCAGTTTTTACAGATATTTAATAAGGTAGAGATATTTTTAATGATTTTGTATTGCTCTTATTCAATTGCTTACCCGCATTTGTTATGAGAACTGAAATGATAAATAATATTTTTTTTTGAATGAGATGAAGATAGAATAATGTATTATAACAATAATAGTATAAAAACAGCATTAATCAAATATATTATACGGTGAATCGTTAACGGACGTCAGGGAGTCCAGGCGCCGCGGGGTGTGAGCTCGGTACGACGCTTTCTTTCATCTTTTGCCGAAACAATCTTTCCCTTAAAATAAAAAAAACCCTTTGTCACATACAGCAATGGAGTATTAACACATTGTCCAATGCTTACGAGTATATAAGATGAAATAATCTGTAAAAACAACTATAATTTATCACGAGCTTTTTAAAGAGACATACTTCATATTCTATTCATATTTTCCTTTATTGATAATTCAAAACATCCTTCTTGCTTGCTCTTCTAAAATGATCTCCTAGATCCAAAATTGTTAAGTAGTCGGAATAGTCTAAGTAGAACAAACACGTTTCAAGTAAATACGCACTGAACTTTAAAACTTTACGTCTCTACCTAGTCTTTAAAATGTGGGATATATCTGTTTAAAAACTCTATAAACACTTTCTGAAGTATTGAAATGATTATGTATTTAAAACCTTTGTTACATATGATACATATAAGGTATCGTTAAACAAGAAACAAGGTTTGTTAAACAATGTTACAAGTAAAATGTCAATAAGTACTTCATTTGGTATATAGCGATAGCACAATGCCACAATTTGTTTCAACCGGCACACGGGCCGAGGTGAAAAGACAGGAAACTATTGTTTGTACGAGATAAAAGACAAAGGTTGGTCGAGTTTCGGCTAAGCTTATCTGTTGGTAACCTCGACAACGACACCTAGATAAACGAATTCCTTTCTTGGGATGTGTTAAATATCAACAAATAAAGCACCAGCACCGAGCGCCATGCGGTCCGTCTAACTGACACAACAAACACCGCGACGGGGTTTACGAGTTCAAAAAAAAAATTATGGTTCAGTTTAAAATCATTTATTAGTGTTGTTTTTTTTTTTCAAACTACGAAGTGATGTGACGACTGTCTCACCTGATGGTAAGTGAAGCGTCCGTCCATAACATTGTGGCGCTAGTTAGGATGTTATATACAGCACAACATTGCGATCGTCGCATTGAGACAAGATTGTTGAGTCTCGTTACCCCAGTAATTTCACTGGCTACAGTGCTGTTCAATCCGGAAGTTAGTAATGTTTGCACAGTATTATTTGGCAGCAGAAATAGGCGCTGCGCTGGTGCCTAACTACACGATCTCCAGCGGCAGAGACTTATCACCAGTAAAAAGTTTCTTTACTTTCTACATTTTGAATCTGATGTTAAAATTACAAAGGTTTTTCATTAATACATTCGTATACATTAGTAAACCAAAGAAACCATAATAAAAGAGGTTTTATTGCTTTATTCACTAAAGGTTGTACTTACGCAAAATTACTACTACCATGAAAAGAAACAATACAGCTATAAACTATTTAAGCTTCAGCTAATCTATATTATACTAGTTTTTTTTTATTAAAACTTTATCGCAAGTGTGTTTCTTCAAGATTCAGGCACGGGCGATCGCTTTGTATGTTGGTTTCCATTGTGGAATATCCGACAGGTACTTACGCTTGATAACATTATAACTACCAGGTTCAACTTTACGGCAAACCTTTTCACTTAAGCACGCCTTTGTATTGTTTATGTTAATTGTTATACGCAATTAAGCGAACGTTGAGTTTCGTACAACAAAAGGTTGGTAAAAAAATTATGATTCTTCTACTCTATAACTCCATTCAATCGATATCTAGGTGTAGATGTGTTTCAATATGAGTTTTACGATCTGCTCTCGGGTTTGTAGACTTTCTAGCGATCATACTAACGTCACTCCTAAGAAAATTAATGCGCGCGCTGTGTTCGCGCATTTCATTAAGAGCCCGTCCATTCATTCGTTTTACACAGCCATTGAGTCGTGTTTGACCAGGTCGTTTCGCACCGTCTTGTTTGCTTGTTTGCTCGACCAAAGCCCGTACATCCCCAAATGTTTACGGCCAAGCGCCACAGGTGATGCCCCTACCTGCTTCAGTTTTTTTCACCCATTGTGTATGCTTAGGGAGTTAGATCTATTTAGACCTGTTTATACGCTTGCGGTCAAAGATTTGAGTGTTTGAACGTTCGAATTGTTTCCGCTTTAACTTTTATATGTTTTCTTTAAGTATTAACTTATAATTGATGTGGTAATGAATTTTAATAATGTAAGTGAAAATATAAAAATGTTATCGTACATATAAACTTCGTTTTCGTGTAACGAACAAATAACGTAATATTTCATATTGAAAATAACAAATACCTCGTATGTAAGATGAGAGAGTTAACTATGTTTATTATTACATCTCACCCATAAGTAAATAATTATAATAAATGCAATTTCCGATGTCTATCGTAATGATGAACGGGACCGCACTAGAGCACATCGTCCGTCACAGAAGTGACTACACATAATTGCGCATTTATGAATTTGCCCACACCGCTACGATGGGATGCAGTTAACCCGCCTATTACGGTCCAGTACCATTTGATACATTGCCGCCGTCCCACGAGAAAATAACCGCGGGCGATAGAAAGTCCCACCCACGTTCTCACGCTTATCGGAAATTAAAAAAGTAAAAAAAGGAAACAGGAGTACTCCTTTTTTTAAATGCGATCCAACCATCGCCCCCGGGTTACGCGCCACGCCTCCGTGTCCTGATTGGTTGCACGGTAGCTCGAATTTTTTTTAATGCATATGCATATGCCACTTATGTATCTACCAAAGGGTTTCTGTTTCGTTTACATATTCTTGTTACTTTACTTAATATTATTATTACAATACTTTACTAAACTTTAAATCGTTTAGTTGCATAGATGCATAGCAATGGTTATAACAAAATATGAATGTTTGTCTTTGATTCAATTTTCTTTTATTAAGTGATAATCGCAATATATCTATTACAATATAACGAGAGTATTAAAAATATAATTATATTGAATGTTGTGAAAATAGTTAACTTAGTTAAATTTTTATGGAGAGGTAAATAAATCCAAATTTTACTGCCTATAAACTCGATACTTATAACTCAATAATATATATATTTTTTTCTAATTAATAATTCAAATATTGGTCCCTTCAAAGCCGTGACGTCACAGTTTTGGTAATAAAAAAATGTATCTAATATCTCATCCCTATGTTTAGATGATGTGTTCTCACCGTATATGTGAGAGAGTAGCTCGTATGCGTTACTTTTTTACCTACCACTTTTTGATTGGCCGCCGCGTAAACCGGTAGCCGACACCCACACACGCGCACGTATCAGAATAAACAAGTGCAAGTTGTAAATGTGTGCGTATTTACCGAGCTACCGTACGTCCCGCCCATGCCGAGAGGGATTAGGGAGGAATGGCGGGAGGAATCGAGACTTTAATGAGATGTTTCCAATTTTATATAGAATTAACCTTACAAGGGAAGATATTTGTGGCTTTAAAGTTATATCACAAGTAGAACAATATTGATAGAACTGGTATCAACGAATTATGTATAAAAATTTGTTTATTACATTAATGAATTAGTTAATTAACAGCTGTAGTAATTAGCACAGTTTTTAGACTATTCATAAGAAAGGGTTTAGTTAGTAATATACAAAGTACAGAATTGACAAATAAAGATAAATCTTAGGCATTATATATGTAATATTACTGCGCATGCGCATTATATAGCAAATATATGTGTGTTGCAAAATAATTTGATGCGGATAATATTTATTAAAATGTATCGATGTAATATTTAATCTGTAAACGAAATTAATCATTATATATAATTTTTTTCGTTTTTTTTTGTAAATGTTTTGTATCTGCCTACCCCGTTATAGATTATATAGTTGAAGATAAGTTATATATATATAAATAAATGAATATAGTAACGCAGAGCTGGGTTGATTCAAAGCGCAGTGGGCGCGAGCCGGCGAGACTGCGCCCGGGGCTACGCGGCACAGCCACAATATATCAGCCGGCACTCAGACTCTCCGCGCCTAAGCACTGCGATTGGCATAGAGAGAGCTCAAATAAATATTATATTTTAAATATTTTCACCCTATATTAATTGTTAATTATTTTTAACGAGACGTGTAGAACATTCACTTGCTGTTATCTTTGAAAGAAGAATCACGGTGCTGATAATATTGGGAAACTTTTCGGGATGTTTAATGAGAATTACATTGCGAGAAACATAATATTCCATGATCAGTAATTACATTAGAAAAAAAATATCTAATCACTAATCATAAAACCCAATATTTGTTCATTCTGCATAAAAGTGGCTTTAGTGGCAATTGTCTAGACGACTTCCGGCAAGTCAAACCTAATTCTTGAGGAATTTTCTGAGGAACGGGTCGACCTTTGTAAATGTAAATCTACACTTCAGGCTTTAAACTAGACTAGACTAAAATAAAAATATACAAAACTATTCATGGTGTATAATTTTATAGACCATGAATAGTTTTGTATATTTTTATATATTATTAATATATGCTTTTTATAATTTATGAAAAATAATCGAGGTAAACATTGAGATGACTTTTTTCAATTAGAATCCATGTAACTATATCAGTACTTTTATTAAATAAAGTATTACGTTTTATTCTAATAAATTAACTAGACGTAGTGGTAACTTATTTTGATACCACAGATATTATATTTAAGTATATTACGCACAGTTTTATTTAATGAAACTTTATAGCAGAATAATGTAATAAAAAAATTACAAATAAGAAAGGTAAACAGAAAGGAGGTTATTGATACATCATAATTAAATAATAACAAAGGTTTTTAAAGAGATACTTTTTAAACTGATGAACTGATAATCAATATGTCGGCTCCACGTATTCCTCTGTTCCGACCTCGGCGCATACCGTTCCTGTGGGAACGCGCGGGACATAAACTGTTTGGTTATTTCTGCTCACCCGCTCATTTGTATATTATAATTTGGTCCCGGCATAGTCCGGCCAACTTGAATATAAATCGATATAATATATTATACAGTACTTACTGTGTACTAAGCAACCTTTATCAACTTCACGGCGTAGCCCTAACTAATAATAAAACCCGTCAATCTAAAATCCTTGAAATACCACTACTACTAATTATTAAGATCTAACTTAATTACTACTACTGGTGGTAAGTCTCTATTGCCGGAGACAATCTATGTAGATTGCCGCAAGTTTGAAGGGTAGCTGGTGTAATTACTGGGTTAACAAGAGTCAATGTCGTATTTCTCAAACGACGGGCGTAATGAGGTGGAATATATGTCCTAAGTAGCGCTAAGTAGTTATAGGCAGGCGTATCATTTACCATCAGGTGAATGTCCAGCTTGTCTCGTCGTTTCATCGGATAAAGAAAAATCGTGTTTAGAGATTATTACTTATTAAATAAGGATAGTTTAATAGTAGACAAATATATAATATATAGGATGATTCATTACTTGGTTTACCTGTTATTATCTAATCAAGAAATAAAGAATATTTTAATAATTACAACCCGTCCTCTTCATCACAATGTAGATGGTTATCATCGAAAGCTCTCTCTCTCTGTCATTGATAGAGGGCAATGTTCATTGTTCGTAAAAATGTCAAACAGAATGATAAACATAAAAACTTCATGCCGATACACCAGAGAGGCTCATGCGCAGCAAAGAATCATTCGATGATGCAACAGAACAAAATGAAGTATCATTTTGAGGTAACCTTTAGGTATTATATTAATATTAGGTCCTTTATTTGATGGCAAAGAGGATAACTAATACATCCGTCTATAAAAATATGGCGGTTGTTAAGGTGATATACAGTGCACCACTGTCGTTTTGATAAATAAGGTGTGATGTCCTCATTTACAACACCAATTACTATTTGGCTGTATATTTAGGAATCCGAAGCCAAGCGAAGTATTATTTAAAAAACCGATTTAAAGAAATAATATCGATTTTAATTTAAGCGGTAGTTATAAATATTAATGTGATTATCAAGAAATTTTTTGAAAGTATAAAGCTGACGTATTGAAATCTCTACAAAGCCGAAAGGACTCACGCTGACTCCATGAGTGTCCATAGTTTAACAACAGATCGACAAGTCACAATCGCTTTATAAATGTTACAGCCTAGATTCACGATTTTTTTTTTAATATAATTAACCGACGAGACGAGCGCGATGTGATACACCCTCCCATAACAACTTGGCTCTAGTAAAGATGATAAATACTGGACCATATTGCGCTCATCGCCTGAAACATAAGATGTTGAGTCTCGTTAAGCCAGTAATTCCACTAAGTACAGCGCCATTCAAACCGGAACACAGTAATGTTTCCACACTACTGTTTGGTGGTAGAAGGAGGCACAGCGGTGGTACCTACCAAGACGGTTTCCGGAAGCAGAGACCTACCACCTGTGTATATCAATATTTATAATATTGCTTTTTAACTGTACAAATGTTTATAATGCAGTAACTTTAATTTGTTGTTACTTGTTTCTGGTTATTGTTATCACACCAATTTGTCAGATTTCTAGTAAATAATTTCCATTATAGTAAACTTGTTTGTTTTAACTATTTCAATGGTTATAGGTTTTACTTTAAACCAATCTAGATAGTGCTCTAGTTACCAATTGTAAATCTGTTGCCATAACTTTACTGTGTTTGAGAACTGAGCTAGAATAATCTGAACGACCTCGATGTATTATCTTCAGATTTGTAACATCCAGTGAAATTAGAGCCAGGCGCTAGTTCTTTCAGTGTTTTAGTTTAAACCAGGTTATCGTTATTTGTGAATATAAATTTAACTGTGCATAGTGTTTAGCGCTAAATGCGAGAGGGGAATAAGCAGTAATTTGAGCGCCATATATTTTTCTTATAACAAACTTTATGATCTCGTGATAAATTGTAATCTTTTATATTGCGAATAAAAGCGAACTGTTGTTTACAGCAGCCATTCGATGTTCAGTTCAATAGTTGAACATAAAAAACTTCGCGGTCGTGATATATCGCTCTGTTTTATAACCGGCGGTGCTTCGGCGTGTATGTTACCATTTGTTCCCCTATACATTACTGGTTCGGAGCGTTGCCGTTTGAATGGGGCCCGTGTTATGCGCGAAATGATGCGCACGCGCAATTTATCCATTAAAACGTCCGCTGCCGGCGCGTACATTGTTGCGAACAATCGAATAACAATTTCGTTTTAGTAGTACCATTTGCTTATTCGTTTGTGGAATTTTGCGTAATTAAGTTCGAAGTGGCAGTTTTTGTTGTGATCATTAAGATCTTACCGAGCGCTGTGTTCTCGAAGATAATGGATGTGCGAGATCCTCTACAATGTTCTTAATGAGCCGGAATGAGCTTAACACATCGGAGCACTGTGTTTGCATGTGTAACCGATAGAGATAGATTCGCGTGCAAACATATTTATCTAAATTAACACATTGTCCATGTATATAAAATAATATTATATTACATTGTAGAAAATATAACAAAACTATTGTTATTATATAACATCATAATGTACTACAAGTGATCACTCGTTGAATAAAGGAGATCGGTAACTGGATTGCTGTTAACAAGCCATTTTAGCCTATGGCAGCTGCGTAATTTTCCAGTCCTGGACTATCGCAGTTGGGTACATAGGCTTCAAGTATTACTACCTAACATCTAGTTCACACTCCCGCCAAGTCGCATTTGGACAGCGTGGGGGAAATAGTTCAAATCTCTCCGTATTAATCCCTACTCGATCGATATGGGAATCTGTGAACGTATCGACAGATGATGATGATTTAGTTAACTATACATTTGTTATTACTTTATCCTCTTACTGACGAAAAAAGGACGTGTTAGAATGAAATTATCTAAGTGAAGATACCGAAACGCGCTGTCATTGACAAATATAAAAGTATCTTAGACCATGTTATAACAGCCATAGAGGTCATGGGAATCTTTTTAATGTCTCTTTCACTTGTTCTGTTTAATTAACGATTGTCTTTGGACTGATCCACTGACTTCGACGTTATAAACAAACTGACAAAACCGCAAGTTTCTCACCTCGAGTGACGCATCATAACACTGGAATTTTATTACACGATAAACATTTTGTTGGATGACACTTAAACATTTTACATGTCATAACATTATTGTGTAAAAATAATAAAAAATGTCTCCATAGTAATAATTTTCACATACTACTTATATCTACAAATACTACTTAAGTTCGTCGAAGTACTTAATCGTTTAGCACCGTACTCGTATTATTGTTATGTCTCAAGGCAACGAGCGTAATGTGGTGCACAGTGTAACATTCAAACTATAGCCATATTATTATGGGCAAGCGCATCACTACCATCCGATGATCGTCTCGTTAGTTTCATCGTTTCGTCAAGTAAAAAAAAATTTATATTTTAAAATTTTGTTTCCAATGTCAGTTTTCATTTCTCCAACGATTTAATTTATTAAATACATCGTTTTTAGACAAAGTCAATTAACATTTGTTTTGATCCACTTTAGATATCAGAAGTTAAGTATAATGTTACTAACTACATCGTTGTATAAACTGTATTTTACTTAGATTAAAATGACTGATAATTAAAAACTAATTGATGAGAAGTTCATGACGATTTCGTTTAGTAAGAAGAAAACCTTTGTCACTGAAATATGACTTTTTTTTTAATTCTATGTAAAAATATGTATTTCACAATTGTCTATCAGTTGTGTTCTAACAGGCAACGTGACCAATTATTCTATGAAAATGTCAGTAGTTCAAGCCGCAGGTTCGGATGATTCATACGTAAACTTAAAAGTGTTCATCAATATGAAACCTATTATATTGTGAGTCATCTGAAGATCCGCTTTTTACTAATTTTAATAAACTATAAGTCAAAGATAATATCTATACAGGAAAGGCAATACATTATTGATTAATGACGTTACATTATACCACAAATTTAGATATTAGCTAGTATTAACATTTATTTCAAACAATATACCCATCTGGTTGTCTCAGCAGGTTATTTTACTTAAACTTATATATTATATTTAATAAGTCGTTATATTGTTTTAAGAGTTTATGTAAAGTTAGTGTAGTTCAAGGATGATATTTTATCGGTATTATTAACCTTTTGTCGGTTACTGCAAATTCCTTAACGTCTAAGACCATATGAGGAATGCAGTGCGTCTTAGTACAAAGAGACTCATGGTTGTATCAGATGTACATGAGGAAATATTCGTACGCTGCCTTTGTTACCTTAAAGGGAGATAACCCGAAATGTAATATAGATTATGAAAGATTACGTTTCGTAATATACATACTTTGAGAAAAAAAAAATGTCTTCTGGTTCAGTCGTGATCCTACGACGAATTATAATGCTTATCGTCGGATAGATTCAGACTACAAAGTTAATAATATTAACATGCAGTTACTATAACTTTATTAAATACAAACCGTCATAGCGACAGGGTTTAAAAACAGGGTTACAAAAATTTTAGTTAAAATTAAAAAAAAGCCTTATACGACATTTTATACTTAAAGCAAGAAGATTATAAATGTTTAGTAGGTTTAACTTTGCCTATATGATCTAGCTTCACGGTTAAATTGATATTATTGACTTATTAAATAAGATTATACATATGGAGGTTTAATTGTGAAATATTCGTAATTGTTACTAGTTAGGATATAATCATGTAATTAATATTATTTGTATTTTCATTTACTAGTTTAATTATTATTTTCTTATCCACCATACAAAGTATTGCTTGATATTTTTAAGATCATATAATTATACCATTTTAAATAGGCATCGTAAAGCCGATGGTGTTCCCTCGTTAAAATTATTACGTGTAACCGTATCGTGTCGGAAATATGCAATCTGGAAATTTTTAAGTATCCCCTCGAGGCTCGTGGTAACAGAAGCTGAAAACAATCCACAATTTACCGGTTGCGGCGCCGGTGCCGAAATGAGTGAGGGTCATGTGGGGTTCGTGAGTGCAGCGTTGACCGGCAATGCCGCGAGCCAGCAATCGCTTTCCCACCGACCACTGCCCCCCTCAACCCCACCACCCAACACTGCTCATTGTACAGTGTAATTTCACTATACTTTCGGGTTGGAAATTAAGAACAAACATTTTGAACCATTTGAAAGGACTTCTAACCATTAAACTATTAATTACATTAACCATAGATTATAAAGTAAATAACATATTTATGTAATGTTTAATGTTGGTTTATCGGTTTTAAATCGATTCGACGATCGATTAAGTACATTTGGCAACTAATTAGTTGAACGGTACTCAAGATAACATTTCAATGTTAACAGTAGTAGTAAATTATTATAAATTTTACTACATGTTAAGTAGATGTTGGAAAAAGAGCAGTTCGCGTTATCTATAGATACAATGTTCACAGCTCGGGATTCTCTTTTAAATATATTTAATACGACTCGTATACTGATATATATATATACTGTATATTCTTCAAAATATAAATACATATGTGTACGAAACATGATTTGAGTGGTAGAAATTAAAATAGGCTGGCGATATCTTATTTTTGTCTGGACAAAATTAATGGAAACTTCATTAGACTCTGTGTGCATATCTATTATAAAATCCCACAAACACTCCTAGGTTTTTAACTAAAAAAAAAATAATAATCTTGTTAAAAATATATTAATAAACAGAGCCTACTATACCGTTGATTAATATGTGAATGATTATAATGTGTGGTAATAGAACGCATTGATTCTTAAGCAGTATGTTAGTACTTAAGACAGTTTCTTGCGCCGATCTCAGATTCGAAGTTTCTCTTTTGGTTCCTAGATTTTGACGTTCAATAAGTTAACGAATGTTCCTACATTGAATATATCTTTGATTTAGATACCGGTGACCGTCTAGGTAGGCACCACCGCTGTTTCTATTTCTGCCGACAAACACTAGTATGCAAACGTTAGCAATGTTTGGATTTGAAGGGCGTTGTATCTTGTGAAATTAATAAGGCAAGGCGACGCTTTATATATCAAGACTACCAGCGTATTGTGGTGCAGGTATCATCGTTTACTAACGCCACGTTGTTTTGGACTGGAGTATGATATACCATCAGGTAACGCATCGTCAAATAGAAATAAACTAATCGAGTTTAACAGTCATGTTAAATTTCAACTGATGCCTGAAGGGGGTTCGGCTGTTTCTACTTTAGTGTCGAGAGCGCTTCGTAACGTCGTGTTTCGCATTTCCCCGGTCGGACGCATCAGCCTACCGTCGCGCTACCTGTTCATTCACTTGTGAGCACATGGTGGGGGCTACGCGCGCCTTCCGCGTAATGTTATCAGTAGTTTCACCACCCTCTCGCCAGCGCAGTTGCCAAACGCACCCGCTCCCGGTCGCACGTACATTGTCACATCTAATCGCTCTAATTCTAAACAATTTTCCATTCCGTCATTAAATAATATAAATATTGTTTCCTTAGTACTAACCCGATGGTTTCAAATAACCGTTTTACATGCAAGTGTAATAAATAAAAGTGAAAGTGTATTAGGTAGGTGTATAAAGGCGGTTTTGGGTTGATTACATTTGTTGTAAGCGACTCGTCTAAGGTGCGTATTAAATAATGTTATTAAATAATTCCGTACGTTTTAACTATGCGCCGCAAACAGGCGGCGGCTTCTATATTCATATAACAAAATTATTGATATCCAATTTACATGAATATTTAATGCAACTTTAAGTAAGTAACTTTAAGTATGATTAAAATAATCACTATGATCGTAAATCAATAGCGCTGTTAAAATACCTTCAACATTGTACTATATAGGTTGGTATGTTAAATACATAAGCGGCAATCATTTTGTTTGATTAGTAGTATGCGTTGATAATATGATTTTATTAAAGTATTACTATCTTTTTGTCACAGGCTTCCAAGCCCTGCACGTCGCGCAAGCACCATAGACCTGACAAAATGTTCGCCGTGATGCAAATCGACGAGGATCATACACGGGATTTTAGGCGTAAACTGCGCCCCAAGTGTGAATTCGTCTGCAAGTACTGCCAGCGCAGATTCACCAAGTCTTACAACTTGATGATACACGAGCGCACCCACAAGAGCCCGGAGCTGACCTTCAGCTGCGAGGTCTGTGGGAAAAGTTTCAAACGGCAGGATAACTTGCGTCAACATAGGTAAGTCATTATCACATTATTTATATGAACAATCTCTCTAACAAGCCTTTTAAAAAAAATTGTTAAAATATCCATTGAAATAAAACTAACATTCACAGATTACACTCAAAAGGTTAATTTGATATTTATGATTTATCATACAGGAAGTAATACTTTTATATTAAGGTTGTTTCATTAAAAATTAACATGCTAAATAACATAAATAACAAAAGTTATCTAGATTTGGTAGAAAAGCTTTTTCCACAAGTAGATTTTTTGCATCGGGATTTGATAAAGGAATAGTATCTCAAGATCCCTTTCGGATGTTCCGATGCGATCCGTAGACCCCATGTAATACTACTGAAGACGACCAATCAAAGGTCTAGTCTTGATGTCTTCACAGAAGGTCAGATATTCGATAATTTCTCTCGATACCAAAAAAGTACAGCTAGCAATTACTATATAAGTTATGTGAAATAGCTTCTTTATATATCTATAGAGAAATGTTAAAATCTCGTGAACGTAATCATAGAAGCCACCGCTGAGAGGTCCTTCAGGCCGGAGACCGTCTAGCCAGGTACCACCGCAGCTCCTGTTTCTGCTGTCGAACAATAATGTGCAAACATTGTCGTGTTCCGGTTTGAAAGGTGTTGTAGCTAATGTAATTATAATATAGGGTATAACATCTTGTCTCATAGGCGACGAGCACAATGTGGTACTGTGCATATCATCCTAAATACCATCACGTTGTTATCGGTGTATATCAGTCAGCTCTTCCTTCTCTCATCGCATGAAAAAACATGTTTTAAATGTAGTTTATATGTTTCATATAAACAATAGTAACAATATAGTAACTTTAAGTAATACTTCTGAATGAATAAATGAAGGTAGGATTTTTATTCGATAGTTACCAACTATTGATGATAAAGACGGATGGAGAATGTGGGCTTAATTTCCAGTGCAGTTATTCCCACAAATATTAAGCTATTGGTGATGCTACTGGGATTGTGTTGAGAAGATCCCAATTTTAAATATATAAAATATTTACCTTGGCTAAAACATACGGGTAAGAAGAGCCTAGAATAGTTTCAAATAATAAAGGAGGAGCAAGACGTTCACCTACTCATAAGAATGTCGCTCTAGTTAAGATAATATACACCACACGACATTTTGCACCCAGTAATTTCACTAGCTACAACACACTTCAAACCGGAACAGAGTAATGTTTGCACACTACAGTTTGGTGGCAGAACAGAGCGGTGGTAACGACCTAGGTGGTCTCCGGCAACAGAGACCAACCGGTAATGGATGTATCGGCTGATTTTTTCGAGTTTCAACCTCGCACCATACAAACACTTGTCGTACATAGATTCATCTGAGTTTTATTTTAAATTAACAAAGTTAATTATTAGAAATTTTATTAACTAATTAAACTTTACTTCAGATACAACTGAGAAAGAGCGATAAAGAATATTTACTATAATAAATAGCAATTTAAATGTTAGTACAATAACGCCACTAGTCGACCTATATTGTGGTTACGGGCTCAGCCGATGTTGACAAGGCCGTGGCTAGCCGACAGATTCTATTAGGGTCTCCGCAATCAAGGGGGCACTCGGCTGTGCCACTCTGAGGCTCTTAATCATCAGCTACTACTGTTACAGATCCTTGGAAACCGCAAGTCGATGAATGATACGCAATCATGCCGCCTTATAATGCTTTATAATAAATTTGCTTAAAACAATAAAATATTTATGTCCCTGTATATTATGGAGAATAAGTAGATATAGGAAATTCGATATTCATGACACTTTAATCATAAACTGATGAAGGTTAGTAACTGGTGGTAGGTCTCTGTTGTCGTAGACCGTCGAAGCAGTTGCCATGGCAGCACTTATTTTTGCCGCCAAACAATAATGCACACACTACTGTGGTTCAATTTGAAGGGCGTTGTAACTAGTGAAATTACTGGGGTAACGAGACTAAACATTTTATGTCTCAAGGGGAAGAGCGTAATGTGGTGCAGTGTATATTATCCTAACTAGCGCCACGTTGTTATGAGCAGACGTGTTATTTAACACCAGGTGAGCATCCTGCACGTCTTGTCGTTCAGTTGAATAAAAAAAGGTTCTCTTGATTTTATTATACTTATATTATAAATATGCAGTGAGGGTTGAAAAGTTAGATTAATTTTAAAAATTTATGAGATTTTTTAGATTTGATTGTAATATATATAACATAATCAAATGAAATGTTTTATTAAGTTAGTCGATGTATCCGCCGTGCAGTGATGGTTGAGCCAGACATCAAATCCCCGAGCCATTGAATTGAGCCGTTAATATAAAGAGATGACGGCAATCAAACGAGCGATATTTACTCACGTTATCTATATTGTCACTTAGAGCACACAATTTATTGTGAAGCACACATCGCCGATTACAGACGTAAAACACCCGTAAAATCTGCAAGCTTAATTGCTCGATCGTTACAATTATCGAGTTCATTAAACTAATATAATACGAGTTCGCGTTCGTGTTGTATATGTATGATATCCTTTGGCAATGCTATTTACATACAATGCGCCGGTAGCGACAGGTGATGTGCTCCTTCCACGGCGCCGTACCGCTGGCGTGATGCAAATATAATTAACAGTGCCACGTTTACTGAACTCTCTGTCACACGAACAAAATGGTACCGGGTGACAGAGGGCGAGCAACGGCCGGATCTCCGAGCGTCGTGAACATGAAGCGCGCCATATTTGTACATCTTCAATGTTTTTTGCCCGTTTAGTCTGCTTACGGTACGGCAATAAATGTTAAGGAGACTACACAACGATCGCAGGGTCACGAGTTTGGCATGGTTTTAAAATCTTAACATTTCTTCATATTTATATTTAACCTAAATTGGAAATTACATATCATATATAAAGCTACTTTTCTGATTTAATGTTTGACGTTAATTAGATATGTATTTAACTGAATTAGTTAACGTTTTATACGGTTTGCATTGTACAGTTGTGGAGTAGTTGTGCAGTCGGCGAGTAAACGTCCCAAAGGTGCAATTATTCGGTAACTGGAAACAATTGCGAGGTGGACGGGACGGCAACACGCGTGGCATGTTCCGACAAAAGGTTCCGTGTGAAACCTGAACGGAGTGCATCGCATCCGGGCTACCGCGAGATCGTCGATAGATCGCTCACGCCGCCGCGAGTCGTGCGCTCGTGACGTGCCCGTGTGTTAACGGTGCTTAATGGGCCCTAATGCTTCCGAAACTGTGCGAACGTGGGGACGGTAGCCCGCGAGAGCGTACCACACGTGACTACCACGGTATAATTTGCAGTTTATGCACTCTGCGGTGTTAGGGTTGTGCTGAACGGGCAGTGACAGCACCAGTGTTGCGCTTGACTGTGTAAATAATCGATACACTTGTTTCCTACTCGAATTATTTAAGAAATTTTGGAGCTTTTACAGCATCGATGGAGTGTAACGAAATTCCACTTAACACTGACTTTGCCCTGTGTTAAAAAATTTAAACGTTTTTCGCTAGCTTATCACACAAAACAAAACATCTTATCAAAACAGTTGACTTTTAATACAACTTGACGCATAACTGCATTTTACAGGGACAATAAATACTACAAAATAACTGATCTTGAAGTATACTCACTTAGATTAACCATAACATTATTGCGACAAGTAGATAACATACCAATACAAGCTAAGTATGTTCAAAAATTAATAATAAGTCAGAGTCATCAGTTAACCGCTGCAGTGAGGCTCAAAAAATGAGCATTTGTTCTAACATGTGCATTGTGACTTTATAATCTAGGCAGTCTACCATTTAGAAACTCTTCATTAATTATAACTTGATAATTAAATATGTTAGTGCAATACAGAATGAAAAGTAACCTGAATAATTAAGCTACTTTAAAGTTCTACATCAATTAATAACGATATCATGAAAATGTCTAAGTAAATTGATAACTAATACAGAAATGATTTTAGCTAGTAATTTTAGAGAGTTAATATAAGATAGTAACAACCCTACATATGCGGAAAAACAGTGTGCACTACACTTAACCTCCCCTACCTATTGTAGCAATTTGTAGGGATCGATATATAGACGACTCTATTTGTATGGATTATCAGTTAAAGTATGTTCGAATATATACACTATGAATTATGAAACTTTGATAATTTATGTGTTTAAGGCTTCTCTTAAGTGGCTTACTAGAAACTAAGCCCAGAGCTTAATGATAATAAATTAATATTCAAGTCATTCCCCGTTTCCAACTTCTTTTGTATCAATGTCAGGGTTACTTTTCGAGCTCGTATGCAAATTTTATATTAGCATAAAATAATCGAGGAAAAATACTGAAAAAAAAAAATCACTGATAAGAGTAAAGTGAACATCAAACGATCTTGTCAACTTCTCGATTTAAAGGTCCGTCATTTTAACGAGATATCGTGTGGTCGTATGATTCTTTTTACGGTTTGGATTTGGTTTTAAATGCTAATACAAAAATTATCTTTATGAGTTTCAATCTCTGTTTGCGATTATCTTTATTAGGTAGTTAATCATTAAAATAACTTTAGGTCATAAAAATTAGGACCTTGAAACGTTTGGCTTAAATATCGATAAATTCGATAAAGAGACTAGTGGTTTCCTTAAAAGCATTAGTATAGGTAACAACAACTATTGAAACCCTCTTAATGTTCCCACTGCTGGGACTGCAGGATTCTTTACAAGAAGAGAAATAAAGGTCATTTATCCATTACGCTGGCTATACCATGAGGGGTTTAGTGCATGTTATCCTTTACCGGAAGCTAAAGGTTATCATCATCATCAGGATTGTACCCGCATCTCTTCAAGTCATATACAACTGTATTTACAAAGTTAATACTGCTAATAAAATATGCGAAGTTATATTTGTAGGGTGAAGTTATCTATCATATTGTCTTATTTAGATTGCGTATTGTTCACCACAAGTATGTAATTCTAGAAAAGTTATACCCTGGTATGAAGATGAAAATTAGTTGCTGTATGGGATAATAATCTATAAATTTTACGGCCGAATGGATTTGTATATGTGTACTTTACAAAATCGGAGGTAGCGGTACTGTGCCCACGGCGCTCACGGCGCTCCGTCTCAGTGACGGATTTTCACACGCGCCATCCTTCCCCCTTACTTGATAATACATCACTCTTATGATTTTTTTTTATTCAACTAAGTGAGAGACAAGCGGGACGTTCACTTGATGGTAAAAAAACAGCTTTCCTATAACAAAGTGGCACTAGTTAGGATGGTATGTATTGTATTATATTGCGCTAGTCGCTTTGACACAAAATGTAAATTTTAATTACCGCAGTAATTTCACAAGCTAAAGCGCGTTTCAAGCCGTAACTCTGTGATGTTTGCGCACTATTGTTTGGCGGCAGAAATAGGCGCTGCAGTGGTTTTTAGCTGGAAGGTCTCCGGCGACAAGGACTTACCATCAATGATTTAATTTCTTCTATTTCAATTGCTGACGTTAAGGGCGGGAGCTTCTTGTAATAATACGAGTAACTGTTGATTTATAATTATGCGGAGTTAGTTAGGATGATTATAAACATCAGTTATTTTTTTTCAACAGTCAATTTAAGTCACACACAGGCCTACCCTCAATATAAGGGCGATAGGCCATAGTCACCACGCGGGCCCAATGCGGATTAGTGACTTCACACACACCTTAGAATAAATTCTAATTCATGTGCAGGTTTCCTCGCGAAGGTTTCCTTCACCGTTTGTATTTCGCTGTTGTTACTAAAGTTCACAAATGTAACTTAAATATTAAAGTCATCGGTATATGCCGGAATTCGAACCCGCGACGTTCGGAATGTAAGCCGCACGCTCTAACCATTAGGCCATCGAGCTACATATAACATCAGTTGCTCTCGATAATATTTAAAGCTTATCTCAATACGACTACGTTGAACAAAAGCGGGAACAGAATTAATGAATCAAAATAGAATCGAGAGTGCGATGTCCCATTAAGTTAGCGGAGTGGGTCATCGGCGCAGCTCGCGGTTTGCCCTTATCGTTAGCACATCGCCCGTGTCGCCGATAGGTCGGATCCTTTCGATTCACGACTCGAGAATCGAGCTGATCATATATCCATTTTATCCATTGTTCGTGGAAACAGTCAAATTTATAACGTATATAATAGAGAATACTTTACACGTATAACAACTTCCGATTTGGACTTTGTCCTTGTGCGAGAAGACCTCGAGTCCCAACGGTGGGATCGTTTCTTTATACATATATTTGTTTTTGCTCAAGTAGCTGTATTTTTTTCTTTTTTTCTTAACTTTCTTTTCATTCTTCTTCTTAAAGCGCCTCTTCAACTAATTAAGGTGAGCGATCAGCGTGGTACAGTTCTTTCTATCTTTGGTTCGGAACAATTCGAACGGCTCAGATATGCCAGTCCATCCCCTAATACTTCTCACCTATAAATTTGTCCTTTTCCCCACCTTTCGTTTGTTTTCTATACATATATCTATCTTTCTATACATATTTCTATTCTTTACATATACCTACCCTTTATTTTCTTTAATCTGTACATAACGTATTGGATGATAATGCCAATGGCATTGAGTGGGGGCGTAAAGGATCCCGCACACAACTCAAGGGATCCAAGCCAACCTCATCTGCTCTTGGTGCACCCTGCTAATCAATAAACGTGGCTCTGGCTCTCACATTGGGTCAGTGTGGTGGGAAATTTCCCAAATCTAACCATATAAATTCCTACCCGATCGAAGTGGCAATCTTTGGGGGAGGGCTACGTCCATCAATGGATGTTTATAGGGTGATGATGATGATAATGATATTACATCATGTTAATAAATAAATGGATGTATAGTTTTTTTTAGAAATAATTTTAAGCAATGCAGTTACGGAATTCGTTTAAAAGTAAAAGAAAATAAATTGGTGTAAAATAACTTAAGCGAGCCGATATAATTGCATTAGAACACTCCAGGTACACAATTGTTCGCGCATCGCGACCGAGGTGGCGAATACCTTTAATTAGACTTGGGAAACCTTGTTCATTATACAGGATGTGAGCGAAAATCTAATATAAATATATCCTGAAAATATACACATACTTTCTCCATACCAGAAAATGCTGCAAATTACCAGTAATTAAAACCCAAAAAAAATATTTATACTTCCATTCGCTATCGGTCGATAATTCATCTCAGTTACTTCTTTTCCTCCCTCTTCAATTGCATAGATATGACGTCAGCTTTAATATGTTGACAATCAGATAATAGGCATGCTGTTGTGACGGCTTATGAATACTATAAGGGTGATAGTAAAGTGGGTTCGAAATATTGTACCACACTTCACCACATATGGCCCCGGAATGAAACGTTAAGTCACTGCTTTATATAGGCAATTAAAATATTTAAGAAATATTATTAACAATGGTTAACCCTTACTAATAATTTTTAAAAAACAAAGATGTGAACAGGTTAAATATATTATAATTAGTCGCAGAGAAAAATTCGAAGTTCTGTAAGATGTTTTCTTAAAACCTTATAGCATGGAAAGGATTATTTCTATATTTTAAATCAAATCTTTCTTCTTACTTGACTTTGCCCCATAGTTACTCTATACTCTATTTAGTGTGACTTTAAATCGAATACTTTAAATTTTCACAAATTCGAACAAATCTGGTGAAGGTGAAAACATGGACTTCCTGTATAGAGAAACAAAGAGCTCTGTTCCCACAGTCGCACATGCGGGGTGTGTGCTCACGAACTAACCCAGTACTGTATCGCGCGGAAGTGGATAAATGCCGCCGCTGTCACCTACGGCCTTTACACTGCATCGCCGTGGCAAAATCGTCTTGCGCACGAATAAGATCGGATTCTAAGTTAAATCTATATATAGCAGTATAAAATTTAACAGATTCTCGTAAATAATATTAATTTAAGATTTAATATTAATTGTTGTCCAGAATAAATTTCGACTTTTTTAATGTGAATAAGCAGGATATTATGATAAGTAATACGCCTGCCTACGACAGTGGCGCTGGTTAGGATGATATACACTGCAACACGATGTGCTCCTCGATTTGAGAGATAAGATGTCTCGTTATTCAAGTAATTTCACTACTAAACTTTTCAACCGGACACAGTAATAGCTTCCACTTATATAGACGATTTCTGCCAAGAGAATTTTATCACTAACAAGTATTATGTTAAAAGTTAATTTTATTTTGATTGATAAAAATATAATAAAGATCATATATCATAGATATATGTAGATATATATATAAGTTTATATTTATATACATATAGATTTAGTCTGCTCTAAACCTATATATTTATATAGGTTTAGATTAGGTAACACCAATAGTTAAATTCTACTTGTTTTGTGTATAACCTAAATATTAACATGGAGTGAATATTAACGGAAATTATATAAACGAAAACAACTTTTTCTTTTAAATAATATGTAAAATTTTATGATTTTTAACTCTAAATCAATAAGTTACTTTGATCAATTTTATAATAATTAGAAAATATATATGTTAAGATAATAACTAAGGCGGAGAAGTTAACTGAAAGTTGCGCGGGTACAAGCCGAACGATGGCATTGCATTGTAAGCAACATCATTATTTAGCGTGGTTATTTCTAAATGCCATTTCTTGTACATCTTTGCCATTTAAATGGCACCTTTCGCTTGTATTATACAGCCTCCGTGTATCGGCTGATCTCCCGTAATTAATACGAAATCATTAACGCATTAACACTTCCAACCGTCGCGAGTTATCTGTTAAATGATAAGAAAAAAACCTTAGCATCCCAACCAAGTTAATAACTTTATCGCGATTATGAATAAATTACTTTGACAATTGGAATCTGGTTTTTAGTTATATAAAAGCAAATGATAATAAGGTCACTAAGACATAGAAATTAAAGAGTTAATAATCTGTGGTTTTCTATTAATGGTTAAAGTCACATATAGTGGTTAAATATTTTGTTTAAAAAATTGAAATGGAGAAGAGGTCGCTTTGTTAGATTTAATCTCGTTGGTACTGTAACGGTTTTAAGCTGTTAATCTTTTAGAAAATTAATAGCATTTTGTTTACGGGACCGGGCTCCACTGTGTTCACTTATGTTACTTAACGGTTGTTTCAAGAAACTTATTGTCTTTACTTTCTTTTTTAATATCCAGAGGGTACATAACCTAAGTGACATTTGAGTAAACATGAGAGGGCGGTGTGCTTATGAATCAACATAATAATGACTTACTGATAAATTGTTATAATAAGTTTTTTTTCATGTTGATGTATATTTATTGTTTAGATTTTTTTTTTCATGTTGTAGAAAAATAATGTGTGAATATATTTAAAATGCGTTTCTCAATTGTTATAGATGTAGTCAATGCTTGTGGCGGTGAAGGTGATGGAGTTAGCATGATCCTACAGCGGTCTCTTTAACATCAAACAGTAAGAATTATTTTTTTACAAATTAGTTTTACAGCAAAACCTATTCAAAAAATATTTAATCTATAATAAAGAGAAACAAAATGGTTTATTTGAAAAGAAGACCGCAAATACAAAACATGCAAATGATGATAAAAAATCGATCGTGCAGTTACACCAACAAGCATTTACAAAGAAAGTGTTCATGTATTAAAGATTTATATATAATTACTTGTTGTTGCAGGATAATACACAGCAGTCCATCCAAGGAGACCACGTATTTAACGCGGTGATGACGTCACCAGAAAACCAATATGACGTCAAACGCCGCTGAAGCGTTCAACATTTTCCACGTCACAAAATTCGTGCCTCCACACCATTACCGCCGGAATGGGCAAATGCAATTATAATAAAACATAAAATCACGTATCAAATCACATAAACATCGAAGTGAAAAATGTATGCCAATTCTAACCTATATATTATATACATGAACATATATATTATCAACATACAATATCTAAAAACGATTTCTGATGATTTTGTAAATAGTATTTATTAGTGATAAGCGATGATAGCATTTAAACATTTTAACCGCTTAGCTATATTCTAATGTAATATAATATTTATATGATATTAAAAATATTGTTATTATTAATAATAAGCTTTTATACGTGCAACGTACACACACACACACACACACACACAAACACAAACACAACATTTGATATATTTTTTGCGTCATCCAACAATTAACAAGAGCTACAAAACATAATTACATCAACTGTCACAGAACGAATAAAAGCGTACTGTTTTCAAATTAATCAAATTGAAATTAGAAGCTTTTCATTATTTATTTTTTTAATTCAAAATTTAATGGTTGTGTTAATTTTCTTTATTTTTCATTAGGCGTGAATTAAATTTTTAAAATGTTTACGACGTACGCTATAAAATTTTATTAATTGCATCTATTTCAACTTATTAAATCCAGATAATTTTTTTATAATATTGTCATATGCAATAACATAAAAAAAAAACTTTATAATTAAATTAAAATTTGTCTGAATTTTTAAAACAGTTTAATAGCAAAAATATAAAAAAAAATTAAAATCAATCATGATATTAAAATTTTGTCTCTAACACAGTTTCCCGCTTTTTTTTATTCTATGTTGTGTTATATTAATCTGCGCGTTATTTTTTTTAATTCTAAATACTTTCTCGTGTTTCGCTGCGTCTGCGAAATAATTTCGACAAAGTTGCTCTTCCATGTCTTTATACACGATATATAAATATTTATATATGAAATGTCATATAAGACTTATATACGTAAAATCGCTTAATAATATATGCTTTAATAAACATATACGTTATAAATTTTAGAAGCGTGTAAGGAGAACGAAAACATTCCAAGTGCCAATAAATGGACAGTGTACTCTGTCGTTTAGCCATATTTTAAAATGTAATGTTTTAGTTGTATAGAATTTTAATAAATTTTTTCATTGTTACAATTATATACGTATGTATCCATTTACATTGTAGACGAAGTATAATAAATATTGAATAATGATTATTTGTTTTATTTTAGTTTTGTAACATAGTTATCATCTTGAATCGATTTCCTCTAATATTTTTGACAATACTTCACGATTGATGATATAATGAATAGTTTTAGCGCCATTTCTTTCCATAAACCTGATTGTTTCTAAAAGTCAATACGTTTATAAATTTATGACTAATATAGTCGCATAAATTAATATCCTTATTTAAGATAGAAGAGAATAAAACTTATGTTTTTAAAGCAATGAAAATAACAAACGTTTGTAACTTTATGAACACGATATAACAACAATGAAGATTGTAAGATAAATATGAACCAAAAAAAAGATTAAAAATTGGGCTCGATGAGAAGACTCGTTGAGTGTGGATGACAATAAATTTTTAAAAGTATAAATAAATTCCGAACAAGTGTATCGCTGGTCTTCGCCGACGGGAACCGGTTGACGAGTAACGCGGTGGCCGGCAGACGATCCGGCGTTAGTCATCACCGCGAACCGCCTGCTTAATCTATAAACACGCTAATAAATTGGGACATTGCTAAAAAAATATACTACTCACGACTCTTTTATCTGGCTGCTGTGAACTTTTAATATTCGCTAATAGTCAGAACCCACGACGACTAACTAAACATGTTTACTTAAGTGTGACCAAGTTACCTAAAAAAAAAATTGTAAAATAACCACAGATTTCTGGGCATTTATTTGTTTTTTGATAAACAAATCTAATAAACTTGATTCTCTTATAAAAATAAAAAACTTTTAGTGAATATATCATCATCATCATCATCAAGTCAATCGTTGGACATCCACTGCTGCTTATAGCTATAGTACAATTTTGTGGGATGTCCACTGAAAAGACATTTATATGCTTCCGCTTTTGATATACATGCCCGACTTCGAAAGGTTAAAATCCCGATGTTAATCTAGAAACTACGGGAATGCTTTCACTAACTCCTCGAGTTTGAAATGGTGTTCACTTATTATTCAGGGTAATGCAGACTCATCGCGCCCATAGCCTTGAGGGAGTAAATAAATAAAAAGTTACTTTTATAAAGTTTTGTATTGATGTAACAAAGTGAGCTGAGTAACAAGTACTGACGGATGATGATGGCTCAGTTTGTGAGGCGGCCGCACGCGTTGTATGTTTAAAATAAGTGCCGGTTCGATCTCCACCGAGATGGAGCAACCGGAGAAAGAAAAATATTAGAAGGAAACCGACCTATTCCACATCAGTTATCACTAACATGTGACGTACACTTACCAATATTAGGCGGTGTGGATCAAAGGTTTTAAAAAAATTATTCTTATTTTATGATCTTTCATATATTAATATTGTTCATTTGTATGAAAAGAGATATAAGCCAAATAACATATGTGTTATTCCTATATCAATAATCAAACGTAATATGGTTACGAAATGACGCCGAGCTGATTGTAGCTTTTAGTTAGCGGTTAAGATCGTTTAACGCGACAATAGCTCGTTCGAAGGTTCGTCGAGGCAACTTAATCAGATTCGTGTTTGTGTAACGGTTCCGCAGAGGGATTCCTTTGTCCGAAGCGGCTTAAAGGAGTCGTTAAGTTGTTTTACGACAACGTACATTAAAGGTTGTAACAATTACGACACGGAGGTACCTTCGGATGAGCCGTGAGTCAACCGCTCGTTTCGCGGACCCTATCGCCCATCTCCGATCGTATCTACGGCCCGATTCCCCCAACGGAAGCCTCCTCCGGCGAGAAAGCTAAATTTTTATGCTGTAACTCACATCTTAGCTGGGTTCCCACGCCGTTGCTCTGATAGTGCAATGAGTAAAGCTACAGCTATTGCAAGTCACTGATTAGTCACGGCTCGATTTTTATAATGTATCACCACCGTAACGGCATTTCACTGTACCGCCAATCTCTTGCCGTCACGGATATTGAAGGTGTTATGACACAGAATATTAATATTTTATTTAAAGAGACGATGAGATGATCAGGACTTTCACTTGATGACAGGCGTACAACAGGGTGGCGGTAGTTAGAATGTTCACACAAGACTAGATTGTGATTGTAGCCATGACACAGAGTTTAAATTACCCCAATAATATTCTTAGTTATAAAGATTCTACAATTCGGAAAGTAGTTATGATAATTTAGTAATAGATACGTAATACCTGTTGAGAAAAATAACTATGAAATATTTTAGAAATTTTGTGAGATTGTATTGCCAGATACATAGAAAAGAATATAATAGTGGAACTAGAAAAATTTGTTCAAAAAAAAAATAATGTAATGAATTAATGCAAACGAAGAATTGTAGAAGAAAAGAGAGGACTGTATGTAGTAACTAAGAAAATGGTAATCTGTATTAAGGTCATTGAAAATTTTATATTACAACCAGTGAAGCGGGCGGCGAACATACTCGTAACATGAATTTTTGAGCTATGGAAACACAGAAACTGGTAACACCAAACATTGTCAGTTGCATGCCGCCACCGCACGTTGGTGATCAATTTAACATTATGAACGCTATCTATAAATTTTTTTCATAGAAAATCATTGCTACATTTTGGTGTTATTAGTTCGTGATTTTACGCTGCCTGAACGAAAACAAAAAGTCGTTAAGAGGTGTTAGATCCTCGTAATTTTATGTAAATGTTTACATGGTTTGTTTAAATGTATCTGGTTATAATTAACCGTAAAGATCACAATGGTTTTAGCGTGTGTGCGAAAAGAAATCTTAAATTATAGGTTGTTTGTTCACTGTGCAAACCTGATGGGGTTTAGGAGTAATAAAGTGCGGATATCGATTTAAAAGCAAAACTGCCAATAAATTTGAGGATATTGCCATTTTTGTAATTCATGACAATGGAAAAATTCATTTATTGTAGTGAAATGTATTTTTATTCATTCTGAAACTGATCACAACAAAATTTTTAATTATTTTGAGATTAACTGCGTGGCACAGTGGTTAAGGTCGCTAGTGGGTAAGGTTCGAAACACGGAGATTATCTGTTCGATTCCAGTTTTTTTCGTAACCTGTCTAGCTGACCACTCTCCATGTTAATCTACCGTCATAACATCATTTCTGTGTGCCAGCTCTCATATATATCTTTAATATGTAAAATCCGAGTATTCAATGTGAGCATGGTTTGCCATGTACGGCATCATTTAACACCGTGTAAAATTGAGATTAAATATTAGATCATTCAGTGTTTTGATAATTTATTTTAGCCAAAGACAGCGGACTACCCAAGACGTTGCCATAAAACAAGCAAAGGTGGCCACGATTTGCTGGTGCGGCTAATTCGCTCTGGGCGACGATTCAGCCCGACAATACGCGGAAGGCAGTCGCACATCGTGTGCATTCGTATCTAAAATAATGTTTATACAATAACGCTTTAGAAAATACTATTTTATTAATAAATTAAATGAGAAAAAAATAATAAAAAAGTCAAGTGTTTATCCTCTATAAAGTTGTATGATTATAGCTTTATTCTCTTATTGTTACATGTAGTCTAAGGAAGATTAAGAACAACTTTCAATAATATGGTCTGAGTAGATTATATTTTTAATTTTTTTTTGGTTATTAACGTTCGCGAAGAGTAAAGAAAATTTTTAATACAACTCCTACCTGTGGATTGGGATGGATCTCCTATGATAAGCACTTGCACTACGTACAATTTCCTAGCACCGTCCACTTAGCACCGATCACTTAGTATGGGATCTTTTATCTCGTAAATCGGCGAATCTTTGTTTGTCGAGCAATAAATAACTTCATTATCATCATCAGCCGATAGACGTGCACTGCTGGACATAGACCTCCTCCAAAGATCTCCATATCGATAGAAGTGGAAATGGCCCAGATCTTCTCAAATGATACCTTACAATAATTACCTTAGTCCTATTTTTAATAGTTTAGTTTAAATTTTTAAGGATCAGCGTTCCTCTCATTCCGCACGACAGACTTCTTCTAGTTGATTTCATAGAAAGAGAACAACGTTGCCCGATTTTGTAGACCAGGATTCAGCTCAGACTCCCAGGGTGCATGGTAAACAGAATCCTGGGAAAGAAAATGAATAAGTGTAATAAATTATATGATTTATATTTTATTTAATTTATTTAATATTCTAAGTGACTTATTCCTATCTCTATCATCTGTCAGATCTATTAAGAGTTACAAACATACTCCCCACAAATTTCTTATAAAAAAGTATTGAAGATTTAGCAAATTAAAAAATTCAAGCTGCAATACTTCCTGCACTATTCTTCTTTTGTCGTGGTATCGAGTCTCTTTCGATTCAATACACATACAGTATTTTTTTTATTTGAAGTACTGACGAGATGAGCGGGCCGTTCATCTGATGGTAAGTGATACGCCTGCTCAACAATATGGCGCTAGTTAAGATGGCACGATGATATTCCGCTTGTCGCCTTGAGACATAAAATGTGGTCTCGTTACCCCATTAATTTCACTAGCTAGAACGCCCTTTAAACCGGAACGCACTTGTGTTTACACACTACTGTTTGTCGGCAGAAATAGGAGTTGCAATGGTACCTACCTAGACAATCTCCGGAAACATAAAGAATGCTAAAAGTGTGAAATATCTATCAATTTACTTGGGAAACTAGTCATGATGGGCTCCTATATTCTTCCATACCAGTATTTCAGATTACCCTCCGTCAGTGAAAACTGCTTGCACTCCCCCAAAAGAGTAAGAACAGGCTGTGAGGGTTATTTATCGCCGCCAGCATTCGGCGAGACTGCTCTTTAACATCACTTGGGAACAGCTGTCCCCAGCGACATATCTGTAATAAAACAAAGCTGGATTTAGTGTTGTGCTGTTGTATCGGTGCTTATAGCAGCGTTTACAAAGTAGTGAAAGTACATTTGTATGTACTTGTAGCGCGGCGCCGTATAATTGGGACATAAAGTTGTTCTAATCAGCTAGGTAATAACTTTAACACGCGTCCGCTCTATGCGGTCAACGGCGTAGGCGAGCGTAGGTGTTCCTGTATCGTATAATGAATTTCGTTCACACATGTTGGCTCGTATTGTTTCGCATTTGATATACGAGCTGTTACTAAACCTAAGTTAACAGTTACTATTGTATAACTTGTATTAAATTTACGACAACCAATAAAAGAGCAGGACGCTGCGCAATAAAGAAACAAAAATCTTGATTTACATTTCAACTTTTTCTAATTCAACGCACACGGGAAATAATCTACAAAAATCTAGATCATGTTGACGATTAGATTTGTAGAAACTTAGGTTACTTAAAAGCTACGGTTTAATAGGAGCAACCCTTGTCTATGATGAAGAAAGACGAACCGGCATAAACTTCTTTTTTATTCAATTAAGCGAAGAGACGAGCAGAACGTTCATGTTCTGGTAAGCGATACGCCTGCTCATCACAGCGCCACGCTGGTTAGGATGATATATACTGCACCACATTGCGCTAGTCGCCTGAGACATAAAACGTTGAGTTTCGTAACCCCATTAATTATACTAGCTACAATGCCAATCAAACTGGAACACAGTAATATTTGCAGACTACTCTACTACTCTTTGGTGGCAGTAACATGAGCTGCAGTGGTACCTAGTTTGAAGGTCTACGGCGACAGAGACCTATCAGCATTAACATATAGGTACGCTACATAGATACATACCATTAAAATTCATTGTGACTTACCCTGTCCAATATTCTAGTAATGGACTGTTTAATAATTACTTTGTATCTTAAAACACATCCACATCCTCAAGGCGTAAAACCATAGACACCAGCTCATCGAAAATTAAAAGCTGATAATTTCGTATAGGAAATATTCACTACGACGAATTGCTTCCTTTGATGTTTGATTTTTTGTTCGATCACTTTTATAATCGATTATTTGGTTCCATCGGTTTTATCTAAACGGATCCTTTAACCAAACTTTTATAATAATTACACATAATAGTTTTATGGTAACATTTTAGTAAAATGGGTTTCCTCCTATGGAACATTCGTGAATGGTCCAATTGGACTGATAGAATTAACACCATTATTTTTATACTATATATATATAAATGTTTACTGTTTGTTTGTTAATAATCATTTGTAAAAATATGTTTTAACATCAATGACATTAATAATTACATACTACAAGTTTTATATATATACCATGTTATATATACCGTGAATTGAGAATATATCGTTATTGACCTTTAAATAGATACATATCACCATAGATGGTTATAAATTGTGCTGGTGGTAGGTCTCTGTTGCTGGAAAGCTTTAAGATAGGTACTACAGCTGATCCTGCTTTCGTCACCAAACAGCTGTATGCGATTAGTGTTCCTTTTTGCAGGACGTATCTAGCGATATATATAATAATATAATACTTGGTGAAACTAGACTTAATATTTTACGTCTCAAGGCGACGAGGGCAATATGATGCTGTGTATATCATCCTAAGTAGAGCCATTTTGCTATGGACACACGTATCACTCACTATTAGGTAAACGTCGCGCTTGTCTCTTCTTTTAGTATGGTTAGAAACTATGCTTAGTTGATATTGGTAAGTGTATTTAAAAAAATAGACAAGCACAGAGAATTAGGGTACAGTATGCCTTATCATTATCATATCAACCGTTAGATGTTCACTGCTGGACATAAGTACTCCACAAAGCACAGTCTTGAGCTATTGACGATATTAAAAAAAAACCGCTGAGAATTACTAGACCTCATATAAGCCTATCCCATCCGACATCCCTGTGCTTGTCACTTCCAAAGCAATCGAAAGTTTGGTTAAATAAACAGTTAAAGTTAACACATGAAACAAATTGAATATTAAATAATAACTATAACATGAGAGACACCAGATGAAAAGGATAGCAACGTTGCGTGCGGTGGAGTCATTAACGTGTGTGGACAGGTCGCGCTGATGCCTCATTCATGGTTATTAAGGCTCTATGCTCAATGAACATTAGTTTTTCATATCGAAAAGGTAAATATGCTACCACAATAAAAATTAATTACACTAGTCAGGTGAACTATTATGTTCGTTTGAAAAATTACTTTGTATCTTCATCTTCACAACATTTCTATGATTTATTGTATATATATATATATATACATGTCGGAGATTGGATACATATATAATATATATGTCGGAGATTAGAGGACGCGACGTCGTATTTTAAACGCTTTGGGGGTATTCGGATATAGTAGTGGGTAACACTGAGGATGATTCTTTAAATGTCAATGTCATTTCGAGGAAGTATAAACAGAGGAACGCGGGAGCGGACACTCTTTTGGAGGACAGAGGACGGTGAACACAAGTATAGTCGATCTCCTCCGACTTTGTTGCTTTGCAATCAATTTGTTGGATTAAGAACTTATCGAGTCATTTCTTAAAATCTACAATGAATGAAAATCGGAGGGACGAAGAACGCCCACCCCTACCACCTACCACCCTGTCTTCGTTTTAAATATGTATAGTATAGTTATAATGATCTATTGTTAAGTTTTAAATTTTTACCAATATTAATATATTATTAAAATAACATGATTTGGGGAGCCTTAGCTTGTTTGTTAGCTCCTGCATCTATAAGTTTTCTTTTTTTTATAATTATCTATGATAACTATATATTTTCAAATACATATTGATATTATTAAATAATGATGAATTTTGTATTGTTGTATTTGGGTAACAATAATATTTCACTCAAGTTTCAAATATAAATGATCAATGTTCTAGATACAATCGGTATCTAAGGAATATGTTTAACTCCGACTTGCTCCATATTTTAGAGAGTAAAAACTGTTAAATTAACTGTGATGATTAATTAAATGATAACACGACTATGTTTAGAGTATAAATTAGATTATTTTTTACCGACTCTGGAACTTCCTTGCATAAGGAGCAAGTCGTAATCAATCATCATCTTTCGGTATACAGTTTGAATAACATCACTATTTAAATATCTTAAATATATGTGGCAGACGTCTAGAAAGTCATAGGTAAACATAAAATCGATAAATTATATCAAGCCCCCAATATTTAGACACTGTTTTGACTATAAGAATGCTGCGAAGAGATTTTATGTCCAATTTATCATTTAAACATTTAATTGTCGGCGGAATTCATTAAGAGTTATGAACAATTTCTCAAAATATTTATTTTGATCATTATAGCTTTTTTTTTATTAAAATAGAAACGGGTCAGTTCCCATAATCGTCTTAATTTATCACTATTTTGAGAATTTTAATACTGCCGTAGCGTTAAAATAGTTGAATTATGTGAGAGCTTATCTATCTCGCGGATTCTGGAATCTGCGCCTTGAGTCTGATGAAGCTGTAAAAGTCGTCAAGAAGAAACAAGGGTGAAAACCTTTAATAAATAGCACAAACATCATTCGGCAAAAAAGAGTGCGAGCAATAGTGCGGAAGTATTGTTTGCAATATTTTGTTATACTAATATGAAAATCATCAGCATCAGAAACATTCTCTATTGAAAAAAAATTATTAAGGGAATAAACAGTTAGGGTGACATGAAAACGTGAACTGACCGCCGCTAGTAGAAGAGGCACCTTAAGAAGAGGGGAATAAAGCGCTTGTATTAAATCTTCTTAATTTTTTTAATGGTGATTATAAACCGTTCACCTGATGGTATATATATCTATTATATATTGGAGCTAATTAAAACGGTGGAAAATCTGTTACATTGAGCTGGACCCGAGTTTCTCTATTAATTAGCGTTTATGCTGTTAGTTTCCTTGACGACCGAGCCCAGAAGCTACGAGCTAAACCTGCACTCCAGTTATTTGACATTATCATTGTCTGATAGATGCCTATTGCTAGGTATAGGTATCTCTTTAAAAAATCTATTCGAATCAGTCCCACTCTGCTTGCATTCAGCGGTTTCCCGTGATCTTCACTATCTCGTCAGTCCTCCTGTAATACCATTACATCACCATTTAAACGGTAATTCAACGGTGCTCTGTCTGTATCGGCTTGGCATCAGATAAAAGTGCTGCGGTGGTAGCTATCTAGATGGTCTCCTGTAATAGAGACACTAACACTAAGTATATATACCACTAGTGGAATCCAAAATGTTCTTATGATACTTATTCATAACAATCCGCATAATATTGTTGATATGACGGAGCTCGAGTGATGCGGTCGATCGCTTGTCACGAGTCGATAACACCATAACACTGCGGTTGCGGTGATCGACTAAATCCATGAAATTGGCTTTCCGAGAAACATATATACATACATCACAGAGTATACACGAACGATTTAATAAAGCGAACTTCGGTTTCAATAGACGTTATTAAATATTATCATTTTTTTTTATTATTTAAAAGAGTCTAAAACGGTAGTTAACAATAAATAAATAGTAATGAAATTGTGACGATTTGGTAGAAAAAATATTTAACATATAAGTTCTTTAAATTCGTTCTTTATTATTATTATATATATACGCTGTGGTCAACTTCAAGGGTCCTGTAATTTTTTAAAAATGTCCGTCAATGTCAGTGTTCAAGAGAATTGACCTAGATATAATACGGTTAATAAAAAGTGACATAAAAATTCAATGTAGACATTTATTAAATTTTTCAACATTATATCCATGTACTGAATTATTAGAATATCAGTGTGTGTGTGTGATTTAGTGCCGACAGAATCATCTTTAGGATTAAAGCTGCTGCACGGTGACAGAATTAGGCGTTATTGTTGTGCGTATTTTTACGATTTTCGGTAAGAGATGAAATTCCGATACAGTAAATCAAAACATAGTTTTATCAGTTTTAATTATTATTGAACTTCTTTTTATTTAATTAAGCAACGCTTCGATTGGGAGGTTCACTTGATCGTAAGTGATATAACAATATGGTGTTAGTTACTATGATATTCACTGCGCCATATTGCGCTTGTCCCCGGAGACATAAGATGTTATGTCTCATTATCCACGTAATTTTACTAGTTACAGCGCCCTTCAAACCGAAACGCAGTAATGTTTGTACATTCGTTAGGCAGTAGAAATAGGCGCTGCGGTGCTACCTACCTAGACTGTCTTCGGCAACAGTCCTACCAGCAGTATACAGGAATATTCTACGGATATTTTTGATTGGGTTTGTA
The DNA here is from genome assembly GCA_029034505.1 of Ornithoptera priamus. NCBI lineage: Eukaryota > Metazoa > Arthropoda > Insecta > Lepidoptera > Papilionidae > Ornithoptera > Ornithoptera priamus. Next base: position 6,399,614 of record JARDWD010000395.1, read on the forward strand.
TGGTGACAGACTTCTTCAAATCTACGCCATATAAGTTACAGTTTTCTGGAGGGTCGTCTACGATATAATTACCATTTAAAATCGCATCAAAACTTAAAAAAACTGGAATATATGATTTCAATGATAAATTTGGTAGATGTCGTCTGCGAATACCGTCGTTATAACATAAGTGAGACGCTTCTTCGCGTCATCGGAATAAATTGGAGCAGGCACCGCGAGCGCCGCCGCGGGCCGCGACGTGTCTCGCATAAATAACGCCGGGCGCACCGCCCCGCGCGTTTGATGCACGGCCGGTGTTGCCCTACTCGCTGTTGGACACGACGCGCCGCTCGCCGCTCTTTAGCGGACCCCATTCACCATGACCGAAGGAATCCGCTCTGCTCTTTAAAGGCTGTCACCTGCTCCTATCACACAGCTGAAAAATTATCAGTATCAAATGTAGTACGAGAATATTCGAGAACGATATCCAGCGGTTAATTTGAAATAAACGGAAGGTGGTAGGCCTCTGTTGCCGGATACCAACTATGTAGGTACCACCGCAGCTCCTGTTTCTACGGACAGACAGTAGTGTACATAAATTATCGAGCTCAGGTTTGAAGAGAATTTTAGCTAATGAAATTACTGGGGCAGCTAGACTTAAGATGCTATGTCTCAAGATGACGCGCGCAATGTGGTGGAATAACTAGCACCACTTTTTTATGGGCGTTTGAATCACTTACCATCAAGTGAACATTCCGCTCGTGCCATCGCGTTATGAAATAAATAATAATAATAAATTTATTGAATGAGTGAAAAACGATTCTCCAGAAATTCCTGAAGTGGTAGGCGAACGATATACTATGTAGAAGTCTGTGGACCGAATGATTCATTCTCTTTTTGAACTCCAAGGTGATACTGCTATTAATCGATATGAGCGATATACGGGTTGACTAGAGATCTTGGACTTGAGATCTTATTTTATTTGGACTTTCGTTGTCCGGAATAATAAACGTTTTCGTCTCGTAATATCGATTCATTCGACCAAACCAGCACGTATACAATATAAATTTGGACATATAAATTATCAGTTAAATAGAAAAAAAGTAAAGAAGTGTTTCTACAGATGGAAAAGAAATAGAAAGTTGAAAATCGATTAGACGGAGAGGTGAGAGTAAATGGCCCACAAATTACTCAATTAAAATTTAAAGAAAAAGGCGCACTGGTTTCAGTGGTGATAAGCCTGGAAATCACCTTGGTAGAAACTAAGGAGAGTATAAAACTAAGAGGAGTGTAAGGGACCCCGCACATCAACAGCTCGCGGGACCCAAGCTGACCTCACTTGGTCGTGGTGCATCCTGCTAATCAACAAACGAGGCTCTGGACCCTACCAACCCGTATTGAGCCAGAGTAATGGGAAATGGCCGAAATCCCCTCATACGAATCCCTACAAACGAAGATTGCGAGAAGCCGCTGAATGCGGGCAACACAAAACTGATCGATGTGAAGATCATTGAGGGAGGCCTAAGTCCAGCAGTGGACGTCTATCGGCTGATGAGGATGATGATGAGAAACTACCACAATTCTTTTTTCTGTCGCCACACTAATGCGCAAATAAATATATGTTCCGGTTTGAAAGCCTTTGTAGCTAAAATGCTGGAGTAATGAAACTTAACACCTAGCCTTAAGGCGATGAGCACAAGGTGATACTGTGTCCTAACTAGCGCCATATTGTTATTGGTGGTTGTATCAATTACTATCAGGTCAGGGTTTAATTGATTTAAAAATGATTCACCTGCGTGACAACCCTACGGAGGAACAATGTAAATATCGAAGAATATACTACGGTACCTCCATTGAATAAATGTATGCACTTGGGCGGTTTAGACGCGAGTCGTGTGCATGTCGTTACCCGGTCGTTACGCAACATATAAAAGGATTTTGCAGAAGTTGTTAACAGTATGGAAATAGAATAAATATATCATACATACATAATTAACGTTTACGATTAGTCGCATCGTTTTGTTCTTGATTTATTTATAAGTTTCCGCGGCTTTACAACGCAGTTTGATTTTGATGGCATTATTAATGATGTAGCTTTATAATAAATAAGTTAAAGTTATGTTAAATACTAGCGTGGGCGTTTGATTAGGTCATAACGAAATCTAACAGATTTTTGTAACATTAAAAATAATTCGTTTGTTGAATCGTCAATCCGGCAAGCAATGCGCCAGTCAATATCTTTTGTTGCTTTAGTTAATATGATATACACTATACTTTAATGTGATCATCACAGATACAAGATATTGTCTCGTTACACTAGTAATTTAATTGGCTATAAACGCCCTTTAAACAGGAACAAGGTAATGTTTGCTTCCTACTATTAGAACATTACAAATAAGTAGAAGCCATCTGAGCGTATTATTCCCTTCGGTCTACGACGCACCCGTGACTCCTCTGGTGCTGTGACTGTTCACGGGAGCCAGTGATCACTTTTCATCAGGTCAACTGTTCTCTCGTTTGACTACCCTTTGTATAACAAAGACGGTGTTAGCCAAAAGGCAGACTAGGAACCATCTAGGTACGAATCACCGCAGCTCCTATTTCTGGAGCCAAGCAGCCGTGTGCGAACATGATAAGTACCACATTGAAAGGCGTTGTAACTAATGAAATTACTGGGGTAGTGAGACTCAACATTAGTGAAAGCGATGAGCATAGTGTGATGCTGTATATATAATCCTAACGTGCGCCACGTTATAAACATAAATATCATTTACCACCAGGCGAAATTTTCGTTCGTCTCTTCGCAAACTTAAATAAAAAAGGATATGAATTAGAACAAAGTATTTAAGTAATATCTCAAATAGGACTGCCGAAAGCTGTCGATGATGACGATAGTTAACACCAATATAGAAAGCCTAAAAGCTATTACATTTAAAAGTAAACAATCGTCCATTTTGTGCATTAGAATACAGTATATGAAATTGAACGCACGTGTTAACAATTAAAAACTTTTAGTCCAACAAATCACCGCTCTCAGGAACAATTATAAGCGGTCACGGCCATTACGATGCGTATATAACGGACCGACGGACAGATCTCAAATTATAGTTTAGATACGGTGGTTTCGCACCCACACATTTCCGTGTATAAGTGCCCCTTAATGATCTGATATTATATTACAATATTGTGACTGTCCAGTACCGTTGTGAATCAGTCAATGGATAACGTTTAATTGGCCCTTGAATGAAGTTAACATCATGTGGGGGGATAGATGACGACTCTTTAGTTACATTGTTGACTGTGGGTTTGAATATAATATGACATATATTCATATTGTTCAAAAATACCATTAGAGGAATTTGATATTTTTTTATTCGATAAGTCTCGTTTACGTGATGACAACTGATATACGCCTACCCAGAACAGTGTTGCTAATGAGGGTGATATTTATTGCGCCATGTTGTAAATATTGCTACACGTAAGATATTAAGTCTCATTATTTCAGTAATTCCAATAGCTACAGCACCTTTAAAGCCGGAACATGGTAAAGTTTGCAGACTAAAGTTAGGCTGCGGTGGTATTAACTACATTGATTGTGTAAGGTAATATAGATTGTATGTCCTCGATGCTCTTTAATATTTCTCAGCATTAAGGATGTGCTATGGAATCTATCTCAGAGCCTGTTGATATTTTCGCAATATTTTACTTCATTTAAAAATGGTCACCTTGTGTATCAAAGTATGAACTGTTGAGGGTAGTGAATAAGACGGTCTATGCAATTGCTTTAGTATTAGTATTGATATAACTACAAGAACAATAAAGATTTTAAGTTCCCAAATTTTAATAATTTAGTCCTTAAAGTATGAATATTATTAGAGTTTTCTGTACTAGTTGTTTCTAAATTGTGTCTACTTGATATATTTTATTATTATTAGCATTATTATGAACATCTTCCAGATTTAGATATTTGTCGTCGATTAGTTTGTTGGAGTAGTGTTGCTATATAGATTATAGTAATATTCGTATTGTTGGGTATTATAGTTCGCGGTTAAAAGGTTGCGAACACGAGAGAGGGCTTTCAAAAGATATTGAACGATCCCGCGATGTTGTCACGAGCGCGGGGCGGCGCGCGACCTGCGTGGGCGGCGGCTGAGTAGAGATGTTAATACAGATAAATAATCGATAAAGTTCAAATTTTAAAGTTAAATGGTACTTCACAAACATAAGTATTAGAACCGATAAAAATATCAATTACTGTACCGCTAATCTTCATATTCATCGTAGTGTTCATACTGTGCTTCGATCAGAAACACGGTAATGTTTGCTTACTACTATTTGTGCGTATACAAGTATGATTGTTCATATGCAGTGAAATTACTGAAGTAACGAGTGTTACCATTAAGACGTTATATCTCAAGGTAACGAGGACAGTGAAGTATCATCTTAACTAGTACTACATTGTTATGAGCAAGCACATCATTTACTATCGGTTAATACAAGTAAATTATTTCATGCCTGAAGCATGTAAAATATGAAAGACGGATTGTTTACATAACAACAACGAAAATACTCTTAATAGTTGTATAATGTTATCATCAGTTGGAAAACGTATATGATCTACGGTCCTCCTTGTGAGAAGGTTCCCAGCATAACTACATATACATGTATACAAATATATACTTTTAATAGGCTCCAACTTGAACACGATTTCACGTATTTTTAAGTGAAAACTATGCTGTAGATGGCGAAGCATGCATCCGAGACTGCACTGGCCTATCAACAATCGGAAAACAACAATGCTGTTGCGATGGCAGATTTGCAATGGTGGGGTGGTAGCCAACCGGGCAGGTGCGAAAACATCCCACCACCAAGCATACCGACACAAACACTTAAGAGAGTACCATTAACTTGAATAAATATTAATAATAGTCCTTTCGAACGTTTTCAAGGAGTTGTTTAGGTTCCCTAAAAATTATAGGAATATGTTCTTATTGTTATATTCCTAAATTTTTACTATACATAACAATAAAAATTAGATTTTTTGCTTTATTATCAGCTGATAAATGTTATCGATTATAATTTGCACCTCACTGTTGAAATGAAGCGCAATCTTTCGCTAAGGCCGTGGAGGCTGTGGCGACAGACAACATAAGGTCACAAACGGTCCCATAAGAGCAGACCTTTAAATATATAGTCATGCGTGTTAAAAGCTAAATGCTATACCATTTTAGCCTCCTCTTTTATTTTATTTATTTATTTATTGTTGAAATAGTAATATAATACTTGCTTTATAAATTAAATGAGAATGATTAAAAGAGGACAATTATATATGAAATTAATACAAAAATTTAAAAGTTTACTACTTAAAAGTAAAAGTGTTTATATTAATGAAAGGTTCATTTTAATTCGACATAGCGATCAGACAAGGACGTCCACCTGATGGTATGACAAGCCTGTCCATAAAAACGTGGCGCTAGTTAGGATGATATACACTGCATGTTGTTGATATTGCGCTCGTCGACTTGAGACTTAAGATGTTGACTCTCGTTACCCCAGTAATTATACTAGCGACAACGTGAATCGTGTTGTACGACCAACTATAGTCTGATTCAAGGAACGTAATGGATAGTGAAATTGTGATAATGAGATTTACCATTTTAAGTCTCGAGGTGTTGAGCAAAATATGGCACAGTCATCGTCATCATCGAATAGACGTCCACTGCTGGACCTAAGCCGTTCCTAAAGATCTCCACATCAATCGGTTCCACGCAGTGCAACATCCTAATACACGTTTCGGAAAAAATCCTAAAACATTTTTATAAAGTCGTGCTCTTACTAGTAGCAGAAGGTTTTTTTTATACAATTAAGCGACGGATCGAGCGAGACGTTCACCTGATTATAAGTGACACGCCTGCCCATCACAACGTAGCGCTAGTTAGGATGTTATGCATTGCACCACATTACGCTCGTCGCTTGAGATATAACCTGAACCTGGGACACGTATGAGGTATGGATATAAGGATCTATACTATTACTACTACTACTACTGGTAATCGGTCTATTACTGGGGTCTTAGAGTTGTAATTATTGGAGTAACGAGAAAACATCTTAATGTTGTCTCGTTACCCCACTCATTGCACTAGCTACAAAACCCTTCAAACCTGAATTCAGTAATGTATGTATACTCTAGCGGCTGGAATAGGCCCTGCGATGGTACCTACATAGGTTTCCGGTAACAGAGTCTTACCAGTAGTAACGGCGGTAACATTTGATAAAAAACAATTAAGTCTTAACAACTTTAAGGTTATATTAAGTTAATAAACATATAATTTGTTGAATTATAGTCCACAGACTATATATTTATCTAGTATGTGTACAGTACTAACGAAAATAGTATTTCACACTAAATAAATACAGTTTAACGTGTCTATGAAGGATATTTATTTAAAGGTATTGTAAAACATGCACTCAGTTGACAAATGTCGTGTAACCGGATACCACGGCTGGTAAAAAAAAAAAACAAACGGATATGTATATGTACCGTTTTGAACGGAAATTGTAAATTTAAAGACTGTACACGAACTGTCAATGATTCCTTTTGTTAGAAATTATTTTGCATTATAATTTACTGGTGGTAGGTCTCTGTTGCCAGGGTCCGTCCAGGTACCACCGCAATGCCTATTTCTGCCGCCAAACAGTAATGTGAAAACATTTCAATTCAGGCTTAAAGGGCGCTGGAGCTAGTGAAATTACTGGAGGAAGGTACTAACATCTTATACCTCAAACCAGTGAGCACAATGTGCTGCTTTGTATATCATCCTAATTAGCGCCACGCCGTTATGGGCAATGGTGGCACTCACCATCAGATGAACGTCATGCTCATCTTGTCGCTTCGTAGAATAAAAAAAATCTGTATTTACAATAACGCGATGGTTATTGAGCGCAGCAATGATACAAGTATGACCCTCACCTGATGGTAAGAGATAACGAATAAATTTACCCATACTAAAGTGGCATTAGTTATAATGATAGATACTGTGTAGAAAGAAATACTTCATTAATGCAATTTTTTTTATATTATGATCCACATACATTATATTTTAGACAAACATAGACTACGCTCAGTATTGGCATGCATCTCTACACTGGTCACTTGAAGAATTAAGATATTAAGTCTCCTTACTTTGATAATTTAGTAATACCAGCATCCTTCAAATTGGAACAAAATATTGATTGTTCATTACTCTTAGTAGTTAGTAGAACCTAACTAGGCTTCTAAACGGCGATGAGATTTTGGGGTGAGACAGAATTAAGTAAGATTTCCACCCACTGAAACCCTCTTGGAAGTCGTTCTCAATGCGTTGTTGATATAGAACTTAAAACTCTTATAGAACTGACTGGTAGTAGGATAACAGACTTCTACAGAAAGTACTGCCTTCCTACCCCGCCTACACTATGCTATAGCATGTCTGAAAGTTTTTTTTTTATACCACTTTGGTGGACAGGCATGAGTCTTGCCCGGTGTCGAGTGGTAACCGCAGCATATAACCGCCTTAACACCAGAGGTATCACTGGGCGTGTTGCCGACTCTTGCAGAAGCCTTTTCATGCCTTCTTCAAAGAACTTTGTATTGTGGCTCCTAGGGAAAACCTCGACAGGTAGTTTGTTCCACAACTTGAGTGTTCTCGGGAGAAAACATCTCTGGAACCAGACCGTATGTGACTGCCGATGGCGAGCAGTGCGATGATGAAGTGCCGTAGCTCTCCTGCATGATAAAGGCACTAAAAAAACTTCTCGTAAGAATTACGTTGTTGGTTCAGCTCTGTTCTTTTTTTTATAATGATATTTCTAGGTAAATTTATTATAAATAATATTTACAGAAGATAACCTGTTATAACCATGAAGTCTTAGTACAGGAATGTTGGTGTTTGCGGTGTCAGCTCACGCCGGGCTTGTGATTGCTGGGGGCCCGCGTGGACGTGCCCGCCCGCCCCGCGCACGCCCCCTATTGTCTCGCACGACACATTACAATAATTTTCCAGCAAATCAAAAGCATTTCGGAACCGAACGATCGTTGCCCGTGATGTTATTAAATCGATTTTGAATAGCTCGTCCGTGACGTTTTGACGATATTTACGCTCGTAACATTTATATAATTTTATTTTATATTCCATGGGCTTACACATACACTTAACATAACTTCATAGTGTAAAAGGGATGAAGAGCATATGAATGGTGCAGTGAGGGTTGCTCAAAATGCTTCAGCTCTCAAACACTGTAACACTGTAAAGGGAGCAAATTTACAATATGATAGTGGTAGCTAACCAGCCGATTTAGAAAAATCCTGTGCTAAGATATTCATTTCACATTATTTAAGCCAAAGCAATATTGAAGGGATTGCATTCAGATTTTACGAGAATCTAGAAAAAAAAGTAGTAATGTTCACAATTGCAGTGTATTTTCTTAAAACAACTTCAAAATTTTATATAATCACTATAATGTCTTATAAATCATGTTTTTTTTCTTGTAAGGGAGTTCATCATCATCATTTCAACTAATAGACGCCTACTGCTGGACATAGGTCTCTTGTAATGTGTTCCACAAACCAAGGGATACAAATTGTATGATATAAACATAATTAGTATAGAAGCTAAAAGTTTTTAAACCTGTTATTCTAATCCAGGAACATTAACAGTATTTCATAAATTTGGAGGCGGGAGACTGTGATATATGTTACTGTCTTCCAGTTTAAACTGTAGCTTGTGAAATTACTGAGGGTAGTAGGACTTGAAATCTTATCTTAAAGCGACGATCACAATGTGATACAGTGTACATTATCCTAACTAGCGCCACAATGTTATTAATCAAGACAACATATCGACATTTGTGTCGCATAAGAAGCAAAAAAAAACACTAATAGATTAAGCTCTTTTATTGTTATACGAGTTGTAACAACTTAAATGTAAAATTTTCTTAAACTAAAAATAACTTTCATGTCGATGCTACATTAGTTAAATCTCTTCTTGTTGAATCTTTGGACTGAAAGTTCCTCTTCTGCTACAGTTTTCACAGACTAGGCTTCACTAAGCGTCTGTACTCCGCAGTCTATCTCATGAATGCCCTCCTTCGTGCCTTTATATAAACTATACTACTAACCGCTCAAAAGATAGATTAAGGATTCACATATAATTTTATTTGTGAGATGAAGAACTGCTGCTAAATTCCTTAGTGCGGAGGATCAAGATTATAAAGTTATGTATAAGTTGCATTTGAATACGTCACACAGACGTTGAATATTATCTGATGCGACCGACTCCACGGTGCACGAGGCCATGAACAATGCCTTATAATCATATGTAAATGCAGCATTCGATATAAACCCATTAAATGTATAATCACAATTCAATTCTCCAATAAACCAAATCAAATGGGCCAAGGATTACAGTCAAGCGAACTTCATCTATAACGTGAAGGATTTAAGTGTTTTAATCCAATAACATAGTCGCACGTAACACCGGCAGCGGGATTCGTATGAAGATTGAATTTAATCGTTGTCCTATTTGCTGATAGATTATGTTCTATATTCAGATTGCAATAAGGCTCTATTTGGTGTGTGCATTTGATGTATTTGTAACGTTTCTCAAATAAAGGACACGTAAGACCAGTAGCCCGCGGACAATAAGCGATCCGTCATCGGGTTAGATAGCGGGTGGGATGATTACAGCTCTCTGGCCATTATGCCCCGAGACAAATTTAAATAACACGTCTTTGAAGAGCAACATTTTATTTTATTCACGCTTAACACGCTGAAGATAAAAGCGAGCTTATATTTCATCATATATTGAAAAGTTAGGAAATAATTATATCATCAACGTCATTAAACGACAATGGTTAACTTGCTTTTTAACTGTCTACGGCAATTGGTTATCGACAATAGTACAAATTGAAGTAGTCTTTAATATATTGCTCTCGAGGAACTGTTAAGGTTTTACATTAGCGTTACTAATTAGGTACATTTAATTTGTCAAAGAATATTTAAGTGACGTCTTTATCGATATTGAAATCGTCGATTTGTCAATAAATTGTGTGGTACGTAACGGTTACCGAATCGCTAAACGTGGCAGCGACAAATAGCAAAAGCTTGTTAGCGATTAGTTAACGTCGCAGTACATTTGTGTGATTAATAATTTTCGTGTAATTAATATTGTTATGCGATTTGTAAGATTTTGTATCACGTATTGCGTTAATAATTATAAATCAAAATATTAAAGGTGTAATAATAATTATTAATGTCAGCGCGACAGATTTGAAGTTAATAATTGCGCTTTTTTACGATTTCGTTTGTTTCTATCATTTTCTATTATATAGTTTACGGGTGGTTATTTTAGGGGTGTTAAGGGTTCCGCCCAACATCTTACGGAGCTCAAGTCAAACACCCGTACACTGTGCACCCTGCTGAATAACAGACGAGGCTCTGACTATCCACCAACCCGCACTAGGCCAGCGTGGTGGGACCAATTCCCCTCAATGAACTCTGGAGATCCTTGGGGGAGAGATCCATGTCGAGAAGTGGATGTCTATCGGTTGATGATGGTGATAATTTTTTGACACAGCTATTCAAAAAGGCGTCGATTTTTTTATTCAACGAAGTGATGAGTCGAGCGGGACATTTATCTGATGGTAAGTGCAACTTCAGCCAGTAGTTGCACTTACTACCAGATTGGAGTTTAAGTTTGGCGGCAGAAATAGACGCTGCTGTGGTACCTACCTAGACTATTTCTGGCGACAGAGACCGATCACCAATTTTATGTCTACCTTTGCTTTTTATACAATAAAGCATCAAGACAGTTACAATTATCATCTGGTGATTAGTGTTTTTTTAGCAGCACGGGATTGCATTAAACGTTTTGGGTCATAACATGTTAAACCGGAACCGGATCATATTCAAGTTAATCTACTGAAATATTACCGCTAACGAGTAGTCTTTTCGATCATCATTATCCACTCTGTTCTTGTTTATCCACACAATATATTGAAGCCTAGTATAGAACAATTATACTCCTAATTCCACTAATATACTAATATAGCTGATATGAAATGTGATAAAATTATAATAATATAGCTTTACTATAAATATATAATAATTTATATAAAATTATGAATATTATTATTATAAGAAATCTGTATCCTTTTAATATATATATATATAAACGAAGTAACATCTTATAGGTGTATCATATATTCTATGGAATTGATGACAAGCAGTGTTGCAATAATATTAATTAAATCTTTTAGAATATACAATTACAGTAATTAAAATAAATGTAACTATTAAATGTATTTAATATTATCCCATACATAATGTATCTTTTTTTTTGCATCTGTTATTTTGTTTTTATATTGGCAACCCGAAGGTTGAAATGAAGAGAATGTGTTGTGTTATATCAGTCATGTTGGTTAATCTGTTTGTATTGCCTTGTTTACTTCAAAACAAAATTTTTGATAAATAAATTTAGATAAATTTAGGAGGTAGCTCGCTGGCGTGATGGTCATTCCGCAGGGCGCGGGTTCGAATCTTGGCATGTACCGATGACTTTAATATTTAAGTTATGTAGATGTGTGAACTTTAGTAACAACAGCGAAATGCAAACGGTGAAGGAAAACATCGTGAGGGAATCTGCACATGAATTAGAATCTATTCTGAGGTGTGTGTGAAGTCACCAATCCGCATTGAGCCCGCGTGGTGACTATGGCCCTATCGCCCTCACATTGAAGATAGGCCTGTGCCCCAACAGTGAGGACGTAAATTGGCTGTTATGGTAAATTTACAAATACGAATTAAAAGTTTATCTTAGTGTTTAACAATTTTTGTATTTTTTTTTAATTTCTTTGTATTTAATTCAGCGTCGAGACGAGCGGAACGTTCGCCTGATAGTACGCCTGCTCATAATAACGTGGCGCTAGTCAGGATAGTATACATTGCTCCACATTGTGCTCATCGCCAGAAATAAGATGTTGCGTCGCGTTACCTCAGTAATTACACTAATTATAACACTCTTCAAATCGGACCAGTAATGTTTGCATGCATCTGTTTGGCGGCAGAAATAGGAGCTGTAGTGCTATCTACCTGGATGGTCTCCGGCAGCAGAGACCTGCCAAATGTAAAGGATGTTTGAAATGTGTACGTATTTGTTTTTTTTAATAAAAAAAAATAGTTATTTAGGTATATTATCGAATGTACGCAAAAGGTCTTGGATCTACCGTGGTACGTTTTTTCACACATCGGACAGTTTTGGGTAGTCGTATATCAGGCCGGTGTTATCGGGCCGCCGCTGTCCGCTTGATGCATTGCGCCCGCGCAGGTCTCGATTAACGAAATTAATTTGTTGCGGCCCGCATACGGAATGCATTATATCCTTTTTGGGAGGCTGCGTCCTACATACTTACAAATTGATTACACTGATATTGGTGTAATGATGTTTTCAAATTAATTTACTACAAAAACAATTCAGTTTTACCATTTACGTATCAACGGACATTTCATCTTATTTTACTAGAGGTAGATCTCTGTTGCTGGAGACCGTCTAGGTAAATATCATCGCAGCTACTATTTCTGTCGCCAAACAGTATTGTGTAAACGTTACTGTGTTCCGGTTTAATGGGTGCTGTGGCTAGTGTAATTACTGGGGTAATGAAACTCAACATCTTATATCTCAAGGTAGCGAGTGCAACTTGACGCAGTGTTTTACATCCTAAGTAGCGCCACGGTGTTATGGGTAGGCATATCACTTAACATCAGGCCGTCTGCTCAGTCCGGTTCCGTCGTCCCACTCGTCGTATCGTTGAATAAAAAAATTATCAATCATTACCAACCGTCGGCGGTAGTTCATTGCTGGACATAAGCCACAAAACACTAATTAGCCCGATCTTCGACTATACTAATGGAGTTACTGTCAGCCGCATCGTACATTTACGCTGGACCTGTACGCTTAGGCCGTGGATCCTTGGTTCGCAAGTCCAATATCAGATGAGCTGTGTTAACCAATAACGACTAGTAAGCGATATTCAACAGGAAGTTATGCTTTAATAATTTATTATAACAGCAATATTTTTTTGTCTCTGTGGCGCAAGTAGGCTATGCGCTTGCCTTGTAATACAGTTTTAAGGTCATGGTAAGGGAATCGCTTAGATAACTTTTTTATTCCACGAAGCAAGTGAAACGTTTACCTGATGAAAAGCAATAGGCCCTAGATTGGATGGTATATACGGCACCATATGCAGAGATATAAGGTGTTAAATCTCGTTATCTCAATAACTACAAAGCCTTTCGACCCTTAACACGATTGGCACACTACTGTTTGTCGGCAGAAATAGGAGCCGGAGTATTCTTGGCGTGCATCTTTACCAACGATTCTCATTGTCATATTACACCATGTAAAGATGATGTCAAGTATTGATTGATTTGACCCATTGATGATATAAAAAAAAACAATAATTTTGTTTCGTTTTTAATCGTTTTAAAAAATGAAAAAGAAGAAGTCTCGTCTCTGGTTTTCAATACCATCTCCATTACAATTCCTCTGAAAATGTGTGTTCTAGTTGTTTCGCGCCTGCTTACCTGGCCATTACACCCCCGCCACCTTTACTTTTGGGATAAGAATTTTGTAAAATCTATTCTTAGTTGACCTCTATTTGTCTCCTATTTAGAATAATGTTTCTACCAAGTTTTGAGTGTTTACGTCCAATAGTTCCGGAGGTCTCGTAATGTGTTAATGACTCGTACTGAATCTCTCCTATACATGCAGGTATGAGATATTACAAACACGAATATATATATGCATGTGTGTATATAGGTATAAATACAAACATACATTTAGATTTTTTAGTTGCATAAACTGGCACTTGACTGCAGTTCTTACTGATGGTAAGCAGCGATGTAAAGTGCACTAAACTAGTAGTAGTTTATTCAGTCTACTTTTAACTCTTTCAGCACCCATGCCAGATGTATCCGGCGTCGACCCGATGACCTGTGTGAGCGAACGCCGGATATATCCGCCATACATTTGATGATCCTGTATGGACAAGTGGCAGATATATTTGACATCTATCTAATAACCTGTATAGGCGATTATCGGATACATTCAACATCTGATGAGGATATATATATTTATAGTTAATGGAGTTATATTAGATGAAGAAGTGTTGATAGAAATTTACATAACTATCTCGTAATATTAAAGTTACAAACATATGGTAAGTATAAGGATAGAAAAGTCTTCACGGGATCCAGCTGGAGGCACTCGGCGGAAACAGTGCTCATGCCAAAAGGAAAATGCCCACATCTTACTTGCACGGAAACACTGTCGCCGGCAACACTGCGTTAAAGTATTAATAAAGGATAACATTGTTATAAATTAATTAAAACGGATACATTTAAACAACTATAGTAACTGAAATATGATGGTGCGTTGTACCTGGTGTATAACCAGTTTGAACAATAAACATTTTACTATCAGTCGATTAAATCAACTGTCCTTCATTTGTCACATCGCACCTTGAGCACGTCGCGGGGCATGCGTTTGTAATTTTCTCTTTATCGTCCGAAATATTGTCTACGACGTTGTGTTGTCGTATAAAAAGGGGTCGCGACCCGACAATCGGGCTGTTAATAATGAAGCGATGTCCACAATAAACAAAGAGGTGTTCATATAACATAAATATCACGGAATAAAGTCGTCCGATCAAAGCGAAACGGCTTTCTTAACTGACGCGGGCTCTCCAATAGATATGTATGGGGCTTCCAGCTCTGTAATTTAGATAAAGCGCGTGTCCCAACACTGCATAAATACGAAGAGTCAAAACAAGCTTATCGCCTGACCACCTTGGCGTTGGTGAAATTAATGGAATCCACTAAAGGACAGATTTGTTTTTTTTTTTTCTTGGTTGTTGTCTTGAATATATGTTTTCGCGTGTAAGGTCATCGATACATGTGTTATATTACTAACGTTAGTTATGAATTGCAGGCGCTGCTCCTTCGCATTGTGGTGCCATTAGTAACGGAAGACAAAGTGGACTTTAGACATATTCTTGTGATTAGAAGGTATCACGTTTTATACAAATTCTTTTGTAATTTCATTGTAATGTATACACGGTAATTTCGAATGGAAGTAACAATATGATCAGGTCTCCGACGGGAATGTCTCTATCGAAACCATCGAAAGTTTTGTACAGTGTTTGATTATTAATAATTTTGTCGTTTCTAGAAATCATTTAGACATTGAACTGTGGAAAGGATGCAAGAGGTCTCGTACTGACGGGGCTCAAGCCAAACTCACATGCTTTATACCTCCCACAAACTAGCAGTGGTAGGAAATAGCTCAAATACACCCGGATGCGGGAAACGCAAGACCGATCAATGCGGGGATCTTTGGGAGAAGCGTGTGTCTAGCAATGGACGTCTATCGACTGACGATGAATGAACGGTTATACTAATGAAACATGTTTAATTCATCTAATACTCCTACCGTAAAATCATTATGAGAAGCACCGCCTCGGTACGAATGATAGTTGTTAGAATTACAGCGCCCACCAAACCCTTCATCGATACTAGTTAATTATATGATCACAGTAAATAATGATGATTGACCTTATAAAATCATCAATAGAACCGAATGTTCTGACAAAGAGAGCCGGTCTGAACGGTCTCCTAAGAGGAAACACGTGAAAAAACAAAGCCAATTTACTTTAATAAAGTATAATTAAAAAACAAATTTTATTGAGAGCCCCTTTCACGCGTTGTGTTACTATTTTCAATTTTAATTAATCAAATGCATTATGTCCGTCCGTCGGTACCTCTGTCCAGGTCGTGTACAGCCATCGGCTTTCATTGTGTGATTGGTTCCACGCGGAGTGGAGGTAGAAATCGGGTGCTTTTTATGGACATTTATGGCCTGACGCTCCAGCCATTTGGATGTGTAATGTGATTATTTGTCCCTAATCATTTGTTCTAAGAATTGATCTTTCCTAGATCTATTGCGTTGGTATTAAATTTCGTTTAATTAATTAATTGTATGTAGGACAACAATGTCCTCAACGATTTATCATTTATTAGAAAAATTATATAAATCCCATTACACAAGTGTAGTTTCAATATTACATTATGGGCAAACATTTAAATTAGTTTTAAGGTATGAACAGTAATGGTCAACTAATTAGAAACAACAACAAAAAATTATAAAAAAAAATATTTTTTTAAGTACTAGTAATTAGTATTGTTATATACGAAATAGCTGCTATCCACATAGTTATCCTACCAATAGTTAAAATTAATATTTAGTGGCGTATCTCTTATTTTGTCATATACACATATTTAGTCATAAGAAGTTTATCTAATTATATCACCATCACTGTATATATATATTTACACAATTAAGCGACGAGACGAAGGGGATGTTCACCTGGTGGGAAGTGATACGTCTGCCCATAATAATGTGGCGTTAGGAAGGATGGATATACATCATCATCTTCATTTCAACCGATGGACGTCCACAGCTGGACGCAAGTATCTTGTAATGTGTTCCACAAAGCACGGTCTTGCTCTATTTGAATCCAATGGCTCCCTAGCGATTCTTCTTATGTCCTCTGTTCATCTAGTGCAAAATTATGATGGTGTAGTTTGGATGGATACACTGCAGCACCATATTGCACTCGTCGCCTAAGATATAAGATGTTCAGTCTCATCACCCCAGTGATTACACTAGCTACAGCGCCCTTCAATTCAGAACATAGTAATGTTTGCGCACTATTGCTTGGCGGCAGAAATAGACGCTGCGGTGGTATCTACCTAAACGGTCACCGGCAACAGAAAACTATCACCAGTAAATTGTATTTATCATTTGAACACCACACGGACAAAATAAAAAAAAGAAATAATTTTTTTAAACCTCAAAACGCGTTTTTCTAGACAGCCAGTATGTGGAGATGATTAAAAGGGAGCTTACGAAAGAGGTTTAATTATATAAAAAAAATATCTAAATACTCACTTAGTTAAAAATATATGTCAGTTTTCTATTATAACTCGTCGCATAATTTATTGAAAAAAATAATTATAACAGATATAATATACAATTACTATATGTAGCTATCTCGTAGTAAATATAATGTTGAATATTAACTATAATTAATATTATCTATTTTGAATGACTTTACTTGATGAAGTTTCGCCTTCCATCAGGTGGGGGCGCAGTTAACCACTAGGCTGTACAGTATTACAAAAAGGTAAAATTTTGAGATTGCAACGGGTATAGAATATTTTTGCTGGTTAAATTCAACCATTAAATTATATACACACATCATCGTCATTATCATTATCAGCCTTTGTTTATTCACTGTTGCCTTCCCCAATGTATTCTACCAAATTCGATACTCGGCAATCGCTCAGATGATGTCGTCGGTCCAACTGGAGGAAATGCCTCCTACACTTCTGCGAGAGACATTGCCGGTCCACTGCCATTTCCATGGTTTTCGTTTGTTTTTTTTTATTGTCGTTTTTGCATGTACTCGAAAAGAATTCGTTGTGTATGTTAGTCTTATTTTTTTTTAAATTTTTTTTAAGTTTATTTTCTTGTACTTTAATCTAGCAGACTATACAGTACTAATTGTATTTTATCTAAAGATGCTCTCCTCGTGTTATCATTGGTGTCATACAAAATCTAACATTTGGCAGTAAAACAAAATTTTTCATAAATACAAGAGTTCAACTTTACTTTTTTTAAATAAAACTGACGTATAATGTATTTTATATTT
This sequence comes from Ornithoptera priamus, assembly GCA_029034505.1. Taxonomy (NCBI): domain Eukaryota; kingdom Metazoa; phylum Arthropoda; class Insecta; order Lepidoptera; family Papilionidae; genus Ornithoptera; species Ornithoptera priamus. The sequence continues at coordinate 6,417,398 of JARDWD010000395.1, forward strand.
AGCTATGAATGTATACAATTTTCGTAAAAATTCGTTGAGTTATGTAAAACATTGTAAATATAACAGATTTTGAATACGAATATGTAATGTTGGTTGGTAACACGCTCTAAATGTTTTACAAATAGTTTATACACAATTTCACCCCCCCACTTATCAGGTACGGCTGGTGAATCGGCCAACATATAATTAAAATTTTTGTCGGCCAGTCAAAACGTCTTTCAGTGGCGTTAGATACGGAACTGACAACCTGCATCTCATAGAACCTATCATTACAACTTCACCGGGGACGCCAACTGGAAAAAAAAAATATCATGCCACTATAAACGGTTATTAAGTATTAAGAAATTGTTTTTGTTTTCTATATTATTATTGATATATAAACATTTTTTTTTTAAATTACTGGAATAACTATTGTTTTGAGATTACCAAGGTAAACGGCATTGCGTTCTCAGTATGAATACCGTAGTGACAACTGACTCGTCATAAATCTCGTAAGAAGAGATCAACAGTGAATAGGAGAGTCTAGAAGGTAATGTATTCGCTATGAGATAGAAAATGTTGTCTGTTTACACTCGTAATTTAATTAGCTATTTAATTTTCTTAGGTTTGCCACTTAAAAAATTGGGATAAAATAGATTAATTAACTAAGTATACTATAAAGTTGTTGAATATTTGAATGATTGTGTGAAAATAAAATGCTCCTATTCTCGAGCAGTGCGTTACTTAGAATGTTAAGCATTTTGCAATTTAAAACAATAGTATATATTTGTATATACCCTCACATAGGTATGTATTCAATGGTGGTAGGCATCTGTCATCATCATGAAGGTATCTGTTGCCAGAGGCTGTCTAGGTAGGTGTCACCGCCCTCCAGCTGGTTCGAGGTGGCCGCTCTAGCGGAGCTCCGTGAGTTGGCCTTGGACATGTGCCGGTAGGCCGCGGAGACAGAATTGCACAGCCCTTTGTAGACGTGGTGGAGTTGGTCTTGTATTTGCCCTAGCACAGGGTGCGATGATTTAGCCAGAGTGCGGGGAGCCATCGGTGCGTTCCGTAGGATACCGTGTCCGATAGGATAGGAGGTTTTAGTGGATAGAACCCCCACGTAAGCTTGTTTTCCCCCCAGAAGCAAGGTATCTTTTAAGAAGATTTCCCCTGCGATAAAAAAAGGCGTAGTGGGGTAGCGAAGGGAGAAGAGTGGTATTTTGGTTGCCGCTCCCCCTACCTTTCTTGATCAAGCGGTGCCACACCGCTGATACGAGTATGGAACGCCGCGGGGCAGAGGAGTATCAGTATTATGTTTGGCCGCTCTCCCTATCCTCCACGGACGTATAATAGGGAGTCGGGAGACTTTTCTTTCTTCGTTCCCGTGGCTTATGGGTGACGGATTCGAGGGGATCCGTCGCCCACGTGATAATTAGAGGCCGAGAGGAGAGCGCGCAGTATATTACAGTGCAGCCCTACAAAGTGGGCTGGTCTCTCCCCTCGAGACGGCGCTGCGCGGTGCAGCCAGCGCTGGCCGGAGTAGCGCGAAAGAGTTTCCGTGGCCCCGCCGTAAAGGAATAACGGTGGAGCATTGTGGAGATTTTAATCGTTGCAAATCCTATATAATCTGTCTTTGCTCGCAAGAGTGGCTGGTATGTGAAGACATTTTCCCAAATAAAAGAAAAAAGGTAAGTCAGTGCCTACTTCTGCCGCCAAATAGTAATGTACAAATATTACTGTTTCGGATTGATGGACGGGTAGCTAGTGTAATTACTACTAGGGTGACCAGACTCAATATAGATCATCCTAACTAGCGCCGCGTTATGCGGGAGGGAGGCGTTATAGGCGTATCACTATCCGTCAAGTGAACATGCCCCTCAACTCGTCGTGTAATTGAAAAAAAAATATTTACAAACATTTGGTAAATTTTGACGTAGAATAAGTGCATGAATATTTCTATGTTAAAAAAAAATTGTCTTTGCTACGTCATTGAAATTGGAACACAGTAATGTTTAAAAGGTACAGTTTTTTTTAGGTAATTTAGCGACGAGACGATCGGGAAGTTCACCTGATGGTAAGTGATACGCCCGCCCATAGCAACGTGGCGCTATTTAAGATTGTATGCACTGCATCGCATTGCGCTCGTCGTCTGAGACATGAGATGTTCAGTCTCGCTACCCTAGTAACTACACTAGCTACAGCGCGTTTCGAATCAGAACACAGTAATGTTTGCACACCTGCCTAGACGGTCGCCGGCAACAGAGATCTACTATCAGTAAAGTTTGCTGGCAGAAATTGGCATTGCAGTGGTTATTACCTAGACCGCAACGAAGATACCAGTCCTCGATGGTGTCCAGCAACAGAGACAATCCACCAAAAAAAAAAGTTTAAACTGTTTCCAATAGACCATTCGGAATCGTTACAAGCAAAACCCATTAAGGGTAAAACTGCAGTAATTGGCGATAGCTTCATTTTTTGTTCGCCTTTTGTACGTCTACTAGTTGATTGACGCGGCCACTACGTCTTTTTGACAAGCCTGGAGCATTTCTATCTACAGATGTTCATTATTTCATTTAGGTTTAATATCGTTAAATAGATATGAATATTTTAGACAATATAAAGTTGACATAAGTTTTTAATACTACTACTTAAAATTTATTTATTTATTACTATTCTTTTTAAGCACTAACAATATTTTACGGTTACGTTTATTAAAACAAATGCTTTTTTTAATACAACTATGCTCTGTCTAGTAGTTTTATTGTCTGCAAATGTTTAAGAAGGTAATACTGCATCATGTTTCTATTTCCCATGTGAAAAGGAATAAAGTTACTATTAAAATAACGTAACTTGATTACTATCGTTCTAAAGAGAGAGAGAAAGATCAATGTCACCAATGCTTCATAAACATCCTAATATTATCACCGAAGAGTATCACTTCTCTTCAGGTATAAATACTATTCATCCTAACGGAAATAAAAAAAAGTTATAATCTGTTATCAACCGTGCAGACTTTAATGGAATTAATATATTTTACAATAATTTATAAATTTCATTACGATCATCATCAGTTCAGTCTATTATCATCAATTGCGGAACTTCGGCGAACCTAATCCGATCATCCTTACGATCTTCACTACATTGTGCTATTAAATGTAATTCTGTATCTATCCGTCCCTTCTCTTTTCCGAACTTATCCTAATTAAATTTCTGGTTCGTTAACAACACCCTGTATATTAAAATTGTATCTAAAGATGCGTAACGTCCGATACATTATCGGCAAGTAATCGAGCGCACTTTGCTCGCCACAAAAAGGTGTAACAGAAGCCCTCGCAAATGGAAGGCGCCCTAACGACCGCTCCTTAGCTTTAATTTAAAACGATCAACCTCCATGTTAAACATCACGGAGAGGATAATTGCTAATTTAACTGGTTAATGTTATGGTTTAAGCGCTTTAAATGCTTAATTAAAGGCCATTATTTTCGGATTCGGTGTTATATCAAAGATATTACAGTGACTTGAATATTCGTTTTTGATTAACGCATCTCAAATGTTTACTTCTTTATTTTTTTTGTTATCTTCATGAATTTAACTAATGAGTTACGATAAGTTATTAATGTAAGAAACTGTCTGAAAGAGAAGTTTATTTCCTTGATTAATCTTGAAAGTAGTAAATTTATGATGTTATTTCAATAAATCTCTCTGCTCAACAAGATCTTGGAATTGTTGAGAATATGTTATTTATACTATATAAATATATTTCTTTCGGAGAATAGTTTATATAGATAATAAAGAGAGCTATAATATCTGTATTCCGATATCCAAAGCGTCGTAAGTAGTAAAACAATGTAAGAAGAGTTTAAAGCGTATAATAACTGTTTTGAATTTAGCTTCCGTCGTAATAACTGGATACATGCTACTCTCCCTCGCGCTCACCCCTAGAAGTTAAAAAAAAGTGACGAGCTATCACTCATCCCCCTACGTATAATTATCACATCTAAAACCTTTTAGCCATAAATCCGTGTAGTGACTTCTGAGAAACGTAGCAGCGGCCGTGGGAGCAACCCGCAGCGTTTCGGCGTTTAATCACAGACTAATTACAAGTTTTGGCTATCAGCGTGGATAGACAGTGCATTAGCCAAAGGTTAGAAGACATGTTACGACAAGTTACGTTGTGTCGGTAATGTCTCGGAGGCATTGTTCGGCGACGGGTGTTCCCTTTCACACGACCTCCGTGTCGCAACCCGCGGCCCGCAGATGACTACAGGATCATTAATTGATAGTAGCATATACATATACAGGTACTTGCTGTTCTCCGCCCGTCTGCCTGTAACACCTCCGCAACTCCCTTTGGCGGAGGAATATTGTAAAATACTTTCTTAGCTGACTTCTTAATAAACAGAAGCAATAACTACATCTAATTTTGAATCTAATACTTTCGGAGATCTTGTGATGAGTCAATGAATCTCTGGATATATTATATACATATGTATGGTGATTTTAATGGTTTTTTATTTATGAATATGTTATTTATATTATATTGGTCCAGAGGATGAAAGGTGTCCGCACAACAATTCGCAGGACTCAAACCAACCTCACATGCTCGTGGTGCACCCAGCTAGTCTACAAACGAGGCTCTGGCTCCCACGAACCCGCACTGGACCAGCGTAGTTACAAATGACCCTCAACTCCCCATAAGAACCCCTACAAACGACGGCTCTAGTGCCTTGCGGTACCGGAAAGCCGCTGGATGCTGGCAGCATAAGGCCGATCGATGTAGAGATCTTTGATGGTGGCAGTCCAGCAGTGGACGTCTATCGGTCGAAGATAATGATAATTGTTCCAAAGGTTTGATTGATAGCTAATCATTTCACGCTTCGAGTTAATTATGCGGTTAGTATAATTAGGGCAAAGGTTTGCGGTTGGATGCAACCAAAATAATTTGAGGTATGCTATAGTGATAATGAAAGGCTATTATTAAAAAGCGATATTATATATTAATTCATTCAAACGATAAAGCGAAAACACAAGTAGGGCGTGATGGTAATCGATACACCTTCCATTAATAAGATACTAGTTAGGATGTTTACATAGAATCAAGATGCAGTTAGCGAAATAGTTACTCGATTAGTTTTTCTAGTAACTGCCAAATCAGAATATTTGAACAATATTGTTCTACTGCAGAAATAGGCATCGCGGTGTTATACTATCATAGACCACGATCGAGACGGTCACCTGATGGTAAGTGTTACGCGTATTCGTAACGAGTTAAAATGGAATACACAGCAACGTATTCTGCTCGTTGCTTAGATTGTAAGTCTTGTTACTCGAGTCATTCCACTAGCTACAACGCCCTTCAAGCTGGAACTTAGTAGTCTGCAGACTACTATTTGGCGGCAGGAACAGGAGTTGTGGTGGTACTTATCTAGACGTCGGTTACAGCGAGCCTTTTTTTTAGCAGAAGATTTTCTTTAAAAGAATCCGTGCTTCTAAGGAGACACACACAGTTATTTAGGATTTATAATCACTGACACCCCATCGGTTATCATCATTTGTGCTATGCAAGAGGCCTTGTGATCTACTACGGTACACACCGATGCTTTCGTCCACTGTGCCCAAAAACATACATACGGGAGTGGAACGTCACGCAGTAGACTTCCTCTTGCTTGTTCTTCACCCCGGGCTCATTTAATGGGCAATGAGAACCTCCACATTTAGAGCTCACGAACTTTGAAACCCTTTTAGTCACTTCTAGTACAGGGTTTACCTTAGCCCTAATCTTAACAGCCCGAGACTACAAGAAAGAGCAAGAGCAAGAGCGAGAGAGACCTACCCTACCTAAAACAAGCAAGCACTAATATTGAACTATTGATAATGTATCTCTTCGTTACTTCTTTGATAACATACATTTTTGACAACCGGATACGAACAATTCGCTCGGATATTTCGCAATCTTCTCTATAATAATCAACATAAAACATCAAAATTAGGTCATGAGTTAATTTTTAAGTACTATAATTTTTAACATCCGTATGTGAACTATGGTATAATATATAGTTATAACGAAGTTATACGGCGCATCTTCGATGAAGCCATTTCACGCGTACTACAAACAACAAAACAAACTTTCGTACATAAATAATATTGACGAGGTCAAGAAACATAATCTGCGTTGTTCACACAGTCGTAAAACTGCCCTTACCCCATAAGAATCAATCGTCAATGTTCCCGGCGCTCCGGACGGATATGATGTTACAAAATGATTTCGGATTATCTCTTTCCTTGTAACTCTACACTTTAAACCTCGCATCCTACCGGAAGAGTTATTATTTACCTTTCTCTTTCGTGTTATAAATATCTATCTTCTCGAGTTATAGAAATGGTATAAAAGATTATAAGCTCTGTATTAATAATGTTATCATTCAACATTTTTACTAGTGGTCGATCTCTGTTGGCAGAGATCATCTAGATAGGTTCCACTGTCTCGAGATGGCGCGTACGGTGCTTCTGTGCGTTAGTGAAAGGTGGGGAGTGGCAGCTCAACTCGGAGACGAGATCCTGTAATCGATAAATGCCGTTGGGACAGCAGAAGTATGCGCGGGCGTTCCTCTTGTTCCGACCAAGGGTCTTGAGAAGGATACCGTGGGGTTTTAGGCGGTAAGAGTCCGGTGTAACTTTTCTGCTGACCCGGTAGCAGAAGAGTATCCGATGTAAGATTTCCCCACGACGCAAAAAAAAGGTAGGTATCACCGCAGCCAGCCACGTAGTCCCGGGCTACTAAGAATAAGATTAAAATAAGATCTCCCTGTTGTAGAAGGCGACTAAAAGTTTCCAGGTGTTTCGCGGGCCTTGAGGGTGCGGGCCCCTATCGCTTGATAAGCGAACCTGCGCGGGACAGCTTTTGGCTCAGCGATGGTGCCTAGAAGAGACGTTTGGTCCTTTCTCGGAGACGTGTTGATACAATGTAGAGGGGCACCTGCGCGTTTTGTGAGATCCCGGAGTCTCTCCGAATGTACTGATGCAGACTAACGAAGATGTTTTAGTGAGTAAAAATCTCACATAATCCTGACTTCTCCGATAAGCAGAGTATCTTTTGAAGATTTCACCTTTGAAACGAAAAAAAATAGGTACCATTGCAGTGCTAATTTCTAACAAACAACAGTGTGCGAAAATTACTGTGTTTCAGTTTGAAGAACGTTGTAACTAGTGAAATTACTGGGGTAACGAGACTGACATCTTTTGTCTCAAGTGGATGAGCGCAGTGTGGTGTTGTTTATATTACCTTGACTACCACCATCTTGGTATGGGCAGGCGTATCTCTTAAGCTTGCGACCAATACCTGAAATAAGAACCACGACCACTCTCTCAAGAGTGATACCGACGAAGAAGAGAAACTCTTACCATAAGGTGAACGTGTCGTTAGGAACTTGTTCCTTCTTTGAATAAAAGAAAATCTGTTAATTTAGTAATAGTGTTTTTAATACTTCATATTTCTGCCCACCCTGTCCACCCTCTCTCTGCCTACTTCAATGTTAACAGATGATACAGCTCACTAATCTAGTTATGATTTTATATCGTGGACGTAGTATTATAAAGTTTCTTGATACTTTTGCACCTGATTGTGCTTGACATATTAATACGAGAGTTTCGTAAGTCTACTAAGGTTCAACACGAGATCGTTGTCTAACGCCAAGTTTAACAACAGTCACAGTATTCACTTAACTACAAAGTACTGAATCACATTATTTAAAAAAAAAAGTATTTCAGCGTGTTGGGCTGCGCGTATTGTAGAGTTACTTATACAGGTTACAGCAGGTGGATTTAGAAGGTGAGTAATAAACGCTTTGTCCAACTTATCCGATGTCTCCGAAAATTCTGATGCCTACATCTGGATGAAGTTTTCCTCCGAAGATTTCCACCGAAAAGTTCTGTTATGAGTTCCTATTGAGTGACTTTACGCTTTCTTTATCATATCGGCGGTCTTTTTCACTGAAGGTAGTTTTCTATTGCCGGATATCGTCTACGTACTATCGGAGTCCTTATTTGTTCAGTGATGTGAGTAAAGTTTACACATTACTTTGTACCGGTTTGAAAGGCTTTGCAGATAGTGAATTTACTAGGGTAACTATACTTAATATATATCAGCAGATGATGATCGCAATGTGGTAAGTATATCATTTTAACTAGCGCCACGTAGTTAGGAGCAGGTGTGCAAATTACCATCAGAAGAACAATTAGCTGGTCTTGTCGCTTCGTTGAATAAAAAAAATGTAGCACAAGCACATGTTTTCTTTTAAAGAAATTCCCCATTTTATACTATTCTAAGTATAATATAGCGTAAAATGTATGATATGTAAGGGCTTGAGTAAGTACGAGAACTCTAAAAAAAATTTATAATACATTGTATATATATAAAAAAAACAAATAATAACAAACATGATTAAGTGAACGTGAAAGGTACCGAGCGGTGCGGTGACGGCGACATGTTTCGATTATTGAATGAGCATCGGTGCGTCGATTCGATTACATACGTGTAGTTCATTCCACGTACCCTGGCCACGACGTCCGCGAGGAGGGACAAACAAGAGGACTCGCTGCACTGCACTTTTTGTTCGTACGATAAAATGGAGTCATGAATGGAGGAAGTACGCTGTTTAATTTAATTTATAATATTAAATTTTTCTATAACATTTTCTTTATAGCAAACGGCCGTGACTTTGATTTCATATGACGTTAACTTAGAAAAATTGTTACGCGTACATGTCCTAAAATAATCAGGTTCCCATTCAGCCGAAATACAGCAGTCATGACTTACTTATGGGAGGTCTTCAATGCCGGACTACATGTAGGTAGGTACTACCGCTTCTACTATTTCTGGCGCCAAACAGTAGTGTGCAAACATTACTGTGTTTCGGTTTTGAAGAATGATGTAGCTAGTGAAATTACTGAGGTAATGAGATTTAACTTACGTCTCAATTTCTCGATCGCAATGTAGTGCTGTGTGCAGCATCCTAACTAGCGCAATGGTTGTTATGGGCGGGCGTGGTACTTACCATCAGATGAACGTTCCGCTCTTCTCGTCGCTTCGGGTTTAAATATATCAAACGTTAATATTATTTGTTAATGTTTAATGTTATTTCGTTGTTGTATGACACCGTCCTGTGTTGCCATACCACCTGACGCTAGTTGGCTGCGTTCCCGCTATCGCGCCGGGATCGCGGCGACAAATCGCGAGATGGGCCCTTTCCGCGCCGCTGCCCGCCCCCGTCCGTTCCTATCCATGAACATATTAGTATCGTAACCGATCGTTTGCTCTTACAACACCATAATAAAAAAAAAACCATCGACGTATTCACTGCTCAGAAAACTTGAATAACATAAATACCATTGAAAATAAAAAAAATATCATAGTAATAATAAATATAAAAATAAAAATCTTTCTTTCAACATGACTCAAGGGAAACGTTCTTGGTGAGTAATATACCAGCCCATAACGACATGGCGTTACTTGCGATGATACACACAGCACATCATTGTGTGTCTCATTACTACAGTAATTTCGCTAGCCATAACCCCCTTCAAACCAGAACACAGTAATGTCAGTTCGCTACAGTTTGGCAGCAGTAACAGGAGTTGCGATGGTATCTACTTAAACGCTCACATCGTACAGACCTACCACCAGTAGCTTCTGCTCTAGCTTTCACTATGTAGCCGAAGGCGGTTTTTTGATCAAGTATACGAGAGAATTATATTAAAAATAACGATTTTAATTTAATCTTATAAAAAAATACAAAGAAATTTTAATTCTTTTAAAAATGCATAGAGCGGTTGTTGTACATATATTACGCTTCTATGCTCTGTTGTCTATGCGAAGCATGGCATTAACAGGAATTCTCCTCACAGAAGTTGGTAGAGGAGTAACGGAAATAAAAGAGAAAACGGTTGGGTGACACCATCGGCTTTGGATCTCATCGATAATATAGAGTCAAATACTAACCGTAACATTAGAAAACTTTAACGAGATAGAGATCTTATTCTACGTGCATTGTGTACAATAATTGAAAAGGCTTGAGGTAGTCCGTAACGACAATGATCTCAGGATATTTGTTAACTCAGTACTCTCGTGACTGTGGCTTCTGCAAAATACTCGAAATGCCATTAAATTGTTATTTTGGTTTATGTTAAAAAATATGCTTTGATGCTGTAAATAAAATTTATTTCGCAGTTAGTCGATTGCAGTAAAAGGAGATTTTCTTATTATTAACAACGTTGTCATAAATTCTGTCGTATAACTTTTAAACGGCATTCCGTAAACGCGTCATTGTGCAAAAATTTAATAATGAGCCGTAAAGAAATCTCATCCGTCCATAAATCCCGCCGCAATCAATTACTGTGCCGTTGACAACAGTAAAGCATGGTGGGATTTACATTACACAAACGCTCCACGTGACAGCGAATCCTAAACTAACGATATAAAAGAGGTAACATTTCCTCGCACTTTAATACAACGAATGTGCTTTAAACACGACCAGAAACGTCCGACCCGCAATAAAATGAATTCTGTTCTTACGACGCGAGCAATACCGCGGCGGGGATGGGTCACCGTATCGCGGTGATGTGTACATGAGTGGTTTTGAACGTGTTATCGCGGCATTACATTAGTGGCGAGTTGACACGACCAGTCTTCTGTAAGGGCACGGCTTGTATTAGTGGCTTCTAATTTATTAGGAACGATAGGACGACGGACGCCGGCCACCCTGGCCCTCGGGCCCATTCACACCGCTCGGGAGGTATCGGCTAAAGTTATCCTAAAATTTTTTCTTCACACTTACCTTCTGCACCTAACAAATGTTTATCATTTCTTTACCTAGCAGTTGACAATATAAAATTGGATTCGTGATAAGATTTTTATACTACTCCTCAGTGTGGTAAGACAGATAAATTGTTAAATTTGTTTAAAAGAAATCAGTTTACAATTTCAATTAATACGCCGTGTAAGGGAGAATCTTTCGGTCCCCACATTCCCCTACATTTTTATTAACACCCCAGACCTGATAAACAGGATACGGGAAATATATTTATTTGTCCAATCATCAAATATAAGGGGCGTTCTCGGGTTACACCAAATGATTCGGGGACGGAGTGATTTGTTGCGATAATCTACACTAATAAATAACCCACTCCATTCAACGATTGAGCTGCCTTCTTCCAGATATATTCTTAACTGTTCGTTTTGTCGAAAGGGCAACACTCAACTAATTTTCACCAACGATTTACTTAAATTATAACTTAGGGAAATGATGATTAACGCTGATACATTTCTTAGTTATTTTACTTATTGATTGGACTTTTTTATTATAACTATAATAGTGCCCAAGAAAACTATTTGGTTTGAACTTTATTTAGTTTTATGTCACTATATCGAGTTACAAATTGTGAATCGAAACAAGATTTTATTAATATGATGCTGTGAACTTGTTTACCGGTATCGGGTAAAATTTTTGACTACCGGATACGAACAATTCGCTCGGTTATTTCGCGCCCTTCTCTATAATAATCAATATAAAACATCAAATTTAGGTCCCGAGTTAATTTTTAGGACCGTATAAACATTTGGGTGTTACGTATCTAACGCACGCCGGAGACACTTTTGATGTTATTGAAGTTATTGTACAGTTTTATTTTAGCGTCCCTCAGTTTAGCCTTAAGTTATGCCGGAGTGTAACCTCGATAAACAAATATATTACAGGCCCCTCGACACGTTATGGCAGCGGGTTAATATAAAAACGTTATAAACATAAAACAAAGACGGTGCTCGGAACACCCACATTGGGCTACTTTTATTATGCTTTCTAGTTTGTCGTTAAACACAGCGATGGGCTGTTCCATCGCGGAAGCCGTTTGATTGCTAAAACTCTCATACATAAACATATATAACTCATCCGCTTTATTTCTCATATTTTGGTGAAAACGCAGTTTTCATCATCAATAAACTATATATTTATTAATATAAAAATTTACTAAAAAAAACCATCACAAAGGTGGTAAAAGTTTAACTGAAAAATACTATTATTTGTCATTCTTTTAACTCTTGATTAAACTATGCTACAACAGTTTTCATTGTGAAACTTAAAGTTTTATAAAACAAATATATATTAACATAATATATGTATTAATTGTAGTGAATATATACTATGTTGGTATATAAATCAATAGCCTCTAGAACGAAAGAGAAAGCAGTAGGTAATCATTATACGAAATGTATACATTCCAACGAAAGTGTGATGGTCTCTGTTGTGGTTTTACCGTAATAATGACGAGAGGTTTTGGTGATACATTATGGTGCTGATAAAATTTGTTTTCAGTTCCATAGCAACATGAGTTTATTAAATAGTTTATTCGATATAAACGAATATTTAACATTTATATTAATTTTAATAATCTTATATTGATTCGGATCTAAGGTGTCCATGAGAAGATTTTATGTACGTTATTATTAATATAATCTTTTGTAATGATTAAAAGTTAAGGCATATGTTCACTAGAAAAGCCGTGGCAGTTCGGTTGTAAAGCAGACGTATACACTATACGTCCCTGAGAGCTGCGGGTTTGATTCCAACTGAGCTGGAATTTCCGGCAAAAAATCGAAAGGAAATGGACATAATATAACAATGATAGCTTTCTTTGGAATGTCTCTTTTTCCTGAGAGAAGGCCGTGAGTGCCCAGTAATGGGAAAATTCAATGGACATCCATCTGCTGAGGATGATGATATAAAAATTTCAGTAAGGAAAATAATTGTTGGATACCGCCATTAATGTTTTGTGTTCCCTAGCAACGTTTATATTGTATAGGCGTATATAAAAGGAGGTATGTAAAAATTGCGAGGATTGTGTTTCGAAGGTTTAGACTGTTCGGAATCTTTACAATTTATGTTAACACGAGCGAAGTGCTCGAGTTGGCCGTAAGTTATCGGTTTTAACGGGTGTCAATTGAATTTTATAGGCTTTTTACACGGCCCGCGGCTTTACGAGCGGATCGGCGAAATTGAGGTCGGTAGGGACGGCCGCCGCTGCGTTTGTGTTGCTCGCTTAACGATAATGCAATTTTTTACGTACCCCAACACAAGCGGGTTACATTGTGTCCCATGAAACTTGAAGAGCTGCGATAATGTTACCGGTGGTAGGGCTACGTTGGAGTTCGTCTAGGTCCTAACGCAGCGCGTATTTCCAACGTTAAACTGCAATGTGCTGCAAACATTACTTTGTTCCAGTTTGAAGGTGCTGTAACTAGTGAAATTACTGGAGTAACGAGATTTAACCACAGCCACATCCGAAGGCGACGAGCACAATCTGGTGCAATTAAACCATCCCAATTAACGCGATATCGAAATTAGCAAGTGAATCACATATGTATTGAGATTTTTCTATTTGTACATATATACAGTTTCCTTATATTATTTCACCGAGTAAATTAGTATATTGGTTTAAGGCCTAAAAGAAATAAAAATTATGATTATTATAGTAATTCCTTTCCTGTTATAGTATACAAACATACATATTGACAGACACGTCGATTTTTGTTACTTTCAGGTAAATTAAATATTAGCTTATATGGTTAATCAAATTATAGTAAATAATAACTACTATATTATAATTTATAAGTAGTAATTTATTAGTTAGTCATATATATTATTCATAACTATACTCTGGCAACATTTCTGTATTCAACATATAATTTAATAAAATACTTTTGTTTTAATTGTTTTGTTTGATTAATTGTTCTTCAATAAAGTTTTAAGCAGAACTGTGAACGTGTTTGTAAATTTTATTATATTCTTGTACAATATCATTGAAGATATTTCTTCAATTTATTCCGCATACTTAACTAAATTTGCCTTCAATTTATTTCGGCCATTTTGTCATCAGAACGACATTGAACGTCTAAATAAAATGGCCGATGTGATTTACGTTGCAGTGTCTATGAGAGTTACGCCATAAAATTTTTATCTCTACTATAATTTATAAAATAAAGTATTTTTTTTTAGCTTCTAAGTTGCTTTGTGTGTTTTCCAAGTAAGGTTGTAATCATCGTTTATTAAGTTACCATATTAGTTGTATATTGATTCCGTTGAATGGTTAATAATCGAATTACAAGGTAATTTAGTGAATAGGAGTATTTTGTATAAGATGTAAGAAGAACAAGTACAGGATGTTTGACCAGTAAAAGCTTAAACGGAAATAAGACTTTATTTCTTCTTGGATGATGGAGTTTGGTCAGAATGGAGGTAAATGAAGCTCCCATCTATTCTTTGATAATTTTCAATGATATTAGTCATTTGGCCGACTTGTATGTACACAATGATGTACAGCGCAGCGGAGGACGGATGGGTGTCGGAGTTGTTCTTAGGACGCCTATGTCCCGCAGTTGATGTTTGTTGGCTGGTGGTGATGATGATACAGCTTATCGAATACAATGCTCGCATATTTTGCTTACCCTTAAGTTGAGCCCTCCTAAATATCGTACCGTTTTTACTTCATCGGCGACTGGACATTTTTTTTTTACACCTGCCTCATGTATTCAAATGGCAATATCATATCATTGAGCATAATATACAAATAAGGACAATATGATCACTACGATACCATTTTTTTTTCTCAAGTACTATGTCAATTTTAATTATTTTTTTTTCAAGGCTACTGTAGTATAATTATAGTTTGATTGAGACGTGACCTAAAGTGTATTAGGGTAAAAAAGCCAGTGTAGTTTCGTAAAACAAATCCTAAATAACATTAAACAGTTATTATACCTTATAAAATATGGCTAAAAGAACTTCACTAGTGGTAGATCTCTTTTGCCAGAGACCGTCTAGGTGGATACCACCACAGCTCTTATTTCTGCCGCCTGAAGGCACTGTGTAAACATGACCATGTTCCAGATAGAAGAGGGATGTAATTATATTGGTGTAATGAGACAACATCTTAGGTCTTACGGCGATGGGCATAATGTGCTGCTGTTTATATCCTAACTAGTGCCATGTTATTTAGAGCGAATTTCTTACCACCAGGTGATCGCACTGATTGTCTCGTCGCTTCGATAAAAAAAATCGTGCTTGTTTCAACGGAAAATATTATAAAAGAATATTTTAAGCAATTTAAATAATATGCTTAAGTTTTCACTTTGATTAAGCTTTCTTATATTATTAACTTGATGTAAAACACTTCTTGTGAACACAGACATCATATATTGATCAATCGGAGGAAAGGGATAACTTCGTCATCGTCATCAGCCGATGGAAGTCCACAGCTGGACATAGACCTCCCCCAAAAAATTCCCACACGATCAAGTAGGGATTAGTATGGTGGGAATTGGGACATTTTCCACCATGCTCACCCAATTCGAGTAGGTGGGAGCCAGAGTCTTGTTTGTTGATTACCAGGATGCACCACGAGCAGGTGAGGTTGGCTGGGATGCCGTGAGTTATTGTGCGGGAATATTTGCACCCCTCTATTCATACAAGGGATAACTTAAAGTTAAATAACCACGAAAATCAAATGTTTAAACTTATAATCAAGATTTTGGTAGAAATATTTATACTACATAATCAAGTCCACAAACATGCAAAAGAAGTATCAAAATTAAATATTTATATTTACATTTACCCTCTACACCAAAATGTTTCGACAAATCTCTAATAGGTATTGTAAATAAAATATTCACCCGGTTAAGAAGCTCGATTCGCCCTCTCAGTGTGAGAGAGTTATCGACCACAATAACTGGAGCTCGTTCTTCAAATTTTTTAGGACACCGACCCGGCTCAACTGTGGATAGCCATTTGACAACTATATCAGGATATTCGGTCTATTCCACCACAAATTCTTGGGTTCCGGACAGGTAGGAGATCTGTGGAAAAAAAAATTAAGTAATAATCCGACCGCAAGCTGATGATAATCTGATCGTAACGCCATCTTGTCCTGTGTGGCTTGGGTGGTAAAAAACGTGTGACATGATTATCGGTACGTATGGGTAAAAAAAAAAATAAGGGCAGGTTTACACAACAGTAAAACTATTTTTGCGAGAAATATAGCATTGATAACATTATCAGAAAGGCTTTAGCGTTTCATTTAAGGTTACAAGTATATGAAATCATACTTGTTTATAAATTTAACAAATTTTACTGGTGGTCTCTGTTGCCAGAGACCTTCAAGATACCATTGCAGCTCCTTAAGCTGCCGCCAAACATTAAATAATGAAATTACTGTGGTAACAAGACTTAACGTTTTATATATCCAATAGACACGCACAATATGGTGCTGTGTATATCATCCTAAATAGTAGTGTATAATGTATAGTGCCACGTTATGAGCGCATCACTTACCATTAAGTGAACAACTCGCTACCAACCGGTATCCACCACGTATTTATTTTGACATCCTGAAGAAGAACCTTGACATCTTCAGCCTAGACGATGTATCTAGAAACTTTGAGTGTATAAGTAGTATAGAAAGTAGTTTAATCAAACAAGGAGTCAAGTTATGTCGACATATAACTCATTTTAATGTAGTTATAATTTAATTTAATTTAAATTTATATAAAATATATCTATGTACTTAATGAATCCTTTATTATATAATTATCATATATATATATATATATATATATTTAAACAAAAATATTTAAACCACTTAAAGAAAGCAATGGTATTTTCAGTTGGGTGTAAACCATAGCTGAGCCAATTATAAGGGCAAAAACACTCGATAAGGGATGAAAGTAATACATCCGATAATATCGGGGTCGCTGGTTAGTCGCAATAAAATCGTTTTTGTTGTTGAAACTGGAGCGAAAATTTTTTTTTTCGGCTCCTGCCTCGGCGGCGGCAATTTGTCCTAAGTGTATAGTATGGACATATTTTGATTTAACTTGACGTTATACCGCCATCGTTATATAGACCCTTAGAAGGTACACCCTTTAATTTTTTTATATATTTAATTATTTATTTGCCGATATCGGCACATTATAATAATAATTTTCTCTTTGATTTTTTTTTAAATCGTTATTGACATTCATCTCATGGTAAATGTTAAGTGTGGTTATAATAATGTAGGTCTTGTTAGGATGGAAAACACTACATCATATGCTCATCGCCTTGAGAAAAATGTTAAGTTTTGTTAGATCAGTAATTTTACTAGCTACTTTTTATACCAGATCATAGTAATGTTTGCACACTGCAGTTTGGCATCAGAAGTGGAAGCTGCGATGATATCTACCCAGACGGTCTCCGGCAATAGAGACCTTCCACTAGTAAATTTTTACTTAATTATATATACATAGATAAAGTTATGTTTTCTAGTGTGAGAAAAGGCCACCAGGGCGTAGGGTCCGTACCCTTACGTAAATCACTGAAGAGTTTCGAGTAAGATAATAACGTCATTGATTTGCGCACGTTGTCATTAGTGGAGATAGTATTGCATTTCGCACAGATACACAAATACACATTGTTCGGGCTTTGCTCGAAATGATTTGGATAGTAGATTACTCCGCAACTCTTCAGTCACGATAAGCATGCTTGTGGGCGGACAGACAAACGACAGGCATTCGCAGTGAATCACGGCACAAGTGATCTTATACTCTACAGTTACCGACGCCCGAAGATGACTAATATGTGATCATTATAATTTAATATCTAAAATCATTATAATTTCCAGCAGTTCAATGTTTGAATAAATAACATTAAATGAAATGTTCAATAGGGAGATGAGGATTCAATTTTAATATGAATTTGTATCTGAAGAGTGATACTTCAGAATTTCAAGACTGAAGAAACGAATTTTTTAATTTTTATGAACGCAAGAGAATTTGCGGATGATTTTTGGAGTGCAAACATTAGTTTAGTGACGCTACTTAGTTGTAGTTTAATTGTATATAAGTTATAGTTTAAGTGTATGTAATTTTAGATCATAATCTTTTAATTTATAATTAGTAAGAAGATAGATTTCAGAAATCGTTGACACGACGTTGTTTGAGGGTAGTTTAATTATAGGACTCGGCTTTTGAACATAATTTTGCATTTCTCCGCGCCCCTTGAAACTATATATTTTGTTAACATACCATTCCAGTGTTTAACATCATATAGTAAGCTATATTTAGTGATCTGTAGTCCACAATCTGGTAAAGTAATATCTAAAAAAAATGTGACATAGACCCTATGAGGAAATTTGCTGTTTCCCGCTCTGAGATCCTTTGAAAAAACAAAGAAAATATATAAGTACTACCTAGGTCTTGACCTTGCGATGCATACATCGGTCACTTGGTGGGTACTAACTATAATCACATAAACGGAATAGTAACGTGTGTAAAGACTAAGCCTTAATGTCCACATTAGGTCACGTAAAAGGCAAAATATCTGACGCAGACTCCATAGTCGATATTAGGATTCAACCACAGAGAGTTTGAAAAACGATCTCTATTTTATATCTCTATTTATAAAAAGTGACATTAAAATTTTGAAATTACTGGAGGATAATGGGACTTGACATCTTATGTCTTAAGATGACGAGCGTAATATGGAGCAGTATATACCATCCTAACTAGCGCTGTTTCTATAGGTAGGGGTACAGTACCATCCGGTGAGAATTACGCTCGTCTCGTTGCTTCGTCAATTATAAATAATAAAGTGCTGTACTTTAGTCGAATATAAAAAAAAAATCTTATGGATTTGTATGTAGATACTATGTAGTTACTTTAACATTTTATTTTGTTTATATATATCAGCTGGTGCTGGTGATCTCGTGATTTAACAGTGTTGGTAGCTTTACTGATGCAATGAACTGATATTGTATGACCAAGTGCGCTCATGCTTTGTGCGGGATCATGTTCTGTTTTGCATGTACAATCGGCAGTACAAGTTATACTTAAGTTATATAAACCAGAAATATTAGCTATATTAGAAAACATACATTAGTCTAGATTTTGTTATATGTTTATGCTCAAAATTAGTCCCCAAAGTTATGAATACTTAACCAACAGTTTCTGCTTTATATATTTTATTACTCATATCAAAACCGCTATATATTGTATCAGCTGTTTTACTCATATAACACCCTCTCAATTCCTTATAGGGAAGGATACTTGATAAAAGGAATATTTTTACCTGATTTAAAGTCTTCTGGCTTTATGGTTCCAGAGATATCGTGACGACTCTCTACATAGGCGGAAATCTTTTATATATAAATAGATTATTCCAACCCTGAATAATTTAAGGAATCTATCACTAGGATAGTTGCTTATACGAGCTGATAAACTTTTGTATAAATATTCCTATAATATATCACGTCACAGTCTTTATTATTGCAAACAAAGATCTCTTATTCTTATACTCACTCTCTCTTATTTCTAAAATCTTTTCAACCTTTCGAAATACTGAACCCTGATTATGGATGCAATGTGCTCTATGTAACTTAAGCGGTGAGAAAAACCTCTTTGTACATAAGTATTATCTCTACTTTGTTTCCGTTATCCTTTTATAATATTTATTTAGTAATACTGATCTGTTCTCGGAGAATCTTTAGACGCTTCTTTCTACCATGAAGCAATGGCTGATGTAATAGAGGATGCTGTAGCTAGCAAAATTAATTAGTAATGAGTCTACATATCTCGTACGTTTTAATTGCGAGCGTAATGTGGTTATGAGAACTAGAATGAAATCAGAGCGTTGTTCAAGTTAAATTAAGCTGCTATTAAGTATTTAAAGGTAATAAACTATCAATTAATTATATAGTGTATCGTTTAATAGTTCAATATCTATTATTAAACTATCTATAACATCTTTGTTGACTGTACACTTTGACGTCTTTATACCGAACGTATGAATGCAATAATATGCGCATATTTTAGCTGAGTTTTATGTAATTTGATTCCTTTAGCTTATATTTATAACATCGTGCTATTCTCATGCTGAAGAAGCACTCCCATTGAGAGCGGCGCGAAAAATTATCCTCAACAGTAACTTATGGGAATTGCTTCCACAAAGATATTACTTTCCGTTTTAACTTTACCGTGCCCGTTAGCGTCACTGATATAAGATTATCTCCGAGATAATTAAGTGATTCTATCTCGAGTTGTGGACGTTTCATATTTTAACAGGTTGTTTTAATATCTCAATGTTCTTTAAGTAAAGTAGGGTGGCATTTATTAGTCGCTTGTTTTACGATAATTTGTATATCATTTTTATAAGCTATGTTAAGTTTAACTCGTTCAATTAAGATTTTTAATCATATTAACTATAATCAAAATAAGATAGAAATATCTTAAGCGATAACTTATCTGTCTTTGTTAATTTTAATATATAGTTCCAAAATGATGTTGTCTTAATCTTTTAGGTAAATATTTTGGTATTATAATGTACCAAAAAATATAGAAGATAGAATTCATTATCATTTAGCTTATTGTTATATCTACTGCTGAATATAAAACTTTAGTTAAATTAAAAATCGTATGTTTTTTATGAAAACTTTAATTTTATTATTTCAATACGTAACTTAACAACCTAACTTCATTTTCTTCTTAATCATTCTCAATTTGACAAGAACTGAACAAAACTGCGCGAAAATTAACAGGAAACAAGCAATTTCAAAATCACACCTCTCTAGCGCCACTAAATTACCGAAGAACCGGCCTAAATCAACAATATCAACCGGAAGACAATAGATCGGACCTGATAATATTACCTAATCGATAATTGTATCTACGACAGTTCAACTCACACGTAAACTCGTAAAAAGGTGAGAAAGCAGACGAAGATAAAACTGTGGCCGACGCTACTCAATTTGGAAGACAAAGCGCAGATTGATCCGGCAGTTTAGATCTTACTGCTGTGCAATAAGAACTGTGTATATTTAACGGATAGGTAAATATAATTATGTTGTATTGTAAAGTCGCGAAGAGCGAGGCAATAAAAAAGGTGAAATGTCTCAGTAGAAGCGACGGAGAACTCGGTCGATAAGAAAGACCACCGAAGTAGACACTGGACCTATTTTTAGGGTTGTTTTCCGGTCTTAACAAATTACTGCGATACTTCGTTTGCGGTCAGGTGATGGATATGATATTAACCGACGACTGGAATGTTCTCAATTTGATGCGAATTTTTTTTTGCCTTTTCTTTATTGGACCAAGTATTTAAATTTAGCTTCCTAACACTTTGAGTAGAAGAAGCAGTAAGATTTTTTTGAACCTGTTTATATACTAATTACATCTTATCAGAGACAATTTAGGTACCACTGTACCTTCTAAATCTGCCATCAAACAGTTATCTATAAAGACCAGAGTCTTCTCTCTTGATCAACGCTGTTATGAAGGAAGTAAAAACGTTAATTCCTACAGTTTAAGTTTTATATGATGAACGTATAGTAATATCGTTTGGTTTTAAGTTATACACCTGCCAGCGAGGAGTTTTGATAGAAACTGTCTTTAAAAGACTGGTAGTAGTATTATTAGTAGTATTCTATTTCCAGAGACCGTCCAGGTACCAAAGAGCAGGTTGTAGCCATTATTGTGTTTATTTTGAAGGGCGTTGTTACTAGTGAAATTACAGGGGTAATAAGATTTAACATCACGCCTCAAAGCGACGAGCGTAATGTGATGTTGTGTATAATATCCTGAGTTATGCCACGTTGTCATGGGAATGCGTATAACTTACCATCAGGTGAACGTCTCTTTCGCCTCGTTATTATAATCGTCATATAAAATAACTTTAATTTTATATAGTGTTGTGACAATGAGTCTATGGATGGTGTGTTCGTTCACAATATTCTGGCATTCACTTTTACAGCTGGATCACAGTAATGGAGTTATGGCAATATTTGTGATGATAATTAGCCAGGTGGATCCAAAAAAACCATCACCCATATTAAGTAAAATATAGCACCGGTACTGGACCGGCAAAATGGCGAGTTAGCCACTGCGCCACGAAACCACTTATGGTGTTTTATATTCATCACATGTATTAGAGATCTACAGACGTCATTTTCGTATGTTCGAGATACAGCCGACGATACAGCATCGCGTTTTGATTACATCTGACCGGCAGGAAGAATCGTTTTCATTACAAATTTATTTCTTTTGTAAATTGAGCGATAACTTGTGGTCAGCGATGGGGACCTCCGGGCGCAGGGCCATAATAATGACGTTCACGAAATATATACGATTACAGAGCGATAACGCGGTGAGCCCCATCGGCTATTACTTTATTTTGTGTCAACGGCCTACGGAGGTGTTATGTCCACGCCATTCCAAGTGTAAAGCCGTTGGGTGGCTGCAGCGGAACACAGCATCAATTTTGTATAATTTATTTTCAATCTGAACTCGCCACACCGATTCTGTGCGACTGTACAAAACTTAGTAAATGCCTTGGCGCAGGGGTTAACCGTTGCCTCGTAAGACAACTCTGATTCGTTTCTGGGTCCTCACGTTTTGGAATTTTGGATGGTGAAACTCGATTGTGTTTCTTTTAAATGTAACTGCTTGTATCACATAACACCAGATCTTGACAACATCAGACAAGTTAGTTTGATATTGTTGAATAAATTTCAATGAAACCTGGATTTGATATTTTAGAAAAGGATGTAAGAAAATTTTAAGATACCTACGCATTTGTACAGAGTAAAATAATAACCGTATGACAACAATTACACAAGGCTCGAACAAATCAAGGAAAATTCGTCTTTTTTTTTTATATATATAAAATAAGAGGCATACGAGCAAGACGGGTCACCTGATGGTAAGTGATTCACCGCCGCCCACGACACCAGCGACGCCAGTGCGTTGCCTACCCTTCAGGTAAAAATATGCTCTTTTCTTGAATAACCCAATGTCGCAGTTGTCGGAGAAGACTGCTGATGGCAACGAGTTCCAGATATTTACTGTGCGTGGCAGAAAACTGTTTTTAAAACGCATTGAAGTGGAACGCCAACCATCCAGATGGTGCGGATGATAGTGCCGGCGAGACGGTCGGTTGCGAAAATCAGCGGCTTCTATTAAATTGAACAACTCCTCGGAACACTCCCCATTGTAGACTCTGTAAAGTATGCATAGGGAAGATAGATCCCTACGCAGTGCCAAAGGATCTAGCCGATCGGCAAGTTCAGGATCGTCGACAATCCCAGATGCCCTACGTTGGATTCGGTCAAATGGAGATAGCTGATAACCTGGAGCCCCGGCCCAAAGGTGGCAACAATACTCCATGTGAGGCGTCTTAAAGAAATAATATCGTGATTTTGGAGTAATTACCTTTAAACATTGACCTGTACGATGATCATTCTAATGGTTTCTATATCAAAATATACGACTACTTATCTTTTAGGATGATTGCCGTACCCTCCTGACTTTGCTCGCGAATTGTCTAGCACATTATTTTGGTAAATCATAAGCGAAGCTACCTTTTATCTGAAGTGATTCCTTCTTATTTATGATATGGCAGTGAAAGGAGAGGATCGGACTTATATACCATTGGTTGAAAAGTATTGGTAAAGATCGGCATAATTTTCACAATCAGATCGCCGAAGTATAGTTTAAAGAAGGCATCTTATGATGATTGTCGAGTTGTGGAGGATACATTGTTTCAAATCTCCTGTTCTGGGAATTTCGTTTAATTATTTAATTAATGGTTTATTATGAAATGATATAAAACATTATACATGTGATAGTTTAAATAGACTTCGTATTATGTAAATATGTACAACAGAAGCGTGCTATACCATTAGACATTTGGATCTTCTATTCTTTACAAACAGATGGTACACCAGTGAAGGTACCCGCCCGATATAATCTTATTATTAATACGTCACGCAGTTACCTATACAAAAGGAAGATTTTCCCAATCCTTTATTTACCGTAGAACCGCAAACAAACTGACATATTATTATGATTTCATTATCCCACGGGATAAAAAAGGGACGGATCAACCAAACGGTCAGTCTTTCATCGTCTCGGAGAGATTACAGGACCATCCGACCGAACGAAAGTTAATCGGATTTTCTATGTAAACTTGTTGTAGGAGGAAAAAAAGTAAACCCATCCAGTTGCAGGCGAAAAGTTGTTTCGTGAGATTTTAATTTAAAAAACAAATAAAATAAGACAAAGCCCATTGACCAGTTGTTTAATCTTGACGGATTTATGGCTCCGGGACTCGCTTTTTCAGGTTTCCATTGTTTTAATATTACGTCCTTATCCATTTGTAATAAGAGCCAAGGTTCCGCAGCGAGTGTCTATTCATCAACGTGTGCCAGATTTGATTTGAATGATTTATTATTTAAAAGGCTAAAGCAAGGCTGCTACCGTCCTCATTGTTGAACTTTTCCCAAGTTGAGATAACGTCTGTTACAAAGCGGGCGTTTGTGTTTTAATCTTTTGGTCTTTAGATGTGTTCTGATGCGGCCAGGAGTTTTAATACAAACGGTATTAAAACTTTTTAGTTTATTAATTAAAAATAGGCGTTTTCAATATTTTTGAGAATCAAGAACAATGCAGTTGATTTTATGTGTGACGGACTTTTTTTAGTAAAACACGTTTTTAATATTATTTCCTGAAAATGTATCTCTTATCCAGCCGGAGAACGCCATTGGTAGGTATAGGTCTTCCTTAAGGATTCTCATTGAGTTACGAGATAAATGATTCGCTGCTTCGACGCGGAGATCAAAATTGTAATAATCTGTTTTTGTATCTTATCAGTGATGCTTATAAATTCAAAATTAAAGGCACAGGATTCAATAAATGAAGTTTTGTATGGTAAAATGAAAATGGCGAACAAGGAGATGTATATTTTTTTAAACAAAACAACCTAACAAATCCATTAAGACGACGTTTAATAACAAAACCTTCACGTTGGTAATACAATCTTAGATTATCGATATAATATAGCCGGGCGATAAGACAGAGCCTTGAAAGGCGCCGTGCAGGTATGCGCAGGCGCCGACGAGCGCCCTCATGCAGAAAACTACTCCGCTGATGAAACGAACACTTAATACGCGATGACGGTCACTACAGAGTCTAATTAAGACTCGCTTGCCCATCACCACGGACCACATTACCTTGACCTATGAAGTATGGAAATTTCAAAGTACTAAAGGGTCTGGAATGCTGGTCGTGTAATATCGGTCGAAGCGCCCTTATCTTATCGACGGGCACTGATTTTCGAGATTCGTTCGCTCGGTGTGCGGTTTCGTCTTGTAAAGATTTCTTCACTTATTTTTTTGTGATTGTTGTCTATTATTATTATTAAAGAGAAAGCGGATCGTGTATCACCTTAACGAGCACTAACAGTTAAGTTTTAACATGGAATATTTTTTGTTTTAGGCAGTCCACCGCCCGAGTAAAATTCAACATGAACAACATCTGCTTCTCATATTTTTAAAGTAAACGTTTCTTATAAGTTAGAAAATCATAAAAAAAAAATTCTTTGACCGATCTTAAAAAATATCAAGCGGCGTATTTGGTGCTAACAGATCATTATATACGAATGACTGAGACCCTGGAATAATAGTTGTACATGGACAAAATTGGGCAGGTTTTTAAGAAACTTTACAAGATTTAATTTTTAATTGTCTAAAGTATGACCTGCATGAACTTAGGCCGGAAGTTATTACAAGAGAAGGTTTATTTTGAAAACTGGTTTTCCTCACCTCATAAAAACCGATTACTTCAGTAATTAGGTGTGAAAATGCTTTGACAGGTTTACGTTCACAGTGCGATGGTGAGTGTGAATGTGGAGGTGCTGTAAAAGCTCAACGAATCAGTAATAAAACTGTTCACATAATTTAAAGTACAGCGGTATGGTACTGTACTTTTTTTACAGTGTTTATACGGCCCAAAAGAGAATAGATTTAATTTTTTCTAGGGCTCAAAGGAGTATCTATTTATAAATAAAAATTTTAAGCTAAAAACTTGACTAGTAAAGATGACCATTGCCATTTAAATATAAGGTTTTTGTTCGTCTTAAGAATGACGAATTATTCCAAAAGTAGCAAGCTTTAACAAAAACATAGATTAATGAAAAAAATTAATTCAGTCAACAATTTTCGATTTACTATTTGTCCCAGGTAAATGTATTCGTCTACAACTTTCAGTGTAGAGCCCTCGACCATTATTGGCGTGGGTACAATATGGGCATTAGACATAATCTTTTCTCCATATTCATTTTAAGACACACGCGACGGGTCGTTGTACAGAGGTCATCGAGCATTTTGCTAAGGTCTTTCATGGTCTCAGCCATGATCACGATGTCATCAGCGAATTGAAGATGAGTGATGTACTTGCCATTTACGTTGATGTTATGTCCTCAATAGTCCAAAAGCTTCAAGACGTCTTCCAGCGCTGCTGTGACTAGCATTAGCAATAGAATATCGCCCTGTCTGACACCTCGCTACAACTGGATAGGTTTCGAGCGATGGTCTTGGAGGTCTACTGACATGGTGGCTTATTCATACAGTGACCGCAAAACTTTTGTAATGGTGTCTATTATTAAAATATTTATACTTGATAAGTTACAATTTCATTGATAAATGATTGCTGTTATGATTTTAATGGTGTGCGCACGCGCAGGGGGTTGTAGCGAGCAGGGAATATTGTGGCATCGGCGCGACAGTCGAACTAATGTCAAGGCGACTGCAATCAGAGTGCGTGGGCGCATCGAAAACCATAACATGGATGCCGCTTCTACAACTGAACTTACTTGACTTAATTTCCTCTATCCCATAGATGAGGCGAAGTGCTCATTGATTCTCCATCACATTCAATCAAGAGCGATAGGATACATTGCATCGCAGGTGAATTAGAAATGCAGAAAGTTCCCAATCAATTTTCTTCTAAAACTTCTAAATATTTTCATTATCTTCTTGGTCTACACAAGAGAGCCCTAGCGTTCCCTATCTCGCATTGACTCCTGCTAGTCTACTACCAGTAGCTTACAAAGGTTATGCTCTACGGCACGCTTTCAACGATACCTGGGCCGGCTGACAAGTCTATAGCTGAGAGGTCTTATCAACTGACCGATCCAGCGGAGTCTGTGGAGTTTGACTTCTCCCATGATGTTCGCTTCGAAACGCTGATAGGCGAAACGAACATCATTATACCGACTTGTCTAGGTCTTCGTACCGATTTCTAATGCACTGGAGAAGACACCGAGGGGATTTTAGACGGTAGAAATACTACATAACCTCATCTTCTCTCTAAAAGTGGAATCTTTTAAAGAAGAAAAAAGGTGAGGAGGAAATCTTTAAAGGGTACCTTTTAAAGATTCTCCCGGAATTTTTACTGGTGGTAGGTCTTTGTTCCCGGAGATCGTCTAGGTAAGTGCTATCACAGCGCCTATTTCTGCCGCCAAATAGTAGTGTGCAAACATTACTGTGTTCCGCTTTGAAGTGACGCTGTAGCTAGGGGTTTCTGCTGGGGTAATAAGACTTAACATCTTATATCTGAAAGCGACGAGCATCGATTACTATGAGGTGAACGTCCTGCTTCTCTCATCGTTAAAGTTAGTAGTAGTAAAGATTTTTCTTAGACACTTCAATATATTGACTTGAAATTGTTGTGTGTAGTGTTGTATCTGATCGCCAAACGTCATAAGTTCGTTCCATCGAATGTTGATGATGAACGGTCTTATCCACTTCGTCTGTCGTCCACCAGGGACGCGTCCCGGTAATTGAACGGCGATGTAAAAGGTATCTACGGCGCTGAAAATAAAAAAGTTGCCATAATCGCAGGTCGCGCGGCCCCGCCCAGCCGTTGTGTACACTCGCCGCGCGCCGCTATTGTGCGGACGAATAAATGGGCACCCATTCAATGAATTGAAATTCAAAGTGCGCGATGTATATATTTCCACTCTTCCACGAATTCGATATTCGCATTAGAGTATCAACATTGTTTAAATGCGAAACTGATCTCATCTCATGATTATTGTACCGTCGTCGTGTAAGAAAATATTTCATACGTCGGTATATTGCGTACAGGGATGATTGTCAAGTTAAAAACAATTTAAGTTAACATATTTAATTTCTATTTTCATGCATTATTGTATGTTATTTACGTTATCAAACATAAGTAAAGATTTGAGAATGTCACAAGAAAAATCTATTACACAAAACGAGGTGGTGACGTATTTCTCGTAGCAAAGCGAGGGTGCCGGGGATAGTTACGGTTTTCCTTTGGTCGTGTTTAGGCATAGTTCAGGGATGCGCCGGTGAGTTCCGTAGAAAATGTCGAGGCCTTCTGCAACACACGGGGGATGATCATTGGAGTTTTAATGGTATAAACCACTCTTCTTCAGTCAGGGTATAAATAAGTCTTTCTCCCAGAAGTAGGAATGTTTAGAAAATTGCTACCACAGCCTTTAACCAAACAGTAGATTACAAATATTTGTACTCGGCTGTTTAGTAATACAGTTAGTAATATTACTGTTTTCAAGTGTGAAAAACGTTGAAGCTAAAGAAATTACTGAAATAATGATACTCAATATGTTGTGTAGAAACGAAGAGCACAGTGCTGCGTAGTGGTTAGATCATGACGACCGCCAGATTGTTATAGATGAGTTTATCACTGATCAGATGAGAATCAGGTGATTGTCTTGCTCGTCTCATCGCAGTGTAGGATAAGGAAAACAAAGAAGTTAGTTTTTTTTTTGTCAAAAGTAAACGGATTCATGGCGCAACTGCGAAGTGAGGACGTATAAAAATTGCGCTGACAGCGTACAAGGTGGCGCCCTCCGCGCTCGCCTCGTGTTTTTCCATTTGTCAAACGGTGAGGTTACTTAAAGGCTTTTTTGTTTTCAAACGAATACAGACAAGGACAAGGACTCGCTCGGATTTGAATGTAATAAAATAAAGCTGTGTTTAATAAAATTACGTCATCATTTTAAGTATAGCTAATGGCAAGTTATAGCATAATTTATATCTATACGTAGATTTACTTTTGTTTATGACAATATAATAAATATAAAAAAAATATGTAAAATAGTATTAAAAGTTCAATAAATAAAAGGATCTTTGAATCCTTCTGCTATATTAAGGTCATCCAAATATAATTACAAGTAATGTGTAATAAAAAATACAAAGTATAGTGTACTCTTGTAGCAAAGATGAGATGTAATTGTTATTGTGCAACAATTACACAGCATGTGCTTTATTTGATTATTTCTTGTCCTCTCATTTAGTTATCTTTTTATATATACATGATATAAAATGAATATACATCATAGTTTAAAACTAATCAACTACTTCATTCTATCTTAAGAATAAGAAGACCTAGTATCTGTTTTATGTCATATAACACTTTCGAATCTCAAAGACTTCAGTTATTAAGTGTCTAAACTGATAACTATGTACGAATTCGTCAAATCTTCATAGGCGATATGAAACATTGGAAAAAATATTTAGAAACTTAAGTTTTTTTTTTTACTTTTTATTAATGAGTGATGTAACATCTCCAAGATCCGTTGGCTCAATTTGTAACCTCTGTCTCGTTTTGTAAATCGTAACAAATTCATCGAATAATAACAACTATGAATCACCTATAATCCCAAGTAAAAATCCCACGACATTCTCAGCTACCCGTACCGTTCCTATCGAATACTAGCATCTCGATCGCCTGTAGTATAACCATAAAACTTCTGTGAAGAAAGACTTGTCTCATTACCAGTATTTATTTTAATAATATCCATAAATATAAAAATACTTGACTATTATTTATATGAAAATATAATAATGTATAATTTATTACTATATTACAATTTAATATACATATGTTTTTTTTTATTTAATGAAGCGACAGGTCAAGCGGGACTTTCATGTTAGGTGATACACACTAGCCCATAACAACGTGGAGCTAGGATAATATTATATATACTGCATCACTTTGTGCTCGTCGCCTGCGACGTAAGATGTTGTGTCTCGTTACTCTAGTAATTATACTACTTACAGCGCTCTTGAAATTAATAATAGTAATAAGTAATACTTGTATTTTTTCTGCCGTTAATTATAATGGGTAAAGTTTATGGAAAACGAAAGGTGGGGAGACGGAAAAAGCCATGGTTGAGAAATATTAGGGAATGGATTGGCATATCTGAGGCGTTGGAATTGTTCAGCTGAACCAGAGACAGAAAGGATTATACCTCGCTCATCGCCAACCTTCACTAGTTGGAGAAGCACTATAAGAAGAAGAAGAAGAGTATTTGTACACTACTGTTTGCTGTTAGAAACAAGTACTGCGATGGTATCTACTTAGACGGTATCTGGTACCAGAGACCCACCCCAACCCCAGCACTACCGTCATGTCAAAGTCAGCACAGATAATAAATGATTTTATCATTTTGTATTAGAATTTTACGAACGTTAAGAATCAGACGAACTCTAATCATCTTAAAAGAAAAGTCACAGTCACCCTAAACAAAGTGGATCGAAACTTACAAATATTCATTGTTAACACTTTAACACGGATCTACGACTAAGATATCAGATTATATGTGTTTAATTTTGTTTGGAATCCTACTGAGCTTTTGTTAAGTTTTTTGTCTAAAACAATCTTTATATTACACTCCTATAAAATAGTTTTGATGACGGTACAATTTATCAAGATCGATACGTACATCAGATTTTCATCCGATATTTCTGATTCCGTATTAGGACGATCAATGAAGTCGGCTTTAAAAATATTTGATCAAGAGTCAAATAAATACTTGCCTGCTTATCTCCTATAAGTAAACCTTTCAAAATAAAACTTTTTCAAGTTCTATGACATCTCATGGTTCTCTGAAGTTTCCGTTGAGTTGATATATTCACTGTGTATATAGTTAACGATCCTTCTTTTTTAAACTTTTAACAATACTAATATAACAATTTATAGATAAAAATTTGGCAAAAACTAGATACTCCAGTGATACATTAATATATTATCACGTATAACAATTATTTGTATTAAATTTGAACTCTTCATAGTTTTGAGTAAGTATTCTGAAAAACGACCTCCAAAATACCTCCAAAATATGTATAGAATGTAATTAAGTTATTTTCTATTCAATTAAACTACAAGATGAGCTGGACATTCATCTGATGGTAAGTGATACACCTGTCCATAACAACGTGGCGCTAGTTAGAATCGTATAAACTGCACCACATTGCGCTCGTCGTCTGAGACATAAGATATTGAGCCTCGTTAGCCCAGTAATTACACTAGCTACAGCAGTCTTCAAACTGGAACAGAGTAGTGTTTGTACACTGCTGTCTGGCAGCAGAAATAGACGCTGCGGTGGTAGTTACCTAGACTGTCTCTGACAACAGAGACCTACCACCATTTTATTGCTGTTAATCAACTAAGTATTATTGAAAAACTTAGATACAAATATCATTTAAGTGTTTAGTACAAACTCGTGCAACCTAAGTAATAAAATTGATTAATTGACAATCAGTATGTATGGAAAAAAAAAATATATTACTTTCAGTTATATAGCATATTATTGTATAATGTAACTAAAAGTTAACTAAAACTATAACTAAGTTATTATATCAGTTATAAATCAGTTGACATTTTAACTCGTTATTTGTGTACTAAGTGGTAGAAAAAACATTTGAAAAATAATAGCAGAGGTCACAGCATTTACAAAAAAGGCCACCTCTTTTATTGGTGATGTAAATAACAAAAACAGTCAGAGAGAATAAAAAAAAAAGGTTTTAAGAGAAAAGGCACACGCGGTTACACAGTCCTATCAAAAAATAAACAAACATAAGTTTCTACTTAGGTGCGCTGTTCGCGGTTCCGTGGAAGACGGGCCGTAAAATTTATGATTCGGTGAAATATTGTCTGTTTCAATATAAATATGTAGGACCGACGTAATCCACTGTTTATCATGTCGCACCGAATCTTTCCGAAAAGAGAAAAAAAAAGTAACCGTAAGTCCTTTTCTCTGTACCGTAAACCCCTGTATAAAAAGATTAAGAACCTCATCTCAATGCTTCATACATACTTGTTACCCCGAACACTCGTCTATAAGATTAACAAAATGTAACTTAACTGTTTCTTATCATTTTGCTGTACACAATATAGTTTAATATCTAGCTAATCTCATTGCTTCAAGGTTTAATTTTTTTATTTAAATTATAGTTAACCTATCATTATGTATTTACTAGAATGGCTGCCGCCGTGAGCCCCCAGCATTGATTACACGTTTAGTGAAGGAATTACAACTAATGATAAACGTACTGAAAAAAAGAGTAGACCGTAATCTCATGATTATAGGAGCCATGTAGTTGATTATTATAAAACCATTATAAATACATCTAACCCTTGACAGATGCACTATGAGGTTGCGCATAATGGTCGCCCTTTTCATTATTTATTCTTCGTTGTTCTCTTTTTTTTTCCGAAGCGGTTTCGGCGATAGATTTACGGATACTTTTAATACCCTTCACCTGTTAATACAGCGGCTGTAAGTTCTTAACTTAAGCAACTGGTGTTTTACAATAGTAAACAACACGGAAGATCTAAAATTAACTTATCTTGCGGGTTTAGAAACCCAATAGAAAATTTAACTTCTATGCAAATAGTTTTATGATATTTTAATAATTAACGAGGGTTTTGTGTTTCTTAAAATAGCGAAATCTCTTTGTTTACAAGTTTTTCTTAACGGATTTGTTGGCGCCATTCAAACTTTATTAACTTTACATCAAAAGTTCAAAGATATTTTTGTTCATATCAACATTGAAATAGTCTTGAGAATACTTGCATCTTTTATCGAAACAGATACCACTGAAATATTTTGTGGTCTACCAAAGGTTGAAGAATGAGTCAGGCTTTAACTATCGTAAATAGCATTCATCGGGTGCTTAATGTCAAGAATTTAGAGTGTAATTGGGTGTGAACTGGCATCGCATCCGCCGAAGAACTGTTCCACCGTGCATGAAGCACGACAAGGAGAGTCTTATTATTTTTACTCAAGAAAGTCACGGCAGTCGGTGTAATGAGAACTTTGGTCAATACATTAGGTATGAATATAACAAACAGACGCATAAATTATCGGTCGCCGCAATCACGGACGTCCATAAAGCACTCCGTGGTCGCGGGAATGCGCGGACAATCGTTCATTGAGGTACTTATTTATTTTAAATACAATCATCAGGGGGGCCTCCCGCCGTGCCGCTCCCGGGGCGCTGTCGCGGGCCCCCAACCTCGGTCCGCTTTCGGCCCCTTTTAATCAACTGTCATGCGGTCCTTACGATACCATTACATTGTCCGGCTACAATATCTCTTTTCTGACCACCGAACACTTATTTCGTGCGCGCTAAGGTCATATATTCGCTGCATGCCGAGCTCGCGTCTTGCCGCACAAGTACGGCAAGGTCCGATCGGCTGTGGACGCCATCTTTATTATTTGATTGCGATGTATTAGATTCGGTCCGAATGACATTGGAAATTTGGTTACTGTATAGACAGGTTCTTGTATATAAAGTACTAAACTTTCATTTCCATCCATTATACAAACGCCGTGTTTGTTATGCCTCACTCGGTATGCGTTACAGTTTACGGATAATTTATTTACTTCTACTTTAAGTTATTAACTTATTTATAATATATTACATTTTTGTTTTTGTTCAATGTTGAATGGTGGAATTGATGTTTGATTGGATAGTTTTACAAGTTACATTTATCATAATGGAAACTTTTACAAGAGAAAGTTTAATTAAAGGGAAATGTTTTTTATGTCAAAAAATAGATTTTTGACTGTATAATTTTGTAAAGAACAAAAATTTTGCCTTAAAGCAGTGCAAACGTTTTGTATTTAGTATTTAAATGATACCTATAGTCAAAGGCAGACATAATAAGGCTGTTATAAATAGAATATAGAAGAGAGAAGTTCTTAATATCTCGCGATGTTTTTAACTTTGTGGGTACTTTGTTTTTCTTGTAAAAAGTATTTCGCAATAATAATCTGTTAATTTCAACAGAAGCTCCGTTTAATTGTAATGTTTTTTTCTTAGTATTGGCAAATTTAAGTTTTAAAAAAACTTAAGTAATTAATAGATAAAAATCACACTTTAGAGTTGGGAATAGTACAAAAATAATTTTGCACGAGTTAACATCTTTTCACAATCAATAATATTTTTTTCGGGAAGTGTTTTGTATAAAAAAGCATACTGAGCTTTTTACAGCATACCGAGATAAAATTTCTTCACTGGTTTATTAAAAACAATAACAAAGAAATGCGCGCCGTATTAATAACAATAAGTACCCATCATAATATTCACACATCGGTATCCATAACTGGCCGTCAAGCTCGCCGCGTTGATCTGACGAATTTGTTATGGTCCGAAATAACTTTCGCTACATACAGCCGCTAAGTTCTACCAACAACTGACTTCACTGCACAGCCACCCCACTACTATACGTAAGAGATCTATAGCTTGATTCTGGTGCCACGTATTTAGAAGACAGAATTTTTTGAACCTAGACTATACACAATTTTTTTTGTCAATATAGACTTATTACATCATTGCTGTGTATATCATCAACATATGAGAGGTAGCGTATTTTGGGCGATCGCACTTAACTACCGCATTATGTACTCGTATCTCAAGTAATATTATTTTAAATTGACTTAAAGTGTTAAACCGTTTTAGGTTAACATTAAAAAGTCTTGTATTTTTATTCATTTGAATTCTATACTATAATTAATCGCAATGATTACTTCGTCGACCAATTTGTTTGGTTGTAAGCTCTGTAACGGTTTATTTGTTTAGTATAATTATGTATGTATTATGTATACATATATTGTTTACTATAGTAATGATTTATAATAAGAAAACTAACGTTTTCTTCAAATGCTATCTTATTTTGAACGTCGGCTCTTATCAAAGCAATCTGCACTTTTGTAACCACAGTTCTGATAATCGTATGGGAGTCAAAACCAGCGGCATAGGTTATTTACACAGGATTCGATTCGGCGTCTTCTACGTCTTCCTTAAATCTTGACTTACCTATGAACGATATTAAAAAGCTTATAGTGTAACAGTGATAAAGCTATGTTGTATATAATTAGCTTCTTAAAGTACATAATTTTTTTTATGTTTAGTACGTCAAACGTAGCGGCCGTGTGTTGAGCGCGTTAGCCATTTATTTTTTCATGTCCTAAACGGGCCATAAGTAAGGCATTGTGAGGCGAATGGTAACAATAGGCACCATAATGGACGACCATCGATACTCTTTCTTTGCCGGAATTTAATTGTGTGATGAAGTGTGGTTACGACATTTTTTACACGCGGCCCGAAAGTGTTACAAGAAAAATGAGCGCGCTGGTAGGGCCTCAACTTCACGCTTGTGTAGCTTATTCTTACTTTTAAAATCGTATTTAATATTCAGCAGAAATTCAGCAAGTGTACATATTCGTAGGGACCAGACGAGAGCGGAGCCTATGCCCATGTCCAATACTGGACTGATATAGGTGGATCGAGATTTGTTTTACTCTACGAAGCGATCAGATGAGCGAGTCGCTCCCAAGGTGGTAAGCGATACGGACAGTAACAACGTAGCGTTGGTTAGGATGAAATAAATTGCACCACATTGAGTTCGTCACCTTGGAACATATGTTTGTGAAGTCTTAGTATCCCATTGATTTCATTAGCTATAGCATCTTTCAGATCAGAACACAGTACTTAATTTTTAGCGGCAAAATTAGGATCTGAAACGGTACCTACATGGACAGGCCCTGGCAACGGAGACCTACCACCAGGCTAAGACGAGGGAAGCGTTTTCCCAATGCCACAGTGGTACAGCAGCTAAGAGTCCGTCCAGTAACACAGGTCTTTTCCTCGATTCCGAAGGCATATAACTGACTAGCTGCTAGCCACCCTCACGTTGTAAATCGACTGCTGTAACAGCATCGCAGTGCTTCGCGTTATCAACATATAACAGCTTGATTATTCACGTTTATTGATATTTAACGTGAAATTAAGGTTAAATGTTAGTCTATCGTAAATAAAAAAAATAATATCGTTTGTATATATTTTTGTATGAATTCCACACGACAGATGTAAAACTGGAAACTCACGAATAATTAATTTCGGAATTACATATGAAAGCGACACGTCTTAATAAGTAACAGAGCATTAATTAATAACAAATTAGTTTTCTCGCGCAACCGTCATTGAATGATATACGTCTCAATTTCGTAACGGGCCTTAATCTCACCACCACTAAAGCCTTCGCAATAAAGTTCAATTTACTGCGTTAGTCTCAAGTGAATTGATTGCGTTAAAAGCCCGCTCATTACACGATTACCACCCGCTAAGTCAATAACTTGATATTCATTTAAGTGTAATAAAGTGTTGCAAATTATTTCATTACCGGCTCCAACGTGTCACAGCGGTTCGATTTGATTATTATTGCTTCTGTTACGCGTAATTACGATGGGCGATATGTGCACTTACTTGTCCCATTACTGTGCGGATTTTAAAATTGTAAGCGCTCATATCTTTGTAGTCTCATGGCTACATGGCTACTATACTACGGCTAAATTACTGTATACTCATTGCTAACATTTCTATACAACAAGCCCTAGGTCCTAACCCATAGGTCTGAGGGCGATTCCGCCACGTAGTTGGCGTTGAAGCTTTATTACAGCACAAGTAGAGAGAAAGAATAAATTCATAGAATATTTATTTGTAGATTATTTATAGAATAGACAGACGTTTGCACAACAACTCACGGGATCCAAGCCAACCTCACCAGCTCGTGATGCAGCCTGCTAATCAACAAACAGCGTTCTGACTCCCACCAATCCGCATCGGGCCAGCGTGGTGGGTAATGGTCTAAATTCCCCCATATGAATCCTTATCCGATCGCTGTGGGAATCTTTGGGAGGCCTATGTCGTCCAGCAGTGGACATTTATATGATAATGATGATCATGGGTGGAAAGGAGGCCTTGGAGTTTTTTTATCTATTTACAAAGGGCGGTAGTTTATCATAAAAGATAAGGAACCTATGCCCTAGGACTAGAGGCATTTTATAGCAACCATAAGGGTGTGTTGTCAATTTATATGGCAGATGGCAACAAGTTTGATATTACATTAAGAACATATATATATATATACATATATATATATATATATATATTACTGATGGTCACTATTGCTGGAGACCGTCTGGGTAGTTACCTCCGCAGCTTTTATTTCTGCCGCCAAACAGTAGCCTAAAAACATTACTGTGTTCCAGATCCAAGGGAGTTGTAGCTAATGAAATTACTGGGGTAACGAGACAATATCTCATGTCTCAAGGCGATGAGCGCAATGTGGTGCTGTGTATACCATCGTAACTAGCGTCACGTTGTTATGGGCGGGCGTATCGCTTACCATCAGGTGAAGGTCCCACTCGTCTCTTCGCATCATTGTATAAAAAAAAAACTTATTAGCGTTAAATTCGGGTGATCCTTTTATTCAAGTCAATACTATATCAGAAATGATTTTAAATTGTAAATAACATATTAGTATCATATTTGTTACTTATAACTACAAAACATGATCTTTCTTTCCATTTGTTAAGTATATCAGAGTAAGTTCTAGATTTTAGTAGACGTTAAACCAATTATAAGTTGTTAAAGAGTACTTATTTTTTTTTAATTTGACATTTGATGTCGATCAATAAAGGATACATTATACTGTTTTTATACATTTATTGATAATCGACGAAATATTTCATTGAAATTATAGGTTACTACTCTCAGGATCTAGGCATTGAATAAAAACTCTTGATGGAAATAAAAAAATCACCTATTAAACTTCCTTAATGACATTAACTGGACAACTAACTGGAACATAATGACTTGCATTGAACGTTTTGTTCTGCAGGGTGAAGGTGGAGACCAGGAGAGTCACTTTAACGATGAACAAAATCAAATCAGCTGTAGGCTGTCCATCATACAAATGTATAAGACTTATTTCAGTAATGCCCGAGAAGAATAACTTAGGGAATAAAATAGTATTAGATCTTAAAAGTAGCTTAAAAAGGAAATTCGTAAAATTTTTCCTTCGTTCCTCTTATTCATATATACATAATATATATGTCCTTTGTTATTATATTTAAGTTGAAATAAGAATTTTTAATTATATCGTTATTACTACGTATAGCAAATCTATTTTTCTATAGGGTTAACTTCATAAAATATGTATATATTATATATAGTCGTACAAGTAGAAAGGTGACATGTTCAGTTCTATTTGAAAAAGTTTCATCTCGTGCAGTAACATCTTAAAAATATCCCTCTTGTATCTTTACAGCCTTATAGGGCGCTGTAAACCTTAAGGGTTGAAGGTAGTCCAATAAAATTAGGACATTTTAATTATGTCCCCATTTTGTCGGCCTATATGTTAATTAGTGGCAATGGACGGTGGTCTAATTCTTTATAAATAAAGATCTTAATTAAGAAGGCACTTCGGATGCTATTGGGGCAATAAAGCGATAAACCCTGACTGCCTACTTGAACCTTTTCAGGATAATGAGACACCTAAAGAAGGTT
Source organism: Ornithoptera priamus (assembly GCA_029034505.1). Classification (NCBI taxonomy): domain Eukaryota; kingdom Metazoa; phylum Arthropoda; class Insecta; order Lepidoptera; family Papilionidae; genus Ornithoptera; species Ornithoptera priamus. The sequence goes on from JARDWD010000395.1 coordinate 6,455,921, forward strand.
TAAATGAGTTTCCAATTAATGTGGACGAGATAACCAGGCGTTCTTGCAGGTCCGTTTAAAGGGGGTTATTATGCAGTTAAATTCTATTTCGCTCGAAAACTTCTTATGTTAACAGTTGACGATGTGTTAGTACAAAATGTTACTGTAATTGTTTTTGAATATTTTTTGGTTTTTCAAAACTGGGATACAAAATACTGAGACAAGTAAAAGTGAAAAATAAACACATATTGCTATTGAGATAGAATTTTAATAACAGTATTAAAAAAAATAATAGGAAACTAACAAATAAATAACGGACAGTAAAGAGGGTATATAAACTAATTCTGTTTACTCTCTTGACACCTTACCTTTTGTATGATAGGAGGCGACCGGAAACTTCGCAAGGAGAGCGTCCTAATCCACACAACCAATACGCCGATTACCGACATAAGGTAGATAAGGTCTTATTTAACATTGGAGAGAGACAAACCGACAGACACACGAGCGCCTGTCACCAAATATAGTGCTCTGTTTGTAGTTCAAACAATTGATAAGATAACCTTTAGGTGATGCCGACACAATGGGCGTTGGAGTGGTGTCAATATTTGTTGTATGAATGCCTTTCAGTGCGCTTAGCGCGTGCTGCGCCGTGGCTGCAATCACACCGAAGTGTAACCGAACTTTGGTGAGAACATTTTCATTCATTGCTATGTAAGATGTTAGCTTTGAACCTTCCGATTATGTAGATGCCAACAACTGGATGCGGATAGCCAAAGTATGAATCAAAGGACGCTCCTTGAGAGACTATTATATGTATCATCTATAAACCGACCGCAAAGGATAATGATAAATGCCATCTAGATTCTTCCTAGACTTAATTTATCGAGTCTGCTACGACTTTCTGGCAAAGCGGAAACCATTTCAGTCAGCTATCTATACTCCGGGTGGATTGGAAGAAGATGCTGATTAGCCATTAAGCTAACCTTTTATACTGTAGCGTTAAGTTTACTTTCAAAAGCAAATTAATGTATCATTGATGAAAGAGGCATACATTGCATTAGTTATTTCTAACAAAAGAAAACGGGTTTCGCGAGGAGTGGTGGAAAGCAGACCGACAGGTCTTATTCAGGCTATGTACCACTTTCACTGGCTATTTTGTGATGTACATCGATAAAAACATTTTGTCATACGTCAATAGTAGTAAATTAAGACGTATTATTACACTACAGTCTCATAAATAATAAATAACTGTTAAATTATCTGCTACTATTATAACTGAATATACATTCTTTAAAGAATGGCCGGGTCAAGAGTACTCGCAACCGAGGAGCATGCATACAGACCCTCATGAAAGTGGAGGAAGCGAGAGAGGTGTGCCAGGATCGTAGCAAGTGGAGAGAGGTGGTCTCTGCCTACCCCACTGGAAACGAGGCGTGATATATATATGTATGTACATTCTTTATAGAAGACTACACCGGATCATACCTTCAAAGGGTTTTGCTATCATCATCACAACATATTCCATAAAATACGGTCTTGTACTATTTGAGAACAGTGGCTTCAAGCAATTCTTTTGGTATTCTCTGCTTAATTATAAGGGGAGGGGTGAACGTTGGTTCTTCTTTTCTATCGTCATTCTTGCACTTCGAATTGCCAACGTTCTGCAAGCTATGTGCCCTATCCCATTGTCACTATAGTTTCAAACGGAAAAAAAAAATCCATTGCTATAAATATATTTAAAAAAATTTAAATGGGTCAGGGGGCATTTCTTAGCGTGTTGCAAATTATGATTTTGTATACTTAAAAAATTAAAATGATGTTTAGTAGTGATGTAGTATACGAAGATAAAACATTTTGGATCGCATTATTCGTGGCGTAGATTGACTTGTATCTCTTAGCCTCGATATTGATCATTTATGCTTAGCTTATGAAATAACTTGGAATTAGTGTAGGTTAGGTGAAACAATACAAATCTATAAAAAATCAACAGATTAAACAGTATAATGAAGAAGAAAAAAGCTTTCCTTAAATGCTCAAGTGAGGTGACTTTGCTTGTTCCCTGTAAGTTGGGTCTTGCAGTTAATCCAAGTCTTCTTCGTCTTTGTCGTAACCTCATGACTGAGGGACGTGACTATGGTGCGTTGATTGTAGGGTAGCTCCCGTAACGTCCTGATTTGTGTGTGTCCATCTCGTAGTAGACCGCCCTCTCGCTCTCTTTCCTTCCACGCAACCAGTAATAATCAGCCTTTCCACTTAACCCAAGTATGCGTTTATAAATGATTGTGTTTTTGAATTAAATGTAAGCCTGTAATCGGAGAGACCTTGGCTGCGGAACGGGCGGTGAAATATCGAAAAGTTAAACCGAGCCCTGTACTACAGAGGTCCATTTTGTGCGTATTAAAAGCAACACATGCCTAGTAGGCCGTGTTACTTAAGTGCGTTTAGGTGTATTAACGCGGCCGCTGCTGCCTTTTACTTTTGCAGTCTTTTTAAGTTGGTGTGCGCTGTTTACGTTCGCTAAATGCACTGGAGAATTGAACCATTGTTCTAGATTAAATAAAATACTTCGCATTTAGTCCGATTTGTATCACTGAACAAATAACATCGATATTGTAGAAGTAACGTTGTCTATCATTTGAATTTATCCGCTCCTTTGGAATTTATGAGTTCTTTTAAGATAAATAATAATAGTCCTTGGAGATGTTTATTTATTATAAATAGACATGAAGTATAGACAATATACCCATAGTAGGGTCGCGATGTGTTTCTCACATCTAGTATGTCTGATTTGTCTGCCAAGTTGGCTAAGTGTGAGATTATAAGATTTGAGATGAATTTGTAGCGTACATAGTAAACTATATTACACATTCAGAATTAACTACTCTCAGTTTAAGTAAAATGTTTACAAATCTTGTAAGCAGTAAATTAAAGCAATTTAAGCTAAGTTTGCAGCATTCTTAACTTATTTTAGGAAATTGTTGAGGATGATGATTGAGGATCATTTGATTTAGATAACACATTTTAAGTCTTTTATAAAAACCTTGATTATTTTTACACTTACCTGTGTATATGACATAGGAAATTTGCACCCCCACTTCCTGAATTAAAAGATGAATTTAAAAAATAGTAAAAGTAAATAATATCTATATATTTTATAGTAATTTGTTTGTATATCATTAAAAAAACTAGAGAAAATCATCATTCTCTGTTATGATTTATACGATAAGGGTTAGAATAATGACGTTGGACTGTTTGTTTGTTTACATACTGAATCAATCTCGGAAATAAATAATATTGATATAGACGAGATTGCAACAAAACGTTATAGCTTATATTTTATCTTATACAAGTTGTCTTACATGCCATTAGCGGAATGGTGGCTGTCGTCACATCAATAAAGGTGTTTAACCGCAATTGGCCACGAAGTAGGTCCGATCTGTATCGGGTGTAGGAAGGCTAGATTTGTGCTAGCTGAATTAGTTTCGCAACGGTACAAAACGGCATTGGATCTAAGATTAAGACGAATTGCCTTTTAAGGTTTCCGTTTCCACTTCGCATTATAACGAGATTGTTTATACAATTTAAAAGTACGCTTTACTTGACGCTTACTTTAAGTAGATTTATAATTTTACAAAGTCTAGTTAGTTATACTGAACATATTGTTTGATTACGTGTTGAGGGTAGTCGTTAAATGATAGTTCTATTACTACTATCATTATATAAAATTGAATCTGAATAGAGAGTCTTCCGATTGATGTATAGATCGTTGGGGGAGGACTGTCTAGCATTGGACGTCTATCGGTTGATGATGATGATGAGAGAAAGTTAACGGCACGCAAGTTATCATTGTACTTAAAGTGCACATTAATAGATTACTACTATATCTATTTACATTTTTTTTCTTAAAAGTTGACAAATGTTTTCAAGACAAAAGATTGAAAAAAATTGCAAGTACAGAATTATACGGAGTGAGTAGAAAAAGGTTTCTTCAAAGATTTGTTATCATACAGACGAGATCATATTTTAAATGCATGCGAATAAGTATCGCCATATTAGTATATATTTGTAAAACATTTAAATAGAGCATCTAGAGAAATGCAACATGCAACATGCAAAAACATGCTAAATCCATAGTTTATTTAATTAAACTATTGCAATAAGTATTAAAGATCGTTCGAGGCTAATCGAGTCAATTTCCGGCGCAAGAGCACTTTGTATGCGCGTACGCACCGACACACGCTCCGCCAATGACAGAGATAGTTGGGCGGGAAAAGGGGGGGGCCGGTATAAGGCCCACCTACCGCCCAGCGACACGGCCTTAGTATTATATTACAGATAATAGAGCTACGCAGCAATCGACTGTTTAAAATCTGGTAAATAATTTGGATTATCCATCTTTAGCATCCTTAGGAAATTTACACTACATATCATACAGAAATAAACAAATTAAAATTTTTCAATATGATCATTATCTAACAGATATATATTTGTTTTAAAGAAGAAGTTTATCTTTGTATTTTACTATATGATACTACATTACATTTATGTTTTTTGTGTTAATTACTAAAAACTTATAAAACATGTGAAGATAATTAAATTGATTGTTCAATACTCTTATCATTTATGTTTTTTTTTTTGTTTAAGTGATTATTTTATTAATGATGTTCAGAACCGTAGGCGCTATGCAATTCAATATTTAAAAATTATAGTAAAAAAATAGAATAAGTCGTAGATCTTTGAGGGAAGACTTATGTCCAGCAGTGGACATCCACCGTCTGATGATGATGACGACGATGATCAAGTCATAGATTAAAAAAAATAACAGTAACCGTTACAGTAATCCACTTTTAATTTTAATGCATCGGGTTCACCTGTGGTAGGTCTTTGTTACCACAGATCGTCTAGGTAAGTACCACTGCAGTTCATATTTCTGTCACCGAACAGTAGTGTGTTCCGGATTAAAGGGAAATTACTAGAGTAATAACTAGCGCTACGTTATTATGGGAGGGAGTGTCACTTACCATCAGATGAACGTCCAGCTCTTCTCGTCGCATCATTAAATAAAACTCAGTAAGTAATCGGCAAAAAATATCGTTTTTACATAAGATTTTCAGTTCGTCTTTAATAACTTTTTTTTTATAAAAAATCATAAAAAATAGTAGAAGTAAAAAACAAAGAAAAAGATAGTCCCTTCATATGAATTACTACCCGATCGATGAGAAAATTTTCGGGGGAGGCCTAGTTCAGCAGTGGAAGTCTATTGGCTCATGATAATGAAATCAGGATTTATGTAAAATTCTTAAATTTTTTATTTATATCTCATTTTACACATTACATTTTTTTTATTCAATTAAGCGACGAGAGGAGTGGGGGTTGTTTTCGATTACACTAGCTACACGATCTTAGTATTTTTATAAGCACTTAAATATGTTATCTCAATGAATTTACAATAATATCATTGCGATAACACATATGTCTATTTTTCTGTATTTTCTAGAATCTATACTAATAATATTTAAGTAGTTTTATATTTGCATAAGGTCACCTCAGAGCACTAAAATAATACTATTTCGAAATAAAAATATTTAATGACTTCTGTTCAGAGCTCATTATTAATTCTAATGTTTTGGTCGCCACTTTACTTCTCCACTCGTTTTTATTATAATAACAATCAATAAAACGGAATTGCTTATTTTTATTATTCAAGTATTGCGAAGATTTTTATTTTTATTCTTATATTATGTTATAAAATTTTCTATAACATAAATGTAAACGCAGTAGCTATAAAGTAATGATTGGTGGAACGTAGGTATGTGCATTAAATTAAAAAAAAAAACAAAAAAAATATTAGAAACCAGCTGTTTAATATATTGTCTTAAATTATAAGAATATTCTAAATCGAGTTACTGTTTAACTAAAAAAAAATTGATCATGCACTTTTCAGTTGTTTGGGAGTTATTTCGTTCACAGACAACATAAAGATCTACCGTCATAAAGTATAACCATTCCTTACTTAATAAAGTAGAAAAATTTATGTAATAGCTTTATTGCAATTTGACCCAGTGCACGTTGAGACGCAAAAGTCGCCTTTTTTGAACACAAGCTTCGTCGGTTAGCAGATGTGGTGGCGTCTGACCCCGCGACCGATTTCGGACGCGACGCCGGTCACGACGCGGTACCGTGCAAATTTTATCAGCCGCGAGCGGGTCACGCAATCTCCGGTGAACTGACAGACGACCTTCTCTACAAGTCACTGAACATAAGTACCAGTTAATAGAGAGGTGACATCATATTGTACTTTTAGTATGCTTAGAGCGACAAATTATATAAATAGATGTACCGGCATAATAATAATGTCAACGTATGAGAGAGAGAGTATTCTGAGCGAGCACACTTTATCTTCGCTCTCACTGTCATTTAACTCTGTGTAATTGAGGTCAAGTATTAGCCTAATGTCTATATAAAGTCTAATATTTCTGCAACATTTAAAGCATCAGTTTTCATAATAAATGAGTACCACCAGTTAACTGCAAACGATAATAACATACATTACACCGAAAACAAGCTAACGTTTAGCTTTTACAGCCAATAAAGCGTAAGCGAAATCATAATTTCCAAAAGTCTATTGTAGAGAAACGCGTCAAAGATTAACTGTTTCGACCATAGGCCGGACGGTAACATTAAAGTGGTAACAGGTAATTTCTCAGGTGTTATCGGCGCAATGGCAAAGGACACAGTGTTTACAGGCAGCGCACACGCATCGTGTGCGGGCGGTATCTAGCGGACTATCGCGACGACGCCGTAACTGTCGGACGCGACGCGATAACCGCGCGTGGGCAAGCGCCCTAAGATGGCACCACGCAGAGCCGCCAGTACCACTGAAAATTATACGTCAAATGACCACCCTTTCACTTATCAAATTAACTTATTTTCGCCCAAAAGTTTAAATTTAACAACGATCTATTAATACAGTTGCAACCCTTTTTCTAGTGGTAGGTCTTTGATGGGAAAGACCGTCCCGTTAAATATTAACGCAGCTCATATCCCTCCCGCCAAAAAATGGGTTCTGAATTGAAAGATGCTGTAGCTAGTGGAAATTGTTGAAGTAATGGGACTTGACATTTTATGCCCCAAGACGAGCAAATTATGGTAATATTGTATGTCATGTTAAGTAACGCCATATTATTATGGGCAGGTGTATCACTTACTATCAAGCAAACGTCTCGCATGTCTGGAATAAAAAGATGCTACATCTTGTCCTTTACATCATTATCATCATCATTTAAATTTATTGCAATTCACCGCTAAACATGGATCTTCTCAAATAATTTCCATTATGACCGACTTTATGGCGCCCGTCACGCCATGCTAAGAAAATTTCCAAGAAAACCGACGACCTAGATAGTCGTCAGTGTTCCTAGTAAATTCCTTGACACAGCAGTATGGTTACTTCCATTTTAAGCAGCGTCGTACTAATGTGAAACTGGAATGTTTCTATACAAGAGTATAAGTGAAGAGAGGTGTAGAAGTAAATGCTGGTGCTGATATCTTATTATAGCTTGAGACGTCACACAGTAAAAAATATTAGCAACATTTAACACCTCCTAAAGTTTTTAAAGACAGACGATTGGAAACAGGCTAATGTTATCATTTAATAAATTATCAAAAATGATAGATATGAAAATAAAAAAAAACTACTATGAAGGTCTATTTTAAGATTAGTCTTTGCCCGTTCGCACTTGGCGTATGCAAATGGCGTCTACAATCACAATTGTCACCGTTAATTCGCGCGTTTCCGATACGAACGCACCAGCAGGTTGTAGTATCGCAAGTGCGGCGCGTAAAATCAATTTAGTAAAACATATCATATCCATTTGAATATGAATGAAATATAACCTATTGAACCGCTAACTTAGTTTAAACAGATTTAGAACTAGCCAGACGATCAGTATGTTGATCTAATAGTAAATAATACGCCTACCCCTAACAACGGGATGCTAGTTGGGATGTTTGTAAATCTCTCCTTTGTGTTGGACCCTTGTAAACAAAAGATGTTTAGTATTTTATTAGTAAATTTACTAACTACAGAACTCTTAAGACGGAAATGTTAAACAGTATTGTTTATTATCATTTGGCGGTGAAAATAGGCGATGTGGTGAAACTTCAACACAGATCTCCCATAAACACACTTCTTATTTTCAGGTGATTAGTAAAGGAACAAATAATTAATTCTATGACAGTGTAAATGAAAACAGACAGTACAGAGTATTTAATTGATTTCATGTATAGTCAATTTTTGATTCTTCAAGCGAAGTTGAAAATCCGGAGGAAACACCTTAGATGGTTATTATCTTTTCCGCACTTTGCCAGGGTGGTGGATATCCATATATCGGGGAAATATAAGGCCATGCCTTGACCCTTATTTTCTTTTTGAGAGAACGCCTCGAGTTCCAGTTGTAGGAACATTCGAGCTGGTAATTTATTTATATATTTTCTCTAGGTTAATTGTTTTTTATAATTTTTTAGGAATAGTTTAAAAGTTTTAGAAGAGTTTAATTCACAGTGCTCCCTAACATTAAATATATTTGAACTGACGCTCAACTTGGCAGGTGGTTGTCAAGACATAATTGAAGAAACGCACATTTTATGGATAGCTGTATAAATTATTTTTAATATTGTAGCAATAAAAAAATATTGCAAGCCGTCATTGTAAACACCTATCGCCGTATAAAGACAAATAAGTCGAACGAAACCGTGCTTAACAGTCAGGGCGGCGCGGACGCACGTTCCAAGAGCATTGTCAAAACACCTTATACAATTTCACAAGAGGAATGAGAAAAAAAAATTCGTCGTGTTCTGTGTGTGGTCGTTGCGAATAAAAGTGCCCAACTAATAGTGATGAGGCATCCTTGTAATCTCGAGTAGAGACAGGGTACAGATTTTAAAAATGACATCTCTTTATGCAATATCTTTTTCTTCTATCATAGCAACTATAAATAGAATATCTTAAACTAAACTTATAAATAATCGATACTGTTGTAGATTTAAGAAAATCACAGCATCTTTGTTTCAATTCTGAAAAAAAAAAGATTATTTAATTTATTTACTGTTTTATATTATAATAGCATTTTATGTGTTTCATAATATATTAATTCAAAAGAGGTAAATATGAATTCATGATAATGGGACGAAGGCAAAGTTGTGTTACCTATAGAAAGTAAAAGGAAAAGACGCAGACTATGAAAGGATGTGGAACAGAGAGGCTCAAGATAGACACGTATGGAAAACGTTGAAGGCTGCCTATGCAAATTAGCAAAAAAATTAACAAGAACCAAATTCTTGAATAGACTAACTTTTATCTGATCCGTCTACAAAGTTATTATTATTATTAAGTAACCGTAAATTTAAGATGCTGTAGATCATTTCAAAGTTTGTGCTGAATCGTTTCGATACGAACAAGTTTGTGCGACGCACATCGCTAGCTGTTGAATTCGAATAATGTACACTTGAGCGAAAACAAATATTTTTCAAACACCGGTGAGAGCAAACAATCCTTTGTGACAGTCGTCGGTAATTTCAGTGTCGATGACAATGTGCTGTGTGCGAAAGAAAAAAAAATTAAAGGTAAGAGGGAAGGTATACTTTTAACTCGGCGGGATTTCCGATTGGGGTGATTGCTATATAATTTGTGAATAATACGTCTTTAAGGGCGCTTTCAAGATCCACACGGGACCATTATTACGTTGTCACAGCGCTTAATGGAAGGTTCGTCGAATGAGGGTTGCTGTATTATTTAATTCTTATTTCCAAAGATTTTGGTATTACTTCACAAAATTAGAAATAGTGATAGCTTAGTTTGTAAGTAAATCGTATGCGCTGTTCGTTTCGAGGCGGCGTAGATTCGATACCTAATGAGATTGAGTTCCCAGTAAAGGAAAAAAAATTGAGACAACCGGAAGTTTGTAAGAACAGATTTGGTAGTATATGACATACATCAACCAGCACTTGGCCAACATGACAGATAAATAACCTTGCTTTTTTCCTTTTGAAAGTAAACCCAAATTTCCAATGGCGGAACATTAAGAGGTCTGTTTATTTTTTTAAAATATCAATAGCCTCTCTTTTAATTATCTCTAATTTCTCTAAAAATTAGCAATATAAAATTTAGAATTATTGATCTATTCTTTTATGTTTGGACTTTACGTAATAATTATCTTATTAAAAAAAGTCACACATATCTGGCAACATTACTTATTTACTAATTTACTAATGGCTTGTATAGACTAGGTATTATGGTTTATTAAATAATTTTTCAATGTGGAGATCTTTCGGAGAGGCCTACGTCTAGCAGTGGACGTCTATCGGCTGATAATGAAATAATTTTTACTAAGTTATTTAGATATGCTATTAATACACAAGTGCACATAGAAAAGAAACTTTAAGAACTTAAAATGGTTAGAAAAGAAACACCATGGTTTATAGTTCGATTACGAAAACACATGTGATAGTAATTAGAAAGAGGTTAAATAGCCGAGATACTAACCTAGTATTTAAAATCTGCCACCAAGATAGTTTCGTCCTATTAGGAAAGGCGATGAAGGATCATGTGAAATCTAACCCAAGTGTTAGCCTATTGTCTATAGAATACAAACACAATATAAAAATACATTTAAAAAAAAATAAAACCAACAAACTGCTAGTGGCAATACAAGGTGAATCAATGGAGATTTTAAATAAGCGAGCTAATCGATAAATACTTACAACGTATTTTTTTAAAGCGGAGCTTTATAAATATGAAGCAAAAACGTTTCTATCACATCCGTGACTTGAAAGCAATCAAGCGTGTGCCTCGAGTATCTAACAATAAAAAAAAAACGCATCCTAAAAACGTCAAAACTCGCCAAATCCGTAACGAATCGCGCTGTTAAATTCAAATTTGGGATGCGAATATATAAAAAAAATGTGGCGGTTATGTTTAGAGACATCATCGACCAAACGACAGACTCAATTTGTTACCTTTTTAACACGTCATCAATTTCCAAAGTGTTGGGAAAAAAAATACTTTAAGACCATGTGAGCTTTTGTGAACGGATGAAGTAGAAAAAGAATTAGGCTTTATGTCATTTTGATACAGTCTTAAGAGCCTTTTGTGCGGTTACTTGACAATGGAAGTACCTTTATTCACAAGGACATCTCCGATGTCGTACTGATTCTACGTTTAGTTGAAGCTATTTTTCAAGCTTCATAGTCGTCTTTTGTTGGTTAGTATTTTAAACCCCCTCTCAAAATCAAGGAGTGATAAAGTTTAACTCATGTATTATTGTTCCTTTTGAAATCCTTAAAGAACATTTATATACTTTTTGCTTATTTAAACAAATTCCATTTAATGTCTTTTCAGGTATTTTTCTTTTACTATTGAGTACTTATTTCATTGCGATTTTTATACTATAGCAGCACACAGGAAATCGTCGCTGATGATTTAGTAGTAGATACAAAACAGATACTTAAAATTGTAGAGGCTTCTAAATATATTAGCGATTCCCTCAATTAATATTTTTAAGCTGCAAAATAATAATCAATATAATTGTTATTTAACAAAAACTGTCAACGATCATAATCTATGATCTCCGTTTAACACTGTACCTTACTTGACCTTAATTTCACATGATATTAAGTGACAATGAGGCCGAAATTGATGCAGACAACCCAGTATACTCTCATATATTGCCAGCTGGAACATTCTAAAGCAGTGCCGTTCTGGTGATTTGTTTACAATACGAAGGTGTTATCTAGTCAGGCGGAATCAAAAAATTCTTCTGCCATTCAAACATGACTAAATGTGGCCCTGTGTCGAACCAGGGACCACCGTGTCAGAGGTGTCAGTTAGCTGCTGTATTACAGATGCATTGTATAGTAGTTAAATAATTTCAATCCTTTTTAAATCACCAAAGATGCTATACTTTTTGTATGGTTAAAATTGAATAAACAATTCTACCCTCACTTCTCTTTTTTTATTTAAACTCTCCTATATTATTTATTTGTTATTGCTATTCTATGCCCGACTCTGTCAATAATAAGGGTATAAAAAAACAAAAATATAAATCATTTGATTTATTTACATTTTCCTTATACTTCTTAAATTGTACAAAAATACCATATGAATCCAGTCTTCAGTGTGTTTTTAGAAACGAAATCATTTATAACGAAGACATTCATACAAATGTGTTGCGACACTCAACATATGACGTTGTTAAATTACTTTATTGAAATTCAAAAATTTCCTAATCCTATGGACGGATGAAGTAAACACGATGACTTAGGCACATTAAACTAAATAAACAATATTTACAAGTGCGTAATGAGATCAGAAAATTTACAAGATTTAAGAAAATAGCATAAATTTTAACTATATAATACTAAAAACATGTTCCTTCAGAAAATAATTGCTAATAGTTCTTAAGACCTAACAAAACCTATTACGGCTGCCATAACCGTCCTGAAAAACCGTACCTAACTTTGTTTATTCATATTTAAATATGTTTTTTTACAATTAAGATATTTTTAGTTGTCATAGTATAAAGCTAGTTATGGCCAAGTTTTTGATGTTTAATATAACTTTACATTGATGTAAATACCTCGCATATTATTAATAATAATATCTCCAAAACGTTCAAGTGATACAATCAGTCTTTTTTTTCCAAAACCATGTAACCGCTTTCAATATTCTATGTTCTTCAACTCCATCAGTTTTCGTCTTCTGTGTCTAAACCGTCAATAGGAAAGTTCGGATTTAGAATTGGACTTTTACCATTGGATCCGCTCGGTGAGGTATTGACGGAAGATATACCGACGAGGTTATGTGTGAGGCTGTGTCTTCTCAAGTCGCAGTTTCTCCTGAACACCTTCCCGCAGGACGAACAGTTGTACGGTTTGATGTCAGTGTGCGTCAGTAAGTGCGTCTTAAGATTTGACCTTTGGTTAAAACTTCGGCTGCAAACTGGACACTTGTGTGGAGATTCTTCCATGTGCAAGATTTTGTGAACAGCGAGGGTTCTGGACTGACAAAAACCTTTACCGCATTCCAGACACTTAAACGGCTTTTCTTTCGAATGGATATATCTGAAATAAAACAAATATAATAAATATGTATGTTTATCTAAAACTACAAATATTATATAAAAGCGTTTGATAAAAAGAACATAACTTAATTATTCGTTAATATTTATATTGGTAGATAGTATAAACATATCTTTAATTGTTTGTACATATAATGTTGAACATATCTATCTACATCCGTATCATCTATATTTATGATGAAACTGATTCTCCATCTTTCTGCGCGATGAACTCTAATAGCTAATTCTTATTCTTCTCAACTTTCAACATTTTATTATTTTATGTGCAATTGAGGGACAATAAATCAATCTTAAGTTTCTCATTAAAAGATTTGTCCATTTTTAATAAAGATAACTTTAGAACTAATATAACTTGATACTCATAAAAGTTTCCCTGTCATTATTAATTTTGAAAGAAAGTTATCATTACTATATACAGGTTTAGCAAATTAATATGAAAACAAGACAAATATCTGCCTAAATTATCACCCAAATGCTATAAATAATAAAATGCAAGACCTAATTTATTTAAAACAAATTTAGCTTCTGCAGGAAGTTATGTATTCATTAAAAAGAGGAAATAAAAATGATAAGTCTAAACAAGTCAATGATTATACGGAGTCACAGCAATAGCGTGTAGTGGAATGAAATAATTCTTACGGTTATAACAACCTACTATGAAATCACAGAGGCTATAATTAACACGCCAAACAACGTATAATCAATAGGAATGGGCCACGGGAAACCAGAAATCGTGTAAGCAACTAAATAAATCTAACGTATCTACTAAACAAATAGACCCGGAGCGGGGGATTAGGTGTTCGACGTAACGTTATACGAGTAATAATCGAGATTAGCTGACGATAAAGCGGTGAGCGCTAATGAACGGACCAGGATTCTGATATCCGAGCTGAGCCTGTGGAAGCGTACAGATGAGAAGAGCATCAGCCATTAATTTAATACAACGGTCCTTTTTGTTGTTAACTCCAAATTGTCACACGCTGATATTGAATCATAGATATAAATTATACTGAATAAAATTCTTAAGTTCAAAATTTTGAGATTAATATACTATTGATTGTAAGTTTCTATATTCAATTTGAGGATTTTGATATGAATTGTTAATTTAACAACATCCTATCATATAAAATATATTTTGAAAACATTATGAATTGGTTTCAATTTGAACAAAAAAAGACACAAATTCTGAAGCCGTAACTTAATTTTGTATGCGAAGGATATTTACTGCGAGCCCTTTTTTTCCATCCGTATTAATCCTCACGTCAGGATCACCACGTGCGTTGTTACATCGCGCCGGAGTCTCGCCTCGGTCCATTATAATGTATCGTGTCAACGGACATCGATTGAACATCGACAGGCAGGCCGGCCCGCTCTCGGGTTAACCCTCCGGCGTCTACACGAAATTTATTTTATTGCGACAGAGATACGGTGATTTGGGAGGAAATCGTCGAAAGACAGGTGTTAAAAATTCAACACTTTTACCTCTTTTTGTTGGGGAACTCGTACAGATAAGTGGAGAAATAGATTAACGCAGATTAAACGCTGTTGTAAGCTATATATACAATAAATGTAATGGTATTATTTATTGACTCGCACCGTTGGTATTTGTGTTGTTTTAAGATTGAATTTAGATTTGTAAGTTTTTTTTTTTCATTGAAAGAGATATTTCAAGATGAAAAAGATACGCACACGGACTTATTGGGAAGCCAAAAAAGTAAAAACAATGAAAAATAAAGGTAAATTAAAACATCGGGTCAGAGATTAGCGGTGGTTTTGTGAAATAATTTACGAGCGTGACGGACGAGTCGCTGATAACATCTGCTCGAGCCATACTTAACCCTTTTTGTTTTAAATATTTTTCTTCACCTTCATAACTCAGGGCTTCATAACTTTTTGTTTTTATCTGCTAAAAATGAACTCTCCTCTTAGAATGTGCACAATGGGTTTTAATACTAATTTTTTTTCCAAAATCAGAGAATTTATAAAATTAATTATTTGATCTTAACTGTTTTGATAAAGTTAGGAATATGACTATATATATAAAGCATGAAGTGATCTAAACATAATGAAGGCATTCATTTATTGCTAGGTAATACTTATTTTGTACACAAAAACCTTGTTCTAATATTTGTTGAACTTACGGACAATATCAATGAATTGAACAAGGTTTCTGCGGTTCCTGGATTCATTTTTATTGGTCTAATATTCAAAATATCTTATTTACAGAAAAATAAAAAGCAAAGAGTACATAAATAATCCAAATAGTATGTTAGTTGAACACAAATATGCTTTTATAGTATCTTGATTACCTGTGATCTCTGAGATGATCTTGCCGTCGGAACGCCTTGCCGCAAATGTCACAAGAGTAAGGTCGCTCGTCCGTGTGTGTCCTTTCATGTATTAGCAGGTTGTAGGACTTTGTAAATTGTCGATTACAAAACTTGCAAATGAATTGTTTTTTTGTTCGTGGTCCGCCACCTGTTGTTTTCTGCTTATTTGAAATACTACTTCCCGTCGATGATGTAGAACTATTTGTGGACTTTGTACTTGAAGAATTTGAGGGTTGCGGTGACAAAGGTGGTTGTGTTGGACTACCGTTCATTTGTTGCTGGTACATTGCATTCATTAATAAACTAGGGTACCCATTGTCTAAATTTTGTGCAGTATATCCGTAGCTTTTGGATGTCGATTCTAAATGTTGCTCTAAAGTGAATTCATCTTCATTATCTAATAAAGCTAAGTCTTCTTCTACTTCCTCAGATAAGTCAACGTCCTCGGCAGCGATAGCATCGGATAAAGGGTATTCTTCAGGTGTTTTAGGTGAAAATTCTCTTGTATTTTCGGTTTCATCGACTTCCGTAATCTTTGCGCTTGCAGTAGCTATTCTTAATATATCTTGCTTTGACGTAGTACTATTTTCAGGTGTATTCGATTGATTTGAATTTCCGACTGAAGATACAGATGTTAAGCGTTGTAAAGTCAAATACGATTCTAAAGCTTGTAAATTAAGGGCAGCAGCTGCAGCAGAGTTCGATGGCAACAAAGCAGCTTGCTGCAACGAATTCATCATGGCATTTTGCAGTGATATTACTACGCCTTGTAATGAACGCTGCAACATATTCTCTTGTAAAAGTGCGGCAGATGCAATAGATAAGTTAATATTTGAAGGGGATAAACTACCTGTCTTACTTGTGATTCCTTTAGCATCTTCAATCGATGGAGGTTCAACGGTCAATCCATTCATATCCGATGTAGTCTTACTGTCTTGAATCTGTAGATTGTTTTTCAACTTGATGATGGCGCTTTCCAATGAATTTAAAGTGGACTTGGATCGCGACGAGCTTTGCTCTTGCATATTGTTGATTGAACTTAAGCGTTAAATGTCATATGAACACTTGTTCGGTGCACGTGTTCTGAGGGGGCGGCGGTGGGGGAGCGATCGCGTGCGCGTGCGCTGCAGGAGACACGGATTGTGGTGCGGCGTGCGAGGCGGCTGTTCGACGCGGCGCGACTGAGCCGGCGGGCAGCGCCACCGCCCCCGCTTCACCCCCCCGTAACCACCCGCCACCGCCGCCGCTCCCCGCGCCTCAGTCCGCCTCACAAAAGCTCTCTATTTTAGGCAACTCTTTGTACTTAATAATGGTCACCTCACGCTGCTCTAACGACAGACACGTCCATAAGAACAACGTTGCGCCAGATTTGTTGTAACCCTTTCAAGTGTAATGAGATTCTGAATGGATTCGTCGGACTATGGGAAAACAATGTACGAGCCGATTGCCCTTCTTTGGTTTTGTTAGTAGGTCAGAAAGAGTGCAGTAAATATCATACATACGGTCTTGCATAATGTGTTCAAAAAGCTTACTCATATTTATGAAAACATAATTAAAGATTAAGAATACATTTTCAGTTATTTTTTTTTTTAATTTATCGACATTGCATATTTTTAGGACAGCGGGCATGCATGAGACTTTATAAAACAAAAGGAGACTCACCAAATGAATATTTGCATATGATAATATTTATACGCAAGTCTTTCATGTTTATTCACTATATAAAATTATTTTAATAGAGACATTATGAATTAATTCAGTCGATTTATAAATGTTTTGATTGAAATTTAATCTTTATTAAACATTCCAATATCCGGACGAGTATTAATGTTAATTTAAATGTGTTTAAATAGCGTATTCAAATTTATCATGGAAGATATCTGAAACGGATGTTGAAGTCTTTAGAAAATATATGTAAAGAGGTTATAAGTCTAGTTATAATAGTAGTACATAGTTCTCTGTTTACTGGTGGTAGGTTTCCGTTGCCGTATACCGTCTAGGTGCAAACATTAATGTGTTCCGGTTTAAAGGGCACTGTAGCGAGCGTAATTACTGGGGTAACTAAACTTAACATGTTATGTCTCAATTCGACGGGCACAAAGTGGTGGCGAGTATAACATCCTAACTAGCGCCACATTATTATGTGCAGGCGTATTACTTATCATCAAGCGAACGTCCCGTTCATCTCGACGCTTTGTAAAAGATGTTTTTGCTTATAAAGAATCTATATAAGTAAACGTAAGTTTTCTCTTCACAACCCAAATGAAAGTATTGAACGGTTTACATTTTAAAATCAAATATACAATGTATAAAGTAAAGACAAAAGGAATCCTTTACAAACAAATGTTTGTTAGTTTTGTCATGTTGAAATTAAACAGCCGCAATAATATTTGCTTACGTTTGTTCTCTGAACACTTTTAAAGTAAACAAGTTAAAATAATTTAACACGGGGTTCCTTTTTATTTGTTAATTAACTAAGCAATCTCTTTTGAATATTTAATTAGCGTGTATTGCAATATATTCCATATTTAACTAATATTAATATCATTGCTATGAGAAACTTAGTAGTTAGTAGACTTTCTTGTATATGGTCGTTTACTTGAATGCAATCATCTCAGCAAATACGCTAACGGATATCCCCTCAACATAATTTTTACAGGATGAAGAGGTCTTTACCAAATTATTTTATTAAAATAACAACATATATTTTTTTCGACACGATTGTGTAAACATCCTATCGCCTTATATTATTTTCAAGCTTAGAGTTCACCCGTGAAATGTAGAGCTAATTCTTTCTTAATTTCTTAGAAAAAATAAGGAAAACAATTGATTGATCTTGAGAGGTTATATACATCTATACAGCCTCTATTCCTGGAGAGTGAAAAGTAGGTCCATGATACTGTCTTGGTAGAACGATTCCCGTTTCCTGCGCAATTAAAACTAATATATCTCTTGCTAAATGTATATCTCATTGTGTTCTTATATATAAATAGCTCTGACACAATATCCTCTATTAAGGTAGTAAAAGTAACTTTAAGATAGCACCAGTACCTAATTTCTGCGATGGTATACCATTCGCAGTAAAGTCACGGGATGCTGATCAGAAACAATGGGCCTGCCCATGCTCCAATAGAGCGTAATAATTGCACAAACAATTGACATGGGAAACAGGAAAATGGAGCTTAGACTCTTCAATGGACCCATAGCAATATTCGATAGTGTTACTTTTATTGTAAGTATACGTAAAGTACTAAGGATTTGGTTTGCCAACTTACACTTCGGAACCTGAACTTAATAAAATTTTACCTTTGGTTTTTTTTTACTTGGTTTTATACAAGTCATTGTTACGAGTACGTGTGCTTACCAACAAAGCATCTTGTTGGTCAAATTAACTAAAAAAAAATTAGAAACTTTTATTCGCTTTCGTGAAGTAACTCGCTGGTCTAATGGTTAGAGCGTGCGGCCTTCATTCCGAAGGTCGCGGGTTCGAAGCTCGCCATGTACCGACTTTAATATTTAAATTATGTACATTTGTGAACTTTAGTAACAGCAGCAAAATACAAACGGTGAAGGAGTACATGGTGAGGAAACCTGCACATGAATTAGAATTTATTCTAAGGTGTGTGTGAAGTCACCAATCCGCATTGGGCCCGCGTGGTGACTATGGCCCCATCGCACTCACATTGAGGGTGGGCCTGTGCCCTAACAGTAGGGACGTAAATTGGCTGTTATGGATTCTCTTTCATAAATAAACTGTTTTGTTGTCATTTTAATATAAAGTTTACATTTATAATAAACTTTTCAATCACAACTTTGTAATGACATAAACTGAATATTTATGAAGAAAAACTTTCCAAGCAGAAGATTAGGAGATACGTAAAATCCTGAACTATGTTCATGTGAATTCTATATACTTTATCATATGACACCAGGTCATTTAAAATAACGTTTTACATTTAAAAAAAATCAGTTATAATACACGTGTTTTACACTTAATCATTAAGGTATGTACAACATTTTTTAATCATCGTTTATCTATGACTAGATAATATGATTAAATGCGCAACATCAGAAACTTTGCCACAAAAAATTAAGTAAGTTACATAAGTTAACTTTAACTTAAAGTTAACTATTACTTTGAAAACCTGTCTATAATTAAGTTAAACGTTGCGGTTAAGAAACGATTTACACACGACGACACGAAGTTCAATGATAACACCTACACGCTTTGAGCGGGTAAATTTATGGTTTTTATTAAGGTACCGTACCTCAATAAAAACCATTCATTCCAAGTATTACAATTAATTTGATAGTAAATTTAGTAGTAAACTGGATTGTAGATCCAGATCGAGATAGTCCGAAATGGATTTCTCTCTTTATCTTTATGAAAATCGACTTCGTTTACATTTGCAAATACATATTAGTGTTAACTTTTATAAGAGCGTATATCATGAAAATATTTCCATATCAGGTAAGCCTTCACAGAAAAGTAATTTAGTTCTACTTTATCTATTTATTGATATTTATTCACTAGTTTTATAATAATCTATAAAAAAATATTTTTTCTTTTTTTTATAACATGAAGCTACAAAGCAAGCAAGAGATTCACTTGGTGGTAAGATATATATACAAAGCACGCTGTGCTTGTTGCTTTCAAACAGAAGATGTAAAATCTCAATACGTCAATAAATTCCCCATCTACTGACGCTCTTCAAACTGGAAGACATTATTGGGGCTATAAGACATAACATCTTATCTCAGGGTGAGGAACGCAATGTCGTATTGTATATACACCATCTTAACAAGCACCACGTTGTTATAAGCAGACATCACTTATTCTCATGTAAATGTCTCGCTCGTCTCGTCAACAAAAAAATTCTACTATTTGGCGACAGAAATAAGAGCTGCGGTGGTCACCAGCAACAGAGATATACCACTAGTAAAGGACCCTATAAAGGATCGCTTAATTTGGGTAATTATTCAATAATAACGATTTACTCTCAAGGTTTATAATTAATCTAGTTACTGATATTGTATACTAAACTTTATGTACTTAAAAAAATTAAACAAAAACAAGTAAAATCCGTATATTCAATGTCATATCTTATACCTTAGGTGAGCAGGAAACGGATATATATATAATCGTATGTCATTGGATTCTTGTGCAAGGGTTAATAGAAAAATTAACAAAGTATTTGGTTAAGCATCTTCCGTAGAACTCGTTCCAAGTTGTTTAGTGGACAGGCGAGCTAATTCGCCGGGCATTAGTTGGTGGAACACGAGCGCTCGTTCTCACGCCACCAGCGCCCGGGGGCAGCGCGCGCGCACGACTCGCGCCAGATATAAAATTAATTTATCTACAACTAAACCGAGAACACTTGCGCAGAAAAAGTTTCACGTGGGTGTACGTAAAATTTGATGTGTTCTCGTCTCGCCTTTTTTTTTTACTTTTTTTGTTTCTTCCTTACAAGTTAGCTATTCACGTTATGTGGACGCTGGTTCGGTATGAAAACTACCAAATTTCCATGGTTTACTTAAACTTAATATTTTTACTTTGCTTAAAGAATTGGTGGCTGGTCTCTGTTGTCGGAGACCTTCTAAGTAAATACAACCGCAGCGCGTATTTCTGCCGCGAAACAATAGTGTGCAAACATTACTGTGTTCTGGATTTAAGGGTGTTGTAGCTAGTGTAATTACGTGGGTAACGAAACCTTAACATCTTATGTCTCAAGCGACGAGCTCAATGTGATGCAGTATATATCATTCTAACTAGCACCGTGTTGTTATGGGCAAGCGTATCATTTACCATCAGGTGAAAGTCTCGTTCGTCTCGTTGCTTAATTGAATAAAAAAAAGAAAACGATAAATACTATTACACATCATAATATAACTATAATATATATATATGTATATATATAACATACGTACTGATATTAACTGGAACTGAAATGGCGGACAGATCAGCTATGTGCTGCAGCGCGAAACTGCAGCGCTGATTTTCGACTGGTGCTGGTGACAACAAAACATAATAATACTTAATTGAAATAAATAATAATTATTATATTTGCCTTGAACTATTTACTGAATATTTACAATGGGCAACACAATCCAGGTGCAAAACAAAAAAGGCAACATAACCTTATAATATACAAAAGTACAAAATATAGCATCCCTGACAAAAACAATATAATATATATACACTGGTGGTAGGTCTCTCTTGTCTTCTTACCTTCTAGGTAGATACCATCATAGCACCCATTTCCGGTGCCGAACAGCAGTGTGAAACGTTACTGTGTTGCAGTTTGAAGGACGCTGTAGTTATTGTAATTATTGGAGTAACGCGACTCAATATTTTACGTCTCCAGACGACGAGAATTCTAGCTAGACCCATATTGTCATGGATAGGCGTATCATTTACCATCAGGTGAACGTCCTGATGGTATCGTTGCTTTATTGCAAAAAAAAAAAATCATCGTTAGCCGAAAAATGCCCCCAACTGGCTATAAACCTCCCACTAGAACTAACTAGGTTGTGGTTTTGTAAGCGTCCAGCGGCTCCTCGTAAGCTTCACCAGATCTTAAGTCTACTTCGTGCCAGTACTGTCTGCTGGTACACGGTTCACGTTAATCGAGTACTCTAACCGCCTCATTAGCCACAAGTCCGTTGATTAATGTCTTTCCATTGCTACTTCATGCTAGCAATATTATTCAGTTATGAGGATACATAACCTAATACCTCTTACGGATCTTTTCCCTGATTCAGATAATTTCTGGTAACGTTTAGTACAAGTTATAGGCAATTATCTGGATTTGAGGAAAAAAAAAGATATCAGATTTTAACTGTTTTTTTTTTTAGTTTACGTAACGGTCCTTATACAACGCAAGGTATCCTGTTATTTTAATAATGTGACGTCCTATCGTCTTAAAATTACGTCTAAACAACGTAAGATGTGTGCTGTGTAAGTATCTTAAGTTATATAATATTCTTTTAAGTAATATCTGACGTGGAGGGAACGGTTCCTCATTTGCTGACGGAGTGTCCTATACATAGATGCTTGAGGTCTGACTTTGAGTAAGAGACAGGCTTAATAATAGATACAACCAATCTACCCGTGATAAAAAAAAATTTGTTAGAAGTAATTATTGCTTAAAAATATGTAGATAGTGAATAATAGAAATAAGGATAAGTAAATGTGTGTACGCAATAATATTCCGTGTATTTTTGTGAATATTATGATAACATAAGTATAGATATAGTGTAAAGAAAAAGAATCGAAATAATGTAAGAAATTAAAATAGCCAATAATAGTGAATATGTTCGTAAATAAATGTGTGAAAATGTTGTAACTAAAGGATACGGTAAGGTCCTGAATAATGAATATTAGAGAAAACTTGTATATAAAAAAAGAAATCATTATCTGATAACACCAAGTCACTAAGATCCAGCAGTTTACTGTACACGAATGCTCTATAGTAAAAGACGGATCACAGACACGTTACTAATTTAGTTCTTATATTATATTACAATATTTTTTTTTATTAATTTAAGGGAGCGGGACGTCCGCCTGGTGGTAAGTGATACGCCCGCCCATAACGTGGTGTTTGGATGATGTACACAGCACCACACTGTGTTCGTGACCTGAGACACACAGGGATAGATAGGGACAGGGATGTTGAATCTCGTTACCCAATAATTTCACTAGCTTTAGCGTCCATCAAACCGGAACACAGTAATGCTAGCTCAATACTGTCTGACGGTAGAAATAGCCGCTGCGATACCTACCTAAATGGTCTCTAGCAACAGAGACTTACCACCAGTGTAACATATGACCATAAAATATTAACTTTGGGTAGATTTGATACTGTACTACTGAGTTATAGCTGTTGATACGAGAAGCTGTGAGGTGTTCCTACAATCGAACATCCTTAATCTTTAAGTTTCCTGTTCTCAGCACCTGCAGGTTCAGAGGATTGGAGCTCTCGTCTTTGGACGCGTGATAAAGTCGAGCAGTGGTTGGCTGGTTAACGCATGAGCTTTCACCGCGCTATCGCGTGATTTACTAACTTGCCAAACGCGCTGCTCGCCTTGGCCGTCGATTTTAGTAGGTACGGTTAATTGCCATACGGTCGTTTAGATGAGTTTTTATGTACGTTGTAAATTATTGAAGCATTTCAGCCAAAGTCGACTCTTATTACCTTCTCTCGTTTTAAGTTATTTTTGATTGATGCCCAAGTCGCCTTCTAAATTATTCGGTGGTATACACAACGGTTACGATAATGTCGTTAATTTTTATTGTGTAATTGTGTGTTAATTTTTTATGTTACGAGGAAAAGAGGTAAGTTATGTACTATAAAATATTACAAGAAATATCGCCCACAGTGCTTAAGCAGTGATACTCCCACGCTTCGAAATAAGAGAACGAAACTACACCTTTATCTGTATAGAGTCTTTCTTTGTTTTTTATTCAACAACGATGAGACGAGTAGAATACTCTAGGTAACCGAAACTTGAGTCCTAGTCGCGGGCTAATAAGAATAAAACTAAGGTAAGCCCTGCCTGTCGTAGAAGGCGACTAAAAGTCTCTAAGAGATTCGCGAGCATTGACTATGGGGGCCCTTATCGCTCAACAAGCGAACCTGCGCGGGACAGGGTATGACTCAGCGATGGTGCTTAGGAAGGTATGGCCCTTCCTCGGGGTCGTGTTAATACAGTGCAAAACGGCACCGGTACGTTCTGTAAGAGATCACGGGGCCTCTCCGAATACACTGATGCAGACCAACGAAGGAGTTTTAGTGAGTAAGAGTCTCACATAACCCTGACATCCCCAGAAGCAAGGTATTTTTCTCCCCCGAAATCAATACCAAAAAGTCTTAGAGAATTGAAATTTGGTGAGAATATTTCTTTTACCGAATATAGGTCAGCTAAGAACAGAGTAACTTTAGTAAAGATGACGTGTTCGTCACTTTGAAAAAATCATGGTTAATAGAAGATAAGAAAAGAAATGGAGGGCATTTACTCTGGAATTATCAAAGTCATATGATGATTCAAGAGGACTGGAGACGAAAAGATAAGGATGCCAATTACAGCACACGCTAGGACAAAAATAGTTACAAACCTTCTAGTACCTTTGGAGGAGAAACCAACTGAAAGTAGAAAAAAGATAACATCTCGTGGAAAAAACTAAGTGTTTAAAAATCTTTGAGAGAAATTTTTGAAGCTTAAAAATCTCTAAGAGAAAAAAGTTCTATTATTTTATTAAGATTTAATTCAGAGCAAACGGAACACAGTGTTGTTAGCGGTGATAGAGAATCTAAAGCACATTGTTTACATTGTGGTAAAGAAGTCCACATTGTAACTGCAGCTCACGAACACGATAGTAGAGTTTCAAGAACTTCCCATACAGATGTACGTTTGAATATATTTTCTTCGTTAAATATATAGAGCAATATATACATTAACTATTTTTTTTTCAAGGAATCGTATGCAGATGCTACTCCAGATATCGTACATGCACCAGCTGGTTTCGAAGACTCGCCATCATGCATTCCACCGAAGAAATCAACAAGTGGAGCACGTCTATATAAAAAACTTGACAAAAGATATCGATCTGAAGATAAATCTAGACATCATTACCGCCATCGACAAGACGTCCGTGCAAAGGTTTATATTAGGTCCTTACATATGAAATTAGCGTTTTGTCGTACTGGCCACTTTGATCTGAAATATCTCCTCTTTGGTTAAGAATTCCAAATTCAAATTTATAAATTCATTTAGCTGGTACATTTGAGTTTTGACAACTAGTCATTCATTTGTTTTTTCCTCATAATTTTATTTCTTTGGCGTCGCTTATTACCGCACAATGGAAAACATGAAATATCGGTATATTTACGAGTACGAGTTCTACCGTGCCACCAGTGCCAGTGCTGCAGAAACAGCTCGAAGGATTAATGATGTGTACGGCGCTGGTGTCGCAAATAGAAACCACGGTACGTTTTTGGTTTCAACGTTTTCGTTCTGGAAATTTGTGAATTGAAAATGATAATTGTAAAATAATACATACACATGCAGGAGTTTGTGTTTAATGTGTAACTGTAGATAAATATAAGAAATAAAAAAATTAAATAATTAAAAAAACAACACATGAAACGATATATCGTCTGTGTAACACCATAAATGTTACTGTGGGATTATTATGTTATAATGATGAACGAAATATAGTTTGTATGATATAACTTCTGTTGTTGATTTTAGTTTATTTAAATTTGGTCGGGTTATAAGTAATGCGCTGGTATTAAGAACTAGAATAATTGTAACACAAAGATGTGCAGAGCCGAGACAAACCTGCACAGTTTCCCCCAACAGATTCCCCGCCTTGCTGTGGCGGAGGGGCTTAGTAGTCGTGGCTGTGTCACCCACAGTGAAGCGAAGAGGAACCTACTCGGCCGGCCCGGGGTGTAGAGCCGGCCCGATGCGGCCTCTCCAGGTTAGAACTCCTAAGGTCCACCATGAGCTCACCGCGGATGCGCGCCGGTGAGCTGCAGTAGCGGCTTTATGCTGCCTTTTGCAGCCGAAGTGGAGTCGCGGACGGAGTACCCTCTGCGACTAAGCGGGACCGCACCGTTGATGCAACGGCGGTGAGGCCGCGGGGAAAGAGGAGTGTCAGTATGGCGATGCGCCGTTCTCCCTATCCTCCGCAACCGTATAACGGGTGCCGGCAGGCCCAAAATCAGATCCGCTGCAGGATTCGGGAGAGTTTTCTCTCTTGGAGGAAGTCTCTTGGAGAAGTCTCTGGAAGAAACATCGTAGGGGTTTTAATCGGTGCAAGTCCGACATAACCTGTCCTTGCCCCCGCGAGGAAGGATATGCGCAGGCATTTCCCCCACATTAAACAAAAAAAAAACCTACACAGTTTAACGGCGTATTGCAAATGATAAAAACATGTTAACCTTTATAGATATAAAAAAATAGAAAAGTAGACACTGTTTGACAACCTTGAAATAGCATTGCTTGTTAAAGACATCAAAAAAGAATAAGAATCGTGATAAATAAAAAAAAATTTAGTATTTTTAATATATTACAGTCTGAAGAGCGTGGCAAAGAAGAATACATTTCTACTGAGAAACCTCAAGATACACGCATCGCTCGTTCAGCTGGTAATAGTCTCGACAAGCTCGCCGGGTCAAGCGCGAGCGTCGATCCAGACGGTAGGTCTACTCTACTTTACTTTATTAAAAGCTTAAACACTAGTCATTGTTAACTTAACACTTGAACACGATAAGTCAATATTTTCTGCTTTAACTATGGATATATACATACAGCTTATAATGTATTCTTAAGAACCAGAGGCGAAATTTAAATAACGGTTACTTAATAAGATTTTAAATGAAAAATTATTTACAATGTATAAAAGTTCTAAAACAGGCAGCTTGACTTTCCAAAAGGAGAGAGCTTCTCTTTTATATATTGACGGTACCCGACGCTCCCGCCAAATATCTAGGTTCTTGATGATGTAAGCATTGCAAGCCAAGCCGACTCTTACAACTCATCTGATACTGGGCTCTTGGACCCAGATCCACGGCCTGTTTCTAAAAAAGTGTACTACGTGGAGTGTATCTGGATTTTTAGTTTTCTGGCGAATCTAATCGGTCGTCGAGGGCAGGCGCGGACCTGTTCCCCGACTACCTTCGCTTGTATCGGCATCTTTGGGCGATGAAGGCCGCCCCTGTTTGCGGATGTACTTCGTGTACGCAGAGTGTGAGTAGCTGTGGCGCCGCGGTCTAAAGCGAGGGCAGCGTGATGTCGAAATTCGGATCGTGTAGGTAGCGTCCGAAGTGTCGTGTGGTGACATGGGTGTTGGCCGTGATTGTTGGGTTGTGTTGTGTGCGGGATCCCTGGGGATAATGGGATTAGCGCATATCGTGGTATGCGCTTATTGGTCGTGGGATTCGGAGGTGGTTCGTAGTTGGCCGCTTTGGCCACCAAAGGGTAACTAACTACTAAACAATTGGTTAGTAACGTCCCTCATACTGCTGTAGAGGAAAGTCGAAAGAAACTTGTGTCAAAAATTGAGGTTACACTTGTCCGTGTGTCGGAATGGGGTCGTCTCAATTTAGTTCATTTTAATCCATCCAAGACACAAGTTTGCGCGTTCACCGTTAAGAAAACTCCATTTACTGTACCTCTTCAGTTCCAGAATACATCACTGACCATCTCAAGAAGCATTGGGATTTTAGGCGTCGAAATCTCCAGTGCCGTCCAGTACCGAGGGCACTTGGAAGACAAGGTAAAGCTGGCATCTAAAAAGCTCGGTGTAATTAACAGAGCGAGGCAGAACTTCACTGCGGAGCAAAGGCTTTTGCTGTATGAAGCGCAAGTCCGGGCTCACATGGAGTATTGCTCTCACCTTTGGCCGAGAGCACCTAGATGTCAGTGTGGACCTTTTGACCCGATGCAAAACAATGCTGTCAGAATAATGGACGGTATTGAACCTCTTGGTTTTAGAAGAGGTTTAGCCTCCTTATGTGTTTTACGGCCTCTATAACTGGATGTGTTCTGATGAGCTGTTTGACATAACGCCGACGGCCATATTTCATCATCGCACCGCTCACCATCGGCAGATAACTCGTCCTCAAACTCTTGAACTACAGTGGTCATGTATGGGCCGGTTCCAAAAATGTTTTCTCCCGAGACCATTTAAAATATGGAACGAGTTACCGGTCGAGGTTTGCCCTAGGACTTACAATATGAAGTTCTTCAAAAAGGGCGTGAAACGGTTTTTGCAGGGTCGGCAACACGCCCAGTGATACCTCTGGTCTTACTGGCAGTCATAGGCTGCGGTTACCGCTCATCAGGCGGGCCGCATGCCTGTTTGCCACCTAAGTGGTATAATAATAAAAATCATATTTTAATAAGACACACATGAAGACATTTAAAATTTTTTTCTCGCCAGTGCTGCATCCGTTTCTGCATAAAGTCTCGTTACTCCAGTAATTACATTAGTTTCAGTACCAAATCTTCTGGAACACAGTATTGTTTTCACACTACATTTGGCTGTAGAAATATATGCTCCGTGCTTCTTTTATAAAGATGTGAATAGTACCATCATCAACAGATAGACACATTTGTAGAGGTCCATATGGGGGATTTGGGCCGTTTCCGCGCCCAATACATATTGGTCGGAGCCAGAGCTTCGTTTGTTGATTAACACGGTGCATCACGAGCAGGTGAAGTTGGCTTTTAGTCCGTGAGTTGTTTTGCGGGACCCCTTACACTCTTCTAAATAAATTCTATACTTTTATACTCTGAATAGTATAGAACTATAATTTTTTTTCTGTTCTGCACCATAATGTTTCAAAACTGCACAAAATTTGATAGATATTAAGTGATTTCTAGTAATATTGTGAACTGACCGCCGACCTTCGTTAATTGGAGAGGCACCTTAAGAAGATGAAGAAGCGATTTCTTTTTATTATAACCTTTCACTTGGTATTATTTATTTATTTTAATAAAATGTTATAAAATAGCAACATTCCACACTATATACTACTTCCACTAGCGTTTATTAAAGCTTTTCGATATATTTACATATAGGATTTAATATGAAGTTTTACTGTTAGTTTTTTAATTCCTCTCAAAAAAAAAAAAACTAAAGTCGGAATTACTGTTAAATAGAAAACAATCATAAAATATATAAATGCAAACTTCACGTCGTCGGTAAAAATAAAACTTCTCACTCTCTTTGATGACACATTCTAACCTAATAATAGACACTATTAATCATTCTCTTATAGTTTTTTTTTTTAATTGATATCGATCGTTATCTATCCAAATTAGAATATTCATTAGTTGATCAGACGGTTTCCGAATCTGTGTGTACACGGCAACCCTGTGACCTCATATTTCATCTTATAGATAATATTGTAATTTGACAACTACTTTGGTAGTCCACGTCTGTATATATCGCACAGTAGACGGTACATAAATTTCATATTAATCTATTGCGATCGATTAAATTTCATTCCCATATCACAGCGGGTGATTAATTAAAATGGTAATTAAAACTAATAATGTTATATTTAGCTAAAACATATTAAAACGTAAAAATTTTATTCTATCATAAACTTAGTTTTGTTTTAATATGAACCGAAGATCGAGCTGAATGGCGTTTCATGGTAGATGCTTATAACCAGCGGTGGACTGCCGCAGGCTGACGATGATGATGATAATAAGGATGTTTATATATAGAATAACATACCTGATTTTTACGTATATTGTACGTATGTCATATATCATATTGTTCTATTTAAAATAATTAAAAGCAAATGAGGGTTGAAGTATTATGTTATATCAAAGCAAAGACAGTAACATTTGCATACAACCACCAGTCTTTAGCGATCTGCACTTTATGATGGTAAGCTCTTATTGTTCATTGCTTTATTTACCTATATCCTCTTCCACATTATCAGTAAAACGTCTTGGGTTACATCCACTCGGCATCCTACTGTCACTCATGACAGCAACGATATGCTTTTCCAAGATCAATGTAACATAAAACTGATTAAATTCCATATGGAAGATGATGCGGAGATCAAGTTAGAAAATTCCTCTCAGTATAGCAGATCACTCAAAGATAATGCTTACGTTGAATAAGACGTTTACAATAGACCGTCGTGATGGTGGATATATTTCAAAGTGTAAGATGGTCTTGTTCGCGCGTCCTGTTTGAACGTGAATAAGATGGTGATTCCAGGTAACTTTAATAGATAGCCGATATCAGCATTACGCTTCAAGCGAATGTACTGCAGCGCTTTAAGCTGATTCACTTATCACATGCGAGATAATGCTCTGATGTATATATTAAAAGATAACAGTTGATTTGTTAATTAGAACATCGCGTTGAATATGTTAGAAAAGATCTCATCCAGTATCTATAGTGTGGGAAGTAGTTGCGTCTAAACGGTTAATTAGGAGTCGAATTTCTTAGAGAACTGTACTCATGATCTATAATAGATTATTTAGCACTATAATAATCTAAAGATAAGTATACAAGGTGTAAATTTGTCTCCTTATAATCGACAATGGTATAAAACTGCTTAAAGGCCAAAGAAAGTGATGTATGTTTCCAGAATATTCACGCTCTCATGTTGAGATTGATCTCGGCAATTAAGTTGTTTGTAGTAGCTAACCAGGTAGGTTTGAAACACGGTCAAGTTAAACAGTGTGCAAACGTGACTATGTTCCGGTTTGAAGGACGTTGTGCCTAGTGACATTACTTGCAAATTGAGAGTTTTGGGATGAGATTTTACGTCGTGTATTAAGGCGACGAGCGCAATAGGATGCCGCGTATATCATCCTAACTAGCGCTATATTATTTTGGACTGTATCTCTTACCATCAAAAAAACATTTCACTAGTTTCATCGTTGCGTCCAAAAAAAAGATGAAATCCAAATATAGTATGCCCTCGTGCTGAAGACCTTCGCGTTTTAAGACAAACGGCAGCTGCGCTACGGACGCATTAAAGTTTAGTTTTACTTAAATATACCACTGGCTTAATGTTTCGGTAAATCATTATATAACTCCTGGTGTATTTCTTTGAAAGACCCTGGTTTTGGCTCGAACCTTACGACCTCCGACCCGCAACCGGCTTAATTTATTGCACTGAACCGGTTCTCGCATATTAGGCGTCTCGGAACATTGAAATATATAATCGATGTGAATATCCCACTTGGCGTTACCCGTCTCGCTTCCACGCGTTAGTATATCTGAGACGGCATCATCATAGCCTGAGGACTAGTATGAGGATTTGTTATTAATGTAACTAAACGGCTTGAAGTGGAATAAACTTGTATGACGTCACCTCGTTGTAAAATTCGCAATGGACCTGTGCGATTTTACTTTCAATTTCATTTGCTCATACATTATCTACATCGATAATCTTACATCTCTCTCTTTGGGGTCCCTTTCTCCATCATTGAAGGCCGTGTCCGCATACAGTTCGATTATCTGCTTTTCTGATAGCCGAAGTGAGTAGGAGTCCTGAGCGCGACTACACCTGGTCAGCCGCCTGGTCTTGTTCCTTCCACCTTGTCTACAATCACAATCACAATTACTCACAGTTTATCTACAAAAATCAAGTCAAAAAAACTTAATAAGTTTTATTATTATATATGTTATAGCAGAAACTTGTAGTAGAAAAAAAGGCTTTCGTAAAAATATATCAAAATATTTATTTACCTTCGTTATATGCATATTAATATATATGACTTCCATTTTTTACTTTCTATTAAGGTAACTTATTCTTGGTATGCCTCTCCATGTCTGAGGGAAACAAATCTTAACATATATTGGCAACCCATGTAAAGTTCCCAGTGCAGATACTGGGCTCTCTCATCCATCACTCTGACTACATTCTCCAGAAGAAATTGTGTATGTAGCACACTGATTTCCTCTTAACGTTTTCCTTTACCGGAAGTTTAAGCTCAGTGAGGATCAAAACCGCGTCTCTTACGCATGAAGCAAACGATAACTTTACTGATCATAGATGATAAAAGTCAACTCAATATATTATAGTCCACCACCGTATTGTCTACTTTTACCACCAAGACTTTGTATTTTACTTAACTAATGTAACTTACTGATCAGCTGACCAACTCGCGTCAACTGTCTTCTCACTCAGTCTCGCTCTGGTCGAACTCCGAGACCTCCGAGTGTCTATTATCCTTGTATTATGAATCTTCCGCTTTAACAACAATGCTGTGTTCCGGCTGTCATCATATGAGACCCAAAAATAATTTGGGCGAACACACTTCACCATGCTAGGCCGGCCTCATTGTCACTTAACACCATGTGAAGCAAGTGTTAATCCAACGTAGATAAATAATCATAAATATCTAGGTTATACTCTAAGCGTCTTGAAGCTTTTTATTATGATCATGATTTCCTATCTGTGTCAACTGGTGATCATGGCTTATGTTCAGTAATGAACATTTATAAGGTGCACCATACAACGAGAGCTGAACAATGCGACAGTGAGGAATTTAACTGAGTAAACTTGAACCGAGGTGGACGCGGCTATAATGTTTTATAGGGTTTCAATGTTTTACGATTGTCACATTTAATTATTTCATTGCCGGCAATTAAAGTTTGGTGGAAAACGATTTTTTATGTTTTACAACCGCATTTGGGTAAATAAAACCTCCAAACGTTCTGTTTGTTTTTTACCACACACGATTTCGAAATAGTGTTGCACTGTGACGGACTGTCCCACTGTCGATCGATGTATTTATGACACAGCAATGTTAACAAGTTAACAGCTTATGTTAAAGTGGACACAATTAAACGATAAAAAAAAACGTATATGTAAACTAACTGGTGAAAGGTCTCTGTTGCCTTCTAAGTAGGTATCACCGTAGCTCCTTTTTCTACCGCGAAACAGTAGTGTGCAAACATTACCGTATACCAGTATGAAAGGCGTTGTAGCTGGTGAAATTACTGGAGTAGCGAGACAACTACTACAAGGCAACTAGCACAATATGGTGCAGTGCAACTTAACTAGCTCCGTAATATTATAGATCACTTCTTATTGAGTAAACGTTTTCGTTTTAACGCTACATCGTAGGAAATTATTTTTTATTAATAAAAGGATACAAGATCACCTGTTATCCTCCCAATGGTAACAGTCTTGACAGAGAGTGGTCGTGGTCATCAAGTAATTGCAGTGACTTATTCTACTAGACATCTACACTCCTCCCTAACTGTGTATCTGGTAAAACATTTACCCTAAACGACAAAGTTTTTGTAGAATAAAAAAAGGTAAAGATTTGCAAGATAAATAGATTTTCCAATCTCCAGTACAATAATCTCAGAAACAATATATTAATCTCGCCGTAATCTCCACTACGTCTAGACACAGAATGGAACTAGGAAGCTTCGTGCTACACGCCAATTGGTTAGTCGCTATGTCATAAAGGAAATTGTAAAGTCTTGATGAAGCAAGAGTAAGTACTTTACTTAATATTTGTATGCAAGAGTATAGAGATTTTTAATTAAACAAATTATAAACGGATTTTTTTTCATGTAACATCTAAGAATATTTGTGTATTGCTTAATTTTTTAGCACTCAACTTATCTTGGGTTAACATTTGACTTACCCCCCGAACAGGTTCTCGCCTTGTCGTGGCTTAGTCACCGACGGTGAAGCTAAGAGGAACCTACCTGGCCGGCCCAAGATGGCTGCTCCAGGTGAGCTCCGTAAGCTCACCTTGGATGTGCCGGTGGGCTGCAGGGGCGGCTTCATATTGCCCTTTGCAGCCGAGGTGGAGTCGCGGAGGGAGAGGAGGGTCGGTATTGCATTCCGCCGCTTTCCGTATCTACCGCGGCCATATAACGGTTGACTGCAGAATCCAAAACCAAATCCGACTCAGAGAGTCGGGAGAGTTTTCTCTCTTGGCTCCCATGGCCTTTGGACGACGGATTCAGAGGGATCCGTTGCCCAAGTGACTGTCAGCGGCCGAGAGGAAGGCGCGCTGTGTGTTCCGGCGTGCTCTTACAGAGGTGGAGAGGTAGGGTTCTTCCCTCCCTCTAGAGGTGGGGCTGAATGGTGCAGCAAGCGCTGGCGGGGTCGCGGAGTTGTACGAGAGCGTTCCCGTGACCCTGCCATAACGCGACGAGGTAAAACATCGTGGGGGTTTTAGTCGGTGCAAGTCCGACATAACTCGTCTTTGCCCTCGCAGGAGCAGGTATTTGAAGGCATTTCCCCCACGTAAAACAAAAAAAAAACACTTGACTTCAACTTCAAATAATGTTAAGTGAGGATTGTCGCCCAGAATTCATAGGCACTCATATGTTGCCAGCTGGAATACAACAATGCTGTAATGATGGCAGATTTGTAATCTGAATGTAATTACTTACCTGGCGGGCTCTGGAAAACTCTGCCACTGACCAAGCTGTACAAGTCGAGACTCCGGAATCGAACCAGGGTTCTACGTGTTACCGACTACAATTACAGATAAATGAAAGGAGGTAACTATTTATTTTTACAATAAGTTATAATAGATATTTAAACATAAACAATAAATAAACAATAATAATCATTAGACTTTTTGAATACTTAACAATCGATATATCGATAAATCGTAATGATTTTTTTTTAACGGTGATTACAACGACCGTTAAAAAATTCTTTTCGATTTATAGTCATCACTATCACTGCTTCGCAATTTATGTGTATGAGCATTATAAAAAAAAAAAACTTGACATTTAGTGATTTAATTAGTAATTTATAGTAAACGATTACACTGTTTAGTGATTTGGGTGGAGGGTAATCATAAAACATCCCCTCTAAATACTGTGATGATTCAAGAGAAGTTATATATGTTGGATTGTATTACTTATCACGTAACAGTAAACATTAATTTACTGCGCACGATTGTCACGGTGAGGTTTTAAATTTGCGATACTTAACGAGTTTACATTTCTCAACTTTACTGGAACTTAGTTTTTTTTTTGTTTACTCATCACAATTGGACATAACGGATCAACTTTACAGTAGCATGGAGAATTTTGTTTAAATAATCATTATTATCAAAGCGGTAGACTGGCATTGCTGGACAGAAGCCTCCATCTGGCTCCGTGGGATGTTTCAACCAAAGTGCAGAAGGCACCGGTGCGTTCCTTGGGAGTTCCGGAGCCCCTTGTAATGCACTGACAGAAACTATCAATAGGGTTTCAGTGGGTAGAAGCCCCACATAACCTCGTCTTCCCCCCAGAAGCAGGGTATCTTTTAATAAGATTTCCCCCGCGATAATAAAAAAAGGCTTTCACCTGGCTGACATCCTCATTTTTAAATTTGCTTCTTAAACAGCATTACTGCATTGCAGTTGCCAACATACAATGGCCAATGTATTTTTGGTATATATCCATTCTTCACTATCTGACTTTGTAATCACTTAGATCATGTGAAATTTAGATCTAGGGTTAGATTAATTCAAGTCATTTAAAAGTCGCAAAGGATACTTTTTTACTTATGAATATATTATATATTAGTTAAACACAGTTAAACACACTGCTGAAAAGAATAGCTTCCGATCAGATGAGAAAATCATTAAGTTCTCATCTGATCATGAAGATATTGAATTAATCACCCCGGAAGACGATGAGATTCTGCAGTGATGAGGGAACGAGAAAGAAAAAAACGTTTTGCTTCTGCCATCATAATACTAATGAACGAAGTGTTTCTGTCCAAGGTTGATGCGGGAATCTTCAAGAGGAAATGAATAATAGACTTCTAAAATATTTCGCTTTATTATCAAAGACATCGCTTACCATACGTAAGCACTTGCTTATATAATAATAAAAATGCAGGCACTATAACACCGATCAAATCTTACCTGAAGCTGCTAACAAGTAAACTGACTATACCAGTTCCACAATTAGTGAGCGTAATGCGATGCCATAACTTTAAAGAGTTGTAATTACAACTACACCGACAAAATTGTTGTAATTACGACAAATGAAACTCTGCCCACGTATTTGGAGGTGAAAGATTAATAGGGGGGCATTAGCCACTCTATAAGAGTCCCGAACGGATACGGCCGGTGCCGGCATCAGATAAATTACTCGCAGCGTTAATCTAATTACTTAGCGCAATGTCTTATTTGTAAGTTTTTGTTGTGCAATTAAGAACGGCTTCGTTCCGCGTGTAAACAGAGATCGGCGCATGCGCAGCGATTTGTTACAATGCCCCTTGGAAACGATTCAGCGGCATAAGAGTACAACCGCTACAAAGGTTCCGTTTTCGGATTTGTTGCTACGATATTATTCTTTATCCAACGTTATGTAGTGCCGGAACAATACTTCAATCTTCTTTCGCCATTTTGTTTCTGCATGTGTTTCACGACCGGCAACTCTTTGAGAATGGGGAATCGGTGAAACGGTAACCTTAATTTAAAAAGTGCAGGCCAGTGGGAATATCCCATTTGTTAAATGGAACATGGCTAGCCATTCTGTGACCTATATTCATCGACTCTTACAACATCTATGAGATGAGAGAAACATTGCGAATACTTCTTTACAATTGACAAAAAGATCATTAAAATCTATGAAAGATATTCATATTAGCATCATTCTTTTCTTTCGCGTATAAGTTTTAATTTTGATCCGACTTGACAGACGGTGTAACTAATAAAAATAGTCTAATTAACTATACCAATTTGTAAAACAAATTACAAAGCTATAGCAATAAATACTTAAGTACTATTAGAATTGTCTTCTTCTCAGTACATGAGTCTTTTGGGTTAGTAAGCACAGTTCAACTCCTTCGGTAAGTATTAGTCCAAAAATGTACTGTAAAATATAATGAGTAATAATTTTTAAAGTAAACATGAATAAGCAGGGTTGAAATAAACCGAAACTGATCTGTTTATCTGAAGATGCGTTCAGCTTTCTTACAAAATCTTTATCTTAATTAATTCGATTAGCACGCATGGATTGATCAAAACATGTCGACGGCCATCCAAACGGGTAATAGTTCACGAAGTCTCCACAGATTACACGAATAGGATGAGAATGGATTACCATAACGAAGCAGCTAATTAGTACTTTATAATTTTAGTAAATGAATTTTGCTTTGCGAAATTCGACCTAAAAATATCTTAAGTAGGATTCTGTAATAATAGGTCGGCATCTCGCGGTAAAGTGGTTTAAAGAAAGAAGTCTATACAGACATATAAGCAGTCTAGCCATAAGTACAGTTAAATAAAAAGTTTTTCTTTTTTTTACTTTTTAATTATTTTAAATTTATGACATGTATGGTATTTTGAAAACTTCTTTCGATTTTGCGCCATTTCACATATTTTTTCGTGTTTATTATCAAATTACAATATGGAGTGGGATGTTAAAGAAAATAGGATTGCAGTGATCGCCTTGTACAAAGTGGGTGTGGAGCCGTCGCTCATATTCCAGACACTTCAAAAGCTTGGTATCATCCTGATGTTCGTATACCGTACTATCAAAAAATTCAACAACACTTCCTCTGTCGAAGACCAGAAAAGAGCGGGGCGGCCGCGTGCTGTTAGAGCTAAAAAAGCTATTAATGCTGTTAAAGCCAGAATTCGTCGAAACCCCATTAAGAAGCAAAAAATCTTATCGCGCGAAATGAAGATTCCCGCCAGGGCTCTGTCGCACATCATAAAATAAGACCTGAAGCTTGGTGCTCAGTGCTTATCGTCGATATACAGGACATGCCCTAAAGCAATCTTTACAATTAAAGAGAGTGGATCGATCAAAACGCCTTCTGTCCCGATACGCAGGTGAAAGCCACAGAAATATCTTCTTTACCAATAAAAAGTTTTCACTATTGAAGAACACAACAATAAGCAAAATGATAAAGTGTACGCTCACAGTTCTAAAGAAGCTGCTCAAGTGGTCGGAAAGGTACAACGCGATGGTGCAAGCAGTGGTGGTGGTGGAAATATCCCTTGAAAATAGTGCGCAAATTCATGGCCAAACAGAGTAAAAGCCTGTATAAAAGCCAAAGGTGGCCATTTCGATTTTTTTAAATTTTTTGCTGAGACTAATAAATATGTATAAATTTTAATAATATTACAGGGTGGCGCAAAAGTAATCCTCCTATCAGAAAATGCTATAAATTTTGCCTTGATGTAGAAAAAATTATATATATGTATATACAAGGTGGCGCAAAAATAACCTTCCGATGTTTTTTGGCTGTAATTTAAAAAAAAAATGAAAAACTTTGATCCTTCTTGTGGATTATTTTTATTTGATCTTTTAATTATTTTACATCAAGGCAAAATTTTTAGCATTTTCTGATAGGAGGATTACTTTTGCGCCACCCTGTACATTACGTCATTAAAAAAAATGCATTTTCATTTGTAACAGAACTTATGGTCGGACTAGATACACAAAAACAAAGAGAAAGAGTTATAAAGAATTTTTTTTTGTTAACAGATTAGCGAAAGTTTATTTCTTTACTTTAATATCCGCTATTAGAGGAATTTTCTTGATAACTATACTCTATTTAAAATTTTTTTACTAAACAAAAATCCTTTATAGTTATTTTTTAATAGGCATTGGACTATTGTAAAGTGTGTCCCTTTCTAACATGATACTAAGAGGCAATGAGGACGATGATGGAGAACTGTACTCTCACAGAGTATGTCTGATGATAGCAAACTTGTTACAAAAACTTGCCAAACTGATTTGTAACAATCATCTAACCACATGTATCATCAGAATTGAACCAAAGATCCTTGTTACATTGTCAGCGGTTCACAGCTGTACGGAGGCTGTACGTAGCAGTTATCTTTTTTTTACTCCACTAAACAATAAGAGTCAAAACAGTTTTTATGTGAGTTTGTATGCCTAATTCAATGATTAATAAAAAAAAATTAAAGTTGTTAATGTAGATTTTTTTCTAAACCTCAAGAAATCCGTGTATCTTTTTATTCACGTAAAAGGAATGGTTGTATCCACACACAATAAAGGCACCGGTCGAGGAGTCGAGGGCGAGCTGTAGTCGAACAAAGATGATATTAATGACGTTATTCAAATTCCTTTATTGCATTAACAGTTGGAGTCCTACTGTGTACGGAATGCAAAATATATCTTTACACCGCCGCGGTGTTATAGGATGGACTTTAGGATACCAGAGTGGTATTAAAATTACAAATAATTTGTACTATGTACTATCCAGTGAAAGTCGCAGATAATCACTGGATGAGGACAGCGCTGGACCGATCAGTGTAGAGATCTTCGGAGAGGCCTTACGTCTGACAATATGCATCTATTGGTTGATGATGATAATCATTTGTTAATACAAACATTTTTAAATAAGAACTATTTTTTAAAACCTTCAATAGGTTGTCTACAAGAAGTAAAGGTATTTTGTGTTTAATTGGTAGGAACTTGAGATGAATTCTAAAACTATCAAATTCTCGATATCGGTACCATTATTTGATTTTGGTTTCATTATAGTTGTTAAAGATTAGAAACGGTTTCGTTATTTTAATAACAATAACAGTAATATTTGCTTATTATGTCACGATATACAGAAACAGATTCGTTATTCCCGAATTCTGTTTAACGCCTTGGTTTTAAGAGTAATTTTATAAAATTTGATTATAAAACGTATTAATAATAATAATAAGTTCTCGCTATTGTACTTATATTTCATTTAACCATATAATATATTAAACAATAATATTAAAGTTAAAATCTATTTATATTCATGTAATTTAAACCGTTGTTCTCAAAGTATTATCTACGGGTGGAACCGAGGCAAAATAGTTTGTGTGTGTGTTTTTTTTATTATGTTGTGTTAACATCACACTCCAACCTGATACAGTGATGTCATGACTTGGACCAATAAACGTGAAATATCATAAAAACGTGCCGAGCATAAAAGCGGGCTACACGCGTTTCAAGCCCATAAACTAACTACACGCTTTTGAAAAGCATCCCTAATCTATTTACGTATGATAGATGAGATGTTTGTTTAATAAATTTTATAATAATACATAATGAAGTATTGTAACCTCTTCTAACTGGAGAAAAGAACAGGAGATGTAATATTTCACTCGTAGAATACTTTACAATTTAATACTACAAGCGATTTTGTACTTTGCCATAGCAAAATCGTTGCGTTATTAAAAGGAGACCATACCCATCGTATTGACTAGCGAATTTAATCAAGACACGCTCGTTATCGATGTCGTGACAGAACCAGTTATCTTCAGCGATGAGGTTCATGAAGCTCTTCGATTTACATTCACTTTACGGAGATTTGAAGGTCAAGTTTAAAAACTATGAAAAGGAAGTTGAAAGGAGTCTTCAATAGAAGGGATGCACATTGCTGGCAAAAACTTGGCCTTCAAATAGGCAAATAAATACTATTTTCTCTTAGTTCCCACACACCTGTAAATAATAATCTCACATATCACTTAAAAGGTAGATCATCATGTTAACTTGAAATAGGTAAGTTTATTTTTAACTGTAGATAAGCAGAAACTAGCTGGCAGCTATTATATTGATAGTGGTAGGTCTCTGTTGCCGCAGACCGTTAAGTAGGGTCCACCGCAGCTCTTGTTTGAACTGCCAAAATGCGGAGACCAACCTTTACTGTGTTTCGGCTTGAAAGATGCTGTAGTTAATGTAGTTACTGGAGTAAACAGTATCAACATCTTATGTCTTAGACGACGACCGCAATGTTGTTATGGGCGGGCGTATCTCTTATCATCAGTCCCGCTCATCTTGTCGCTTGAGTAAAAAATAAGTTAAGTTAAGTTGTCTGTATTTAGTTATTTTAAAATGACTAAATACAGACATTGCTTCCGGATGATAGATGATAAGCAATTTTATATTTAATTCTGGATATTCAAGTGTTAAGTTCTGATTACATTTGGAGTAATACATAATTGGAGTTATTTTAAAGAAATTAATGTACACACTATCCACAGTGTTATAAATAGATAGATGGGGCCCGGTCGGGTTGACAGTAATCATATTACAATAAAGGGGCTTACGATCAACGCATTTCGATATCAGGGACACGATCGAGTCCGTTTCATTTGTCAGGTGAGTCAGCGTTGTCGCTGACGTGACGTCCTTAAAATGCAAATTTTTCATGAATCGAACAATAAAAACCCCCGTACCGATCCGTCTCGATTCGTCGACGGTATCGACTCGTGTCTCGCCGAGCAATTGAATTCACTCGATCACTAATCGATGTCTTGTCCGTGATAGACACGGTCGGGGTCCGCGGCAGCAGGGTGCCGACTTACCACACAATCCATCGTTAACTTCTTTCTTCCTTTTCATTAACAATATCATTTACAATGTCGACTTTACTGTTGTTATCATAAAGTTTACATTATTTAATTCGTCGTTAAGTGCTCTACCTTTTTGTATATAATTTTCTACCGCACTCCCGTCAGCAAGTGCACGAATATAAACTGCAGTATAAGCTGTACCACCTGTATTTAGAAAGCACTTTGCTATGCACGCGGGTATTATCGAAGCCCTTGTTGAACTGAGTCTAGAATTTAACCTCATTACCTATCTTAATGCAGGACTTGCCCTTTCGCGCCGGCTAATCACAAATGAGCATGTAAAGTTGGTAAATTATGTTGCATTGAGTTCATTTTACTCGTGTGTATTTTTTTTTCACTGTTGCTTATTCAGAATTAACCTACCTGGATGTTTTATTACTGCTGTGCGTGTGTACAAACGCGTGCAGTTACACTGAGAGGAATTGGCTTCTACCGATGTAAATAGAAGGCCTGTCAGATCGCTATAAATTGCGAGATTCGCTAAGAGGTTGGAAAGCTTAATCAAGATTAAGGCGAAGTTTAATTAATCATTACGTTCTTGCGCAGAGGCGTTGAGTTGTGTATAATTACATTCTAGGCGGGCATTTGAAAATAATCGTTGTAAAATTATTTCGTATGATACTTCATAAAAAATGTAATTATTGCTTGTAACGTTCGATGCGGACTCTCATCTATTTCCATAACTAGCGTATATAAAGTGTGGAAGGCTCGTCTGATGAGGACCGCGAGGGTCAAGGCAGCCGCGCTCGTGGATGCCCCCCGCCGCCGCGCCCCAGGGGCCGGGCCAGCTCGCCGAACTAAATCAAATAATGACTAATCGATTCCTTCGTATATTGCACAGTAGGTACACGTCAAACGTTATTCCCTTTAATTTTTAATACCCGCATTCTTGTTTCTCCTGTTTGCATAAAATCAGATTCGTTATAGACAATGCAGTGATTGATTCGTTTTATTAATGCTTTGGCCTTTGATTGATGTTTATTAGTTCGGTAGTCGGAGTTTTGGGAATCATTAGATGAGTACGGTGTCTTATGAAGAGTAATGATGGGCTCAGCTTGTGGTGCTCAACTTAATTCGAGATTCGACCGTACTTAATTTATGATTGTCGGGTCACTACAACTCCATTCATATTATTCAAGTGGATGTCTATAATTAAGTTTAATTCAATTAATTCCGTAAGCGGAACTCGGTTCGCGTTGCGGTGCTCGCTGCACTCGTATAGATCCTCTCTTACTAAATTCTTGCCCTATCGGCCGTGTTGTAAGAATCTCGCTTGATCATTATGCGAGATTTCTAACCGGGACCATAAACAACGCGGAGATAAATTTAAACAATTATTTTCTTTAGTTGTTCGATACGGACTGTTCATTTCATTAAATGGCGTCTTTACTACACCTACGCGAACAGCGTGCCGTATTGATCAGAACAAAAAGCGATTAAATCGTTTATCACCGATGCTGATTATGAAAAATCACATAAAATTACAATTATTGTTATAGAAAAAGTTACTTGAAATTACGTATGTAAATAATATGTACAATTCTTTAGTCGATTGAAAATTTCATACATATAACACTCAAGCATATAATTTAAAATATTTCAAAAATACTAGCTAACTATTGCCCTCTCGCTTTCTTGACCGTAACACCCCCGTCACTCCTTATGGGGAAGGAAATTTATAAGAGCCATTCTTAGGGGACTTCTAAATGGCGGACGCAACATCTTTACCAAGTTTTGAGTCTTTACGTCTAATAGTTTCGCAGACCTCGTGATAAGACCATGAATCTCCTGTGTATATATATACACTGATATTAATTAAGAGAGTAGGAAATCAGGTTAACTGTGACACAGATTTATTAGCGACATATGAATTGTAAAATCTGAGCGAATATATATTATATATATTACTATATAATTTATGATTGCTTATATTTTCCTTAATAGTATAAACAACTAGAATGTATACAAAAATTATTACTGCAATAGCGCTTTCTATATCATATTTGAATGAGAGGTTTATTAAAATAGTATTACAATATTTATTTGACTAAGCTCCAAACCTGGTCACAATAAAACATAGTATCGGCAATAAAAATTGTTATAATGCTTGTAAATTTAAATCTCGATATTTTATTGCGCTGTTCTAAACTCAGCCTAACAATAAATGTCGATGCGTTTTGATTATGAACTCCCAAGAGCTTCGTTGCCTCATAGGATACCGAGCATTTGGATCCGGACAAGATGTTTATTCATCGAGCAATACGTTTGTTCTTGTTATGACTTCATTTACTACAGATTCCGAGCCGCGTAATTCAAAGTAAAATTGGTATGTTTAAGTTCATTACCACTATTTACATTTTAAATTTTCTCTCCGTCAATAAGTTTCGATGGTAATAAAAGGCTAAATGAATTCCCCCTTTAGAAGGGGCAATAACACGTTGGACCTTTTTTTATCACAATATTATCGTTACGTTCAAATACCTTTTGAAAAATACCATATCCAATAAAAGAATATATTATAATACATTTTAAATAGGAAACTCTTTGAAATGTCTAAGTACAAAATAATATTTTTTTTATTATTGCCTCAGGTGTAACAGGTACAGAACAAGTAACAAAAAGCAAATACGATACAATTCTCTCTGGGAGATCAAATTGTTGTACGAATAACTTTAATCTTTAAAGAATAACAATTAACACAACATAATTAGGAGACACGAGCAAATTATGTTAAACTCGGATGCAGCGATAGAACAG
This sequence comes from Ornithoptera priamus, assembly GCA_029034505.1. NCBI lineage: Eukaryota > Metazoa > Arthropoda > Insecta > Lepidoptera > Papilionidae > Ornithoptera > Ornithoptera priamus. The sequence goes on from JARDWD010000395.1 coordinate 6,499,968, forward strand.
TTGCTAACTGCATAACTGTTAATAAAGAACGCCCGTTCTGTGATGAATTGTAGCGCTTGATAGTTATTTTGACTCTAACATATGAGCTAATACTGTACTCGTGGACCCTAGTCCACGGCCTGTTACCAAAATACAACTGTAAAACCTTAAGCTAGATTACGCTATGCAAAAATGTATAGAAAAGGAAAGACTGAATGTAAAACAGATAATATATATATTTACAATTTCCTTCAAGAAGTTACAGTTTCCTTTATAAAAAGGAATTTAAAATGGACTAAAGAGAACAAGGAATTTAGTTTAACATTTAAATCCTTGTGCAGTGGTTATCCAAGCACAAAGATTTAAGCAATCCCTGTCAAATTGATAGCGTTGGTAGTACACCGTAGGCTATGAAAACAATTTGCGCGAATGCAACTCTGCAAGTATTATTGGCCATTTTACCTTATAGTTACGTTTAAATTGAAACTTTATATTTATTAATATAAAGTAAATATTGTAATAAACGTATCACAGGATATGTGTTGCTTCGTAACCGTGTTGCGATGGGAATCAGCGTGTTCTCCGCGAGCTCGTACGGGAGTCGAGTACGTGTGACAAATAGTTACACCGTCCGGGAAAGGTCGGAGCCGCGGCGACACGTCGATGTTTGTATTTCTTAACCCGATGACTTAATATTAGTGTTGCGTTCGAACAAATCGAACATTCAAATTTAATCTTATCCATACTTGATGGTAAACATTTGTTTTTTTTATTATTATTGTACCAAGTGACGGTACATACGATTTGGTGCAAGTTAGGATGATACATAACACGCTATAAAGAGCGCACGTCCGTTCCTGTGTTGATTACTGTTGATATGTGTAGGCAGGTGCTGTCAAAAATCACCTAACGGCACTAGACTACGTGGAGAGACTGGCTAAGAAGCTTGTTGGTGATCAAGAACTTGTCACTATTAAGCTCGACAGTCTTGAATACAGACGCCGTATGACCAGTCTCGCGCTGCTCCATAGAACACATTTTGAAAAATGTGCGATGGAATTACGCGACATAATTCCACCACCCCCTTTTCACTATCAGACGACCAGATGCATGGCAAATCTTCATCCTTATGTTATGGACATCCCCAGTTTGCGACCGAAGAGGTTTAGCTTCTCGTTATTGATGAGAACAGGAAAGAACTAGAACAACTTGTCGGCGTTGGTATTCTTGTCCAAATACAACGTGGGTGTCTTCAAGAGAGGAATGAATAGACTGGTACTAGATTACCCGGCGCTTTGCCATCACAGATCACATCACCTCTTAACATCAGATGGGATCTCGCTCAAGCGCTAAACTTGTCGATTTAAAAAAAATATTGTACCACAATATCTTCAGCGCCTTGAGATATAGTCTACCGATACAGTTAATTGACCTCTAAAGGTTCCGGAGATCTCGTGATGAGTCAAGGAGTTTAGGATTATCTTTTATATATAAATAATAACGGGGGTAAGGCGGCCCGCCAAACAACTCACATTACTCCAGCCAACCTCACCTGCTCTGAATGGCAAACGCGATTCTGGTTCCCACCAACCCGCATTGGGTCAATGTAGTGGGAAATGGGCCACATCCCTCCATATGAGCAATTACAAACGACAGCCTCTGGTAGCCGGCGGTACCGGAGCCTATGCCGACTGTGACGAACCTCAGCAAGGTGCCCGAACCAGGGCAGCGCAGGATGTGAAAGATCTTTAGAGGAGGCCTATGTCCAGCAGTGGACTTCTATCGGCTGATGATGATGATACAAATATTTCTTTATAACATCGATAGAATATTAATATGATCTCACGAAGTTGCACAGCTCTCGACTTATAGATTCATATCTTTTAAATGTATGCATTCAGCGGCGCATAATTCAGGATTACAAATTGTTTGTTTTAGGCACGGACAAGTAATGTATCGGCGCGATTCCAACTTAAAAGTATTGCGATAAATATATATATATATATAAAAAACAACCTCCTGATGAACCATTGCGAAATGGATGCGCGTTGTTTATTTACACTGCGACATTTTTCTCGTTTGCCTGACAAAGGACGCGGAATTTATATTTGTTTTCGTATACAGTCGTCGCCGCGGCACTGTTTGTTTATTTTAGCCTTTTGTGTACAAACGCGTCCGTTTGGCAAATGAATGATTTAAAAGCTGATTAACATTTAATTTATGAGCTTGCTGGAAGTGGCAATACAGCCTTATTGTCCGGCCCTGCAAGCATGGTAGTGCTATTCAAAATTTTATATTTTCCCCGCGCTTCTTTATTCGTTTACTTTAATACTAAAAAATTTGCTCAAACATTATAAAAGATATAAAGATTCATTTATATGAAAAAGGATGCTAATTGAATATTCTATATAACGATGGTAAGCACGTTATATATGATTATGAATATATATAATAAGTAATAACAACTTTAAAAAAACGATCAGTTTTATTACCTATGTAGTTACATATTTTTTTACTACTTAAATCTAGCAGGTTATTTTCATTTACTATACGATAGTAAGGATTATATAAATTTCAATAAAAAGTTTTTTACATATCGGAAATGTACAAATCACAGTCTACCATCAAGTTCTTGCCGACGCGAACTGGTTTTTTTTTTTTAATCGGAATTTATCGCATGTGACAGATTGAGATATGTGAGAAATGTAACTTATAACGAGATTCTTAATCCAGATATGTAAGAAGGGCAAGCATTAATTAAGCCATTCATTGGACATATTAATTAAATGTAGACAATGATAAATTGGTAATTGTACAGTTTTATGGAGGTTTATTAAAATGTCTTTCGATTTATGGTGTCTAGAGCGAAATTGATAAAAACTAAGTTATACGTAAGAATTTGAAAAGCTTTTTCTGTCTTTTTCAAAACTGTCTAACTTTTATTCAGATTTGTTTTACTCAAAAATTTCTATTTTATAGGTACCATTTAAATGATTAAAAGCAACTGTAAACGAATTCTTAGAAGATAAAGGATTTCAATATAACTTTGAATTTATCTGTATAACATTTAGGTTATATTGTCGTTGTATATTTTGTATGTTTAAGTTTATAAGAATAATGAAACGTTTGGAAATACTGTTAAAAAAACATTGTAAAATGTGTGGATGTCGTTGAATATAAATTTTATATTATCTAAACAGTAAATTTTGAACAAGAATTTAAAGTAAAAGTGCGAGTTAGGAAAACGGGGTCTAGTGGGCGTGCGGTCAAAGTTGAGCGTTTGAACTCCGTTAACCCCGCGAAGTCGTCTTTACGGGTCAATGTGGAAGTCACGCAAGTTTAACTAAAATCTACTCTTAGTTCATTTACAGAACTGTACGTTTCATATTCTTTTATCTCATAACTATACAACGAACATAGTATATAAGCCCGATAATGTTATTAATCCTTACTAACATATTATAGACGCTGATCTGAAATAATTATTTCTTTATTACTCACTGTTCTCCGACCGGTTTGGTGGCTGTAACACCCCCGCAACACCCTTTGGGGAAGGTATTTTGTAAAATCCATTCTTAACTGACATATACTCGGAAAAAATTATATCTTTACCAAATTTCAAATCTCCAGGCTTTATGGTTCCAGAGCTATCATCATATGTCTCTATATAGGTAGAAATCTTATACATATTTAAATAAATATATATATATATATATATTTACATTTGTATTATTTTAAAGAAAACCCGTCATTGATATTTCATATGTCGTTTAAAAAAAATATTGAGAATGTGAGGACCTTTTCAAGCGTCCATCTGTTTGTTACTATTGTTCACAGAAACCGCTGAACTAGTTCTAATATAATTGGGCATTTAGGTTAATAGGACATAATCTTATTTTTGTAGCGAAAATAAATCTTATTGATGGTGTAATATAGTATGAAGGTTGTATTGGAAATCTGCCATTTCATAAATTACATATATAGAAACCAAGATACAGATATTATCTTAACGCGATTTTGATTGAAATGAATGAAAGACTTCCAGTAAAAATAAGGCGCGAATGAAGGAAATAGTTTTTTTTATATTATAAAGACATTTTTACTTTAAATCAACAACTAAAATATATTGTATATATTTCTTATATTTTTTTCTTGATTAGATATCTATGTTTATTTCCTAGATTTACCGAATGTATTTGTAGTATTGATTAGTTTACTATATAAATTAACAATAGTTTGTTTGTCATTTTTAGATAGAATCTTAAAGGGGAAGGAGACTGAATGGGTACGGTGCCGAACCCACAGCGCCAGGTTTATTCAAATGAGGCCGGTAATGAGTGGCGGCTCATGATTCCTGTAAAATATGTACGTTATTTAGGTGCCCGGCCGACGGCAGCCGCGGGCGCGGACGCTAAATTAAAAACACGTCAAATGTTAAATTGGACCGAGACATCTATTAAGCCTGATAAGGGCCGTACCACACCGAACTTTACAAACATTTTTCTTAAAGCGCAATCCGTAATAACAACTCATTCGTTCAGCAATAAGGCTATTGTATATCACACTACTATTACAAAGCACAACGATGAACTTATCACTGGAGACCTGGTGTATTAAATCTCCTTACTTCTGTAGTTTTTCAGCAGTTGCAGCATCCTTTAAATGTTACCAAAGAAACGACAGTTAAAGTTTATTCGATAATTTTTACTATGAAAACAATTTAGATTTTGAAGACTGTAGTAAGTACAGTGTGCCCGAACCTTAACCACCAACTAGAGGTATCAAGAAACAAGAGCTTGGAGGCTTTTACTTAATTCAGAAGCACAGCGGGTGTTCCCGAAACCATTCGGCCGACACCGTGAAATATGGCGCGGGCCATGCGGTGATCGGTGATTCCCTTAGGCTATGTCCTGCGTGACTTGAATTCTTACAACGACCGTCTAAATGCAAACGATTTGATACTTTACAATTAGCCGGACCCGTTTTCTTGATCCGCTGTTTACTATTTACATAGAGTTAATACCTTAGCGACGGTCTTTATGTATTGAATTTAACTTGTATATATATCTGTTCTCTCTTTCGGAATACGTTTGTCGAAAGCAAATAAACTTGTTAAGTAATAACTTAAATTGTTGAATGATATATGTCATATGTATCATATAGAACGACAGATATACAATAAAACAAATAGATTTAGCCAATATCGTTTCGGATTCGCAGTGAGCGATCGCCGTTTCTACATAACACCCGTGACAGGGCCCCTTTGTCGGCATTTCCAGCTAAACGCAATTTCGATCGACTAAAAACTACATTTATCATGGCTTCAAGTGACGTTTAGAAGTAGCAAAAACAAATCAAGGGACCTTTTTTACGGTGTAAAAGCTTATTTAAAATTTATAACTCCACGAAAAGTTAATTAAGTTTTAATGGAATTCTAAACGGGAGTGGATTTGGTAGCCAAAAATAGGCGGGGATGTTATAAAATATAATTATTTCTCCTTGGTTAATGATTTCCTTTTTTATGCTACCCTGTCTGCTTGTTAGTTTGAAATGTAAACAATTAGTTCGTCCTCCCCCGTCTATTGTATATCTCCTACTTTGTGAATGTTTACTTAGTATAATTGATATTCGTTGTGCTTAATTGTATTTTATGTGTTTTCATATGTCGGGGGTGATATTAAAATTATAAATATCTGGTTATGCACGCCTAGCCACGCGTTTCATTAGATCATACAAAAAATTATTTTAAACTTACACTTTTCTTAGTTTCTTATATGTATCATCTCGTTTCATTTCTGGACATAGGCCTCTCCCAAAGATCTTCACATACAGTCACCATGACCTTTCGCCACCGCCGGGGACTAGGAGCCGTCGTTTATAGAAGTTCATATGACGGGATTTGAGCTATATCCCACCACGCTGGCCTAATGCGCGTCGGTGGAAGCCAAAGCCTCGGTTGTTGATTAACATGGTGCACCACGAGCAGATCAGGTTGGCTTTGGCCCCGTGAGTTATTGTACGGGACCCCTTAAACCCTCTTATAGGTAAACGATGGTGGAACGGGCCAGACATATAAATACGTCAAACTGTAACAATAGCGAGTACGGGTAGGATATATAAATACGTCATTGAAATATATGTCGCGCCCTGGAACGAGTGGGACATGAGAAATTACGTTCTCCGGGTGTGACGTACTGACACGTCCCAGTACAGGTTTTCAATGCCACTAAAATATCCAGCAACGGATTAGCAAAGGCTGATGATTATGATGATTTATGTTTTAAATAGTATACTTAAAACTTTGTTGAACTTTTCAGAAATCCGACTAATGTTACAGGTCATACTTCAACCTAGAAATATTAATATGAAATCTGTACAAAACAAAACAGCATATTTTTAATATTGTTTACTAATTAGAGTATCCGTTGTCAGAGACGTGGAAGCACCACCACAGCATCTCTTTCTACCATCAGATACTAATACAGATTACTATAGGAACCAAACTAACGCTACATTATCTGTCATCTGTCACCAGGTGTAAATTTTGTTCTTTTTATCCGAATAGCGAATAAAGAAAACATCATGAGACAAGGTAGATGGATATGCATATTTTAATCTTAAATAAAAACTTACATATTACTTACAAATATTGTACTTTTATATTAAGTTAATATCATAGCAAATCCCGAGGTTCTCCTGTTATATATTTATACTTAAGGTACCGTACAGAACCTCCTTTATAGCGAACAACGGATAGATACACCTACCTCCAGGTCTATAACCTATGTTATAAACCTAGGTTATATTATATTCGACGTAGTTTTCAGACATCATATATAATAAAATTAATAAATTTTAGTTCACTTCCTACCAAGGTTTTCTATTTGTACGTTAATACCGCCACTGACTGTAGATCATTATCTTCATCATCAGCCGGTAGACGCTCACAGCTGGGCATAGACATCTCTAAAGATTTCCACATTCATCGGTCCGCTATGTATGTCTTACGCATATAGAGTTACTCCTATACGGTACTCATGTACGGTAAGGTGGACAGTCTATATGTACTCATATAGACTGTCCACCTTACTTTCCAGCACTAGCTCTACCAGCTACTAAAAAGCCACTGTTAAAAGCTGCTATGTTACAATTATATTATTTAAATACTAATAAACTCCCTAAGTTTATTGTGCTGTACTAAATGGCAGTAAGTCTTTACTCGTTAAATACTAAAACGTTCAAACAATTTAGAAATAAACCTTGTACCTAATAAAATAGGTCAACATGTTTTGTTTGATTTAAACTTAGGATGTGACATGTTAGATGGACAACTAAGAAATACGCCAGCATCTCGTTTAAATCTGTGGGGTGTACGTATGAATTATTTGTTTACTTTCATTCCGTGGAATGTGTAAACGTCTGTTTACACAGAAGTTTAGCGATACCAATGCGACAATGCTTCGTAAATCGTGTCGCAAGTCCCCAAAGGTCGGGACGGTACAAAGTTTATGACTCCATTCATACACGCGTGATCGCTTACACTGAACATTCAGCAACACACCGCCACGGGCTGACGCGAAACCTCAAACTTAATGATTTACACGACACCCCTGTCGTAATTCTAAGTGCGAGTTGTTCCCCTTTAAAAAAAAATGTCAAAAATACTTTATGGGTTACCAAAACGATGCGGCGGGACGAATCGATTCAATACCATCCTATCGCTTTTGTTCGCCTGCTTGCATTAATATCGCGCCGTTCGGATCGAGCGAGACCCCGCCTAATAACATCGATCTTTAATTGCTCGATATAAATCATAACTCGTTGTTACGACCTCCGGTGATTTACTTATTGCTTTGACATGTATGAAAAAAGCCTTAAATCATAAAGAGGTTACGCTTTTAGTGCGATTGCTCATTGTCTTTTTGGGGCATGACTCCGCATGCGTTGCGGTCCAGACGCGCGGTGACGAGAGCTTCGCGATTATTATTATTTATTTCTACTTTATATATTTAATAATAACAAATTTTTCACGTACATTAATTGTCATAATATATTTACTTAATAAATAACTATTTACACAAGATATAAAAAAGAGCTTAAGCTCTATCATTCATGTTTAATTTAGTTATTAATACTATTTGGTCATATCCGAAAAAAAAAATATGGTTTGAAAACAAAATTATTTATTATAACCTAGAGAAAATCTCTATCGACTGGAAATTAAGGGAGACAAGGGAAGAATTAAAGGAATCATATCTATCACATTTCATATTGCAACTGCAACATATATTTATTATACATTAAAACGTAAGCTTGCAGTCTTTTTTTAGCTAAGCCAAGCTAGAGCTAGATCGGGATGGTCACACCTGATCCTTTATTAGGATTATATAGACTGCACCACATTGCGTTCATTACCTTGATTAAAACGTTAAAAACAATAATTTCAATAGCTACAGCGCCATTCAAACCTGAACACGTTTTTTACACACTACTATAAAGCGTCAGAATTAGACTCTAACAATATTTATCCTAGACGGTGTTTGACAAAAAATTCCTTTTGCTTTTTTTATTAAGTAAGCGACGAGACTAGCAGGGCGTTCACCTGATGGTAAGTGACACGCCTGCCCATAACAATGTGGCGCTAGTTAGGAAGATGGACACCACATTGTGCTCGACGTCTTCAGACATTGGATATTGAGTCTCTTACCCTCGTAAGTGCAGTAACTACGGCGCCCTTTCGAACCGGAACATAATATTCATACACTTCTGTTTGGCGGTGTTCCGGTTTGAAGGGCGTTGTAGCTAGTGCAATTACTGCGGTAACGAAACTCATCATCTTATATCTCAGGCGATGAGCGACAATGTGGTGCAGTGTATAACATCCTAACTAGCGCCACGTTATTATGGGCGAGCGCATCGCTTACTATCAGGTGAACGTCACGCTCGTCTCGTCGCTTAATTGCATAAAAAAAAATTATGTAATTTATAGTAATTAATGTTTGATGAATTATAAACATAATGGGTTTCGTGAAAACCTTTACTCCATAACCTGCTCTTAACCGCTTAATCATTCCATCCGTTGTAGTAGAGATTAGTTTTAAAATTATTAACATAGATTTGTAACGCGCACTAAATATTATTCATTGTGTATTTGAACCTGTGAACCTCTCTCACTACGGCCGCAGTATTACCGTGCTTCATTAAGCGTCATATCGGCGGACAGGTCGTTTCTCATACACATTGTTTGTCCCGGCTGATGAGGATGAGGAGCCAACAGCTTCGTAACTAGTGTTTGCTTCTCAATTTACAACTGACACATTGAAACAAAGAAATTAATTGATGTTATGAATGGCCCGGGCTAATGAATGGATTTAGTCCAGTGTAATGTCTCAAATCAGAGGGTATATAGACATATTTTTTTTGGTTGTTTCATCTGAAGAGACTTATGATCAGTAATGGAGGACAAAGCAGTGACAGAGTGGTTTACTGAACGGTTAATGATATCCCTGCATATAACCTAGCGCCAGTTAGAATGTTAGGCACTACACCACAATTGCACGTCGCTTTAAAACATATGTTATTGCTTTAGTAATTTCATTAGCTACAACGTCTTTCAAACCAGAACTGAATAACATTTGCAAACTACTATTTGGCGATTGAAATAGGAGCTGCGTTCATACCTACATAGACGGTTCCCAGCAAGATAGGTAGTCAAATGTTAAATAAGCCCTGTGATCTCGGAAGACCAGGGATTTTCAAAAGCGGAATTTTGATACAAGGTAAAGCTTATTAACATCCACCACTAAGTTAACGACTGTTTCTTAACGCTTTGCATCATACAGTACTCTGAATTTCTTTGGCTTCGCCCGGATAATAATTTTAAAGCTTCTTCTACCCAAAATACTCTAGACTCTCTTAGGTCAACAGCTTAAAAATAACAATTTTATTACGGCGGTTTAATTATATAAGGATTATCATTAGGCGAGTACATGAAAACCCCATTACCATTAAAATTTCACCATCACATGTCGCCTCCACGATCGAAGCAAGACCCTCTGTATAACAAAGCAGGCTGTGTTTTATTATCTTGAAACTTCGAGTAATTAAAAAAATATTAAGTAATCGCTCTGACTTTTGACTACTCTGTTCTAAGCGCAAGCATAGTCAAGTTCTATCCATCAAACATGGCTCCAGGCTACATTCGCTTCACTCGTGACTTCTGTGATTGCCTTCCTATAAAGATAATACACATTGTATATTATATTTATTATTAATAATCTAATGTCAACTGTCAGGAACCCGTCGTTCTAAATCGGGCTGTGAACAAAAAAAATGTATTACCAAGTAGATAATATAATAGACTATTAAATAATAAAAAAACATAATAAATTCTCGTTATATGTATAATAACGGATAAAGAAATATTTAAATATTTACTTTACTTTGAAAGGCAATAATAAAATATTGTTAGTTAAGTATAGTCGTACTTTAACAAACAATTCATAACTTTTTGACATTGTGCAATAATTGCGGTAACAATATGATGAAAACTAAGATTTTAAAAAAAATAGAGACGTTTAGGCCTTAAAAAACCATTGACCCCACGATGATTGTTTTTTTAAATTTTATCCTTCTCGTACCCATTTATTAAGTCGAGTCATAAGTAACATCGAACGCAGCTTTGTAAAATGTATTATTCGTATCCCGCTATGAGTTACCATGACAACAAGTTTTTGTTCTCATTACTAACATTAAGTTTACGTCAGTCTTTTGTCAACAACTTTGTATGGAACACATTAAAATAACATGAAGAAAACTGAAGAAAATATCCGCGATAAACGTCCTGCAAACGTTAATCCTAATAATGTGATCCTTCTGCACGATAATGCGCGACGATATACAGGAACGGTGTATCAAGAAAAAATTCAAGAGCTGCGATGATCTGGTTTACCACATCTCCCACAGTCCCCGGATCTTGCCCCGACAGACCACCACCTTTTCTTTTCCTACCTACAATTCTGAAAAGCAAAACACGCAGGCTGTTGAATTCTTCTAATTCAAACCAGCCACATTTTACAAGGAAGGAAATTATAAACTGGAAGATGGGAGAAGCTTATAGATAAATGTGGGGAATACGATATAAATTAATGTATTTTTTTTTTATTTAATAGGATGAAAATAAATGTCTGATAAGAACGGAAGTTACGGAAGTGCTTATGACTCGACCTTAAGACATCCTATTTACCTTTTCACACAACGAATTCTACTTTAATAAATTATTCTATTAAATCATTTAAATGTATTAAATTGTTGCCAGTAAAAAAAAAGTATTACTCATACATTGTTCTAATTGTTAATGTTAGCGGCGAAACTTAGGAATTCTCTTCCTGATGACATCTTTGCTTGTCACTCCTCTGTCATCTTTAAGAAGAGAGTAAAGTACTATTATCTTCGTCTCTAGTTGCATATTTTATATACTATGTATATAACTATATATGTCATATATTTTTACTTTAGCTAAAGGCTATTCTTATCGTTTATCCTTCGCCTGGGTGGGTTCGAAGGAAACTGTCTCTAGAGTAAGTTCAGCCTCTGTTTCGCCCATGTTTAATTTTTAAACTTTTGTATGTATATTTCCGTGTATGTACATAAAGAAATAAATCATCAGCAGCCCATAGACGTCCACTACTAGACATAGGGCTCCAGCAAAGATCTCCACATGGATCGATCCTGCGTAGCTCGCCGGGGACTAGACCGCCGGCCGTCGTTTCTAGGGGTACATATGGGGGGATTTCGGCCATTTCCCATTACGCTGGCTCAATGCGCTTGGTAGGAGCCAAAGCCTCGTTTGTTGATTAGTAGGGGTTCACTACGAGCAGGTGGAGTCGGCTTGGGTCCCTTGAGCTGTTGTACGGGAGCCCTTTTAACGGGAATAACTTTCCTCATAGATGACCCTCATATATATATATATGACGTTTCGTCTTTTATGATTTTAGGCTTATTTTAAAATATACTCATACCTTTATTCGTAAGTATTATTTCTCACCGTTGAAATGGTACATCCAAATGTGGAGCAGGTCACATCGTGGTCCGGGCTATTTGTAGGTACCCACGGTAGACGCGGTCGCAGCAGGGAGTGCACCCTTAATTGGAAGCGCAATATGTTAAGACTTCGGCACAGCCGCGGCCAACCTTTAATTGGACCGTATGACATGATTTGTTCCTCTTATTTCCTTTATAATTACCTTTAAATTAGAAGACGAATATTAATGTGGGCCTTACACAGTAATTACACTAATTCGTTTGTTTGATTGGAATGGGAATAAATTTTTATTATATGTATAAATTTAACTTTTTTGAATACAAAAATCTTTAAATGATATCATATATAAAGGATTCTTTGTTAATTGAAACCTAGAATAGTAAACATTCAATAAAATTAATTAGTAGAAGGGATTAAATAATTTACTCACTCCTAGCTTTATGCCCAATAATGATGGAGTCAACTTCCATTATTTCTTTCTTCAATTTCACTGTCCTCGACAATGTTATCAGTTCCTTCGCTTTCGAGCATGTTCTTTGGCATTGCATCTTTCTTCTTTATCATGCCGATTTCAAGATTTTAGATGGAAAAGAGTAAACTAATGTCAAATTATCAACGTAGTCAAGCTTCTTAATAAATATATTGATCAAATATAGCTATAATATAATTATTGTTTTTGTATGATTTTGGCAAGGAATTAATATTTAATTTTCTATTCCTATAAATAGCTTGAACTCTTCTTAATGTCCTAGAAGTCCCTGATATTAGAAAATATCCGAATAATGAAGTTTTTAGGGCAATAGGTAGAAGACATTACCTGAATACTTAAGTACTTCGTTGTGTATGTAATAACTTACATATGTATTTTTTTTAATTATTAAGTATTTACGTATTAATATGTACGTATGATTAAATAAATATAATTATTTTGAATAAAAATGTTTAAAAATCATCTACTATCTCATATATCACTGCATTATTCTAAACTAGTAGAGAATGGGCACAGCTATTAGTTCCCTTGTTCTATCCTAAATTTAGTAGTTCCAAGATTTCAAATAGTTAAATTAATAACACACTAGCGTTATTATTTAAATATTTATAAATGCAGTAGTGAATTTAATCTTATGCTACTACTGTTAGTGTAGTCATTCGTGAATCAATTGAATTTGTCGCAGTCGCCCGCCCACTGTGCAATATATAAAGAAGATTTCAAAATTTCAAAACAGTACACCGTAAACTATGCGAAGCAATTACCGCCGACTTAGGTTGGATTTACTTGCTTGTTTAACTTTAATTAGTGCCCTGCTGGTTTGTAAACGTACCCTATTTATGGTGTGTTTGGACCGTTAACACATACGGACGCGGCGAGATCGGGTACCGGCAGTAGGTTCTACGACCACAGAACCTAATCCACTCACGTTGTTTATGTCGATCGGATACGCTCTTGATAATGTTACCGTATCCGAAATGGGACGGTGTTGCACTGTTAGAAATTCTAAACACCGGCGCCATGTGGGTGTCGATGGCATTAACCTGACTACAAGAGAACAAACCTAATTAAATATCGTTTCGTTTGTATATATAGAAACGCGGTACACATTATATTTTATGTTCATTATACAACATGTAATGCTAATGACGGTAACGGCTCGTTAATTGGACTAATCGAAGTGTTGCCATAAATTTGAATATTAATCGCTGAAGTTATTGTTTTTAATTTAAGTAATGCCCATGGAAGCTGGTAACTGTCTCTTAAGTTATGTACATATATACATCGAATAAATAATTCAATACGAAACGAGTAAATAACTATGTTTATATCAAATTATGCATTGTTGACTTGATTGATTATTTTGTAGACATGATAAATAAAAAAAAAATTTTTTTAGTTAAAAATATTTACATCAATTGTATTAACTATTGTTTTTATATACGAGATCCTTAGACATATACATCTATAGTCATCAACTGCTTGTTCCTATGTCTTTCTTAAATCTACTTTCTCCTATGCTATTCATCTTTTATCATCATCATTTCAATCGTTGGACGCCTACTGCTGCTCATAAGTCATCCTTTATAGTTATTAATATTTAACTCAGTTTAATTCTGCGTATTAACTATTATTAAAAATAATTGTTATAGTATAATTATACTTAATATAACTGTTGGTTAAAGATCTTTGTAAGTCGTCTAGTTACATAAGTAACATTGCAACGTTAATTTCTTCCGCCAAGCAGTAGTAAGCAATTATTACTGCAGCCTGTGAAATTACTGAGGTAATGAGCCAGATTATGACTTATAATATCTAATTTGCAGCGTTAATGTTGTTTTTTGTTAATGTTTTAAACTCGACTATTATTTCCTGCTTGGTGGACGGCTAGTTTTGGAGACTTTCGTCATCTGCTAAACAACCTCTCGTCTCTTATGGAGAATTACAGTCTTGACTATCGTTTTGTCAAAGTTTGCATCTTAGTCTCTACATAAGGAACTGCTTTGAAAATCTGTCCTTATGCTTAATATTACGCGCCCTCACCACCTTTTTGAGACCATAAAGGTAATTGCCTCCGCAGCTCCTATTTCTACCGTCAAACTATTATATGCAAGCGTTACTGTGTTCCAATTTGAAAGGCAATTGTACCAATGATATTACTGAGGTAAGACTTAGATCGAGTCTAAAGGCAACGAGCACAATGTGATGCTGTGTATATCATACTGGCCGGCGCTGCTGTATTATTGGCAGGATTATCACTTCCCATCAAGTGAACTTCGTCCTAGTTTCATCGCTTCGACGAACAGTAAAGGATTTAATAATTTTTTAATGTATCGACATTGTCGTATAAATGTACCTTATTTTATACATTAAAGTCTTATATACTACATTATTTTTAATAAACTAAAAGCAATCAGCTATCGTTGCTTAAATCCAAAAAGTTTTTTTATTACCGGTAATTGCTAGCGTTTTGTGTGCACAGCCAGGGCGAGATGCGCGATCGTAAATGACGCCAATGGTCACCTTTGTGCTAGGTCGGAAATTTTCTGCGGTGACATTTATTGAAGCTTTACGGTTCTCTGTTAATGACAGAATATGCTGTATCACGATCTCAAATGATACTATTGTATCTACAGGAAAAGTTTAATACAATCTGTGAAATGATCCAAGTTTAAATGAATTTCAACCTTTATCCACAGCAAGATATAGGCTTCTACCTAGGAACACCTCTTAGCCCGATCTTTGACTATACGCATCTAGTTGCCGCTAGCCACCTTGAGCAGATCCTTGCTCCATCACGTTAGTGAGCGTCCCATGCTACGTTTGCTTTAGAGTGGTCTTAACTCTAAGACATATCTACTTCAACGGTGGTCACTTCTACAACAGACGTGATCAACCCATTGCCAGTCGAGTTTGCCCACTCGGAAAGTTATGTCGGTAACCTTGGTTCTCTGGGGATTACTTTATTTCGAATCTTATCCTGCAGAGAAACTTAGAGCATAACTCTTCTCGTCGCTCTCTGAGCTTATAGAGTAGTCGTCTCATTAGTGTCCATGTTTCAGCGCCGTAAGTGAGTACTGGTCGAAGACTTTCATCTTCAGCCTTTGATTCAGACTACTGGACTCCCAAAAATCTCCACATCGATCGCTCCTACCTTCAAGGGTTTTTTAAGACATAACAGTTTTTAATAAGTAATAATATATATCGTTACATTTCCATCTATTTGCCATAATAATAGAATATGATTCGGTTTATATATGATAAAAGAATTTGTAAGGGAACCAAAAAGTTTTTATTCAATTAAGGCACCCGACCCCGGGTTCATTTTATTACCATATCCTAAGATCAAAACATGGCCACGTGCATCGGTACATATTTTTTTATTAAGTCACTAGTTAAAGATGGACGCCGATACGCTATCAGAGAATGTATTCAAATTGATGATTGATTTGAACACGAGGCGTAACCGTGATTGAATAAAGATACATAGCATTACTGTCTCGGCTTATTCACTAGGCAGATGTTAACCTTACGACCGTTGTCGACACATGCCGACGATGCGGTGCCGTACGACCTGAACCTTGGCTATTGGTAGTTCATTAGGAGAGTTCATTTGACTGCTAGCAACGCCTGTTCATTGATTCGGATCTGAAGAATGACAGTCGATATCGTTTCATGTCGAACGGCAAAAATTGTACAACTTGAAAGGGGTACTTGATGTACTCGCCACGAAAGTATCCTAGTTGGCAGTATGGCTAGATGGTAGAGCTGTAGACATAGGACTTCATCTGCGTCATTGGACTTCGGACTTAACGAGTGCCTAACTTACAAATCGTTTACACCAGCTAATAAAAAATAAATTAGTTAGAAGTATTACTTTATATATACATATAATAACACTTACTATATATGTATATCTATGTAATGGTAGATAATAAATTATTATAAGTAAAAGAATATTAATAATGTAAGAATAACTACAAATAGTATAAATTAGAAATTTGTATATAAGGAGTAAGTAATAGGATAAGTAAAATAACGCCATGACCAACAAAAAAAAAACTTACAGAAGGTTAAATTACTTTTGATAAAAGAAAAGCCATTCTTTCCACATATAAAGTAGAAGAGGAATTCTATTGAAAATTTCCTTTTCAATCAAATTATCTTATACGTGGTATATATGATAAGAATTCCGGCCATAGTAGAAACAACGATATTGGGAGAAATATCGTAGAGGTCCTCGATAAAAAATCTCATTAAATTAATGAACAGTAACTTATCTCTCAATGTGATATAAATTTTATTTATGCATCATCTCATGCCCACGCTCCTTGAGAGGATCATATAATGCTCAAGTTTTTTGGCACCACAAAAGGCATCGCCGCCAAAAGGTGGTAATTAGTGACAGGTGCTCCCATTTCATAAATCCTATGAATTCGACGTTTAACTTTTTTTAAGTCTACTCCGAAAAAAAAAAACTTTTGTTCGTTCTCAAGAGTTTATCCCAACACCCTTTGTCAATGTCATATTCGCTACTATTTCGACTGTAACACAATGCGATGGTGACATGTGGGTGTTGGTGAAATAGTAAAGTCATGGTGACTGATACAAATTTCGGCTAGTCAAGATTTTTCCACGATCCTGTTTTTGATTCTCCAACCTTTTTGCCGTGTTTCGCGTTTTTCTTTGATGGCGACCCATTGTCTGGCCGATTTAGATTGTGCCTTACATTTTTTTTTTAATAATTATACGGGCCATTATCGGTAATGTGTTTAACCTTATCAGGATCAAAAACATCTTATTGAATTTTAAAATTATAACAACCTGGCTACTCTCCACATGTTTTGCTGGGTTACATAACGTAAAAGCCGTTCTTAGCTGTCCTATACTATGACAAAAGGAATATCTCTATCAAATTTGAAGTCCCTAAGACTTATGGCTCCAGACGCCTCGTTCTAAGTCTTTACATAGGTAAGAATCTGTTCTACATATATATTCAGTGCGATTGTTGATCTAGATACTTTAAAATAATTAATACTAGATAAGATAATATTTAACATAATAATGTATGGTAAAATATGTAGATCGATAATGATATTGAATATTCTTTTTACCGTGCCTGTTCATATCTGAAGGTTAGTCGGAATCTCTGAAAATAGTCAAGCTAATGAATATTCAGAAACTGCAGAACTACCTTGCAATGCAGTACATGATAAAATAACTTTCTCTTTTAGAGTCCAGCAGTGGACGTTTGTCGGCTGATAATGATGATGATGATGATGTGCTAAAGTCAAAGTCAATTATTTCCTGACTAACTATGATAAACAAAACTGAAGAATTTATATTTTTTATACAATTAATAAAACACTTGCAGTGTTTTGCTATAGAGATAACTACAGTAATAATTATGTACAAAACAAGCACCTTTCCCCATCAAACTTAAAAGTTTGTCGAATCTAGATAAATAAGGTTCTATTCTTTTGACTTAATTATCAAAATATAAAATATTTGAAATTTTCTCATTAATAAACGTTCGTAATTTTTTTTATTATTTAATTTGGCGACGAGACGAATCCATCGTTCAGTTGATGCTAAGTGATACATACGCCTGCCGGTAACAGCGTAGTGGTAGTTAGGACGATATATATTGCACCACATTCCGCTAGTCCTCGAAGACATAAGATGTTGAGTCTCGTTACCTCAGTATTTACACTACCTATAGCGTCCTTCAAAGCTGAACACATTTATGTTTCCACCCTGCTGTTAGCGGCAGAAATAGGCGCCGCGGTGGTTCCTGCCTAGACAGTGTCCGGCAATGGAGGCCTTACGACACTGATCAGATTTTTGTCATCATTATCATCATGTCCAATAATAATTAATCTATAGTACAACAGGAACCGATGTTTACAATATCTGTATATTCAGCTCAGCGTATCTCCGTAGACTGGTTCCCTTTCACCTATCAAACAGCCGTAAAAGCTATATTTCAATTTCTAATAAGCGCATTCCTCCTACTGTTATTACATCATAAAACTGTAATGGTATATTAAAAAATCGTATTGTTTATATTTTAGTTATCGGCTGCCCACGAGTATTTATTTACGGGTATGAATACAAACATAAATTAAACTTTAAATTATTGTCGAAGATCATGTTGCTAGGGACATGGTGTTGGTACAACGAATCCAATCCCGTTATACTATACGTATGGTGCTTGAACATTGGGGATTTGTTTCAATAATTTAATTTACACTAAAGTGCCGTCAGTTTAATGTTCAATGAAAGCTTTTATATTACATAGTTTATATAGTATTATATAGTTTTTGCACTGATTTATTCATAATATAATGAATATATTATTTTTTTACGACACTACAAATACAATGATAAAATCGTTTAGTATAAGATTTTTGCTACAGGTTAGCAATATTACTAATTAAATAATTATTATTTATGGTTGTCTGATGATAGATTCCATTTTTATGATATACAAATAATTGCGCTGTCCGTGGATATACTTTAACCATAATTTTATTATAGTCTTCATATGGTCAGTCATAATCAAAAACTATTCATTGAATGTAGCTTAAGATACTACTAAACTACTATCTTAAATGTTATTAAAATCATAATTATTTATGTAAATTAACAAAGATAAAAAACAATCATGATTTAAAATTATTGATATAACAAATATGAAGTTAGACTCGTTAAGAGTGAAGACACAAAAAACATGGTTTAATCCAAAATATGACAATTACATTGTAAACATTATGTGCCCACAAAAGGTATTATATCACGATAATGCTCCGAATATAAACCCCTTCACGTCAACCCGAACACAATGAGGTCTCCGAAAATCCTGGTCACACTAATCATAACTAATTTCCAATAAAAATGCCGTACAAAATCGGGGCACGGGCTTTTGTATGGACCGTGGTAATGTTCTCGGCTGTGTTTTGTTGATTTCTATAAAATATTATAAATGAGATGGCTACCACCAAGCGAATGACCAAATATTATATTTTGGATGTTGCACCACACGAAAGTACCGGCCATATTCTTAAAAGCACACACCTTACTGGTGATAGGCCTCTATTGCGAGAGATCGTCTAGATACGTAGCACAGCAGCTCTTCTTCCGCTGACAAATAATACTGTCCAAACATTACTGCGTTCCAATTTGAAGGATGTCGTAGCTAGTAAAATTACTTGGGTAAAGAGGCTTCACATCTTAAGTCTCAAGGCGCCGAGCACAATTGTGCAGTGTATACTGGGTGTTAGGAGACCGCTTCCGAAAACGAAGACAGACGATAGTACTAATGACACCTTTAATGACGGGACGGAAAAAAATCAATTCTCATTTAAAAAAAAAAAAACATATTTTTTAAACGTTTTGTTAGCATTATTTACGTTCCTTCATATTAGTACAGCCAAATGAAACCATAGTTTCATAAAAAATACTTTATTTTTAAAAAAAAAACCAGCAATGAAACACAAAGTCAAAACAGCTGATGCTCGGATCAAATACATCTCAAATACATCTTTCTATATGCTTCTGAAACCTGGACACTAAAAGAGGATTGACACGTTCGAAATGTGGTGCTGGCGCAGAATGCTGAGGATATCCTGGACGGAACGTCGCACAAACGAGTCAATCCTCAAACAGTTGAACATAACAACACGACTCTCAACAATCTGTAGGCAGAGAGTCCTCAAATTCTTCGGACACACGGTCAGGCGAGACCCAGACAATCTGGAAAAACTAATTATTACTGGTTGTGTGGAAGGAAAGAGAGCTGGAGCGCTACGTGACGCTACGGGAGCTATCCTACAATCATCCATCCAAATGGCGCAAGACAGAAATGTCTGGAAAGAAATGGCGGCCAGGGCAACGCACCATAGTCATGTCCCTCAGTCATGAGGTTACGACAAAGAAGAAGACATCTCAAGTTCCCGCCAGCCGTGCGTTCGTTGATCCGAGCATCAGCTGTTTTTGATTTTGTGTTTCATGGCTGGTTTTTTTTAGTAATATATTTTTTATAAACCTATCGTTTCATTTAGCTGTACTAACATGATGGAGTATAAATAACGCTAATAAAACGATTTCAAAATAGGATTTTTTTTAATCAAGATTCATTTTTTTCCCAGTCCCATCATCAAAGGTGTCATTAGTACTATCGTCTGTCTTGCATGTGTGTAATAAAAGTACTCAAGTAAAGAGATTTAACATAGTATGCCTTAAGATGACTAGTACAATGCGGTGCTGTATATAACATCCTAACTAGAACCTCATTGTCATGGACAAGTTTATCATGTACAATCAGGTCAATACCCGGTTTGTGTTGTTGGTTAAAAAAAGGATAATAAAGTTGTGTAAGATTTTTCCTAAGTTACCACCTTTATTAAAATATATTGTATTAGCAATTCAACTATTATCGTGTATAGAATCCAAGATTACCGCCGAGCCATGATTAGTTACCATCAAATTAAATTTTCATAGGCTCATAAATGTAAGGAAATTCAAGGTTAACGTCCGGTGTATAAAACATAAGTATCTAAATATAAGTAATGTAAGTTGTTATTCAAGTACATAAAACATTTTATTAGTAATAAAGTAAAAGATTTATATTATACGTATATTACTTAAAATCATCTCTAAAATAAAGCTACTTATGAAAGCTTTTAGATATGATGACGTATGATTATATGTTATTTAATATATAACTACCTGATGGTCTCTGGCAACAGGGACAATCAGGGTAGATACCACCGTAGCACCTATTTCTGCTGACAAACAGCAGTGTACAAACATTACTGTACGGTTTGAAAGGCGTTGTAGCCAGATATTTTTTACTATCCTACGAGACGAACAGGACTGATGGTAAGTGATACGCGTGCGCAAGTTAGAATGGTATACAAAGCACCACATTGTACTCGTCGCCTTAAGACATGTTAAGTTTAGATGTTTAGTGTTGTCACCGCAATAATTACACTGGCCACAGCGCCTCTCAAACCGAAGTACTGTTTGTACACTACTGTATCGCGGTAGAAATAGGCACTGCGAGGATGCCTATATCTAGACGGTCTCTGGTAACAGGGAGTTACCACCAATAAAATGAAATTACCGGGTTAATGAGGCTTATGATCTATGTCTAGGCGAGGAGCATAATGTGGTGCTGTGACCATCATCGTGTCAAGCATCACGTTTGTATGGACAGGCGTATCATCATCGAGTGAATGTCACGCTGGTCGTGTGGTTTCGTCGAATAAAAAATTATATATTACTAAAAAAAATATAAATTAGTCCCGCACAATCACGGGACCCAAGCCTACAAGGCTCTGGCTCCCATCAACATGTATTAGGCCAGCGTGGTGGGAAATGGTCCCAATCCGATCCCCTACAGATGACAGCTACTAGTGTCCGGCTTTACCGAAGGCCATGTTGATTGCATGTGGAGATTTTTGGAGGACACCTTTGTGTCCATTGGATGTGTCAATCAGCTGATCATGATGATTAAGAAAAAAATTTGCGAAACGGAATTGTTTTATACGGGAAATGTACTTAGTTTTAGTTACTAACAAAAAATGGCTGTAATATGAAATGTTACTGATGCAGTGCATTTAAATGACTGATTCATAGAAAATCTGTTCTACATCTAGCGGTGAATGTCTATCGGTTGATGATGATAATGGGGAGATTCAGTATGTTCGTGTCAGTATTTTCGTCGTGCCGTGCATCCTTATGCAATACGAATCCAGAAAAATGGGATATCAGTAATATTTTATTCCCGGCTGGGGCTGAACAGGTAAGCATGAATAAATTCCCCGCGCGATGACAAAGCCCGCTCGCAGCCGGAGTGCGTTTTTCATAAAGTGTCGGTCCGGTTAAACATTTTTTATTTGACCATTTGCTACCAACTGCGTTTTATGAAAAATGGATCGTAACATCGTACCCTTTTCTCGTGTGCTTTTTTGGCTCTTCTTCTTTTTTTTTTTCGCCCGGAATAAATCATGTCATTAAATTTTAATAGTCACTGTAAAGCAAGCTGGGTTAGTTAGGGCTTTTGTTGGGCCGTGATTTCGAGGATCCTTTCAGACGATTGTTACTATTTAACTCCATTGTGCCCGTTCGATGGTTAAGTTGGGTAAATGCCGACATAATTTCATTAATCGACCGCTTTGTACGAATTAAGATTTAATTGAGTCAAGCCGACTTTTATCGTGCATTGTTGTTTGAATAGCTTTCAGAGAATAATGCATGGAATGTGAGCTATTCGAGTCGGGGCTTGATGATGAACACATGTTTCTTGAGCATCGCGTGCTCCATGTCATAGTTTATGGTTTTTTTTTTATTTAATCCTTTACGACACAAGTATAAGCATTTTAAGTCTATTGTTCCTTTAATCAACGTAACGTCCACCTTAACATTCTTATTTGATTGTGTAATGTAGTACTAATTATTATTATTGACATAATTCATTAAAAAAATTAACAAAAAGGTTTTAATAAAACAAACGACTAAATCTCACATAGTATCTGTGTCATGGAGTATAGTTTCATCCATTCTTTCTGTGATAAAATTTTCTGCATTTTAAAAGTATTAAAATTCAATTACGACAAAGACTTACTGGAAACACCAAAAACCGACAAAAGATATACAAGGAGATAAGTGGAAATTTACGTATTGATACCGTTACTGAATAAAATACTAAAGGTTTTGTACCTTAACTAGTGTAAAGTTTGGTATGTGCAATTTCACATTGTAGGTAACCGACCTGTCCAAAAGAAGTATTCTATTTTCTAAATGTCACCAAAAATTATCGGTGGGGAAACACTGTAAGTGACAAATGATTCCACCAGTAAGAAGATGAGCTACTCAATTATAATCAATTCATGTTTCATTTAATTATATTCATCATCATCCGATTTTCTTATCAAAAATAGTCTCACATTTTATCTCATTTTCACATGGTGTTTGATGATATAGACGCCGTTAATGGTGAAGCGTCCTCGCTCAGAATAGTCTGACAGCCGGAACACAGCTTATTAGGCGAGTTCGAAAACAATGCTATCATGGTCTAAATTTCATAAGACATAGTCACGCGATGGAACGGTGACAGTCAACTGCTGCTGCTGCTGGAAAGTTTAATTACCGATTAATAAATTGTATAAATCGATTTTGATCATAACGCCTGTAGCGAATTGCGCTATCGTGTAATGCCAAGTAAAAGATTTTGTTCGACATCGATGTTTTTTCTTCGATACTAAAAAGGTACGGGGCGGGATCGCCTCAGGCGAGGCGTGTGAGAGGCGCGGGGCGGCGGCGGGAACGGGAAGCGGGGCGTGGGTAGCGGGGGGAGCGTGAGGCGCGAAGGGCAAAGGTCACGCAAGCGCGCAGAACAGTGACGTACCTAAACTTCGTTATACCATCTTTATTTAAATTCGATATAAAAATACAAGCAATCGTTTTTAAAGATAGAAAGCGTTTTAATAACGATCACATTATTAACTGGTGATGCGGTGGTAAGAAGCACTAACTTAGTAATAATCTATTATCTTGAAAATACATCAGCTTTAAACGGCGACACTTGTGTCAGAAAATTGTCCAACTCTTTTGCTGTTCTCATCAAGAACGATGAGCAAATATTATTTCATATATCATCGTCATCAGATGATAGACGTCCACCGAAAATTTCCACATCGATCGGGTAGGGATTTATATGATGAGAGACTTGATTTTCCACCACTCGGCCGAATGTAGGGTAGTTGGAGCCATAACCTCCTTTGTTGATTAGCAGGGTGCACCACAAGCAGGTGAGGTTGGTTTGAATCCCGTGAGTTGTTGTGCGGGGGAACCCTTACACTCCATTTCATATATATATCTAAAAAGTTTAAAAGAGCATTAATGTTTAATATGTAATAATACTGAAAATACCTTCGCTTTTCTATAACACTATATTTTATACTTAATATTTTACAAGATAAAGTAATGTCCTAGGTTTTTTTTCTATCAATGAAGCTGCAAAAAAGCATGTTCAGTTGATGGTATGTTATACGCCCGTACATAACAATGTAAAGCTAGTTAACAAATGCTTTTTCTATTATGTATTTAAGCAAAGCATAAGTTTACATTTAAATTGACAATTGCTTGAACTGAAACATTGAAAATAAATTTGTTAATGAAACTACAGGTGTTTTGGCCAGGGAAAGTTTTATTCGTTTAATAACAAATTTCAAATTGCGGTTATTTATTGTTTTAAATGGAATTAACCTTATTTCATTCGGACCTACGTCGACGAATCGTTTATTTATTCACGGTGTAAAATTTCAATGCATCACTGAATGAGCAGCGGAAGAGAAAATAAAACGAGCGGGTGGGCAAGCTCGATGTAATCTCGATGCTGAACCGATCAATGCGGGCCGGCGCAGATGGAAGGCTGTATATGCAAATAAGATCAGGCCAGGAAAACAATGAAGTCTGCCAACGAAGATAATCATTCGACATCGATGTTTTACATATTATAATTAGCCAATACATTACACGGCACGCACATAACCGATTCCGGTCCCAACTATGTATATATACGAGTACAACCATTTTACATAATAGCTTCACTGAAATCTGTATCAATATAAGTATATGTCAGCAATAAGAAGAGAATGTAGTAATTTTTGTAGTGTATAATATATTCGTTAAACTATACATGTAGCTTTTATCAATATTAATAAGAATCTCATGACTGGATATAAACTCCAGTATGTACTTACTACATGTGGTCACGACCATCACAATACGACTTGAGGAGGATATACTAAGTATATACTGCACCATAACTGGGGAACAAAGAGAATCATTAATAACTTAAAATCATCATTATCAGCCGAAAGACGTTCACATAGGCCTCCCCCAAAGATCTCCACATCGATCGATCCTGCTCTGCCCGCATCCATCTGCTTCCTGTAACCACCAAATCGACCACCTGGTGGGGAGCCTGCCAACACTACGTCTACGGGTACGCGGTCGCCATTCGAGGACTTTAGTGTCCCATCGGCTGTCAGTCTTTCAAGCGATGTGTCCTGCCCATTGCCACTTGAGGCTAGCAATGTTTAGGACTATGTCGGTGACCTTAGTTCTCCTACGGATCTCCTCATTTCTGTTCCGATCACGCAGGAAAAGCCCGAGCCTTTCCATTGCTCACTGATGAAGCCTTTTCACGTAGCCCACTGTAAGCGGCCACGTCTCGGTGCCATTAGTCATCACTGGCAACACGCACGAATTAAAGACCTTTGTCTTAAAACAAGTATTTATTAATGTTATGTAAATTTCATATTAGTAACTTTTTTTTATTTAACGAATC
The DNA here is from genome assembly GCA_029034505.1 of Ornithoptera priamus. Classification (NCBI taxonomy): domain Eukaryota; kingdom Metazoa; phylum Arthropoda; class Insecta; order Lepidoptera; family Papilionidae; genus Ornithoptera; species Ornithoptera priamus. Next base: position 6,525,840 of record JARDWD010000395.1, read on the forward strand.
GCCTTTTGCCATCAAACTTAAAAGTTTGTCGAATCTAGATATAAAAGCTTCTATTTTTTTGACTAACTTATATACTTAATAACATGTAAAAAAAAATTAAGTTTTATAATTAATAAATGTTCGTAATTTATTTTTATTATTTAATTTGGCGAAGACAAGCGGGACGTTCACCTGATGATAGGTGGAACGCCAGACCTTAATAACGTGCTGCTAGGTAAGATATACTGTACCACATTGCGCTCGTCGCCTGAGACATAAAATGTTAAGTGTCATTACCCCAGTGATTTCATAAGCTACAGCATCCCTCAAACAAGGATACAGTAATGTCTGCACACTACTGTATGTCGGCTGCAATAGGAGCTGCAGTGGCACCTACCTATGCGGCCTCCGGAAACCGACCCACCACCAGTGACGTTATGAAAGCTCAATATTTTAAATAGTATAGTATCCTTTATAATTTGCACACTTTTTTTGAATTGTTATTATAAAGAATTAAATATATCATAAAAAAGTTAATAGTATGTATCGTCATTAAAAAAGAATGGAATATTATTAACAGAACCTTATCTTTAAGTAAACGGAGGTCAAGTTAATATTACTTGGTAATGTAAGTTCTTAAGTGGTGAAGCTGTCAAGTGTATTCAAATTAATGGGATATATTAGGTCCTTACATATGATATTAGCGTTTTGTCGTACTGGTCAATGTGATCTGAAATATCTCCTCTTTGGTTAAGAATTCCAAATTCAAATTTATAAATTTATTTAGCTGGTAAATTTGAGTTTTGACAACTGTCATTCATTTGTTTTTTCCTCATAATTTGATTTCTTTGGCGTCGCTTATTGCCGCACAATGGAAAAGATGAAATATCGGTATATTTACGAGTATGAGTTCTACCGTGGCACCAGTGCCAGTGCTGCAGAAACATCTCGAAGGATTAATGATGTGTACGGCGCTGGTGTCGCAAAACAAAGCATAGTACGTTTTTGGTTTCAACGTTTTCATTCTGGAAATTTCGACCTTCAGAACTAACTCTGTGAACTGCCGGAGACCAAAATGGAAAATGAATAATTAAAGGCTATTGTAGAAGCGGATCCATCACAAAGCTCTTCAAAGATAGCTGCAGACTTCGGGGTAAGTGACAAAAGTGTATTAATCCCTTTAAAGCAAATCGGGAAAGTAAAAAAACTTGAACGATGGATACCTCATGAATTAAGTGAATCGAACTTGCAAACACGCGTCGACTGCTGCTACTGTGTTACTTTGCTCCACCGGCACAATGATGAAGGGATTCTGAATCGAATCATTACTTGTGATGAAAAGTGGATACTGTACGATAATTATTATTATATTCAGTTATAATTATTAATATATTTTCTAATATTAGTACCCATATCTATAAGTATATTTTTATGTTTTCTATGATATATAATACTATAAGTAGACTACATTTTTGCTACTTAACTAGATATATATGTTATTTCTAATAGTACATTTAGACTGGTTTCCTATGTAACTCTGTATTATTGTAATTTACTTCCCATTAATACCCTACGGTATAAGTCGTAACTCGTTGTACTTAGGCATCTAAGTGTTTTATGTTATGGGCTGTCGTATCGGTTACAACTGGGCTCGTACTGTCACTTAACTAAAAAAAATATCTGAAATTACTTACTACGCTCAAATATTTACATTAATCTATATAAACTTAAAATTTAGTGGAGATATTGCTTCTGCCTTTTAGAGGTCAGCTAAGATTGAATTTTACATAATTCCTTCCCCAATGGGAGTTGCGGGGGTGTTACAAACAGCAAAGCGGGCGTGGAACAGCTGGTCTATATATATGTACACATGATGATGCAGAGCGACAGCTTTAATTGAGAAAGAATTCATTATTATCTTAATGTAAACATACTTATTTAAGATAATAATGAAACACTTGATAATCCTGATTCGAATAAAAGTATATATCAATAGTATATATATATAACACATCGGTAGGAAAACCAAGCCGATGTGTAAAATTATGCTGAGTAACCATCATCACCTTCTCAACTGATACTAGATGGTTGTATGGTTAAATAAATAATTATTATATATTTTTTTCAACAGCCAATTTACGTCCCCACTGTTAGGGCACAAGCCTACCCTTAATATGAGAACGATGGGCCATAGTCACCACGCGGGCCCAACGCGGATTGGTGACTTCACAGACACCTTAGAATAAGTTCTAATTCATGTAAAGGTTTCCTCGCGATATTTTCCTTCACCGTTTGCATTTCGCTGTTGTTACAAAATTTCACAAATGTATATAAATATTAAGGTCATCGGTACATTCGAAGATTCGAACCTGCGACCTTCGGAATAAAGGCCGGACGCTCTAACCATTAGGCCAGCGAGCTACTAATGTATGTAATAATTATTGTATACATTAACAAAAAAATTATTAAAATACAGACAAACAATATTTTCTTATATGTCTTTCTAGGCCTTGTTTCATAACACCTGTACTCTTCCGGTCCGAGCTAGTAAAATGTAAAAGTTATATTATTTCACCATCAGCACCTGTCATTGCAGCCGTCATCATTAGTTGGTTGTAACTCCAATGTATATTTTATCTTTTTATTTCTCGTAACTTAAATTATATAATACTAACATAGCTTAGTATGTTGGAATAAAGACCAGATCAAATTTTATTAGGCCCATACTTCTTTGTTCTAAGACAGGGATTAGCTTCTGTTCGCCCGTTTGCTCACCCTTATTATAAAAAAAATATATTTGCTTTTGTAGCCTAAGGCTATTAGGAACAGAACTAAGATGATCTCTTTATCGTAGAAGACGACTAAAAGTGAGTTTGGGTTTGAAGGTGCCATCATTGTCAAGCGAACCCGAGGTGAACAAATTCGAAGTATTTTGGTATTTGTCGTACCATAGCGAGCTGTAGTGCAGCAGGGAGAGAACCGATATATCCTGAATAAGTTTCTGGGACCCCTCGCATCGCACTGAAGAACAGGAGCGGGCGCACAATCTAGAAGGTTTTTAAACTGTTTGAAGATTCTCACTCGGTTATAATGAGGAGGGTACATCATCATTAGCATCATCATAGTACAGCGGCCATTCCAATCATTCCTGTACTGCTCGCATCCAAAATGAGGTTACCTAAGTCCTATTCTTAATAACGCCTAGCTATATAGTAGAATCTGACATTTTTTTTATTTAAGGAAGAAATCCTCAATAATATCCAGCTTCTGGCCTAAATTGGTAATTTATCCCAATAAAACCTCTTCGATGACCTTCCTAAGTGTATTAGGGATCCTTCAGGATTTTCTATGAAACGCACCGGTGCCTGTTTACTGCTTGGCTCAACATGGTAACAATGATATTTTTTTTGTATTGAGGAAGAAATCATCGAAGGATACCAGAACAGACAAATACATGATCACGTCATATTTGTCCTCCACCTAGAGCTTACTTAGTGAGCATCGAGGGCCTCCACTTTCAAAGCTCAGCAGACGGCCACAGTGAATTACCGCCAGTAAATTACATTAGCTGCGAGTTTCTCTTGCCGGAGACTGTCTAGGTAGGTACCACCGCAGCTCCTATTTCTGCCGCCAAACAGTACTGCATAAACACTACTGTATTCCGGTTTGAAGGGCGTAGCTTGTTAAATTATTGGGGTAAGAAAATGAAGATCTTTTACATCAAGGCGACTAGAACAATTTGGTGCAGAGTATATCATTCCTATTATCGCCATGTTATGTGTAAGCGTATCACTTACCATCAGGTGAACGTCTTGCTCCTCTCATTGTTAAGTATAGTAAAAAATATATTAAAGATAGGGCTGCAGTGCACAGCACTCTTACCGTAGTCGACTTGTAACTAGACCACTAGATGGCGTTCACAAATACGCGCTCGCGGCGAAACGCAACGAGCTGTCGACGCGTCCGACCAATGTTGCCACTAGCTACACGCAGATGTGCGTAACTGCAATTTCATACGTTAAAACACGATTTAGGAGAAAGCAACATAGTTTATATATATTGGATGAAAGACACATACACGTATATATATATATATATATATATATATATATATAGAGACAAGTGGCAATGACCTAATGTAGAACGTAGATCCCACCTAATAATCCTTCTCAAATTTCCGGTTCACACTTCCGAATCATATTCTCACTGTATCGCTATATATGCAGTTAGACTCTGGAATGCACTTCCTCCGCCAATTCGCGAGCCTAGGACAGTGGCACTATTTAAAAAGCGCGTTAAAAAAACATTACTTTGCGCTACCCTGATACCAATAAATTTGAATTTGTTTTGTTTTTCTCCTCTCTTTTTAATTACAAGCTATTCTACATCATATTTACTTTATAAAGTTTTGTTCTATAATATTATCAGCGTGCACCAGGTTCACTGTCACTTTAATCAATTCTTCCAACCACAGCCTATTCGATGATCCTCGATACTGCATCCCATTCTCTTTACTTTTGCTAACTAGTACGTCTATTTATTTTTTGTAATTGTAATTATACATCAACAAATTTATTAAGTAATATGAAAGATGCTGATATAAAGACTGTTTTAAAAATTATTTAGATTATGTAATGCTACACTTTGCAGTCCATTTTGACGAAAAAATGTAGATATATTTAAAAAAAAGTTAAAAACAGTCGACTGTAATAAGAAATGTAGCAATTACATTAAAAGAAACATAACTTTTTTGTTTACCTGCACTAAGTTTAACATTCTACCTTATTACCTTTCTTAATTTTTAATAAATTCTATATATTTTCTCTATAACAAATAAGAAATTGCAGCTCATGACATTTGTAAGAAGTTTCTAATTTGGCTATTAGATTATGTCTATCTTACATAGGTTATATCTTCTAAATCTGTTTAATTGATATATAATGCATCTGCAATTTAATATGCGTTAGAAGGCTTTTCGTATCTTTTAACTTGTATGATTGCTAGACTTAAATAGCAATGCTCGCAATACTAAATGGCCGTCGGGTAGTAAATAACTAGAGTGTGATGGAAGGCTCAATATGAGGAAAGCCGACGGTTTGATGAGGGGGAAAACATGGCTGGATGCTATGAGGACAGGACCCATCGATGTGGAAATCTTTAAATGCCAACGCTCAGCCGCGGATATTTGATGCAAGGATATCATAAGATGTTGGGTTATAGTATAAAAAATTTACATCTTAACTAAATTACACTTACCTCCGTATGAGTGTTCGGCGTGGCGCTTTGTAATAGCCTCACAATGGCGCAGTTTGTCGATCGCTTGACTCCGTCTACGACCCCTGACTTATTTGCCGCTGGTTCACACCGAAATATGGACCATCCTGACTTATATGGCGCTGACAATTTATAATTTATTGTATTGCCGGCGATGCCGTTATTGTGATGGGCCCATTCGATTTCTGTCTTAACCCGTTGTTATTAGATTAACGAGCGAAAGCAACAAACAATAAACACTTCGTATGCACAAGGATAACTTTCTAGACACGATCCAAGGAACAATATAAAACACAGCCTTCTTGTTATAAAAGATGGAAAAGGATTATCCACAACACTCAATATTATTATCACTTTCTTCTCGCAATACTATTGCTTTAATGTCTGTATTCAAAGTTATGGTACACAGTTAAGATATTAATATTAACGTGATGAAGAGACTAGTTCACCATATGTCAAAAAATTGCATATGTATGTGAAATGATAATATTCAAATATATTGTTTAGCCTTGTTGTGATATTAAGGTATTTAGATATACTCCTGTTTTATATTATTTTACTTGTTATAATTAGGTTTTTGGCCTTTATTACGATGTAAAAATTACAATTCATTGGTACACTGTTGTCCGTCTTGAAGCTCTCTTCTTCTTCTTGCTAGACCTTGTCCCATCTTTACCTAGGATTGGCCCTCCTAGTCATTCTAAATCTATCTCTATTTTGTGTCATAGCTTCTGTAAACTTGTTATTCTTTAGATCTTTATTTATCATCGTCAATCAAGTAGTCGGGAGTCTCCCAGGGCCTCTCTTTCCGCCTTGAAGCTCTATGTTGTCTTATAATGTCTAGGAACATATCTATTAAATTACGTGGCGAAACTGAAAAAAAAATAATTTCTCCATCTAGAATTCTTGTGTCGCTATCCTTAGTTTATTCTTCAGTACTTGCAATTATTTTTACAATGAGACATGAGCATCATTATCATTGGCTGTTATCAGCAGACTGTACTCCTAAACTAAACGTGCCTAATAAAACATCTTCTTCTACAAGAGGTCTATCTTGAACAATGAAAATCTATGAGCTGATGGTAGAAACCGTCGTATGAACAGAATCACTGTTTAAATTTGAAAATCTACATGAAGTTAAAAATATAACTAACTAGAATCTTTCAAAATGTTTAAAAATTAACGACTTAATCTGTAACGAAACTGGTAAAGTACCGACATCAAATTATTCCTCACCACATGTCTTTATAAAAAGTAGAAAAAGGTCTAAGAACACGCCGCGCAAAGTTACAGGGCAGGAGGGCGATAAATTCCAATCAGGGTCCGTGAGAGATGCGCAAGGGCACTAGGTCGCGGCTCGGGTCACTTAAGGCAGAGTGCTAAAACTTAATAATTATGGGCAACAGTCATTAATCACAGATCCGTTATCACAAAGGTAACACCTATGTTAGATAAACTTGCGGATATTGTAGATATTTTCCGCATTAAGATTTTTTCTTCGCATTAAGCTATTGCTCTCTTATTGATCACTTTTACAGTCTCATTGAACTCATGACTTAAAGATCTGGAACATACGAGATAAATTAAAAAAATTATAATATATAGTACCAGTTGTTCTCCACTAGCTTTGCTGGCTGTAATATAAAATTAGATTTGAAATTTGTCTTAAATATTACTTGAGAACAACCGCAACTGCAAAAACTTTTTTAGCAATCGTTACCATAGCAACCGCATAAATAATTTCATTACTAGAGGAACAAGACGTATTCGAAATGAAAATGTCTATAAAATTTTATTACAAATTAAATGACGAAGGATCTATGAACTTAAAAAAATAAACACCCTATAACGATCTATAAATCATTCCGCCTCAAATGGACATTTCAGTATTGATACGTTCACTAATTTTCACGTGATTGGCTAGTAGAGCTAAATGAGGAGAGAATAAGATGATTCGGACGAAGAGTAGTACAATAGTATCTAAACATATATATGGATATATGTGTATTTGGATCTAGTGAGAGTCGCGGGAAGCCACTGGATGCGAGGAACGAGGGACCGATCGATGTGGAGATCTTTGGGGGAGGATTACGTCCAGCAGTGGACATCTATCAGCTGATGATGATGTATATGCATAAAATAATTCTTGCTAGAAAAAAAACAAATAATAGAATAAATCTAATTATTATAATAGGACGATTGAAAATGTATTTAGATTCGATCTATTACTCATACTATTTACTTTGTAAAAAAAAATTGTGTAAATTGAAGCACTGCTATAGGCTCAGGTAGGTACCACCGCAGCTCCTATTTTTGCCGTCAAACACCACTGTGGAAACATCACTGTGTTCCGGTTCGAATGGCGTTGTAGCTAGTGTAATCACTGGGGTTACGAGATAAAGCACATGTCTCAAGGCGATGATCACAATGTGAGTTTACCATTCTTATTATCGCAACGTTGTTGTGAGTAAGCGTATCACTCACCATCAGGTGAACGTCCTGTTAGTCACTTAAAATGGTCGTCTTTGCAAAGACTGTATTGGAAGGAAAAATTATTTGTATTAATCCTTCGCCTTAAGATTTTTAAAGCTCAGCTCATAGTGCTTATGCTCGGTCCGGGAATGGGCGCTACACGTGTTCAAGGCGGAGGTCCGAACTACATGTTCGCATGTCCCGGACACCGTCCCCCTAAATAATGTGCCAGTGGGCATAAATAATTCGAGCTGTTGCTGCATTGTATCGCGCTGGAATATATTTAACTGTCTACTATGAGACATTTTTTTTTTACAAAACGGTATTATTTATGGTATTCATTCGAAATTCTAATTATTGATTCACGATTTATCGTTTCTGCTGTAAGGCTCCCGAGTGATGCAGTGCTGGATGTCCTCCACAAGGTGGACTGATGATATGGTGAAAGTTACGAGAACCAGTGGATGCAGGCAACCAACCGATCGGTGTGAAGGTAGATCTATGTACAGCTGTGGACGTTTATCGGCTGACGATGATGGTTCATCGATATCATTTCATCATATTAATCCTTCTAAACACAAGTCTCTCAGCAAGGAATTGCTATATTTATCGGCTTGGCATGAGGGTTTATAATCATACTGAAAAAACCCACAGAGAGACCTGTTGTCTCTTCATTCAAGAATTGTTTCCCTTTAATCTTCTTCTAGGTCATACGAAATTAAAGTTTTGAAGAGTTTGTAATTCCTCTCCTAAACGGAGCATAATTTTTAACAAGTTTTTTAGTCTACGTCTGTTCGACTAGCTAACGCGCACTTCAAACCGGAACACAGTAATGTTAGTCCATTAGCATTTAGCAACAGAAATAGTGGTTGTTGTGCTACCTATCTAGATGTTCTCCGGTAACAAAGACCTACCACCAGTAAAATGCCAACACCTACCACAAAACTTTCGAAGTAATTTTCATTATTACCACTGTGGGGAGTTAGAGACTTATACAAGGAGAGAATCAAGGTCATCTATTCACCAGCCTGACTAAGTGATGGTTGGTGGATACTTTAAAAATTAAGTTTTGTATTAAACTTGGTCCTAATACGTATATAATCATACGTTGCCGCTATTTGGTTGTCGGAACAATAAAGCTGCACCATGAGAGTTCGGCCGCGGTTCTAATCGCGGAGAAACGTGAAAAAATCCACCCACAAAGCGCGTGCGCACTGCGGCCCTTTAAAAAAAAGGAATTGATTATTTTTTTCTCGTAAACACCATAGAGTTGTTTTAACCACATCGGTATAACCACCACCAACTAGATTGTTTTATATATATGTATATGTAACACATTTCCACCTACGTATAGACTCGTCACTACATCTCTGAAACCATAAGAATCAAAGATGGTAGGAATATTACTTTCACTGAGTGTAGGTCAATTAAAAACAGAGTTTACGAAAAGTTACCCCCCAAAAAGGTTGCGGGGTATTTATTATGGAACAGAGCCAACAGAAACATTTTTGATAACATCAAATTCTATACTATGCAAAGCGCACGTGGAACGGCTTGTTAATTATATGTATTTCAAAACTAACCGTGAGAAGCTTTTCGTTTGTAAGATAAGGTATAACACAGCATCATTTTATTAAAATTGTTGGTCTCATTCAGCAGTATTTCTAATATCAAATATATCTAACACAAACATTAATTGATTTACTGAGAAACGAATCAGTTAAATAGAATCTATAAAATACTACAATAATAATAAAAATAACGCTTAGGCTGTTAAAATTCTTATGATAATACATTTAGAAAAAAAATTTACATGTAAAGTTATATAAATTAGATGACATCATCATCTCTATGCGATACGTCAACAAATAACGCGTGGCTGCAAAGCCGATTCATTGCGACAGGAATGCGCTTCACAAAAGATTTTAACTTTTTTCTTGAAAGTATATTTCCCACGCTAATTATTATTGTCTTTTAATATATTAAGTATTCATAAATTAAAAGACAATAAAAATATTAATACATTCAGAGATAATAATAACTTTGAATGTATTGTTAGCGTTATGAAATAATTAATAAAATATATTGCATTTTATGTCGGTATCGTTACTTTTGTTATTTATAAGTTGGCAGCATTTAAAATATGACAACGCGGAAGGGACGCGCGGACAAGATGGCGTCGATCTGTCAGAGAGGCGCCGAAAGGTTAGCGAGAGCAAAACGAGGGTAGTTGGCGTTAAGTGGTTTCTAAAGTATTGTATATATTTCATTGGGTATTAATTAAAAGTTGTAAGTAAAATCTCATCCATCTGTTATTTGACAAACTGGAGGATAAGCTAAGATAAGAGTAAAGGTACTATCCTCCAACCCGTCAACGTCGACAAATAGCTTTAACTGTCTCCTTGCGAAGTAAAAGTAAGTGGGAACATTAAGAGGGCTTAAATAGGATCTATTAAAACAATTCTATCGCTTCACTATAGCCAATGTTTAGATATCAATTAATTTCCCATTGCATCAAACTATTAAATTATAACAAGAAAAAATTCTCATTAGATTATGATTGATTAGATATATATCTCTATTTGTTTTTATTATTTAATCGTACAATAAAAACATCTAATAACATTATTATTTAATGTAAAGCCATGAACTACATATATACTAGGTATAGAGTTTACAAGTGAGATTGTTAAGTTAAAGAGGTTACGAGCAAAAAAATCAAAGCAACGAGAGTAGCAATAAAATAAACTACAGCATGGACCTAATGACGGTATACTGCAACAGAAAAAATGATATTGATTGTAAGATAATCGCGACCATTAAAATAGCTCGTCTGATTGGAGTTCTCATGGTGCGCTTGTGAGAAAAGAGGAGGCTGGTAGCCATTGTTGTCGATTATAAATCGACAAAATTATACGCATCACACCCGGTACTCTATATGGGATAACTTCAACCAGTAATTTGAGTATTTTTTGCAATTTTTTTTTATTTTATCTAATTTCTTATATATCTTTTATTTCTCGTCCTGAAATACAGTGAAAATGCCGCCAAATAGTAATGTATGCACATTAGTGTGTTCCGGTTTGAAAGGCGCTGTAGCTAAAGACGAAGTATCTAGACTCAACGTCTTATGTATCAAGGCGACGAGCACTACACGGTGCAGTGCAGTAACATTCACGCCGCCCTCGCTTCAGAACGCGGCGCCTCAGGTACTCACACACCGCGTACACCAAGTACACCCGCGATCAGGGGCGGTTCTCACCGCCCAGAGATTCCGATACAAGCGAAGGTAGTCGGGGAACGGGTCCGCGCCCGCCCTCGACGACCGAGTAGATTCGCCAGAATAACCAATAACCAGACACACGTCATTAAAAACTCCGCCGTCGGATAACTACACTACAAGTAGTACACTTTTTATAAATAGGCCGTGGATCCGGGTCCACGCGCCCAATGTCAGATAAGCTGTTTAAAGTCGAATGGCTCGCAGCGTTATCATCATCAGGAATCTAGCAGTAACATTAAGTGACGTCACTTTACACGAGCACGTGCACAAGCAGGCGTATCACTCAACGTCAAGTTAAGGTCCTTCTCGTCTCGTGACTTCGTTGAACAAAAATAAATACATTTTCAGAACTTCTGATTATTTGACACCCAATATTGAAAAAGCCCTCTCCACAATATGAAAGAGTAAGACTAACGAAATACCCTAAAAATCAACCTGGATAAATGTAATCACAATGACAGTACTACCCAGATCATCATCATCGTTTCAACCAACGGACGTCCACTGCTGGACATAGGTCTACCACTCACTACCGAGATAAACTTACCAAATTTAAGTTTAATAACTAATAGAAAAAAAACTTGTCTTTTATTCTAGGTGATCTCAAGTGATAATGAGGATATAGATGGTAAAGCGTGTCTGTCCAGAAAACTCAGGTTCTTGTATACGTCTGTCGGAACACTACAATTATATTGCTGGTCTGTCGCTGGTCACCAATAATAGTGACGATAACACTTCACCACATGTTGCTTCATATGGTAAATAAATAAATAAAATTCCAAGAAGAGTTTCAACTGATACAGACAGAACAACTGATCATTATTTTTATTTTTTTTTATAATTTATTGACACGTCTTGGATACGAGTCCTTTAGCCGATGATCATAATTTTACTTCTGTAATGTAACAAATACACAATATTTATTTCACATTTTTTTTTAATAAAAACGCCTAAATATAGTAATAATATTAGCAAAAGTAAAGAAATAAAACAAACTTGTTTAACAATAATCATAACATTAACATGGACAACGTTTCACTCAGCCCTGTAGTAATAGGCGATTAAAAGGGTATAGGAGTTTTGCGGGCCTAGCGGGTGGGGGCCCTTATCGCTCAACAAGCGACCTGCGTGAGGCAGCGTATGCCTCAGCGGTGGTGAATTTGGCCCTGCCTCGGCGACGTGCTAACACAAAGTATAGAGGGAGCGCCCGTGCGATCTGTAAGAAATGTCAGGCCCTCTCCTAATGCACTGAATCTCACATAACCCTGACTTCTCCCCAGAAGAAAAGTATCGTTCAAAGATTTCCCGCCCGAAACCAAAAAAAAAGACGTTTCACTACAGCATCCATAGACAGCGATTGTCCTACATCGCAGCTCCTCCATTAAGTAGATATTGAAGACATGTCTCTCCTTTTTCTTAAAGCGTGTTTAAATTTCAAACTACATGCAAATCGTTAGTCACTGAAAGCGTTGCGTGAGCGAGAACAATTCATATTATTCGTAAAATACACTTGTCTCCTTTTATCAAGGGGATGAAAATAATGTTTTGGCCGACGGTGTTTTATGCGGCAGGGCTAATATCGCCGACGTGTTAAATTTGAATCGCCCGGGGTCGTAAAGTTATCCGGGGAAAAAAGTTCGCGTGCTGCGAACACGGTAGCGTCCCCTACACGCGATCTAAGTACAGTGATTTAAACACTGACTCCATTGACTAATGACGTTTATTATAGCAATCAATTTATTGAATCCAACCGATTGAGTTATCCTTAAGGCTGGAATAAGAGTAGCCTTTGTTAATCGTCCGAAGACACGCGATCTCCTGTTACCATATTTTGTTGTTGTTTTATAATATATGTGAGAGGATATTAACGACTAGAAGCACTTTGAGAGAAGATGTGATTTATAAACAAAATCTTAAAAGAAATGTACTATTGTAGATAACTTTAGAAGATATGAAGTAAATAATCGATTTAATTTTATCGAAACTTTATTACCTTTAAAGGTATAGTATTGTTTAGCAGATCATGAATTATTTGTACTATATCTCTTTTAAGTATTTTTTTAAGTACCACCGCAACTCCTATTTCAGCATACAAATAATAATGTGCCAATACCACTGTATTTATTTCTACCCTAATATATATTTCAGGGATGCTCAATAACACTTTCGCGCAGTGGCTAAGAGCTTAAAATCCTATTGTAAAAGCTATTACTTTCAAAATAAATCTGTTACTGATAGTAGGTATCTTGCTGGAGACCTTCTAGGTTGGGTACCAACGCAACTCCTATTTCAGTCGACAAAGAGTAGTGCGCAAATATTACTCTGTTCTAGTTTGAAGGGCGTTGTGAGTAACGAAATTACTAGAGTAAAAATACTTAATACCTTATATCTCAAGGCGACGAGCACAATGTAGCGCATTATATATTATCTTAACTAACGCCACTTTATGGGCAGGCACTTACCATCAGGTGAGTTACCAACTCGTCTCGTTGCTACGTAAAATAAAAAAAAATTAAATAAAAGAAAAATACTTTATATTTTTTATCTGTATGCAACTAGTTCGCGTGGGCTTGTAACTGGCAATTAGAATTTAGTACACGGAGCCCGCCCTCCACCACCACGCCCAACCGTAGGTGCACCGGGAAGCCTTATCAGATCAGGTTCTTATGTAATACTGATTATGCAGTTTTAGTATTCCTTCGTTGCGATGAAGAACTACAGATAACTCTATGTATACACGTTAACTGATGGAGCTAGTAAACTACATGTTACTTCCTTTTTTATCTAAACTAGGTTAACCTTCGACCTGAACTTTAATTGATGTTAACTTATATGGTGATGATGGTGAAGCGCACTTGACTATAATACTCTCATGTGTTGACTTAACTAGCAATATTATTAAGGTGGCGAATCAACGATGAGATGGTAGCCAAGTGAGACAAAAAAAAAACCTTTACCACCAATCAAAACTATTCAAACTCCTTACGTAGCATAAGTCATAAAATATTTAAATAGTAAATGTATTTATATCATCATCAGCCGATAGATGTCCACTGCTGGACTTAGGCCCTTCCCAAAGATCTCCACATAAAGTCAGCATGGATTCTGGTACCGCTGGGCAGTAGGGGTGAGGAATGTATTTATACGTAGGTACCAAACTTAGGCTTTTAAGTTAAGTAGCATAGCTCTTAGTGTTTACAGAATCGATTTTGAAGATTATACACAGGAACTGAATGATTTGATGGAAGGACTCTGTTGCCGGAGACTGCATAGGTAGCTGCCACTGCAGCGTCTATTTCTGTCGCCAAACAGTAGTCTGACAATATTACTAGCTAGTGAAAATATTGAGGCGGAGACATCTCATGACACAAAGCGACAGACACAACATGGTGCAGTGTATATCGTCCTAACTAGCGCCACGTTATTATAGGCAATTGTATCTTTTACTATCGGGTGATCATTTCGGTTGCTTTATCAAATAAAAAAATTGCCATCCGATGGTAAAAGAATATAGTTATACTTATAAAAGCGTTATATGTATATATCTTATATTTGTATGTATCTTGTATGATTGTTCAGGATGAGGAAGAAGATATTTTGTATTAGACTGTAGTCTAATACAATACAATACATGATTCTGTATGTAACATGTGCAATCTTTGTGTAATGTTCTTAACTCTAAGTAATGACTTCCTTTCGTGTTTTTTTAATTGAAGAAGCACTTGATAGTAAATGATACTTCCGCTCGTAATATGGCACTTGTTACGACTATATACATTGCACCAGCTACAACCCCGTTCAAACCGGAACACGGTAATATTTGCACATTACTGTTTGGCGGAAGAAATAGTAGCTGAGGTGATACCTATACGGTCTTCGGCAACAGACACCTACCAGGAGTTAATTTCATCAGCCTTAACATTGTGTCTTATAGATATTTTTTTTTTTAATTTTCACTTCTGGAGTATTAAAACCGTAATAATATTCACGTTATGCAATTCCTATTTCTCTTTGTCTTACCGTACGTCTTACCAGGCCTATAATTTTTTTTTTCATGGGAACCCAAGGGACACGTATCAGTCACGTCACGTCACTTCATGTCACGTCCACCGGACAAATTACAAGTCGGCGACGCGCGTGACCACATTGACAGCAATCTCCCATACATATACAGGTATGAGGCATAATCATAGTCATATGAGGTCATTTTCTGTTACTAAACGTTTCATTAGCTAATAACTTTATTTCGCAATTCGGCGAGACCTAGCTGATGGTCCACACGATACTCTTCGAGCAGCGTTTGCTTGAGGAAAAACATGGGAATGAATTCTTATAACATCAGGAGTACAGCTTCAGAACCAAACTATTTAACTACTAATATCGCTCTGTCTTAATATCTATTTTTTGATAGTATATCTTTTCTAAAGCTCTCATAAGATATTGTTATAGAATTCTAGTATTTATTTAGTATTATTAATAATAATAATTAAGGTATAATTTATTAATTTATTCTTAGGGTACACTGGTTGGAATTAATAAGATGCTCTGTCAGTCAATCTTAAGCTGCAAGAGATATTACAGATAGGTGCAAGAATAATATAACAGAGCATTTGTTTTTTTGTTATCTTTTAAGTAAAATTTCGTACTACCCCTCAAATAAATTTAATTTTCATTGATTCATTTAAACCTTTAAATAATATTAAACACTGAGAAGAGACAGACAAACTTTTACATGTTTTAAGTATTAAATTAAGCGACGCGGCGAACGAGATGTTTTCCTATTGGCAAGTGTAACACTCACTCATATCAAAGAAACGCTAGTTAGGATGACATACACTGCACCACATTGTACTCCAGTAGCTTCACTACCTACAATGCTCTTCAAACCGGAACACTGTGATGTTTGAACTGTTTTGCGGTAATAATCGGCCCTGCGGTGGTACCTACCTAGACAGCGTCAGGACCTACTAATGAAGAATTGTTCAGTAAATCTGCTTAGTTACTTATATCACCTTTTACATAGAAACATTTATTTAATTTTACTTAGCAACTATTTAATTTTACTTAGCAACTGTAACACAAAGGGAATTGTGAAACATTAACTCTTGTTGCCCTTTCTACTTAAAATCTGATAAAAGTATAGGCGTTACCAACATTTGATATGCGATGCACTTCCCATCGTTACCAAGCCTATCCGCTGTGACGGGAGCCCACCGTATCTAGTAGATCTAGATTTACGTACGTACCCTAGTAAATTACCCTCTACCTATTTTAGCACGATAGTTATGTTCAAGGTACATTCTACATCGGTGTTGAAGATCTATGATTAAATCTCTCTATTTATTATATCGTGGAGGGATTAAGTAAAAATTAACAGTTTAATAATACTTAATACCGCTGCACTTACTATCACTGCTTTGTTAATATTTTGACGTCCAAACATTATTAACTTATAACTTCTTCTTCTTTTTCTTCCTCCTGCTCTTTTCCCAGCTATGTGGAGTCGGCACAGTATGTATTAGCTTATAACAACAAGAAAACTTACTCCAACTTAAACCGGAATTTGCTACCACAACGCTACACCGAGTAGGTACTTAGCATCCCTGAATCATATTGGTAGACAGTAACGAGGTCGCTGTAATGCGCAATGAATCAACCCCCGCGTGTATAAATATACGGCACAGAACCCTAATTGGCCAATAAATAACCAAGCAAATGAGTATTGAACCGTCGCGACTTAATTTCTTTTTCCAATGTACATATAAATAATAATATTTTTTCTAGAAAAATTTGTACATTTAAAACTATTTAAAGGATCCTACTAAGATAATATGTCCTGTAAATACTTCATGATTTTCAGTTGAGCCTAAAAAAAGTAAAATAGAGTTAGTAGTAAGTATTGTTTGTTTTTGAACTCGTTTGTTTCTACACCTGTTATATTATAATGAAACAGAGATCAGTTTGTGAGATGCAATTGCTAGATGTTATTACTTAAAGTTGAAGATGTGGTGCCGTTTCGCCGTTGAACTTCACCTTCCGGTTAAAAAATAAAATCATGTCGATATGGGCATTTCCCATAAACAGTAATTTTGTGTTTAGAGTTTAATTTGGAAATGCGATATCAATTTCTGTCGGCATGGTGGATAAATGACCTTAACTCTTGATTTATGGGAGAAAACCTTGAGCACCAGCAGTGCGAACATTGAGTTGTTAATCATTAAAAATATAATGTTTCCTATTTTCTATTCATAATCTAATCTCGTTATATTAATTCCCTAAGAAAAATTGACATTTCGAATTCTAATCTTTTATAACATCCTTCAGGTGATTCTAAAAAAAATTAAGCAAGGGAAGAATATTTCTTAACCCTACAACTAAATTACTGCTACTAATATACGTGGCAATACGGGAATCAAAGCCAGGACTCGGTCATCAAAGGCAAGCGGTAAGCCACTGCATATATATATATATATATATAGCGGCTTTCAGACCGACTTTCAAAGAACCTAATTTAAAAGTTTTAGCCTCTAAGTGATGATTATTAATTTAATTTAATAAAACAATGATTAAACAGTAATTATTACGTTAAAATTTGTATAGAAATCGCGAATTTTCTCAAAAATATTTAAAAAATTACTAACTGCAGAACCATTGTTTTTGGGTGGGGTATTCCATACACAGACAAATAGGATAAGAGCTATACTTTATCCCTTCCAGATCTTTTACGCCTATTACCATTCACCCTGTATATATATATATATATGTGTGTAATTACACACTACCCCCGGTCGTAGTAAACGGTAATGAATTTTTTTTTTAATAGACGCGACCTGAATACCTACAAACAGTTTCCCAAACATTAATAAATCATAAGACGACAGGGACGTCAGTAGTTTTGCATAAACATCGTTACCGTGCATGATGGATGGGTTCGCGCGCACCGTTCGGCCGAGGACCGAAGATAGACGGCACGACCCGAGGCACAAGCAATATTGGACGATTCACCAACTTTAAATGACTTGTCAATAACTTGATTGGAATAATTTTCAATCTATTCAATGAAAGCGTTTTGTTTCAACACGAATAGGCTAAGGCGTTAAGTCCGTATTGTAAATACTACATTGTGTAAATATTTATTTAAGGTATTTTGTACCAATACAATAAAAAGTTCAGTATGTACCCAACCTGAGAAAAAAGTATCAAATACTTTATACTTCCTCAGCTTTATATCACTACAAATAATGATTATAGTATTGTTTATTAACTTAACCGATTACAGTATATAATAGAAGAAACGACTGTTTGTAGTAAAAGTAAATCAGAAAATGATATAAATTTGTTCTAAATGAAATTATTAAATTGCGTTCACACGTGCATTTTCCATTTTTATAACTGTATTAATTATAATATATTACAGTGTTTATTAAAGTTACCTTAAGGCGGTTTATGTAATGCCAGGTCAAGGGAGCTACAAGAACCCCTATTTCGCAAAAACTATACAGACTACAATTCACTTCGCTATCACGATCAATATACAGCCGTAATATCCATTATAAAAAATTATCAACGCTATTAGAACACCATATATTTAATATTGTCTTAAATGATTAAAATTATTAATATTCTTTATTGTTATGGCACATTATAGTCTTAATTATTTCACTAACCCCCTAAATTTTCCAATTGAAAGTCAAGACTTTCGTTATTATTTATGATAATTCATTACTTAATAGGCGCATGTTCAGTAATAGTTAACATGAACATTAGAAGTTATAAATTGTGACAAATGTGATATACGAGTTTAGCATCCAAATTGAAGGAGCTATCCCAATATCTATTATGTGCCTACAGCATCACTCACTGACTTTAATGACAAAACGCCGCTCGTACGAAATGAGCTCATATTGAAGCGTGAGAAAACGGCCGTCGGCTCAACAGTGACTCGCATACATATGATATATTACCCTAAACGTGCCATTTAGCGCTTACGCGTCGAGTCTTAAGTATAGTGGGGCAAATTAGAAAAAAAAATGTAAACATAACATTGTACGAATTCAATAATTAGATTAAGTTTATAATGAGGGGGTTGGAAGCCGACGGCGACGGCGAGACGAGCGCGGCGGCCGCCCCGTGGCGCCTCGGGCGGGCCCTTTTTGACCCTATTTGTTTTAATTACCAACCAATGATCTTTAGGACAACCCTCGCCTTTTGTGATAGCCGAAAATTGACCCTAATTGGTGGTGAGCCTATTCAGCCGCAAAGAAGGTTGCCGTCGCGCGGAATGAGCAAGGTAAGTAATGATCTAACTTACCGTATTTAAAAAAAAGCTAATGTACGAATATAATATTGTTCAAAACTAGATTATATCAGTAAGGCACAGCCCCTGAGGTGGGAAAATTAGGAGGACTATTATATTATTGTAATTTCTTTTTAATAGTTTAAAATAGTCTTTGTATGTACAACTTATTATATATTCGTACATATGACAAATTTCTTCAACTTTTTTCATTCGCTGATCCTGCTCTTATTTCTTTAAGTTTAGTAAAGAATATAGATATTATAAATACTGATAACTACTATACAATAAAGTTAAGGTATCCGAATTCTTTATGAAAAGAACCAACTTAATACTTTAAAAGAAGCAAAAGAAATCTTACCGATTTAAACTACCGAATGGAATTTATATTATATCTGAGTAACAGTTGGGGAGCTCATTAAAATAGTTGAACTAAATACCGTATATTTATGTTAAAGAATTTTCCAAATCCTTCCTACGACTCGATCGGTATCATTACCGACTTAACCCTCCATGTTTATCGGCTGATGTAAAGGAATTTCTTGGATATTATTACAAATATAAGATTGTACCTGATCGATTACCGAATAATTCGGTGAACGCGTGTAATCACTTCTATCCCGTAGTATAGTTATTATCATGAATGCTGCTATTACATGCACTCCATTATGTTACTCATCCTAGTGTGGAATTTAAGTTAATAGTATGACTCATATGAAACATTTTTGAAATTTACGTGACCTGTTATTCGTCTAGAATTGTAAGTAAAATTTCACAAATATGTGAAAACCTTCTGTCATTTTGATTTTCAATGCTATTTTCTGTTACTGTTGTAATTATATAAACCATTAAACAAAATATTAGTTATATAGGTCTATCTACAGTTTATTTAATAAGACCTAAAGATACATGTGTAAATTTTTCGTAAATTTAAATCACATCTGAGTATAAAAAAACAAGTGAATATTAATTTATTAAAATCTAAAAAAAAAAAAAATTATTCTATTTTAAGCCATACACCTTTTAGGTTAAGCAGGCTACTACAACTACCACTTAAAAATTTTCTACTAATAATATAATTATAAAGTTACTAAATCAAACTATCTGTATGTAATTCATTGTACAACTCCTTTAAAATAAAATGGTTTATCATTAAATCTCGGATCAGCTTCAGTTCAGTCAAAATCCCACGATACTAAAAGTCGGAGGTGAGAACCCACATCTTTAGCCTGAAGCAAACGGTAGATCTACTGAAGCAGCAGATACGTCCGTATATGACCGATCGAAGAAGGTTATGTCAAAACGTCCTAAAGCCACAGATGAGAAAAGTGTGGACCGTAATCGCTATGATACTGAGGTTACGGAATGATATTGTTTTAAAACTTTTTTATGCGCTGATGAGGTTGTAGCAGTGTTTACGATCGTGGATGTGGTGTAAGAGGTCGCACGCAATCCAAGCATTCAAAAGCACGTGGGAAACATGGTATAGAGGCGGGTAGCCCTGCGGCGAACCGCCACAGTTGACGATCGCCGCGATAAATTCCTCCGACATTAGTGTAAGCACAGAGTAGGTTACTTCACTGTTTCCAGATTTATGTGAGATCATGTCTTAACTGCTATCTACTCTCCCATATATACCATTCTCTTCTTCTTCATTTTCATATAAATCAATTTGCCTAAATCTTTATTAAAGCGGATCATTGTATTTCTTATACTTATTAACTGTTACTAAAGTATCCGTTTTTCGATTTCTAGTTACGAGATCAGATAAAAAATTATCATCAAGTTCTACTAGTACAAGTAGTCGAATACGATTAACTTGTAAAGATATTACTCTGTAGACTTTCCAAATTGTTTCTGTTTTGGATCAAGGCAGCCGGAGGGCAAATTCACAAAAAAAAGTAGTGTGCGGGGTCAAATGTCGAACAATTTATTGCCTCCACAGTAAGGCTCAACCGTTTGGCTTTCGGCGTTCTTTGGGAATATCTGCAAACCTCTAATTAGGAGGATTATGAAAATATTCACACAGGTGCGTGGTACGTCCCTAATAAGCATCTTGGCTTGGGGCAAAAGTCGTGAAGGACCTTAGCTTAATGTTTGGGTGTTACTGTTGCAGGTGAATTTCAAGCTTCGACCTCTTTTTTTGGGTCGGTGCAGTATTCTAGGATCGATCTTTCGAATTCATCTGTTATATTTTAAACGAATTTTTCGACATAATGGTTTTCATCAAAATTTG
This sequence comes from Ornithoptera priamus, assembly GCA_029034505.1. Lineage (NCBI taxonomy): Eukaryota > Metazoa > Arthropoda > Insecta > Lepidoptera > Papilionidae > Ornithoptera > Ornithoptera priamus. The sequence continues at coordinate 6,547,380 of JARDWD010000395.1, forward strand.
GAACTAATTAATAATTCAAATTTAAAATAGATAATGTTACGACATTATCCCCTTAATTTTCAATGTTTTAATAAAACTATCCTTGAATTCAAAAATACATACAAATAAAAAAAAACTTAATATTCTATGGTGCATTATTTCTATTGGGAAGATATGAATAGGTCGCTTACTAGGGAGCCGGTAACACGGGCCTTAGTAATGAAACACAGATACAACTTCCAGTTAAATAAAAGTTGTGATTGTTAAGGGCTTAAAAAAATATTAAATCATTATAGAAAACATCTTAAAGTTAGGTTATGTAACGTCGGCACAAAATATATATTTATAAAATAAGGTTGTGAACAAAATATTGAATACAATGTAAATTTGTAGATGTATACCATCCAGAACTAAGTATAAAAAGTAGAATAAGCAACTTAGATATTAAATCTTATAATTATGATCAAAACATCTTAATATTAACATTAAGTAAGGCGGTATAACGCGTGCCCGGTGCATTAAATTTTATCATGCACGAAATTTACCATAAAACGGTAGTTAAGACCACCTATGACAGCAATCAGGCCAGTTTATCTCACTCAAGTATTTCAACATGTGATACCCACAAGTTAATATTTAGATCTTCAACGGATGAACACGGAGGAGAGTTAATCCTCTAATCGTGACTTAAATAGTACTTGTAATAAAACTTTAAGCTGAACAAATTCTTGGATGGTGAATAGTGCTCTCTATCCAAAAACTCGTCTCATAGCCTGAAGACAGCAATGTTGCTGTAGGAGCAAGTGTGGTAGCCAGTCGGGTTTGAGGAAATCTTACTATAAGCCAAACACTACAATAGTAGTAAGGAATATACATAATAATGAGAGAAATAAAGCCCCGTAGAATCAGGGAGAAACAGGAGTGGAAAAAAAAACTCCACAATACATGTCTACGAATCGAACCAGGAACTGCTTGGATTAAGGTAACCTTACAAGATATGGATCAACCAACCATGGTAATGATCAATATGGAACAGGTTTAACGCCGGTGTAGGTTGAGTGAATTATATATACAAAAACAAATAGGTTAAGTTATAATTTCATGTACTTAAATTTCTAGAATTTATCCAGATTATCTTACATATTTCTGTTTAAATTTTTTTTTATTCACGAAACGAAGATTCGAGTAGAACGTTCATCTGATCGTAATATGCCAAAAACAATGTGGCCTTAGTATAATTTGCACTGTACCATATAGTACTTTTTGGTTTAAGACAATAAAGTCACGATACTCAAATATTTCACTAGTTAAGTCATTCTTCAAACAGGAATACTGTAAAGTTTAAGTATCATCATATTTTTTTTCCTTTATCTAAAAACTTTGTAGAAGTTATGCATTATGACTAAACGGTTAATTAGTAGTAATACAATGGAAACAAAAAAGACAACACAGCCATTTAATTATAGGAACAAGATAAGTATCGGTTCCGTTGGATCTTAGTCGAGGTTTTATTTCATCGTAAAATACAATGAAATAACAAAATTGCAACCGTGACTATCGAAGCTTCCATTCATAAAGTGCCACAAAAACTAAAGATCTTCCTCATAATGATAGGTGGTCCCTTCCAATGACCCCATATAAGCAAGGACCGCATGTTTATGAACGTGTAGAACAAGAAATGTTTACTGCGACAAGATTTAGAAATGTCAATAAATTTATGAAATATAAACTTTATCATTATAATGATTACGATGATTTATTATAATAATCGTTCGGAGACAATCCACTCAAGGAGCGTTGGATCGTGTTTTGTGGAATACCTAATAAGAATCGATGGTCGTTCATCGCTGGACATATATATGATACGCCCAGCAGTGTCTATCGGTCGAGGAGATGATAATGATTAAAAGTTTTATGATATTATTAGTTACGGGAAGTCCCCGTTGTCAGAGACCATCCTAATATCACTGCAGCGCCTGTTTCTGTCCTCAAACTGTATGTATGTATTACTGTGTTCCAGTCGAAAAGGAGCTATAGCCAGTAAAATTACTAGGGCAAAGATAATATAACACAATGTGTTGCTGTATTATACTGTCTTAAGCAGCGATGTTATGACGAGAAGTACAACTTATTGTCTAATAAAAAAAAAGATATCTTACTATTTTCCTTACTACTAATAGCGGATGATATTTTTGAAATTCTAGTAAAACTTTTCAAGTGTTTCAACTGTTATAAATTTTAATATAAATAATAATAAAATCGTTTATTAATTGTCCTCTCCATGTCTTTTAAATTTTACTCATTTTCGTCCTCTATATCCGATTTGTTACTGAAATGATGGCATAATAACTGGGTGTGGGCTTTTGGTTTGATTAGTTTGCGGTTGCACTTGGTGGTCAAGGGAGCCGATCGAAGCGAAGTGGCGCCAATAAATTACTTATTGCTCACCACTAGTTTTATTTGAACGGAACTAAATATTCTTTTTATCTCTACATCACTACTGGATTCGATATCTTTACAATATTCTATTCCTAAGTAAAAAATATTTTCAAGACCAATGAACTAAACTTACGTTAGATGTTTGTTCCATCATTGCATAGTCTATTTCCTCCGCTTAAGAGTAATATGCAAATATTACTGTGTACCGGTTTTAAGGGCTTTGTGGCTAGTAAAATTTACTGGGTAAGGATACTTAACAATTGGTACGCGAGTTTGAAAACAAGAACAGCAGACTCCACATGTGACCGCGGGTCAAACCAGGTAAAGGCAATCCAATGATCCACGAAAGTAATAAGAGAGAAGAATAATAATAATATATTTATAAATTTACTCTCCACCACACTCTTTAAACTCTATCCATTATTTTGAGTATTAAACCTAAAATATATTCAAAATTTCATACGCCTTTGTAATTCCCTTAGCAACCAAGCAGCCATTGTTACAACTAACTATAATGAAACATCAGCGAAATCACCGTTTCCTCATTTGATGTCATGAAACTAGTGACCAATCATTATCTGCTGCTGATTTAGAATCAAATCACAACAAAATAACAATGATCTATTTCCTTATGCTACGAATGGAACTATTATAACCACATTTGGCTTCAAAACGTTGCATTTAATAACTGATGCTGAAGCCGCTGCTCGATTTTGATCCTTTATAATTATACGTCTTTGCGTTGTGAAATCGTTGTTCAAGGTTTACCTGGTTTTACTCGGAAGGCTTGCGGTTACCAGTGGGTTTCGTCCAGGAACTGATTAAGAGGTTCCTTATGTATCTATTGTTATTTTTTGTTTAATTACTTTCATTTAACTAGCATTAATACAACAGTTTCTTATGATATGATTAATGCGTGACAATAAGCTTAACATGGAATAAGAAAGAGATAGAGGTGGACAAAGAATAAAGTGTGTTCACGTGGAATGTACAGGGACTCTTATGTGAAATGAATTTGAAATGAAGCTTACTTCTAACCTTTTTTTATTTATTTAATCGATGAGTCGGCCGGATGTTTACCTTATGGTAAGTGATACGCCTGTCCATGACCACGTGGCGTTAGTTAGGATGATATACACTGTACTGCATCACGCTCGTCAACTGAAACATAAGATGTTGAGTCGCGTAATTCTTTTGATTCAGATGAAATGAGGATATAACGGTAATATTATATAAACAAACATAATAAAAAAATTTATTTCTTTGCACAGCTATATAAATTACATAAAAAAAATTGTACAGAAACGATAACATCATAACACACCATAATATAATTAAGTAGTATTCAATTAAGTTGCTTATAATAAGTAAAATTAAGTTAAATTCTAATGATCACGTTCAAATCATATACTTTTTTTGATTACCTAAAAACTATTTAATAAGACACCCTTTCAGTTTTAAATGTTATAACTTTTTCTATGTTAGCTTGTTTATTTAAATACATGGACATGAAAATGTCGCTGTTAATGCATTTTAAACTTTGTTATTATAGTAATAAGGTATTATATTACTTAACATTTATTGTTTTGTTTAGTTATTAAGGGCAATTTTAATCTAACCGCCATCATGTCAGTCTACGGTTGCAGTTTGACGTGAGGTGTACCGAAATCGGACCCTAGAAATTTCTTTTAAAAAATTCCGTTAAATATTACTTTTAATAAGCCGTATGATTATATATATTTACTGGTGATAGGTCTCTGTTGCCGGAGACCTAGATCAAGACTAGGTAGGTACCACTGCAGCTTCTATTGCAGCCGCCAAACAGTACTGTAGAAACATTACTATGTTTCGGATTGGAGGGCGCTGTAGCTAATGTAATTACAGACTATATTATTCTTATTATCGCCACGTTATTATGAGTAAGCGTAACTCATCATCAGATGAACGTCCTGTTCGTCTCGTAAAAAAATAGCCTTTGTAAAGACTGTACTAGAAGGAAAAATATATCACACTATCTAGCGCCTCGTTATCATGAGATGGCGTATCACATACCATCAGGTGAAGGTCGAGCTCGTCTGGTCGCTTCATCATATAACAAAATTTATGTTACTTTGTAATAAATTATGGGTAAATCTTGAAAATAAATGTGTAGTTATTTGTGTCATAGTTTCCTTAAACATTTCTATCCCTAAAACAAAGTATTTCGATGATTATAACACTTAGGTAACATATAGGCATATAGGATACAACTTCTGTTTAAATTACATTAAAAACTATTTATCATAGGCTATCATGAAATTGTCCAGAGAAGAGTAAAGACAAAACCTTAAAAAAAATTATTTATATCAGTAGAGTAAAATAAGTTTAATTACTATCTCTACTATTATATAAACAAAGTAACGTGTTGTTTATCAAGGTAATATTATTGGGGGTATTTGCTTTTTCTTTATTCACTTAAGCGGCAGGACGAGCAGTAACTTCACCTGATGTTAAGTGATACGCCTACCTATAACCACATGACGGTAGTTAGGATAATATATACTTCACTATATTGCGCCCGCCGCCTGAGACATAATATATTGAAACTCGTTACCCCAGTATTGACATTAGATACAGCACTCTTCAAATCGAAACACAGTAATGTCTGCTCTCTACTGTTGGGCGGCAGACAGGCGCTGCGGTGGTACTCATGTAGATAGTCTCCGGTAACAGAGATTTATCACCAGTAAATATTATTTTTATTATAGGTTTTCTTTTGCACCTATAGTAACAACACCTTAAACAAAATAAACATTCAAAGAGATTTAGGGGATGTTCATAACGGGAAGTGGCCCGGGGTGCGACGGTTAGCTGTAAGACGGAAATATTTCTTACAAATTTCAAATCTAATTCTATATTACGGCCAGCAAAGCGGACGGGGAACAGCTAGTATAATATAATATAGAAAAAAAATCAAGTGTTTAATATAAAAAAAAAATTTGGTACTGTCGCCACATAAAACGTAAATGATTTTACTTTTTGTTTTTTTTTATGTCACTTTTGCTTTTACGAGCTGACGTGGTGTAACATTTCATCGCCCCTACGGTGGGTGCGCCTCTAAACATCTAATTGGTCAAAATGGAACCTATTATATTCCTTGATATGTGATGATTGACAGCTGCCAATCGGTGTTGCGTGAGTGAGGGTCCAGGTGGCGCGTGCCTAGTGGAGTATTTATGGGTTCCGATATATTGATTTTTATTTTTAATAGATCCTTTTATTACGAAAATGAAGTAACTGTTAATGTTTTCGATGAAGTTTCGAAGGACATCGTAGTTACAACACGTGCGAGAGTGGACTGGAACCACATTCGCGGATAAACTTTTCCTCAACTATTTTCATAGTTAACAGCTAACCTTCAGGCATGAAGAGATATGAAAAGAAGAAGAATTTTTTCGACTAACATTTTCGTCGGATATAGAAACCACCACAAGTCCAAGTTATAATCCATGTTAGAACTAGAAGGGATAAAAATCACCTCGTCATAATAGCATTCTCATATTCCGACATTCATACATAACGAAAGCACGACTCAGACAGGAAGACAGGATTCATTATCTTCGACCACAACATAAATAAGAAACGTAGACTAAAGTAGAGTATAAAATTTCAACATCATCACGCTTCTGACAGTGCTCAAAATAAAAATAACTTTGTTAATAAAACGCATCTAAATTTTATAACAACAATCATCAAAACAAATCGTTACACAAAAGGTGGACCATAAATCTTCATCACAAACATTGATATTAACCTCAATCTCGCCTTCTAAGTAGTAATAAATCTCCAAATAATACCGCAATGTTTTATTCTTGTTGTGTGCTACTTCAGGTGATCGTTACGTTACATTCTGCCAAAGGGCGAAGGCAATCTTCATTAAACGAGATCTTTTTTTTTCTTCCATAGAGTAATCGAATAGAAAATCGAAGTGAGAGAGAAGATTATTTAATATGGTGATTTGATAATGCCTTTGCCAAATATGATCTTATATACGCCCTTGAAAAATATGCAAACGTGATATATAGGTTACTATAAAGTACTCAATTTTGATAAGGACTAGTCAGTATAAATGCCAAAGCCATAGGTCGAGGTAATAAGGATATGGATATTATGGCAGGTTAGACCCTCAATCCGGATTCGATAATTCTTGCAAATATTCTTCGTCTTATGAAACAGGATTTAAATTACCACATACTGATTATACGAAGAAAAAAATTATAGAAGTCTAATTATCTTTTCATAATCTTGATGTAATCATTTTAAAGACAAAAAAAATATCTTGCGAATATATAACATCCTTATCAGCTAACAGACGCCTTCTATCCATCTTCCGCTGCTCGTATTCAGAAGTTTCTAGCGACTGTCACCAGATCGTCGGTCCACTGTGAGGCTGTTCTTAGCACCACATCTGAGTGTTCATATATATATAACATAATGGGTAAAATAAAATTTACATTATGTCATAACTATCAAGTTATATTAATCAGAAAATTAATAACAAGCAGGAAGCTGCCTAGTGGGGGTCCAAATGAATAACGAGATATTACAAATTTAATACATGCTAATTAATATAGCAAGATTTTATATTAGGTGACTTAACAGTGTACAAGTTTATCGTAATCAAATAAAGCTTCTGTTATAATTAAATGAATTGATTCAAATCGCTTCCATTACTGTCAATAAATCAACGATATTCAATCGTAAATCAAAGGTGCGTCAGTGCGCAATCGCGGCGCGAGACAGACTCAACCACTTGAGATATGGCCGGGACTCCTCTAAATTTAACTTTAATCCACCCTGAATCGATTTTAATTGGAACAAAACGAGCTATTCGAGCGTCGGACGATTATCGGAATCATTCGGACGGAATAGTCAGTGGGAAATTTCGGCATTTCGTGCGATTTCGTCAGCGATTAGAGCTCGGCCCGTTGCAATTTCCATTGACTGGCAAATTGCTGAATACCTACGTTTGGCAATATCAAATTGTACCATCTGTCAAAGCGTTGCACACCGTTTCAGGTGTGTTATCAGAGTCGATTTAGAATAATAGCGCTATTAGGTACAACAATTTATTGGTATAAGCGTTTTGATAACGCTTTTATTTTAAGTATTTCTTGCTATTCCACAAGGGCATCCACAAAAATTGGATACACTTCTTTTTGTGCTGTCGGTACACATTCGAACATCCTACTACCTTCAATGTTGTCGCTATCTATATTTAACTGTATCTATATAGATCATGGGAAGATTGTATGAGATAAATTGCTGACATAGAATGGATTCAAAAAAGCTCAGGAAGGAGGCATATGAAAAGCTTTAAAGGAAGTCTTTCCAAAAACAATTTATATGATAATTTCATTGATTAGTTTATCTATAGATGATATCTGGATGATATCTGGATTTGGGTTCGTCTGACTAAGCATTAAATAAATAAATACAATATAGATAATAATATATATTTATATAAGTACTAAGGATATTTTCATTTAAAAATGTTTCAGTTGTATTTACTTTGTGAATGTTACATTTGGTTAAGTGTATTTTATGATTATCTTGCATAATACACCATAGAAATACATAGCAATTGAAATCTTATAAATCGGAGAGACAAAAAGGTTGTGACAATTTTAAAAAAAGTTATGAAAAATAGTTTTAATACTGTCCAAGTTCATAGTCAAATAAGTTAAACCAAATAATGCATCAATTGTAACATAATTTTTGTGAAAACTTTTACCAAGTACTTATTTCGAGCTATACTTTAAGCCATATACTTAAATAGCAATTTCTAAAAAATTATATTAACTTCATAAAACTTATTATAGTAAAATAAAATACTATTAATGATTGTGAAGTCTATTCCAAGTATAAAGAACATCAGGTTAGGTCTATATCTGACAGCATCTGTCGCCTGGTGATGATGATATTTCTAGAATACACGTCATACATAAAAATCGATATTGCATAATTGTTAATACAAAATCGATAACTTCTAAGGCGAATGAAGAAAGAACATCTATGAGAGTATTAACGTCGTAAGACCTGTAGCGACATCCTGTTTCTAAAAAGGACACATTGAAGTACAGGCAATGCGTACTAGATGGCGTTTTTGTCCTTACAAGTCCTAAATATGTAATTAAGTAATTTTCTCTTGGTTAAGTTGTTATTAAACACTTGTCAGGCAATCAATATGTTGTATATTAGAAGGTAACAAATAATTAATAACAATAAGCTATATTATATAGTATTTATGGAATCAAAATAGTATACAAATTGATTATTATAACAAAATCTAAAATATTTATATATGATTGTTAAATACAACAAAAATACGATATTTATTCATATTCATTGATCTCATATTTAAAAATAATTATTTTTCTTTAGATACATTGTTTCTTTTGTTACCATAATCATAACTCGCCTCTAAAATCTTTCTCTTCTAACATCCTGTTTGTTTGTCTGACTGATTTAAGAGACGGGTACAATCGTCTTCAAGGTTGCACAGACTTTTTTTTATCGCTGTACGAAACTACGAGATGAGCGGGACGTTCACATGATGGTATGCGTTACACACTTGCCCATAACAATATGGCGCTAGTTAGGATGTTGAACACAGCGCCTTTAAACTTCTTCAAACTGGAACGCAGTATGTTTGCATATTACAGTTTGATGGCAGAAATAGAAGCTGTAGTGGTACCGACCTAGACAGTCTCCGACAAAAGATCTACCACCAGCAAATACTTAAACGAACAAAAAATATTTGCTATAGTTTGTCGTTTGTTTTGTACATTATGAATGTGTGCGAATCCTCCTAAAGGCCGGCTAAGTTAGAAAAAAAATATATATAATATATAATAATCTCTGGTGGTAGATCTTTGATGCCGGTGATAGTGTATATAGCTATCACCTCAGGCACTATTTCTACAGCTAAATACTGTGTTTCAGTTTGAAATGCGCTGTAGCTCGTGAAATTATTGGATTAACGGAAATTATTGGTTTTCCTCTAAATTCTTCAAATAACTTCAAACTAAAAACCAATATTCCGAAGCTAATATCTTTGATTCACTAATGATTTAAGAAAATAAATCAAAGCCTTCTTTTGACTCGATATCCGTGTAATGTTTTAAAATAGAAATTTAGACCTTCCTCAAAACTGTTCAATCAGACCTCGCCCCGTAATTATAATTAATTCCCTCGGTAACATTATCATTATAATAATTGTGCCTGTATCGCACGATCTGTGACGGCACACGCCCATGGGGCAACTCTCTAACGGCCGACCGGACACGCCAACAACAAACGCCGGTACAGTTAATCTAACGTGGCCAAGCTCTGTTTAACATGCTAAAATTGGTGTCAATACTAATTCTATAATATACACTTAACAACAACCCTTTCTTTAATACTTTGTTTTATTTCAATAATAAACATTTTGTTAGGTACTTATATTTCTTTAGGTGAATGCACTACAACCTCTCCATTACCCTCTCCTTTAACTCCTGTTCAGTTTTTACCAGCTAAATTATCCTTTAATCTTTTCTACTTCTATATTATATAAGTTTAACTTGTCATAAAATTAAAACTTCCGTTTTATAATATACAATTTTTAAAGACAAAAATAAAAAGATTTTGTGATAGATGGATCACAATTTTCATAGGTGGCAGTCCATTGCCTGCACTGAAATGTAGATTCATATTACAGTTGAAATTAAAAAGATAGTGGTAGGTCTCTCTGTCGGAAATGAGTAATGAAAGCTAGCTTTAGTATTACAATTGTGGATTTATTAAGATCTCAAGCATCGGTCAGTTTGTGAATGGGTATTTCTGAAATACTAAATAAATGTTTCAGACCAAAGTCTGCGAACAAGCAAACTATATATAAATATGTTATCAACATAACTATAGCTTGAATAACTTATAGGTTATTTTAAAGCCCGCTGTTCAATCGATATTTCGTCCTTCATTTAGTGGTAGTAGGTCTCTGCTGCCAAAGATAGTCTATTTCCACCGCTATTTTTACCGTCAGAGTGTGCAAACATTAACTTGTTCCTGTTAGAAGGGCCCTGTAGTTAGTGAAATTAATGGAGTAAGTTTTAGCGACGAACACAGCATGGTGCTGTGTACATCATTCTATCTAGCGCCACATTATTATGGGCAGGAGTATCATCTACCATGAAATGAACTTCTCGCCAATGTCATCGTTTTGTAGAATGAAATGTAGTCTCGTTTAACCCTTGCTGCGAAAGAAATAACATATGCCTATGTCTCTATAAAGATAGAGAGAACCAGCAGAACATTAACGATTACTCGGATCGGAGGGTTTACTGTTTGAAAGATGGTACAGTGTAATACAGAGGGGTTACATATAGTTTGTCTATGTAACAACTTTTCGTAAGTAACGATAAGCAGGGCACGTAGCACGATGGTAGGTCTGACGGGTGTAGCTGTTAGGTTAGTCAAGTCCACGACTGATGGCTTTGTACTTGTAGATATAGATTAGCTGGTTAAGGATGTTGGTAGCAAAGGACTGATCAGTGCAGAGATCTTTGAGGAAGATTTATGTCCAATAATGGATTTCCTTCAGGTTAGTATAAGCATTGTTGATGAAGAATAATACTCAGGGTATTATCATCGATGAAGTGTCATCTCTTAAAGCACCTCTAAAGAAATCTGGTACTAAATTGTTTTCGGTGAAACTGGTTTCTCCTGGATAACAAGAAAGCGCAATTCGATGCTAGGACCTTATGTAATACAGGAATAAAGAAAAATATCGATGAAGAACAGTATGGATACCAACAAGTTAAAAACAGCTAGGTCACTTGCACATTTGTCTTTCATTAACCAGAACTTGGCTCACATGGTGGCTGACTTAGCTACTCCCATCTGAGAGGAGGTCCGAAGTCCTGTGAGAACAATGAATGACGTAGATTTTCTCTTCGGTTTTTCTTGTTAATGATCGAACAGCATCATATATTATCAATGATAACATGAACTTTCGGTTCCTTTATGCAAAGAATGAATATCGTCGATCCGCAGTTATGCTCCTCATCTTAACTAAGAGCTCATCAGTTTCCGATTAACAGTATTAGATTTCTGTTCGATAAACATAAACCATTTGCATAAATTTCATTAGCGCGATTCAGGACCTCACTCGTCGACTCATTGATTGTATTAATTTATCAATCACTATGCTTTATAACGAAATTAATTAATTACAAGTGTTAATTTACAGCTTTATTAACTTATTTCCGTAATAAAACAACTACACATTTTTTTTTATTTTAATGATTATATTTATTTTTACTGAGAATAAAACAAAAAAATAAATTTTAAACATACTGTTTTATTTCTTTTTTATATTTAGCCTCCTGTTTACATCTATTATCTATTATATATATACATATTTACATTAGTTTAATTAAATTAAGTTCTACTTAATGTAACAGTATTATTAACGTTTCTTTGTTACCATACATTAAGGTAAACTTTATTTAATAGACAACATAATTTAATAATTACTTAAATATAAAGGTAAATTATAATTCCTCCATTACCTAGACGTCATAGCCTCAAGTTTTGGGAATAGAAGAACTTAATGCATAGGTAATACTTTTTGGTAACTACAGTTAACCGTAACTTAGGCCTATTTGAGAAACTATCACAATAAATAAATATCTAAGAAACATAACAACAATAAACAATAATTTCAGTCTTTTTTTATAGTTGAAAGAAGATCAAAGTAGTATGAGCTAAACAAACAATGTTACAGGTATCTATCTGTAGACAAATGAAGAAAAGGTTAGATTATAAAGGAAATAAATATTTAGACGTGTTATTAAAAAAAAAAATTGTTAAAGTATTTGAGATAAGTCTTTGGCTAGCTAAAAAGGTACTGAAACGGAATGCCTTAGATATTTATAGTATTATTAAGTACTAAGGCGCCGCTATTTACTTTCATAGCGTTTTTCAACTGGGTATGTCCATTCAAACGTCTGTATGCATCCACAGCTTCAAACCTGATTTCAAAGTCAACTAATTCACTTTGGACTAAACCTAAATAATATTTAATACTTTAGTTAACGTTTCATTATGTCTTCTATTGAAAAGCCCAACGGCCGCTTAGGACTCTCGACCGGTGACTGAGGGTTTACTTGAGCAGAATGCGATTGATAAGCTTGTACCGGGGATGGGGAGGCTTTGTGTGAAAGGTCCAATAGTGGACTTTCTGCGACTTGACTCGTCGATGAAACTTCCTGACATCCATCCAAATGATCCAAATGATGTTTGCTCGCTTCGCTGTGCGTAAGTAAATGGGTCTTCAAATTCGATCTTTGGTTGAAACTTTTACTGCACACCGGGCATTTATGTGGAGATTCTTCCATATGTAAAATTTTATGCACGGCCAAAGTCCTAGATTGGCAGAATCCTTTACCGCATTCGGTGCATTTGAAGGGTTTCTCTTTCGAATGAATATACCTGGAAGAACAGAGGTTAAAAATAAAATCCTGTTTCACTTTCACTAGAAGAGTATGTCGAAAGATATAAAACAAATATGTTTGCTTTAATGGGCGTGAAGTTACAATGTGTGTTTCGAATGGAATTAAGGCATTTCCACATTAAACACATTAGGCTGTGGATATAATTTGAAAGGAAAAAAAATGAGTGTGTCTCGTAAAAGCGAAGAAATATAACGTGTAATTTGTTCGACGACGGAGCAGGACAGATACGGCGATCGTAAAGAGCTGAACCGGTCGGGCGAGGGCGCGTGCGCCGGCGCGACCTCACAAAAAGTTTTTACACTTTTGTTTTTTATACTGTCTTATCGGCAACAAAGCCGTAGTGAAGCAAACCCTAAATCACGCAGTTGGTATTAGAGAAAGGAAATAAATTAAATGTGAAGTACTTAAGATAATAATTGATAACCGCCATCAGAGAAAAAAATAATAAACCTTTAACCTTTCAAAGAACAAATCTTAAATTATGTTTAATACCATACTACTATTATTTCTTTTTTTTGCATATAAATATTATAGGAACTTACCTATGATCTCTTAGATGGTCTTGTCTTCTGAATGCTTTCCCACATATGTCACAGGAATAAGGTCTTTCATCAGTATGTGTCCTTTCGTGAATCAACAAATTGTACGACTTCGTGAATTGACGGTTGCAGTATTTGCAGATGAACTGCTTCTTAGGCCTCGCGCCGGGTACACCAGGCGCTCGCAGCGGAGGCGGATTTCTACCGGGTAACCTATGCGCCATAGCTCCTGGATATCTCAAAGAGTGGTGATATAGCGCGGCGTTCCTTATCCATTGATTGACGAGCATAGCGTGGTATGGAGCTGATGGAGGTAATGTCGCAACTTGAGCTTGCATGTACGCTGACATCGGATGCGAATAGTTCTGTGCCGCTTTCTCATAAGGATACGGCGTCTGCATGGTCGGTCGCGGGTACGTCGAATATGTTTGGGATGTTGGCGACCAAGCTGGCTGATGCCGGGATATGACAACAGCTGGAGGCGTGTCGTCGGTGGGTGTATGCGGCGGCGTCGGCAGAGGTGGTGACGGCCGCTCAAGCTTCACCAGAGCTTCGATTGGGAAATCTGGCGGATAGCCTGCAAATAAATGCTAGACTTAAAAACAAAGAACTAACCGCAGGGAAAGCTACGCATATCTCATCAATTGTAAAACTAATTAAAGCAAACCGCAAGTAATATATTAAAAATTAATTAATAATACACATTAACAAAACTAATAAAAGAAATACTTTAATGTTTCTACCATAGCATAGTTAAATTAACGCAATTGATTAAAATATGTTGGGAATGGCAATATTTAACACTTACTCTGATTTCCTGCAATGTGCTCTTCCTCTTCTTCGTCGATGTTAATATCGTCGGAACTATCAACACTGTAAGGCTTATCTTCCATATCCAAAACGGAACAATCCATCGGAACTATACACTAGAGCACTGTACTCGGCACTTTGGTATTAACACTATACCTGTGTCGTCACCCCAAAACCGGTTTGTGAACTGACAACTGGTCGGAGTGAGCGCGCGGAGCGTTATGAGCCTGTGTGCGTTCGTTATCGTGGGCCCGCGCATGCGCGTGGCGCGGAGGGAGTTACATCAAAGGCGCCGCTCCGACCGGCGCTTGTGTCGGCTCCCGAAGAGGCAAAGCGCCGCCCACGAGGCGGGGCCTGCCGAGCACGGCCTTCGAAATCGATCGGTAACAATCGCGAATCGGCTTAAGCACCGCAGCGCTGAGCGTAACAGAGTTCTATAACATACTCGCTTAGTAGTTAAAATAGAACTGTGTCGCAGTCAAACATAAACTGTTATCTCGCTTTAGAGGTGAAATGGTTTAATTTCATGCAAATTTTTGGTGACAGAGCGTCCCCCAGTGAAGCTATTAGGTGAGCGGATTGCTCTCGTAATTGCGTCTCGTAGGCAAGTCTTTATACCGATTTTAATGCCTTTGTTCGGGCTCTCTTTGTAATTTGTCTTCAATTGCTGGGTATGACTGTATATTAACATTATATTCCTTTTTGTATTACGTGAAGACATTATGGTGAAAGCTTATCTTTATAACTCATTATTAATTTTTATCATATCGTGTTAATACGGCTCTCTAAAATGTTTTCGTTAAGACTTCCACAACGTCTTCTTTAACTTTTCTCTTGCACTTAAAGACAATCTAATTACTGTCGAAATTTTTTTGGTAATTATTAAAAATAATTAGGATCTACATTCTCATACTCAGTAAATATTCAGTAAGATTTTTTACTAATATCTTAGTAAGTTAACTCAATAAAATGTATTTAAATAAGCTCAAACTTGGTTACTAAATCAGTATTATGAACTAAATGAATATATTATAATAGGCACACAGTCTAGACGCGATATAGGAGAAAAGACTTAAAAATCACATCATATTATAACTTAAAAAAGTATTTACGTGTTTGAACTTGTCTATGGCGTACCACTGAAATTTTTTTATAATAACGCTTATACATACCTATCACTTTCTTTGTTAAGAGATAAGGATTAAGAGATTTTTAATGAAAGCGAATTCTTTGAAAATATTAAAATTTTTTTTACAAACTAGTCTGGTCTTTACCTGACTTAAAATTCTTTAATTTTTTTTGACCCGAATAATTGAATAAGTTTAAAGGTAAAAATACAAAAGAGGTCAACGAAAAAAACACAAAGAAATTGAAAATCAAGTACCTTGTGATAGCTTCTTAGAAATGTTTTAAATGTAGAAGGTTATTAAACCATTAAAGCATAAGTGGAACATTAAGTTGTAACTTTAAATTATATATTACTTTTTCATTGTATGAAATGTCTGATGAAGAATTCTGTATATAAACAAAATTTGTGTTTATAAGGTACCTAAGGTATAAACGATTAGCTAATTATCACAGGAATTATCTAATTGTAATACGAATGTATCATTGTTGCACAAATCATTAATTACAAATATTCTCATTATTTCCATATAAAGTTAACAGTAGTCAAGTTAATAAGTAATAATCTTTAGTTGGAATGCATTTGTAATTAATAACTAATAATTAATAATAGCTGTTAGTGATATTAAAACTATGACCAAGGTAACGATTATTAATGATGCTAAAAATAGCTGATTCTCAAAGTGGGTGGTTGAAATGATAAATTTGAACGCAAAGGAAACTTCAGCACTCAGAGAACTTGTAACTAACGTTTAGTTGTAAGTTTTCGCTTAACCAAAAAAAAAACTTGCTAACATTTGTGCCGGGTGTGTTGCGATAAGCCCACCCCTCGCTTACTCAAAATGCCGTAAGTATTATATGGCTAGCGTTTAATATCTCTACCCCAATTGGGAGAGAAGATGCATGGGGAGTTACTCATCGAAAAGGTGGTGTTCAGTGGAATCACTTTAATACCTTTTTACTATACATTAATACTTTATACGTCGTCTACATTAACTTAGCTAAGTGAAACATATGATAAATCTGTTTCCGTGCTACAGTCATTGTACAAACTGGAAACTCATTGCAGTTCCAAGTAAATATATGGACTTTTAACATGACCATAATTTTGAGTATGAGGCAAGGTTAAATATAGATTACACGAGCTTAAAGTTTATCAAATATTGCCTAGAAATATGTAACAGCAAATAATAGAATTAAGAGCATTTAAATATAACTTTACATATTTAAACAATAGTATTGTAAGCAACGATAGATTATTAGACGGCATAAGTAATAGCATATATATAAATAATGTTAGAACAATCGTTAGTAGTGTAAAGTATTAATGATTTATAAACAGTGTAATAAACTAATAAGCAAAATAAAATCCTACATAATAATATCAGGAAAAAATTGGGAGAAATGTAATTTGTTAGGTTCAACCAGCATCTTAGAATTTTTCCCATAAATCATATATATATTTTTAATGAATAATAGTTTTAATAGTAAACATATACTTATTTAGTAAGATAACATATAAAAGTCGGATTAAGTTAAAAGGGTATTTATCCAAACTACGATTTTCTTCATAGAAGATCAAAAATTATGAAAGATAGTGCAAAAGCAATTGTTATTATTTTTGTTAGAAGGCTAATATAATAATAATTTGATCGGAAGAATATCTTTTTTTCATATGCAGCTTAATTGTAAAAATATCACAGAGTTAAAAGCTTAACGTAAAAGTAATGTAAAAAGCCCTAATAAGGTTCCCACTGTTGGGACATCGAGCCTACAAGGAGTCAAGACGGTTTTTTCATCTAGCTGGGTTTGGTGGATAATACACGTTTTCGAAAATATAATCGGAATAAGTCGGTTTGCTTGCGATGTTTTGTTTCACCGGAAGCTCAAGTTTAGGGAGCTCAGCTTTCAAGCTTATCAAAATGCTTAATAAGCGAACAAGCATTTATAATATACTTGGTAGTGTTTTTTTTTTTTTTTTTTTTTTTTTGTTTCGTGGGGGAAATCTTCGAAAGATACCCTGTTTCTGGGGGGAAATCAGGGTTATGTGAGATTTTTACTCACTAAAACCCCCTCGCTGCTCTGCATCAGTGCATTCGGAGAGGCTCCGGGATCTCGTATAGAACGCACCGGTGCCCCTCTACACTTTGTGTTAACACATCTCTGAGGAGAGGCTTAACCCTCCTAGGCTGTCCCACACAGATTCGCATGTTGAGCGATAAGGGCCCCCTCCCTTAAGGCCCGCGAAACTCCCAGGCCCTTTTAGTCGCCTTCTACGACAGGCAGGGCTTACCTTAGTCCTATTCTCACTAGCCCGAGACTATAGGGCTGGTACCCAATACCCTACCGTCGGTTATAAACTTGTACACGGAAAGATGAATCCGGATGTCGTAAAAATAAATTACAAAAAAGTATTTTTCTATCACGGACTACTAAGGATAGGACTAAGGTAAGACCTGCCGAAGAAGGGGACTGAATAGGATTTCCAGGTCGTAGGCTTTGAAGGTGGCGGCCCTCATTGTCTAGTAAGCGATACCTGGGGTGGACGACAAATATGAGGTGATCATGCATTTGTCGCAGTAAAGCGTGGGTTAAATCCTTTATCATGTCCTGCTTAGACGTAGTGCATAGAGGAACCGGTGCGTTCCGTAGAAAGTCTGAGGATGACTACCGAAGAGTTTTTAGCGGGATTAAATCCCACATAACCTTGTTTTTGTTTTCCTCCCAGAAGCAAATCTTTAGATTTCCTCGGTTAACAAAAAAATAAATACACACTTGGCGATCACAGCTTCCAAGATTATCAAAATGCTTAATAATTGAGCAAGAATAACTATATTAAAACCACTTGGTTTTAAAGTAAATATATGGTTGGCATTGAAGCATTCGACACAATGGTCATTCATAACAATTGTATAAACACAGTGTGTGACGTGCGCCAGCGGCGGTGGTGCGTTTGTAATGCGCGCGCGCAAACATCGGTCAGGTAAGCGAGGACAAGCGACACGCGTCGGCGCCCTTTGTGCCGCGATCAAAGCCGCCGCCGCGGACACCGCCCGCGCGGCCACACCGCCCCATCACCCGCCGACCAGCCAACCCCAACCCACGCGAAACTACTCTCTAATTCATTTCATCACAGGTCACAGTTACATGTGCGCAATTGCACTTGTTGCGTTCATTGTCAAAAGTTTGCACACGTCCGTGCCTGCCACTAGACACCTTATTAAGAGTATAGAAGTTAACTCGTTGATTGAGGTATGATTGTGTTAACAAATCTGTCTCCGAAGAGTTTAAATACCTGACCATTATCGTAATGAGAAACTTTATTGTTTATGTAATATAATAATCAACCGACATCAAATAAAAGAACGGTATGTAACTCGCTGGCCTAACGGTTAGAGCGTGCGGCCTTCATTCCGAAGGTCGCGGGTTCGAATCACGTCACGCACCGATGACTTTAATATCCAAGTTACGTACACTTGTGAACTTTAGTTACAACAGCAATACATCGTGAGGAAACCAGCCAGAAAATATGACTTAGATATTATTCTAAGGTGTGTGTGAAGTCACCAATCCGCGGTGGACCCGCGTGGTAACTATGACCTCATCGCCCTCATATTGAGGGTAGGCCTGTACCCTAACAGTGGGGACGTAAATAAGCTGTTGAAATAAAAGTCTTTTTTTTTTACTTACACCGCTTTGATTGAAAACGTATTAAGGCGAACCATCTTGACGTTTTCTTTTTTATTTCACAAAGCCATGGTATAGGCAATACCTTTAACTGATGGTAAGTGATACGCTTGTCCACAATAACGTGGCGCTAGTGAGGATGATGTACATAGTACAAATAATGTTCGGCGCATTGAAAGATGTTTCATCTCAATACTCCAGTAATTCCATGATCTACAAACGTCCTTCAAACCCAACACAGTAATATATGCACACTGCTGTGGCGGCAGAAATAGTCGCCGCAATACTACCCAAGACGGTCTCCAGCAACAGACCTACCACCAGTAATTAAATAAAAAGGATTCTTTTTCCAAAGCAGGATTATATTCCATTGCCCATTAAGGATATATAATATTTTTCTAGTAAGTTTCTGTTTCCGGAGACTGTATGATCAACTAGTTTTTATCGCTTGACAGTAAAGTGCAAATATGACTGTGTTCTCATTATAAAAGTGCTATAACAAATGAAATGTTTTGGGATAACGAGACTTCATTTCCCAAAAGCGATGATCATAACGTGATGCTGTGTATATCATTCTAATTAGCAATACACTGTCATGAACAGTCGTACCACATAATTAACCTAATGTTCATCTCGTGGAATATTTTTTTTTTTATTATTTTATTCATGTAGCATTTTCACAATCGATACATAGTAATGTATACACATTATATTTGTTTGGTGTTATATTGCATTGAGATGAAACTTACCCGCACTGTGAAGACAGTGATCTCTTGTGAATCATTTTTAAAATCTAATGGTTAGTCCTAAGCAGTATAATAAAGTTGCCAAATCTTTTCCAGCATCACCACTACTCTACCATCGTATACAGAAACTTTAAGTGCACCAATTTATCTCTCTCTAGTTTTCGTTCTTTCTAATTTCATTCAACAAAAAAAGAACAGAGAGGGAGATTAATTGATAGACAATCAATCGTTCCGCCTCTCTGATTTCTACTTCCCTAGTGTATTCATCTCATTTTATTATGAATTAATTAGAACAGAAATTTATACTTCTGTCGCGTGTCAACTAACAGAATACTACTATAACAGATTTTGCTAGAGAATACGTTTTCCGTTTTATTAACTGAAAATCCCAAACCTTCGGACAGAAATATTCTATTTGTCCATATCATCATCAGTCGATAGCCGTCTGCTGAGCATAGGCTTCTCCCAAAGATCTTCACATCGATCGGTCGCGCGTTGCTCGCATCCATTGGTGGTTGTCCATATACGAGCAGCAAATGAATCGTGATCTAACTCTGACCTATAATGAATAAGCACAATATATATATATATCTGAATGTACTGAAAAATCAGTACAACTTTCTTTCATCGGCGGTGCCATTGTCGGCTACTTTAAAAGGAGAGATAATTAAAAGTGGAACTGGTTTTCAAATGAACACGATAAAATTATTCGGTACAATCTAGAATAAAGTAAAGCCTAAGCGATTGTCCTAAAAATTATCAGAGGTATCGAGCCTAAACTCAATGCGTTATTTGTTTCATAAGTATCCAAATAAATAAATAATGTATGTCAAAAAATGTAAATTTTTTTTTTGTTCCACAAAACCATGGGTTAAGGAAAACGTTCACCTGATGGTAAGTTACACGCCTGACCATAACAATGTGGCGCTAGTTGTAATGGTATAACCAGTATCATATTGGGGGTGTAAGGGGTCCCGCACAATAACTCACGGGATCCAGACCAACCTCACCTGCTTGCAGTGCACCCTGCTAATCAACAATAGTGGTTTTATCTCCCCCCAACCCGCATGGGACCCGCGTGGTGGGATATGGCCCAAGTGCCCTATATGAAACCCTACAAACGACGGCCCCTGGTACGCGGTGATGCGGTCGGCAGAGGACCGGTCGATGTGGGGATGTTTGGGGGAGGCTTATGTCCAGCAGTTGATGTTTATCGGCTGGTGGTGGTGGTATCATATAGTGCTCGTCGCCTTGAGATATAAGATGTTAAATCTCGTTAACCTTATAACTTCACTACTGTTTGGCAGTAGAAATAGGAGTTGCGATGGTAAGGTATAGATAAGCGGTAGCTGGGACAGGTTCCTACTACCAGTAACAGAGTCTACCATCAGTGTAGTCTACTTGCTGAATTCTGAAATACTAAAATCATTGTTATATCTTCGGTAGTGAATCAAAATCGGTGCAAGTGAGAAATTGCCTTTTTTAATATATATATATCTATTATGTCTATATATATATTATGTATTATATATATACATATAACACTAGTTAAATTTTATTTATTTTTAAAGATATACACTGGTGATAGGCCCGGTTCCGGTCGGAGGGGCGCTGTAGCTAGTAAAACACTGGGATAATCAGACTTGAAATCTTACGTCTGAAGGCGACAAGCACATCGTGGTACTGTGTACACTTTTTTTTCTTTTCGGATGAAAAATCTCCGAAAATATACTTTGTCTTTTGGGGTGAAGCCAGAGTTATGCGAAGATTTTAACCCACTAATAATCACTCGGTGGTCACCTTCAGTATCTAGAGGATCCCTGTTCGGAACACAACCACAGCCTCTCTAATGCTATGCTGGGATAGTCCCGGGTCTGTTTTATGCAATCCCAACGAGTTTCGCAACGGAATCTGTATAATATTCCAATTATCGCCACATTAAGAGCAAACGTATCACTTACCATCAGACGGCGGTTCCGCTAGTAACGTCGCTTTGTATAATAAAAAAATAAATAATTAAATTACCTTACCAACAGTATCTTTAAGATAACCCTTATGTCGACGTGGCTCAATATATAAAACTTCGTCAGGTTAAGCCTCCTGACAGATAAATGTTATGTTTACACTTGGCTTCCGTATCACAGTCACAGTTATTTAAAATACAATCTAAACGGATTAGTTCTTCGAACCAAACCACCTCCTCCAAAGCCTCAAAGAGTTGAGGCTGACAAGAAACTGTATTTAGACTGATAAAAATAATTAAGGCTTCACGACAATTACTGTTATCACTTCAATATCTGATAATGTTTTGATATAAGCCTTATAATGCTTTTGTGGTTTTCTTTTACAACACAGCCTCAGCCAACTGTTTGAGGAAGGTGGAGAAACGTACTTGAGTTATTTTAATTGTTTACTCGCTTAAAAAATCTCTCATTGTATTTGGAGAGTAATATTTATATATAGAAAACATATGATTTTCATTTAAGGGAGTCGCAGCGATTAAATATAATTAAGTTTCATAAAAAAAAGATTAGATTTGGTTAACCAGTACAATTATGGTGTCAGTCATTCATTATATGACTATGATTCATCATTCATCATTATTCATTATCAGCCGATAGACTCCACTGCTGGACATAGACCTCCCCAAAAATTCCCACATCGATCGAGTAGGTTAGATAGGTAGGTTATATGAGAGGATGTGGGCTGACCACCACGTTGGCCCAATGCGGATTGGTGGAAGCCAGACCCTCGTTTGTTGAATAGCAGGGTTCACCAACAAGCAGGTGAGCGCTGGTTTGGATCCCGTGAGTTGTTTTGCGAGAACCCTTACAACCCCATATGACTATGATTTACATTCCAAAGATATTATTTCCAATCGTTCAAGAATATAGTCATCAAATTTACCTTTGCATTATGTTAGTAATATTAATAATATTCTGTATGCAAACATAGTTATGGTCAGGTTTGAAAGGTGTTGTAGGTAATGAAGTAAAACTTAACATCTTACGTCACAAGGCGACAAGCAGTGCAGCACTGTGTATATTATCCTAACCAGCGCCACTTGTTATGGGCAAGCGTACCAGCGTACTATCAGATGAACGAACGTCATCAAATCCGACTACTTTACAGACAGATACACAAACGGACGAGTGCCTGGTTAAAATGTTAAGTAAAATGTTAAGTTATTTACTAAACATTATCTTAGCGGACTGAATATTAAATGAACAGTTATAATTTTTACCTTTTTGCATATAAATAGCTAATGACTAGGAATGATGTTCTCTGTAATATTTATATGATCGTATTCCCATATAACTTTATTATATACTTCAAAGTATGGTTCTCAATATCGAGTTTAATCTAATGCCGCGATGAACTCGAATTCGTGAAGGGGCAAAGGCTTTAATCTTGCATGTTTGATGCGATGAAGGGTGAAATTATTAAATAAACTTTTGACTATTCAAATCCTTCTTTGTTTTGTTAGCTTTTAAGAATTATAGCTTGATTTTTATAGCACCGTTTCATTGATCACTTCTCTATATCTTATGATATAATAATATATGAGAAACTACACGAATAATTCGTTTGGATTGGAGGTAGGTCTCTGTTTGTCTGAGTCGGTCTTGTTAAGCACAGCTGCTCTTATTTCTGCTGCCAAACATCAGTTTACAAACATTTCTGTATTACGGAATAAGGAAGAATTAACACAGGTCTCTAGAGGATAAACAGATCATCATGTGAACTAGCGCCGCGTTGTTATAAGCAGTATTGCCATTTACCACCTAAAAAACAACGGTCGTCTCGATTTGTGGAATAAAATAAATATGCAGCTGTCGGAGCCTTAAAATTATTTAATTTTTCGCACTACTCGACCAGTAACAAAGTTATCCATTCGTTAATCTCAAACATCCTGAAATTCCCGTATAAAAATTCTCCGCTCTTAATATCTCATTGTAAATATTATCATGTGACGTATATCTAATTACAAAGCAAACAGCACCGTTTACGATGCCGTCAATAAACTTCTACATTTGCTCTGAGATATGCGGAAGATTATCACAAAACAGAACAATATCACGAATTATTATCTTGTTAAGTTATGTATTCATTTTCCGTAGAAAACATTTAACAGAGATCTAGATATATTTAATGATCTTTAAATACACTAATGATTTTATATAACACGCACAAATTCTTACATATTTTGAGTTCAACTCTAGCTCTTTCTAAGTCTTTTTGATTTGAAAAGAGGAGTACACTTGGAACTGCTTAATGGTTTTCCAAGAACATATTCGTATGCTTACACAATTTTTTTTTATACTACGTATTTATATAGATTAACCTACATATATATGTCTTTTAATTATTTTATTGATGAAGCGACGAGGCTAGCAATACGTTCACCTGATGCTGACGATACGCCTGCCCATAACGACGTGGTGCTAGATGGGATGAAATGCACAGCATTAAATTACGCTCGTCTTCTTGAGATATATGTAAAGTCCCGTTACCCCAGTAATTTCAGTAATTACAGCGCCCTTTCAACCGCAACACATTAATGTTTGCACTGTGCTATTTTGCGGTAGAAATAGGCAATGCTGTGGTATCTACCTAGACAGTCTCCTGCAACCGAGACCTACCACCAATGGAAACTGATAGTTCAAGTAATCTTGGTTATTTGCTTTCGCGAAACATTTACTTGTCCAAACCAAATAAAACCCACGTGTCACAGGAAGTGTTTCGTCAGGTACGCTTAGTCATCTATGTGCATACCCTCGCGGCCGTGTCGGTCCAATTTCCTCACTTCAAAACGCACCGACAATTGTTACCAATAAAAACAAATCTTAACAAAGCTGTACCAGGGATGTATACGTACCAAATGATTGTTTACGTTGAATATAATAGCATTATGGCGCATTATTTGCCACCGTTTGCTTTGTAATGCCGACTGCAGTGAATTATTAAGAAATTTGCTTATCAGTAACAAAAGCTGTAACGTAAGCAATGGGATCGGGTTTAGCTTTTGAAATGAATAAGCTTAATGGTGCCTAAGTTGTTTAAGTGATAACAAGTAATATAACCTGCGGAAGGGCACTGTGACCTTCCTTTGAATCCAACCATTACTATTGTTTTCCTACTAACTCATTTGCCGAAACTATGAAATGAACGTTTCAATGTTTTAATAATTTTAACACAATTGCTTTCTGTTCTTAAAAATCACACAAAATGAGGGTTTTTCTACCAGTTAAAATTTGTAAATGCTCTTGGATACTGATAGGTCTCAGTTACCGAAGACCGTCTAGCCCGATACCACCGCATCGCCTATTTCTACCCCTAAACAGTAGTATGCAAGCATTACTATGGTCCGGATAAAAAAGCATTGTATTTATTGAAATTACTAGGGTAACGAAACTTAACATCCTGTGTTTCACGCAATGTGTGCTGTGTATACCATCCTAACTAATGCTACGTTGTTATGGGCAGGGGTATCATTTACCATCATCATCCCGCTGGTCTCGTCGCTTCGTTGATTTAAAAAAAAATCGAAAGTAAAATTTTATTACATAGTAATTATTAACCTAAACTACCTACAAAACTATAAATAGATAATATAAAACCATGAATAATTTATATATCTAAACATAATTTTTAAGTATATGTCGAAAATAATATTACTATGGAAAGATAATGCCAAAACAAAAAATTAACTATCCTAGATAATTTCAGAGTACTTAGAAATGGTTAAAAAAAAACTTTCCATACATTTCCAGCGCAATATCGGCACCTAGTTATCAGAGCACACTGTCCATTACGAGCGTGTTAAACGGAACAATGCACAGGTAGTCGTAGATAAGAGTTCAAAGTATTCGATATCAGATCAAAGAGTGCCGACGATTGATAAACGTGGATCACAAGCGCCGACAACCGTAACGGTAGCCAATATGAGACCAATATATTTATTGCAAAACCTTTGATCAGGCCGTACAGTTATGTCAACTAGTCAATATTAAAACTACAACTATTTAGTTGCAGCATAAAATTTGTACACTGCGGAAGGATTGTACAGTTAAATAAAAAAAAATTACTATAAAATAAGTAATCTACTGTAATTACGGCGACGAGCGTTTGACCAGCAGATGGTAGGTGATACGCCCGCCTATAACAACTTGGCGATCACATCTGAGCGTTCGTCTGAGACATGTTGAGTATCGTTACCCGAGACACTAGCTACAGCGCCCTTTAAACCGGAACACAGTAATGTTTGCATAGCACTGTTTTGCAGAAGATATAGTCGCTGCAGTGGTACCTAGACGGTCTCCGGCAACAGAGACCTGCTAACAATAGTCTCCTTTAGAATCTAAATATAAAAAATGGTTCTTGCATAATCCTTACATTCTTTTCCTACACCAGCACATGTTGCCTATAAATCGAACTCACTACTTCCGTATCCGTAAATTAAAATATGTATTTCTACAACGGATATTGCTATTGCTACTATTCATCGCTTTATACAAACGTACCTTGAAACGCTTTAGAAAATATTCCAATACATCTTCTACGTCAAGGTTCTACCTATATCGTAAAGATGTATGTCTAGTTTTAAATGTACATTCATAAATCGTTTTTTATATATATATATATATATATATAAACAATACAAATTATTTTGTCATTGCGACGAAACCAGCTTGTGTTTGAAATTAATGCTGTACATTTATTTACCATACAACCTTATAGCTATTATCTTTAAAAAAGATCTACGGAAATCCACTAGTACATTAAACCGTTATTTCCTAAAAAGCCCTTGTGAAACAAGAAAACTAACGCGCATATGATAACGGGTAATTGTTATTAATCTTAGTGATTTATTTATTTTTTATCAAACGACTGATAAGTGCGAAGGTTTTATTTTATGTTTACTTCACCCAAGCATCTTATTTGATCACTCTTTTAACTCCATTAGAGATATAAGTAGCAATAAACGTATATATGATTTAAAATATACTATCTCTTCTAAATTCAGTACTGTTTTTATATCATAAAAAATATGAAGGATATTTCTATGGTTAAATTCATTCATTTTCTCGCTCAAAAGGATAATGCAGGAAAGATTTTCTTTTGATCTCTTTTCAGGTCATAATTTTCTTTGCGTAAACTAATGAAAATTTTTTTTGCTCTTACATAAGTTGTATTAATATATAAATAAAATAAATTATTATAAACTGTGTACAGCACTCCACAAACCTTTCGAATTAATGAGAGTCTAATTAATGTATACAAATCAGACCCGAAATCTCTGTGCTTATATTTACTTAAAAATATACTTACCAGTTTAGTAAATTTAGCACCACCTTAGTCAAAGCGTAGTTGTGTACCTTTTGACTAACTTGACAGATTATTACTTAGATGGGTTGAGGGAATGAAGGTATACAGTGCTTATTTGCCTGTGTAGTGCAAGCCGCTGCATAAGGCATGGCTGAAGGTAGACAATTACCGCAGCGTATATACGCTTGTAGTACAGGAGACAACACAGGCACGTTGCCGGTCCCGGAGAAATCTCTCATCCTAACTAGTACTAGATTATTACAAGCGCATCATTCTGCATCAAATGAACATCCTGCTTGTCTCGTAACTCTGGCAAATAAAAAAACCCATATTATCTATATATCCTCTATCGCATGAAGACACCAATAAAAATACCACCCGTGACAAGTCAATTGTGAGTGTCATTATCACAGCGACGGTATCGTCCGCGTAATGAGTGTGGTCACAAATTATAGAAAAGCAGCGGTAACACGACTAATGGCTGCGAGAACTAAGCCAAGAGCGAGTTTTCATTTTCATTACTATATAGATAACCTGATATATTTTATCATCATCATTATCCTCAGCCGCAAAACGTTCACAAATAGACTCAAGCATTTCTCAAATAACCGCATCCATCAATATCGTGCTATACACATCCAGCGCACTCCATCTTCACCAGCTTCCCGATCTACCACTGCGCCATTCACTACCTTACAATTTCAAATAATGTGTATTGCTCATTGCCAATTATTAGTGACTTTATATGAAACTTTCTACTTAAGTTTATCACTTACAGGACTTTTTTTAACTAAGTTTTTTGGGATGTGGTAAACATCGTGCTGCGGTTTGAAAGGCGCTGTAACAGCTCAGGCTGTTTTGAGAAATTGATATTTGTTGAGAGTGGAGAGGCTTAAGTCCATCAGTGGACGTGTGTCGGCGTGGTGACGGCGATATTGTGAAGCTGTGCAATCGCTCATAACTCGCGCCGGCGTGTGCAATGAATAGCGGCGGCTAATGTGCCGGTGTTGTAATGTAATGGAAGCACGGGCGTAATCAACGCGTTATTGCCAGGAGTGCTTTTCAGTTGCGTTATCGGCTACATTGTGTTAAAGGTTAGTCCATATTTGCAAATACAACGTATTTCATACATTTTAAACTATTTTTAACACAGGCTTCTCTTGTGTGTTTGTACGAGAAACTTTCAAAACCTCTCCAGTTAGGTATAACCTTGAAACTGTTTATCTGTGCAATAAACAACAATGCATATTAAAACGTTTAATATTGGATAACCGGATAACACTTAATATCTACCCACATGGGTAGGTTTACCCTACAAAACAGATTTTCAGCTTGTGAGCATTTACACCGCATTAAGCTTAAAACAATACTTATATGTAACAATATAAAATGTCATCCTTTTTGATAATAAATCTTAATTTAAGATTATTATTATATCTGAAAATAAAATGAGGGTAAATGTCAAAAATAAAATGGACAATACAGATAAAATTAACTGGTGCGTACTTGACCGTTTAACTTCCACCAGGTGGAGGCACACAACAAGGTATTGGCAGACGTGCAGAAAGAGAGATGCCTTTATCTGAAGGCGGACAAGATCAGCACTCTTGTTTCGGACTAGTAAGAATAGAACTAATGTAAACCCTGCCTGTAGTAGCAGGCGAATAAAAGGGTCTAAGAGTTTCGCGGGCCTTGAGGGTGGGGGCCCTTGTCGCTCAACAAACGAACCTGCGTGGGACAGCGTATGGCGCAGCGATGGTACCTAGAAGATTAAGCTTTTCCTCAGAGACATGTTAACACAAAGTGTAGAGGGGCTTCCGGTGCGTTCTATAACAGATCCTAGAGCCTCTCCAAATGCACTGATACAGAAGTCCGATGGGGTTTTAATGAGTAAGAATCTCACATAAGCTTGACTTCTCTCCAGAAACATGGTATCTTTCGAAGATTTTCCCCCTAATATCCAAGAAAAGGCCTGATATAGATAGTTTTTTTTTAATATATTTATAATCAAATAGATATCCTGCAATAATTTCAGCATGGTGTGCAGAGCCTTACACATCGATATATGTTTGATGTCACTTATTAAGTAGGAGTTGGCATTTATTACCCAATTCCATTTTCAAGGCTCCATTAGTTTAATTCATTTTTTTTATCAATCATTTGTATGAGATGGGTACTCATTTAGATTATCAGTAAATGTGCAGTAGGTATCTGGTTACTTAAGTTATGAAACTTATTATTTCTTTTAAACAATTGCTATTTTTATCAAAGTTAAATATGGAGACTTTTCACAATGTATACGTTGGTTAAGTATTAGGATATATTAAGATTTTTATGTAATACACTTTTAAATGTTACAACAATTTTGGGTTTTCAACATTTCATTCATAAAATGAGACGAAAGTAAATATTTGTCCTGTGTGTCTAACAACAAACGAATTGTTTATGTCTGAATTTGAACCTTGCTGCGTTAAAGATTAATGCTCTTTGACGCTGTACTCCAAGGAGTAGGTATACAATGAAAAATTTGGCACATTCTAACGCCACTTAAGACCACCCAGGCTGAGGTTTTTTCGCATTGGGGGATTATCTTACTGTTTATTTTGAGGCGGAGACCTGTGAAAATAAGCGGTTACGTTTGGTTACCAGAGAGACTAAACGACAATACAAATAATAAAGTAGCCTGTCAAGTTTAGAACAAATCTTAGAGTCCCCGAGAAAAGAAACAGAAAACATTAAAATCTGTAATAATCAAAAAGATTTTACGGCTGAAATTCTGTACCGTTTTTATCCTAGAAATTAATCTAATATTGAAAATAATCTTGAAAATCTATAATGAAGGAAATCAGCAGTTAACCTTTTTAAGTGTTCATTATGAAATCTTTGTACTTCAATGTATATATTTTGACATCATAAATGGTGTCTTCCTCAAGTTTGATCAACTCGAAGTAGGATCTTCCGAAGAATTTTTTATTTTGTAATGATATACAGAACCCATATTTAATAGGGCCTTAGACTCGAAATTAGGTAAAAGTGCTATCAATTTATTATCTCATATGAAATTAGAAAACTCTTAATGGTGAACTCTTAATACAGATTGTGTTTAATGGTACATAGGTTCGAGTGTACTTGATCCACGTGTTCACCACAGAAGGATATAAAGGTTCCTAAAAAACGTTTACAGTATTCGATCCTTTTTTTATACTATGAAGCAACTAAATGAGCGGTTATATCATCTGAGAGTAAGTGACACGCATGTTCAAAGCAATTTGGTACTAAATGGGATGTTATACGCAGCATCACATTGCGCTCATCGACTTAAAGGATAAGATGTTGAGTCTCGTTACTCCAGTAATTTCAATAGCTATAGCGCTCTTCAAACCGGAACTCAGTAATATTTTCACATTACTGTTTGGCGACAGAAATAGACGCTGCTGTGATACCTAGACGGTCTCCGGCAAGAGACCTACTATACTACTCGTAAACCAGATCAAAACCCATACGTCTTTTCGAGTGAAAGATGTACAACTGAACTGTAAAAATAACTAATACATAATTTCGATTCTATGCGTTATAGAAGGAAGCTCGAGAACTATACGATAGTAACTAAGGTTTTTCATAAGGCATTGACGGCGGCACGATTGTTACGTATAAATCCGAATGTATGAAAAGGGAACGTACTTATTCCTAACTTACATATTCTTAAAGTAACAATTTACGTACGATTACACTTGGAAGTGAAGCGACACTTCGCAACCTCGAGTTTTTGTTATACAGCCATTTACTATGGATTTAATGTGACGCAATTTCACGCGTTTTAACTACGGGTTAACTATAGCGCTACCCACATACGCAGACGGAGGATTTTTTTTTATATTACATTCATGATTTGAAACCGCCATTTAGTGACGGACCATTGTTAAGGTAACATCACAAAAGCTATCGATTTTCGAGTACACTAGCAGGATTAATAGTTTTGTATTTTCAAGTGTCACCATTGATATCGATTTCAAAATCGATGATTTTATCTATAGAAATGAAATTTGTTCAGCGAATCGATGCTACCCTCGCGAACATATTGCAGAGTTGTAGTCTACAATTAAAGTATACGTAAATATATAAAAAATGCGAAACGCCCTACGAATTTATACTTTACGACCATTACACCATTTTTAAGTGTTAACCGGTTTTTTTTAGTGTTACTTTATACTTGATAATAATATTATTACTATGTGTAATATAAAAAGTAAATATTATAATTAGATCTGTATTAAAAGCCTATGATAATAGAGCAAACGTTCATGTTATTTATAGACCATGAATTAAAGTAATTAAGTTGTTGCTATGCTGTACGTAATTGGTAAGTTTTGGTAGGTCTCTGTTGCCAAGCATCATCTAAGTAAGAACAACTCGGCTCCGATTTCTGACGCCGAACACTACTCTGTTTCGGTTCAAAGGACGTTGTAGATAGAAAAAATGCTAAGGTAACGAGACCTAACATCTTATGTCTTAAGCACAAAGATTTGCAGTGTTATCCTAACTAGCGCCACGTTGTTATGTCCAGGCGTATCACTTACCATCAGATGCACGTTTGGCTCATTCGTCGCGTCGACGAATTAAAAAAAAAACTTTCGTGTGGATGAAGTTTGAGTCGAGATATAGTCAATTTAATATAATTATCATACGAACATTAAGTTAAAATAAATCCTCCTCATTCAATTTAAGTCACACATACCTCATTTAGGGATATCGATAATCTTTATTATCTTTACTACGTGAGATGTATAATACTGTGCAATATTCAATCAATTCTTACTGAATGTGTAAAAAAAATACAATCAAGCAAATTAATATCTTATTGCTTGATGATAAGGTTGATAATTTATCTTAACGTCTTCCTCCCTTAATATTTGATGTATGAAATTTATATATTTACACTGCAAATTATCTGCAATAACCATTCGAATGAGGGGAAAGAATTTTAGTTCGTTCAAAGAATTGCATCAGGTTTTATTAGTGTTTTTACTAGATACATATACTGAAGCCGTGATAGTTTAGTTTGTTACACAGTAGTACGCAGTTTACATCTCAGGGTGGATCTATTATATACAAAGCTTGAGCTTCCGGTGAAGAAAACGACATATTCCAACAAAAACTGTTTTAATGGATATGTAGTAAGTATATTCACCAAGCCGCAATTAGCTAGTGGTCGAGACTTTATTTTTACTTTGAGAGAAAGCGCCGTTTTTTTAGTGGGAACATTAAACGGGTAGTTTATATAGTATTATATTTTATTAAAACTACAGTATGAGATACTTTATAAATGTATAACTATGATAATTAAATAGATAGAAACAGGATTTATTATCATTGTGAACGTCGAAATTTTTAGCAAAATATCTACCTAACCTTACATCTCGAAGGATACCTACAGTACAAAAAATAAGCGAATGCTTGCATCTGAATATAAAAATAGGGTATCGGCATCCCTAAAACATTCACAAAGTCGAATATTTAGTAAGGAAACAAAAGCGCATCGTAAAGATCCATTTTGCCCCCCCAATAAAGTAATTCACTTCCTACTGTTGCATTGCATTGTAATGGATTGTAAACTTCCGAATTGTAAAGCCTTCTAAGCAGCCATTAGCGGCATGCACAAAGCACCAAGAGCTGCGATCGCATAAAAAAAAAACTACATATCTTCTAACGCCTTTGCAAAGTTAAAAATTGCACATTTATAAGTAAATACGTTTTTTTTTTACCTTCGACACGGTAAAAGTTGGTCGAAAGCTAGAGAAATGTTTATTGCACAAAAGGTTTACCTTTATCTGCTTCAAGGAGAAATTTCTTATAAAAAGTCCAGGTCAAGTTTTTAAGTTTACATTATTTTTTTACAATTTACCTTCACGATGTACCTCTGCGAAGAGTCAAGACAAATATCATGATCAAATTTAAAATTTAGACTGATAATTGACTTTCTTCTCGCTTCTTAATCATTTAATTCTGATACGCAAACTTTATTCTTTGTTATATCTAAATCGTTTAAAACCTTAGACTAATATTTCTATACAAAGAGGTTATCCCGACAGATGAAACAATTTCTTAAGCTGAACAACTCTGTAAACTGTTATTTTATAGTTAATTGCAGTAAACTGATATAAAAGTGAATAATCAGTTTTATAAGAACAGGAAGTAATATAATAATTTGGATTGTTTAATTTGCCATCAATTATTACAAACAGACAATTATCTATATAGTCAATAGTTAGTTACCTTAGAACCTGTTCGCAGAACTATAGAGATAAGACTCTACTACAAGTAATTAAAACTATTATAGATACACGTTTAAAAGAAAGTTTAGTACTAAATTATTATAAAGAAGCTTTATAGAGCTGACATATATTATATTAAATTATTTGTTATGTATGTGAAGAATTTAGGCAGGTACGACGGAGCCCTAAAGCTAGGAATATTACTAGTACAATACAAATAGTTGAGTAATGCGATTATATTTTTATATATCAAGGATGTGTACAAAACTTGGTGCTATATAAACATCCTGTCTTTATTCGACGTCGACAGGAGAAATGTCCTGCTTATAACAATGTCGTGCTAATAAGATGATATATATATTACATGATGCTCGTCGCCTTCAGAGTTTTTTTTAATAAAGTGACAAGACCTGCGGGACGTTCAGCTGATGGTAAGTGATTCACCTGCACAAAACAACGTAGCGCTAGTTTGGATGTTATACACTGCTCCACATTGTACTCGTCGTCTTGAGACAGAAGGTCTCGTTAGCCTATTAATACACTAGGTACAGCTGCCCTTCAAATCGGAACACAGTAATGTCTGCACACTATAGTTTGGTGGCAGAAATAGAAGCTGCGGTGGTACGTACCTTTTTTTTATTATCCCTGCTTCTGTGGGGAAGACAAGGTTATGTGGGATTTCTACCCACTAACCCCTTTTGTGGTCTCCGTAAGTGCATTAGGAGAGGCTCCAGGATCTCGTTCGGAACACACTGGTGCCTCTCTGAACTTTGGTTAACATATCCGACGGAAAGGCGAAGCTCTTAGCACCCACTCTGTGTGCACAAAATACAAGATCACCTAGCACTTGCCGTTCTCCCAAGGCTTGTTTATCTAGCTCTGATGGCCCTCACCCTCCAAGCTCAAAAACACGAGGACCCTTTCAATTGAATTGTGCGACAAATAGAGAATACTTTAGTTCTATTCTTAATAGTCCGACACTACAGAGCTGATGTACGACTACATACCAAAACCATCTCTGCCAAGAGAAACCTAGTATCTTGCACCACCACCACCAATATATCAGATGCTATCAAATAAATACACTGCGCCTTTCTTCATTACGTCAAATAAATAACATGTTATTTATAATATCTATATGAACTCGATACAGAATTGTGTTGTTACTAGCAACCTTTTTTTTTTGTTTACGGGGGAGACATCTTCGAAAGATACCCTGCTTCTGGAGGAAAGTCGGAGTTATGTGAAATTCTTACTCAAAAAACACCCTCGATGATTTGCATCGGTGCAGTCGGAGAGGCTCTGGGATCTCTTGTAGAACGCGCCGGTGCCTCTCTACACATTCTGTTCGACGTGTTTATAGTCTAACCGTCCTAGGCACCATCGCTGAACCACGCAGGTTCGCTTGTTGAATGATAAGGGCGCTCACCCTTAAGGCCCGCAAAATTC
Organism: Ornithoptera priamus; assembly: GCA_029034505.1. NCBI lineage: Eukaryota > Metazoa > Arthropoda > Insecta > Lepidoptera > Papilionidae > Ornithoptera > Ornithoptera priamus. The sequence continues at coordinate 6,582,293 of JARDWD010000395.1, forward strand.
CTAGATCTTTATAGTCGCCTTCTAGACTTACCTTAATACTTACTATTCTTACTAGCGCAAGTCTAAAGCGTTGTGTTACAAGGAACCTGCCGTAGCTCTTCTAAAATTCTTCCATTCGAATACCCGTTATCCTTAAAACGGTTCGTCAGGGCACAATCAAGGAGCTTTATGGCGCAACCGTTTGAATAGTTTTATAACCGGCTACTTTCTTTCCGTTACTCCAGTTCTATTACTTTAAAGTACCGACAAAGTTACAGTTTCACGCGTTTGTATAAATAAAGAAAGCGTTTGTTGAAATGGACTAGTTAATAATTTTTTTTTTACTACAATTTACCGTTACATTACTATTGGCCTTTCTATAAAATTGGTACATCAGAAATGTTAAGTGTGATACGCTTTTAAATGTTAAAATATTAGTTTGGATGATTTATATAGTATCCACCAGTATCGTATCTTCTCAGCATTTCTCTCGTCTTATGACAGAGATTACTTTCCTACTTCATACACTCTGCTTCGCTTGATTCTCGAGATCACAGCTTATCGTATCTTTTGTATGCCAGTACAGTGAGTACACACAACTATATTTTGAAATCCAAGCACATAAATAAATCATTATGTAACGTATGAAAAATATTATTTAAAAAATATAGGGATGATAAAAACATAAAGCGGGTAAATATAACAAATCATTAATGATAGTCTTTCCGGATACAAAAATATTTTATATTGAAAAATAAACAATACGAAATAATATTTTTCCTATAATCATTTCATTATTTGCTCATCGTTAAAACATTACGTCACATGATCACTTTCTAATCATCACCGTCATCTCAGCTTATTGTTGTCTCCGCCTGAATATAAAAAGCCACCAGCTTCAGACGTTTCTCTACGATTTTCACCAGATCATCGGTCCACGTGACAGGTGATAGACCACCACTGCCCGTTAATAATAACATTAATAAATGACGTCATTGATCAAAAATATTTATCACAACGAGAGTCCCTAATCAAGCACTAACCTATTTAAATAACAAGACCTAGGTAGGTACCACTGCAGCGCCTACTTCTGCCGCCAAAAAGTAGTGTATAAACATCACTGTGATCTGGTTTGAAGAGCGCTGTAGCTAGTGTATTTACTGGGGTAACGGGACTCGATATCTTACGTCTCTGACGATGAGCGCAATGTGGTGCAGTGTATATTATCCTAACTTGCGCTACATTGTTATAGGCAGGCGTACCACGCACCGTTTCTTCGCTTAATTGTTACTTAATCGTCAATTAAAGTTACTTATTGAATTTTTTTTTACTATATACACTGCTTTCTATAAGACTGCTGGACTAACTTTACTTAGAATTTCTACTGTTTCTAGTTATGTCAGTACTCGTTGTATATAGCATTCGTAGAATTCGTATTATTTTCCCCAATCCCGTAATACCCGAGTCGTAAATATAAAATGTTAGAAAACGACGATTTGCGAAGCATTAAAATCCTTTTGTCCTGTTAAATAACCCTTTTTCGCAACCCTTTTGCTAACAACACATTTAACAGGGCTTCGTTTATTTTTTAAAGAAAACATAAAAGTGACTAATGACGGGGATAAAATAACGGATTGCAATAGAACCGACTAGGTATTGCTTGCTAAAATACAAATATTAAAAACTCTATGCAGAAGACATTAAAAAAAAAAAACCATCACTTCGCACTAAGGTGCGTAACTGTTTGCAACATTACATAAAGTAATCAAATCTACAAGGTTAACTAACGAGTGAAAAAGTCTTCATCAAGCGATTTTATCCTTTAAAATAAGGATTGTAAAGAAAAACACATATTTAGGGGAGGACACTCGGAACCCTTTTATTTACCCTTTTACTTACCGTAACCGGGCCTGTTGTGAGTTTCAAACAACGGTTTTAAAGGACCGCTAAATGGCTGCACGAAGAAAGGATTGCATTTATTTGGAACGAACCGTACGATCCCTATTGAAAAATATTGTGTCCTTTGCGCGAAATGCTGCGACCATAAATTCCGTTTGATCGCTGAAAGGATCCTTCAAGAAAGGGTAATTAGGATGTAAAAGTGAAATCCCGTTGTTTATTATGTCCCATTGGAAACGGTCTTTGTATCAAGTGAAGAGTTAGTTTACTTTCACTGGGCTATATTCTGCTTAATGTGTAACAGAATGAAAAGTATTCATTTAATGCCATTGTTAGGATACACGAAAGGGTTACTTTCTCTAAAAAAATTTTTTTTTTTATTAAATAAAACTAAGGATGTTGTGCTAGTTAGGATGATACTGCACCACATCGATGCCTGAGATATAAGTTGTTCAGTGTCGTTTCCCCAAATTACACTAGCTACAGCCCCTTTAAACCGGAACACATTAATGTTTGCACACTACTGTTTGCCGGTATAATAGGCGCTATGATGATACTTCAACAATTTATTTTCAACTCAAAAACAGCTAGAATAAAGTTCTTCATTATTTCAGAAAAACGGGTAATTTTTTTTATAAGTAATACCTCAATACTAGTTACGATCTCCATCTTCTTGGCTCACAACTTAAAAAATATTAGCCAAGTACTTCACACTAATGATCTCTTAAAAAAATTAGTAGACATACACTCCTGTTAAGTTACTAAGAAACATTATTGAATACAATTTTGTTTATCATTTTACAATAGCCTGCATATTAAAGTATACAAAATGATCTAATCTTTAACATGAAGCAAATTATTGTAAATAAATCCTTTGCATTAAACTCCCATTGGACCGTATATAAAGTAAAAACTTTAGGCGATGAATTAAAAAGAAACAGAATCCTGTACTTTGGGTTTCTACAATTTAAGATTACGATCTAAGATTTCTATTCATTAATACTTTGTCATTGAAATCAAATGTCATTTCTTTCTCTCTTTATTTTTCCTCTAAGTATTTCTACTTTAATATATATACATAGTTTACGTCCCCACTGTTGCACAGGCCTACCCTCAATATGAGGGCGATGTAGCCATAGTCACCACGCGGGTCCAACGCGGGTTGGTGACTTCACACACACTTTAGAATAAATTCTGATTCATGTGCAGGTTTCCTCACCATGTTTTCCATCACTGTTTGTATTTCGCTGTTGTTACTAAAGTTCACAAATGTACGTAACTTAAATATTAAAAGTTACTGGTACATGCCGAGATTCGAACCTGCGACCTTCGGAATGAAGGTCGCACCCTCTAACCATTAAGCCAGCTACATATGCAATAAGTTTATGACCTGAAAGATTGGTAGTTTGTTAATTATCATCACATGTCTACATTTTGCACTCGTACGATTGTCGATTGCAAATATTCGTAACGTTGTAACTAACACAACAGTGTTCAATAACAAAAAAATGTAACTTCTTAGCAGTTTAGTACTAATAAGTAAAAAGAATAGTTTGCAAAAAAAAATTGCTACGAGAGCAATAAAGATAGGACCCACGAAAGCGAAAATGTTTTCGTGCACTAATAAAAAGTTAAAACAACGACAAATGTTTTATTGAGGGCGACAACACTTAATCACTGGTGAGGAAGTCAGCTCCAATAAAGTGTTTCCATTTCAAAATATTTATTGGCTCTCATAAATTTTACACGCGAAAGAAAAAATTGTCTTCGGGATAACTGTCGACGGGGAGACGGAGCGGGAACAAGTATAACGGGCACACAGGCCTGACGACACACAAATGTTGGGAATAGGCGTCTTCCGAGAATAAGGCAACCGACATTTTGACATAATGCGGTGTCAGACACGACGTCAGAGCCAACAGACAATGGCGCGTGGACGTAAGCGTGCCTTCGTGTTTTGACAATTTCAATAAGGCATAGAAAAGATTGTTCACCGATGTAATTATCGACCCAATGGGACTCTAACTGTAGCCTGGCGGGACACCGGTGCGTCACAGTATTCACTTATAAACGCGTGAACGGTTCAATTTCAGCTCCTTTATGCGGCACGACGTGTTTATAACGGATGTAGACAATGAGAGCAATGTTAAATATTGTTTGCTTTCGTTTGTATTGATTTGAAACGGTGTAGGGTTTTGAACGGTGATTTTTTAATGTAAGCGATTACTGGTTTATGTTTAATAGTAAAAGTTAATGAGTTAATATAATAGTTAAGAGATTTTCAAATTATTAATATAGATGTGTAAAGTTTTAGGTTATCGATTGACGTCGTCGATCTGTAGACGCAGGAAAGTCCCTCAACAACGTCGACTGACGATCTAGCGAAGTTCTCTAGAAACCATTGGGCGTGGATTAGATCGATCGTCGTGAGGAATGATGATAATGAAGATTTTTTTTTTAAGTATAATAAATTCTAAATAATAACAAATGACCTATTTCCTATGTATCATCAACTATGAGCTAAAACACATGAAGTCAAGTCGCAGTGATAATGAAAATGGAGTTCCGTCCTAGTCGAGACGACTGAATAATGACTTGCTCTCATACCACAATGCTCTGATGACGGTTTTTCATCAGAGAATGTGGTATTATATTATCAGAAATATAAAGAATATTATAAGATCTCGAATTAGACATTAGCTTATAATTTAACAGCGATAACAAAAACAATCTGTTTACGATAAACAGTAGCTAATATATTTTACTAACGCATGTAAGGTGTCAATTCAAAAGCGAAGGAGAGCAGACGAATGTCATTAAGAGAAAAAAAAATTACAACCACATGGGACAGCTTGAAATCTGACTCGTGTGACAACCGGGAGTCAGTTTCATTTGTGTGATGCGGTACGCCGACGGAATTCAAAGAAACTTGCGGAAAACATCCTGAGAGGTAAATCGTTCGTAAAATTGGCCAAGGGATTAGTCGACATATTGACTTCTGTCAGAAATTGTGCCCGCAAACATTTCGACGTCGTTTATTAACAATTCAAATTATTAATAATTTGAACTGATGCGTACTGGTCTAGTGGACAGCTGTGTGCAAATTTTACTGTATTCCGGTTTGAAAGGCGTTGTAGCTAGTGAAATTTCTGCGACAATGACACTTAATATCTTATATATCAAGGCGACTAGCACAACGCTGTGGAGTCTTCCATTTTACTTAGCACGATGTTGCTATCAGGCAGGGCAGGTCTATCGCTTCCGCCGCTTGCCTCCTTAGGCAGAGGAACCTGGCGCCGCGACCAACAAGGGCCGTCGGTCCGGCGCCCCCCTTGGAAAGGGTTCCTGGGGCGTACCTGGCGACGCATCTCGTATTCCGACGCGTCGCCGCTAAGTGATAGGGATTTGTCAATTGGGAGGGATGCTTCACATCCCTCCCCGAGGCGGGCCCGTTCGATCCGGGCACCGAACGGGGGTTGCGGAAGAACTGTCCAAAGCGTTATCCCGTGACCCTCGTGCATTGCTTGCGGATGTGATGGAATACCGTGTGAAGCTTTTTAGTTGGTTAGAGTCCGACACTACCCCACTACCGGCCCAGTATTGGTACGGGGTGTGCAATCCGTTAGCATTTTGTTACACACGTTAATAAAAAAAAAAAAAAGGTCATCGCTTACCATCAGGTGAACGTCTCGCTTGTGTCATAGAATAAAAAAAAACAATGTTACAAAATTAATAAGACAGAGACAGATAGCCAGAGGAGATGTCGATCATTAGTATGCTTGGGGTTCTGATGAGAAAATTGCTATGTTACAAAATCTAGACATCACCGATAGTAGGTCAGTAGTGTGTAAACGTTACTATGTTTCGGTTTGAAAGCCATTGAAGCTATTTAAATAAGTAGAATGGCGACATAGTTATCCTATACTTCAAGGCAACGAGCACAATGTGGTGCTGAGTATTTTATCTAGACGTATGACTTACCATCAGGTAAACGTTTCTCTCGTCTTATTCCTTTGTAAAATAAACACGGCTGACATATGACATCCGCTAACTCTCGCTTGACTAGCATGGTTCATAAAAAACCTTCACTGTGTCTTAATGAGAGAAGGCCCCGAATCCCAGCAATGGGAACGTTTAGTGGGATATTTAATATTGCAAGACATAAGTAATAATAAATATGAATAGGTTTACCGAGACATGCATTGTACTGCTGATTCAAGGTCTTATAGTAGTAACATTATATTGTTGTAATGTATTAAGAATCTACATTTACTACTAAAATTGATGTATGGACCTTAAGACTAAGGTCTTCATATATTGTTTTAACTTAACACACTTAAAAAAATCAACGTTTTACCACATTTTTTTTTTGTTTTAGTATCTTCGCGCCGGTATCGCTTACCGCAACTGATTAGTTAATACACTATTACATAATGAAACAATGTTGCCAAGTTGAATGAAACGATATAAATCATTAAAATTAAGTTTAATTATATATATATATATATATATAAAAATATATATATGATATTCTTTAAAACTGTTTGTAATTTAAGTAGCACTTATTTCATAATTATCATATTGAAATAATACCTTAGTGTAATGTTTTAGACGTTAATGGTGACAGTTGTTGGGTGACGGACTTTGGTGTGGAGACCTCATTAGACTGATGTGCACTGCACCACGTGTCGCTCAACGCCTAAGACATAAGATGTGGAGGGTCCTTACCACAGTAATTTCACTAGCTACAGCGCCCTTCAAACCGGAAGGCAACAATGTTTGGACACTACTGTCTCGGCAAAATAAGCGTTGCGGATCTGCCTAGACGGTCTCCGGCAACAGTCACCAGTAGAAACTTAAAATTAATGTACTTAATGATATAAGTTTAAGACTCTATATACATATGAATTGTATATAAGTTTTGAGCGGAATTCACTGATGATAAAAATAAAAATCATCCAAAGTAATAATTGGAATGATGATATCGCTCACAGATAAAAATTAAGCGTTGTCGTATTTGCTGCTAACATGGGCGCCATCTTGTCATCTAATATTTATTCTACAATCATCGATATTTAATCATCATCATCATCAATCGATAGACGTTCATTGCTGGTTATAGACCTCTCCCAAAAATTCTCACACTATCGGGTAGAGATTCGTATGGGGGGATTAGGGCCATTTCCCACCATGCTGGCTCAATGCGAGTTGGTGGGAGCAACAGCCTCTAATGTTAATTAGCAGGGTATACTACAAGCAGGTGGAGTTGGCTTGGATCCCGTGAGTTGTTCAAAAACACCGTATATTTATATACATATATATATATATATACGGTATATATTTCATAGATTCTAATAAATATTTATCTTGCTTGGTTTCTTGTTGCTTGACCTTGATCCCGATTTGCATACATATCACTTTACATTTTTTATCTAAATTTATAGTTTTTTTATTCGAAAGTACTGATCAATATAGAACCAAGGTGGAGGCTCACTCCATCCATGACCCACTCATAAGCTGACGGTAATGATAAAAAATATTTCAATTTATCAGATCCATTAATTGATTTATAAAAGTCAAATACAGGGATATTATAGTAAAGATATAGAAATTGCTGTATCACTATCGCTGTTATATGATACAGTCGTCATCGTTTTGTTATGATGAATATATTTTCGTTAAGTAACTAACTATCTTACTCTTTAAGTTAAATTTCGATGGACTGATGATTTAGCCGTTAATGAAAGTAATTTGTATAACGGAATGCGGTGAATACAGAGCAGAAACCGGAAAATCATAATTGTTGCGATGTGATTCATTAGGTTTGTAATTTGATCGGTGGGTGGATGGCTGGTGATTTCGATCGTTACATCTGGCTTCCTTATCAGCCATCGCTGCCGCCCGCTGCCCGCAAACGATCCGTTGCTTTACGTCATCACAACTCGATCAGTGTATGGGAAATACAACCGCGTAATATCCGGCTGCACATTTCGCACAATAGTTACGTTTTCTTCTTAAAATGTTTAAAAGGAAGTTTCTAGCAATTTCTTCGAATTCTAATTTTATCTAGTATTAACACGGATTGCTATATCTCCCAATCTTTAAATGCACCATAAAGTAGCCCAATTTGGTAAACTGTAAATAACTTAACCGGCGTCGTACTATCAAAACACATCTTAACATATCACAAAGTTAGAAACAAGCATTTCAGAACTTAAAATCTAATCTTCAGATTTTTGTTTGCGTCTTTAACATATTTTTTTTCATCTTCTTGCAGTGCATCTTGATGCCTGTTGCTTTGCCGTTAACTTTGAAATAGGTTTCTGGCGGAAGACAGGAAAATTCCTCAGTGGATACGATATCGCTTCACTGCCGTATATTCCATAACCACAACGTGTTCCGTCGAACGATCTTGTTAAGAAAATAATTTAATATCTGTATAAACACTTGATTTCCCTCAAAAAAATTAAGTTTACTTTAGTTTGCGTGTTTGTGGAATTCTGACATTCAAACGACTAAACTAATTTTAATTTAGTTTACTTATTGGAGTAAATTAATTTAACTGTTTGTTAAATACCCAAAATCTTATGAATATACATATTTGATAGTCATAATAATTCAAGTAATTTGTAGAGAGCTATGCTCGATGTTTCTCTGCGCGATGGAATCAGAAATGTGGAGATCCGTGGAAGAATAAGATCACCGATATAACCCAAAAGATTGTTAGACTTAAGTGGCAGTGGGCAGGGCACATAATTCGAAGGTCCGACGACCGACGGGGTAGTAAGGTCCTCGAGTGGCGCCCGCGTACCAGACGTGGTGTAGGGAGGCCATCCATAAGGTGGTTCGACGAATTGAGTGAGAATCGCGGGAACCCACTGCATGCGAGCAACGCGTAACTGATCGATGTGGAGATGTTTGAGGGAGATCTATATGCAGCAGTGGAAGTCTATCAGCTGATGAGGATGATTTGTAGAGGAATAATATATGCATCATCATTAGGTGCCGTCTTCAAACTGAAGTTTGGTGATCAGATTGAGAAAACCAGTTCGATCCTTAGCTATTCATTTTTAACTGACGGTATTTAAACCCGGTCTACTCCTTTATATCATCAAACTATTTCTTCCGCTGTCTACCAAGTGTACGTTTTCCAGGATTTTTCCCCTCCAGGATCAACCTTGGAAACTCATAAAAGGATCCTCTTAATAAATATAAAAAATCATCTGATACAATCATAGGAATATATGCATCATATACATTTTAATATTCCTATGCACTTCTAAGACCGACTTGTTAAGTTGTCAAGTCTTTTTTTTTACGAAATCTTTACAGACCCTCAGCTCTTCAGTGTCAAAAATAGCCAACAACACTAAAAAACTGAACACCTACCCTGTGAACATTTTCACTCCCTTATCGATTCGTTTTGGAAAGAGCGTGACGCTGTAAAGTGGGAGACCGGGCGCGTCCGTATCAAGCGAAATAAGGGCTGTTTTACTGTACTGAGCTTTAGATGAATTTGTTCGTACTGTTTGTGCTTTCAGCGCTAAAATTGCTAAGAGGTAGAATGCGGTAAATAAATAAGGGTTCGCCTCTTGTAACACGTAAGTGTGTTCGTTATTATCTAATGTTGTAAATGAGTTGCGCGCGATAAGGCACTCCCCGAGATGGCTTTTGACATGTGGTACACGTTTTTGGAGAATTTTAAGTAGTTCTTACCGAACTCATGATTAGGTCGTTGCGCTACTTTAAAAGTAATTTTTTTGTTCATCTCCTGGTTCCAATTTATTACGAGACTGTTGATTAGTGCTCATTCGTATTCCTTTTTTTTTTGCTCATTTCTTTAATACTTTTATGCTACAACCCTAATTTCATTTTCGGGTTAAAACATAATTAGCTATAAAGTAAGAATAAGTCAATAATTTTTTTAAACTTATCCTTTTATTGGTATGATAAGGGAGGGTATGTGGAGATTTTTATTCTCTAAGAGCGTCTTGGTGGTCTGTATAAAACAGTTCCCAGCGTACTCTCAGATATTACCATGACAGATGGAGTCTGCGTTTAACCATTTTCTTCCTCAAGATCGTTGTGAGGACGATAATATCTGTCTTTGTTCTCTTTCATCTCTTTTTAATAATAACATTTCATAAAAGGAGGCTATGTTTTTCTACGAACTCGCACTTCTTTAAGTACGAACTCGCAAAACTAGATTTAACTTCCGTTTTATCACACTTATCTCTTTTATTGAAATCTATACATTTTAAGTCTTTATAGTATGGGAAATAAGATAAATAATCAGATACAAGAAAATATATCTTAGGCAAAATATTATTTCCTTCACCTCGATTTCTAAAACGCTAACCAATTTTCAGTTCTAAATAAGAGGTTTTTTTTTAATGTTTGTTTACAGATATCAGTTTTTTTTATTTCCAACAATGTGCAAGTAAGAGAAAAAATAGATCTTGTCTGAAGAATAATGAAATTTGCAAGTAGTATAAGTAATTGGTTATTAAATTTTTATATTAATCTCTAAGTAAACAATAGTAAATTTTCAATATAACTATTTGGCATTTTCATATATCGATCTTAGAGATGGTTCGGCCATGTGGAAAGAATGGATGAAAGAAGATTATCGAAAGAAGTATACAAGGTAAGAATGATTGGAAAAATCGGTGCAGATCGACCTAGGCGGACATATTTCAATCAAATCGAAAATGTCCTAAAGAAAGGCCGAGTCAAGAGTACTCGCAACCGACGAGCATGCGTGAAGACGCTCATGAAAGTGGAGGAAGCGAGAGAGGTGTGCCAGGATCGTAGCAAGTGGAGAGAGGTGACCTGTGTCTACCTTACTGGGAACGAGGCGTAATGTGTATGTATGTATGTTTCATATATCGTCTTTATTTAAGATAGTAACCCTTTTAGTAGTTGCTGTAAAATGTCAATCAAACGAACACTTCATGGTTTCCAACAACATTATGTAAGTCGTCATACAAAGTGTTATAATACTTATTTATAAGTACAAATGTCAAAATTGAATAAACCTAACTGCAAAGTTATTATGTTATAGTCGCTGAAAATTTGAAAAAGTTGACAAAGTTTTTATAGATGTATTGTTAAAAAAAATTAAGTATTACTGTTAAACAAAACTTAGTTAATACTCAAATTGTTATATTTATAGTGTATATCAAAGCTATTCTTTAGTCCTGGTGCCACCACTGACGAGGAATTACGATGGTGAAAGTAATTGATTTAAATTGCTAGCTACTCCTATAACCAACATCATCATCATCACCATGTTATGTGAAATTCAGGTCAAAAGATAACCCATTGTTGATGAAATTGTTTATTATATATTTAAGTGTATATAATGTACATTTATATATAGTTTTATACGTATATAGCAATAGAACATATTAATATTGTCATCCCTTTTCTTTACAGTATAGTAGAAGTATTTATAGCGCGCTTAAAAGCTCAAACCCTTAATTACATACAGTAGTGATTTTTTTTTTACTTTAGACTAAATTAATATACCTTTTAGTATAATTATAGTTATAGTTAGTTTTACAACTGAATATGCTAATAACAATTGTAGGTACCACGTATTTTTTTACAGTCGATGCAGACACAGTTCTCAGTAAGGGATGTATAAAAGTCTATATCCCTCTTTGACGGGCCAATAATTTTTAATGGTTTTCCTTAGCAAACAATGGTATGGACATGAGCGACTCTTTGTTCTCCATTGTTGACATTATTCAACTTAATGTGTCCCCGTAAATGGCCGCACCGTCTGTCTGTTTACACGTATTACACAAATACTGATTTCGTGCATTTAACGCGTGTTAACTTTGTTTATAAGGTTTTTTTTGTTCGTACGCCCTACACCCCGCTGATGTTCGGTCGTTCTCAAAGTAATTCTTCGAGTTGAAGATTTTTTTTATCGCAAAGTCTGTACCGTTGTATTACATTTGTCTAAATTCAGTACTATAACAATTATTTACTTGGTGTTTTTTTTATGATGAAGTTTACGCCGCAAGTTTTATTGACAACTATTGCAGCGCCATCGGACTCAGGGGTTGCGGATATGGTATCTGCGACCTGAAATAATACAAAAGAAAAGAAATCAAAGTTACAACTAAAACTTTAATGAACACAAACCTAAACTAAAACACAAAACCTAAATATATACATATATATGTAGATAAAGTATGTAAAAAGGGGAGGAGACAGGTGAGAAAATATTGGATGCGGAAAGGTTGAAGAGATGGATAGTGCTATAGGGAGAGAGATAAATAGTGTTTGGCTTTACTATTTAGTTAAATGTAGCTGTCTTCAGTCTCATTGGAAATATTCAGATTTAGCTATTTACATTATAGATAAGAGTTTTTTTTGTTAAGGTACTTTTAGTGTTGATATTTATATACATAACCTATTTAGAAAACAGTTCTACAAGACGTTGAGTTAGTCGTTCAACAATTTAGTTTTCATCGTGCAAGTTGTACCTAGTGGTATAGTGGTATATAGGGGTGTGTTTTATGCCGTCGTCAGACAGGAGAACCTTCCGTAGAATTTATTACGCAACGACAAAAAAAAAAACTCGCAATAAAAATCGAGGATACGAAACGTTTCTTGCTTCGAGCTCCATAAGAATTCGAGGACCTTCCGAAAACACCGGCTGTTATGATCCGTAAAGAATCGACAATATTTTGTATTATTTATTATAATATGTATTGTTTGTTTTAAAATGTTTTACGACACTGGCGCGTGGAAGGAGCACGCCACAGTACAAGGATGTTGAAAAAAATATCTCCTGAGATAATTGTTTGCTAACATTCGATCTTAGGAGGTTCTTTTGCTCATACTGTTAAAAGACAAAAATATTATAACAAAGGATCACAAAGATATACTATTTCGACATCATCATCATCATCAGCCTATAGACGTTGACTGCTCGACATGGGCGTCGCCCAAAGATCAGCATGCAGTCAACTTAGCCTGCGGTACCGCTGGGCATTAGGGATCATCGTTTGTTGGGGTTGATATTGGGGGACTTGGGCCATTTCCCACCACGCTGTCCCAACGCGGCTTCGTAAGAGTTTTCACTATTAATAATGAAAATATAACATATGACGTCATTATAAACACTGTAGTAATCCATCGTGTAGTAGACGAGTTATATTATTCCCATCGGTAACATCCGCGTGTGTTAAGAAAACTACTAAGAAAGGAATAATAAGGAAAGAATAGTAAATTTCCTTTTGCTGTTTTATCCTGTGCTCTCCATCCGCATGGTTATCAATGAGGAGACTGTGTAAACATTTTGGAGACACATTAAACAACAGCAGCCGTAGCAGAATTAAATTTGGTACAGCATACTGTAATATAAATATGGATTTACATCTCTGCTTTTTCCATTCATTGAGTTGCTATAATTTTTTTTTAAAAAGTCACTTTTCTATAAATCTGTACTTCAATAATTACTCTAATTAAATTAACAATTAACTCGCTGTATACTCAGTAAATTTAAACATATCAATCGATCTATCAAAAGTCGTTAAACTCATGAAACCTATCTGCACATATTTCTTATTTCAGTAAATTTCAACTGGCTATTAATATATAAATATAGTAATATATGTATGTGCTATCATTTCTATAATCGCAAAGTATAAAATAGGAAAGCCGTTAATATATTTTCTCACAGAGATAACTATGTACACACTGCAGATACAAATCTTTCCAAAGTTAAATAACCTCTTATCAGTGGTAAGAAACTGCTCGACTTCTGATAATTTCTCACGGAAGACTCCTACTTGAGTTAACAGTTAACTGTACTTAGAGATGTTTACTTATATGCTATAGTTAACCGAGTATTGTTTTCAGTTCATGTTATTGAGAACTTATATGAACCTTAATAGTTAAAGTTACTGTTCATTATTATAACAGACGTTATATGTAAGCTACCGTAGACAAACTTACATCCTGGGAACCGAATCATCACTCTATCGCTATCAGTCAAGTGGTGTTGTGGCGACTTATATTACTGTGAATTATGTTTGTGTGTGTGTGTGTGTAAAGTTATGACGTTCTCACTTAACACTACTTCACGCTGCCCATTACCAAGTAATGACTTGGTAATTTTACTAACATATATATATTACTGGTGATGATAGCCCATAAAAGACTTTTTTTATTCATCAAGGCGACGAGACGAGCGGGACGTTCACCTGATGGTAAATGATCAGCCCATAACGTGGCGCTGGATAGGATGATATACACTACATTGCGCTCGTCGCAGATATAAGGTATTAAGTTACGTTATTTAAGTAATGTCACTGATTACAGTGTTGTTTGGCGGCATAAATAGGAACTGCGGTGGTAGTTCCCTACACGATCTCCAGCAACAGAGAACTAAAAATATTCACCATGATCAGTATGCTGGTCAGTGACAGTATTATATGTTAATTTAATACATTATAAATATTTTTCTGTTTACATACAGATATCTTATCTAATCATATAATTTCGTTATTGTTATAAGAAATGCAATGTTCACACACAAAGATATAGATTTCTTGAAATAGATCAATGTCACTCGTTTGACTCACCGAAATCGTATGATACTGTTCCCTTTAGAGGAAAATAATATTCAGTAAACCTTAAGACAGCAGCCTCCACAGTATTCCCACTATTGAGACTGATACCATCAGTCGTATACGGATAGAGAAGCGTGGTTATCTCCGATGTCGGAGATCGTCTAGGTAGTAACTACCGCAGCCCCGATTTCTGCTTTAGTGAAATTACTGGGGTAACGATACTGCATATTATTTCACAATCACTCACCATCAAGTGAACGTCTCGATAGTCTCGTCACTTCGCAGAACAAAAACATCAAGGCCATTTATTGACATCATTGGACAGGAGATGATTTCTTCACTTCACCCGCGCTTGCTCGGGTCTTACATCTACTTACAAATCGCATTTATACAAGTCATTAAGTTGATTACTTACGTTGTGTATCATGTATATCAGTAGTATAGAGAAACTTTGAGGACATTAAAGGAAGTGTGTATAACATTGTCCTATTTTAGAACGATAAAAATAATGTATAAAACGTGTAAGGTATCTACTGTACGGTCGATTCAGAACTTTATCTATTCTGTTTGATTCATATTACGATATAAAATGCATTTATCGCAGACTGGCTGACTACCACCTACTATCGGCTGTCGAGGTTGCTCGACATCCGGTATACCACATTTTCCTTATTATTGTTTAGATCACCATTTTTATTATTCATCGTGTGATGATATTGCGTCGGTCATTATTAAATTTATACGTACTGTAGATTACAATTATAACTACTTAGAACTTCCTATCATTTCTTTATGACTCAGTTATAAATAGAACGATTAACTTGTTATTTATTAAGTAAACATATAATCAGCATAAATTTCATTAAAAAAAAAATTGGCGGGAATTATAGAAATAATTATAAGCATGTGATAAACAATACATTTTATAGTAAAACAACTGAAGAAGTGAACGTATACTGGTGGTAGGTCTTTAGGTACCACCACAGTGTCTACTTTTGCCTTCAAACAGTAGTATGCAAACATTACTGTGTTCCGGTTTGAACGGCGCCGCAGCTAGTGAAATTACAGGGGTAACGAGATTTAACATCTTATGTCTCAGGTGACGAGTGCAATGTGATGCAGTATGTCATCCTAACTAGTGCAGTGTTGTTAGTGCAGGCGAATCATCTTTTTTTTTCGCGGGGTAAATTTTATTAAAAGATACCTTGCTTCTGGGTGGAAGGCAAGGTTATGTGGGGTTTCTACCCACTAAAAGCACCTCGCTGGTCTCTCTCAGTGCATTACGAAGGGCTCCGGGATCTTCTACGGAACGCAGCGGTGCCCCCCTTGCACTCTGGCCAAATATCCCACGGAAGTGCAAAGCCGTCCTTAACAACCACGCTGTGCTGAGACAAATACAAGAACACCATGCGTTTGCCGTTCTCCTAAGGATTGCGTATTGAGCTCTGAGGGCCCCCACCCTCAAAGTCCACTAACCCGAGAACCCTTTTAGTTGCCTTGTACGACAAGCAGAGAATATCTTAGTCCTATTCTTAATAACCCCAGACTGGAGGGCTGAGGCGAATCACCTACCGTCAGGTGAACGCCTGGCGCGTCTCGTCATCTTATTAAACTAAAAAAGTACCACGTCAGCGCTTCTTTCTGCCGCCAACCTATAGTGAGCAAACATTACTGTGCTCCAGTTCGAAAGGCGCTTTAATTAGTGAAATTTCTAGGGTAATGAGACTCCACATTTTATGTCTCAAAGGGTCGAGCGCAAGGTGGTGCTGTGTATATCGTCCAAACTAGCTCTACTTCGCCACCTAGTTTTCAAGATACGTTCTACGTTTATATCGGTATTGTGTTGTTCACGCGTGGGAATTCACAGTCATCTATCAATATTTACATCTAAATTTTGACAATTTTGACAGCGGCTACTTGAACGGTGAACTCCTTAACATCAGTGTACACGTACTACCATTTGTAGGTGACGGACAATCAAAGTTATCACCGAGTTGATTGAACTGTCTCTCTGTTTACCAACGGACATTTCGTATAATTTTATCTATGAGTTCCCAATACTGGGACCGGCCTTGTATCCGACTGATCCATACTAATTAAAAAAAAAGTATTTTCATATTCCATAAAGTATCATTGATATTAATAGCTTTAGAGTTGATGAGATTCAAACGTTGCCATTGCAATCTCTTATATTTTAGTATTAATCGGTTGTTGTAGGTTCCTGTTGTCGGAGACCATTTGGGTAACATCGCAGCACCTATTTCCTCCGCCAAACAGCAATGTGCAAACATTACTGTGTTCCGGTTTGAATGATAATGTAGTTAGGGTAATTACTGGGGTAAAGGCTAAACATCTTGTCAGATGGCGACGAGCGTAATGTGGTGCAATCTGTACCATCATGACTAGCGCAGCATTGTTAAGGTAAGTGATACGCTTGCATTACTTACCATCAGATGAACATCCCGTTCGTTTTGTCGCCTGATTGAATGAAAAAAATAATCATCAGCACGTAATAATCATTTGTAGGCGGACACGGTATTAAAAATGAAAGCAAATTGTTATCATTGGAGCGGGCGTTGTTGTAAAAGTCAATAGAATTGTACAATGAAATGTTATTGTAAGGTTACACTGGATCGGTGGGCGCGGTGGTGATAGTGATCGGGACGCGCTATCACGTCACGTCACGCTGCAACTAAACAGATGCGCGACAAGCCGACGTGTTATCGCGCATTTATCGCGACAGCTCCGCCACCCGCCGACAGCCGACAGCCGACAGCCGACAGCCGCTCCGTCGGCCGACCTCACTCTGGCTGCTCGACGAACATGTTCAACAGATTGTCACTTTTCAACCACCAACAAAATGGATGTTATTATTTGAACTTATTATAATAAATATTATAATAAACCGTAGTTTTTTTTCTTCTAAAATCGAATATCAAGATCTGTGAAGTAAAAGTAATTCTTGTGCTTTCAGAATCTGTATCTCTTCATCAGTTTAATTTGGAAATCATTTTCTCAAAATGAGATGTAATCTAGTGATGTATGTTTTGCCCTAGGTATGATGATGACCAATAATTTATTAAATGTAACATGTCTAAGAGGTTATCTATAATGAAACTATTACAGAAAGTAATTTCAAAGCACATAATAACAATATCATAATTATCGCGATCTGAGACTTAACGTTAATTCCGGAATCTTTACATCTACATTTTTTCTATAGTTTAGTAATCATATTTTGACAATAGCAAAGAACAAGAAATAGATACTAAGATTAAATTTTTTTTAACTTTTCAAAAAAAAATTAACCTCTGATCAGAATTAACAAGAAATACAATAAAAGTTTACAGATTTGATAGCATAGTATACATAAGTAAAGGTTAGTAAGTATAGATTTGAATTTTTGCATATAAAGCCAAAAGATAGCTAGCGGCTACCAAAACTCATTCGCCTGTACAAAATTAGGTTAAACAACCCTCCAGCCCCGCTTTTGAGATAAAATGATCGACGATTTCATCTACACCAGGAGACAATACATAATTTATGATTTTATAAAAATATACCTTAATATGATAAAATTATTTTTTTTTGATACACAGTATTTGCAAAAACCCAAATGAGAATACAAAGTACTTTATGCTATAACATATAAAGAATAGGGTTATTTTTAAATTTTTTTATCTTACATGTTATATGTACACAACACAATAATTGTGTAAAATTTATGTTTGAAACCCAATATGCAAATTTTTAAGGTATACAGAATAACTTTAATACTAAATATTTGCTTATTAATTTGTTGTTATATGTAGAAAATAATAAAACTTAATAAACTAAATAACAAGCGACTCAAATATCGGAAAAAAAAGATTGTGTATCAAAAAATATTAATTAATATGTGCACTGACAAAAAAGTAACCTATCAAATTAAAATATAGGTTTATAAAACTGCCATCTATATTAGATAATTAGAACTATTTTTATATTATCGATTTCCATTAAAAACGCGATAAATGGTTGTAAGATGTCGCTGTTATACGTAGTGTATTTTATATTTCTTTTGTAATTAAACTGTAAAATACCTAGAAAAAAATCCTTTGAAACTTGATGCTACAATTGTATTTTAACACTACTTTAGTGTTAACCTCAATTCAATGTTTTTGCTGTTATAACGTTCTCATACAACGTCATCTGGCGGCGATCGATGTAGTATAAATTTAAAATAATCGTTATTTTGGATCATCGATAATTCATCTTAATATCTGTTTACAACAGAAGATGACGCTTTGTATTTAATTTTAACGCGTTTACCCTCGTTATATGCCTGTAATTAGAACCTCCGACCGATAAAACTGCCACCACAACAAAATTGCTCTGTTGCGGCTATAAACATACGAGAGTCGAGGAAATATTTCTTTCTGAACAGGCTTTACCGTCAACGGCCCTTTATATAGGAATCTACATAAAGCCCTATATCTAGCATTTTTTTCCTAATTACTATAATAGAACTAAGTATATTTTAATAGAAAGCAGTCTCTACTTAGACAAACTTAACGTAGGAAGATCTAGAAAACTCCTATTTATAGATTCAGTGCTTGAAAATGTATACTGATAGCAGATGGATGTTTATAGGCAAAAATCGGTTTAAGCAGTATTTTATGGAAGAGAACTAGCTCCAGCAAAGGACTGCCGCTGGGTATAATAATATCTAGGTGTCTAAGATACAAAGATAAGTATACAATAACAATAAACAACTATAAATATATTTGATACAAATAATTTTACAATAATTAAAAAGTAGAGATATGAACCAAAGTTGTTGCTGCTCGATTTTAGACATCAACATCGTTTCGACCTATCGTCCTCTACTGTTGAATGTGGACTTTCGACATTTTTGATGTGTCCGACGATTAATTGCGGTCTTCGTTATATCGTCACTTTATCTAACAAGGCAAATCATTATTCTGTTTCTGTAGAGGAAACAAATTTTGGATATAATTATATACAACTCGTATATTACAAGAACGGTAATTATAAATGTTATAACGCAGTAACAATGTATACGAAATAAATGAAGCAGTAACAGCGTTGACGGTGATCTAACAAGTTAATCATAATGGCCGCTTTATTGGGCACGCGTGAAACGGATCGTTAGTTGCCAATAGAGCGTCAGTGCCGGGCGGATTATCCGGTCTAATTTGACGTCGGGGTTTATGTGTTTGCGCGCCCCGGCGGCGGCCCGCTTTCATTAGCCGGACTATGCCGTAAATTGAGCGCACACTCCGACGGGAGTAGGGCTGCCTTCACGGTAACACAAGTAGTACACTTATACTACCACCTAAATCAAATCAAATTTATTCGAAAGAATCTCGTCACAAAATACAGCTGTTCTATAATAGAATGTAAACCACACATTCCACCCAATCCCACAATAATTTACGGGACTCAAGCCAACCTCATCTGCTCGTGGTGCTTCCTGCTGGTCAACAAACGAAGCTCTGGTTTCCATCAACCCGTAATGGCTTAGCGAGGTGGGAAATAGCCCAATCCCTCCATTATGGTCCCCCAAAAACGACGGCTGCTGGTGCCCGGCGATACGGGCGGCGTAAGACCGACCGATGTGGGGATCTCTGGGGAAGCCTATGTCCAGCTGTGGACATCTATCGGCTGACGATGATGACAAGATCAGCGGGACGTTCACCTGGTGGTAAGTGATTCGCATGCACATAACAACGTGGCTCTAGTTTAGATGATATACACAGCTCCTTCCACATTGAGCTCGTCGCCTTAGGACATAAAATAGATAAGTCTCGTTATCTCCACTAATTACACCAACTACAACGCCCTACAAAGCGGAACATGGTAATGTTTGCACACTATTTGGCGGTAGATATAGGAACAGTGGTGGTACCTACCTAGACGGTCTCCGGCGACAGAGACCCACCACCTGTATATATATATATATATATATATATATACATATATAGTATAAGCGTATGCTAAATTTATAAAACACTAATATATTAAACAAATAATTAATATGAGTATAAAAAAACTCAAAAATTTTGCTTTAATTTTTTTTCTACAATGTTAAATTTTACAGGTGGTAAATTCAGCCCTGTAGTCTTTTGCTATTAAGAATTAGACTAAGCTAAGCCCTGCCTGTGGTAGGAGGCGACTAAAAGCGTTTACGGATTCGCGGGCTTTTATGGTGGGGACTCCCATTACTAAAGGAGACCAGGCTTAGTGACGAGTACGAGGTGGTCTCGTATTTGTCGTAGCGAAGAGCAGGTACAAATTAGTGGGTACAAACCTTATGTAATTACCCCCATCATAAGGTCGTGGGTGGTTAAGCATGTTGGGGCAGAATACTCTTATATTTTGATCTTCTTTATGTGCCTCTCCGATTAGAGGAGTTTGGCCTCTGTTCGCTATATACTATATATTACTCTGCTTATATGTTGATAGAACATAACAATGCTGTTTGACAGATTTCCAATATGAGAGACCAAACCTAGGTGGATAAGAAAAATCTTACCACTATTCTAACTCCACATGTGGCCTTGGAACCGAACTGTAGTTTATCTCTTAGAAATTCAACTGTAAACTTTTTTTTGACAGTCTGTTTGACATTGATATATCGTACCAGTGCAAACAATATTTTTTTTTTTTATTTATCTATGACAGATATTACTCCAACTATTGGACCTAAACTGATGATAGAATAACGCTGATGATCCACAATAGTTATTTATAAAATTTTTGGACTCCTTTTGCTTCCTTTGGGGGTGTTAGGTTCCCGCACATCAACTCACGGGATCCAAGCCAACCTCACCTGCTTGTAGTGCACCCTGGCAATCAACAATCAACGCCTTGGCTCCCACGAACCCACTTTAGACCAGCGTGGTACGAAATGGCTCAATACCCCATATGAAACCACATAACACACATAAACGTGGAGATTTGGGCGAGGCTTAAGTCTAACAATGGACATGTTTCGGCTGATAATAGTTTCCTTCCTTTCTTCTAGGTCGGTTGTGAAGGTGGCTAATCTTTAGAGTACTGATAGACAAGTCGGATAATCCAAAACTAACAGCTAACTCCTAGGATGATGGACAGGCACTTAAATAAGATTGCGCTTAATAATAACGAATAGTCACTCCAAAAAGAACATTTCGTGTTTTATTGTGATTTCAGAATCGTACAAGATACAGACTTTAAAATCATCATCATCATCAGTCGATGGACGTCCATGGCTAGACATAGGCCTGCTCCAAAGATTCCCATATCGATCGGTCCGCATCGCTGGGCACAAGGGGCGGTCGTTTGTAGGGGTTCATATGGAACGAACTTGAGCCATTTCCCACCACGCTGGCCCAATGAGGGTGGGTGGCAAAATCATGTAATACTATAATTTTACTTTATGTTTTTACTTCTTGATACTTGATGACGTTCGATTGTGTTTCTACATTTGCTGGCTTATTACAGCCTATAACTCAGTTTTATAAAACCTTCAAGGAGTACTTTTGTTTTATTAATCCTCGTACGTAGAACTCTAGACTAGGGACCTTTGCATGCATGCATCATTACTAAAAAATTTAAAAAAAAATCTAACTTTAGTACAATTAGATTTCCTTAATTTCGTAGTCCTTAACTTATTCGATTTATACATATTCGTTTTGATCTGTTATTATTACAATTAAGTTTTACTTAGTTCTATCATTTAATAATTTCCGTTCTTTAATCCTATCCCTTACGTTTTATCTATACGTTTCAGTTTCTGCAAGGAGTAGTTTTTGGATGTTCAGTGGCTTCCATAAACTGGACTGTACTGTGGCAGCGGAATATCGATTACGCTCGCAAGGTACCTAGCGCGGGTCGATGCGATTGTGCAAACGGAACATATCGCCTGTTTGCTTAACGGGCTCAGCCGCTAATGAATCTGATTAAGTAGCTTTGCAGCTCGCAAATCACTGTCAGCGCAAACATTCCGCCCTTGCCCATTCGTTATTGGCTCGCGAAGTTCTGTTTGTTGTACGTGGTGTTCGGACTTGTCACATAATTATAGATATTATCGCTGACAATTGATTTCCTTTTAGTGACAGAGAATCAAATTTCATCAATCATCAACATCATCATAATTTCAATTTATCCCCGTCCACTGCTAGACATATATCATCAACCGACTTTGCATATCATATATAGGCTGCTGAGCATATGTCTCCATTAAGGATGTATCCATGTAGATCGACCCTTTTTTTATCGTGGAGGAAATTTTGAAAGATACTTTGCTACTGGGTGGAAGATAAGGTTACACGGGGTTTCTACCCACTAAAACCCCCTCGATGGGCTTCCTCAGTGCATTAGGAAGAGCTCCGGGATCTTCTACGGAACGCACCGATGCCCCCTGCACTCTGGCTAAAACATCCCACGGAAGGTACTTGTGCTGTTATTGATTTTCATTTACTTTTTCCACCTGGTTTTATATTTTTGATCTTCACAACCCGAAAGGTGATCTGGAAGAGAATGCTTTGTGGCATTATATTCGCTTATTTGATTATATCCATATTGTGTTTATGTTCGATATTTGAGTTGTGTACAAAAGTTTAAATAAATAAATATATAAATAAATTTACTAGCGACGGTGCCCTTCATAATATATATATTATATGTTTACACTATATGCTTCAACGGCTGAAATATTTACTTTGAACTAACTAGACCTACTACTACTAACCGAAGTGGTTTAAATATGACAGCGTCGATTTAAAGTTTTTTAAATTTTATTTTTGCTAACGGTACATAGAGTTAATGTTACTATTAACTAATATTAACGATGAATATTTATAATCTGTAACTAGTTTATCAAATCTATAAAGTATTATACGTACCTAGTTACAATCTTGCTTTATATTGAAAGTATATTTCCATACAACACGTAAATTATTAGTACAGGTTTTAGTGATTTTTTTGTATATATATATATATATATATCTGATTACGGCTATGACCTTTGGCTTGTAATAATTAATAAAAGTTTAGAAAAAGTTTATTAATTACAAAGTAAGAACTAAATTATTCATTTTTAAATCGGAAAAAAAATATTAAACTGTCCATGTATACGTAGTGTAAATTCTGTGTAACATATCGTTATCACCCCTGTTTCCATCTAGATACGCTCCCGTTCCCACTTAAGGGAGTACACCCGCTTTATTCCTTAAAATACCCCTCTAATTTCAACCCCCCGGCGAGAGGGTAGGGCGTGGCGCCCAGCGAGGGGCGGAACGCGCATGCTCTGTACTCTTTGACCTGTACAAGATGGCAGAAGATATGACACGATATAAAAGTGGATTTGATTGCCTACGATAAATTTAAACATTTAAAAATAGATTTACGATGATAATAAATACAGTGTATGTGGAGATTATTAAGGACTAAACAATTTTTTCTGGGTACAAAATGGTTTAATACTGTGAGTATTAATACATTTTTTATTTCATTGGTGTTATATATCATTGTTAGAATACAGCATCCGCCACTTGTAACATAGTGCTTCATAACAAATGTCTAAGAGGATAAATATCTTGGCAAATGATAGCAATTTTTCTCGTGAAAATAACCACTGCAATGAAGAGTAGATAGATGTAAATAATTTTTACTGTACTTTTTATATCTTACATATCAGAATATATTTTGGTATTTTACGACAAAAACTTGATCTATGAGAAATACTCTTTGTATAGCAACATACACATATATATATGTTTTAAAGATTCATTAGAATTTTATTAATATGATACAAAACTAAATCTAAATATGCAATATCGTAATAAACTATTTTCTTATATCGTTATCAATATTACTAATATTATTATATATAAAGTATAATACTACACTCGCGTGCAACTGAATCGACATAAGCCGTATGTTGGTATAAAAGTTTGATTTTTCGGATAACGACTTATCCGACTTTTGTAAAAGTTTTTTTATTCGAAAGACTAATAATTTTTTTCAGAATACATAATTTTCATAATTTTCTAATAAACAATGTCAAAACTTTTTAAATAAATACGGTCGAACATGAGCGTTACAGAAATTGCTCGTTGCTGTACCCACGAGTTGCGGGAATAAATAACGTATAAAAGCTCACGTGACCTATATTTGTTATCAGTTACTCATAAGACGTTGACAGGTATACATCTCCTTAAGCTCTCAGTATTTGAATCGCGATCCAATGGACATCACCTCAAAAGCATCGGCACAATCTGTAGCTTTGTTGCAAGCGGGCAGTAGTTAATCAACGGCAAGACGAGCCCAAACGGAGGGTTAGAGCTAAGAGATACGACTATCAAGCATCGTCGAGCTCAAAACGGCGCTAGAGGAAGGATGGAATATGATACCTCAAGATTTTATCAAAAAAATGATAAATTCCCGCACAACAGCTAACGGTATCTAAGCCAACCTCACCTGCTCGTGGTGCACCCTGCTGATTAGCAAACTAGGCTCTAGTCCCCACCAATCCGCATTAAGCCAGCGTGGTGGGAAATGGCCCAAATCCCCCCTTATAAATCCCTACCCGGTCGATGTGGGAATTTTTTGGGGCTTATAGCCTATCGGCTGATAATGATATAAATAGATTTCTATAATATTTCTACTAATGTCATTAACGACCTTCTTTCCGAGAGAGCGAGTCCGATTCCCTCTGTGGGGATCAAACTCGTCTCTTTGAGATATCTTCTGCTATCAAAACATATTTTTTTTTCTATTCGCATATAAAGAGACAGAATATATGTGTGTAGTTTTGTATGATTAATTGATAATTTGATTAGTCAACATTACAAGCGAAAACGAGCTGTAGCCTTGAATAAATCACCGCGTGACCCATAACGGTGAGAGATAAAATATTTAAGGTTTGTTACTCTGTTCATATAAATTTAACTTCGGACAACCGATTAGAGATAAAATAAACCAATTGATTCCTTCACATTGTAGATTTTATCGCTCCGAGCCTTGGCTATAGATGTTCATACCATATTTGTAAAATAACTATTAATCTGTCTCCGTTGTAGTGAATGCCGTTTTGTTGCGAAATGGCGGACCGTACAATTGACTACTGATACCGCCTGATATATACTAATAGTAATACTGACCTGTGTACTAATAGTAATACAAAGGGGGAAGAAAAAAAAAATAAAAAAAAGTCCCCAAAGATTCCCAAAAAGAGGGTTGATGTCAGGCAGGCGGCCGGTCGTAAATAGTTTAGCTAAAACTATTTACAACATGTTCGGTAATGAAGAACATGTTGTGCCGACCCTACATAAAGTGGGACCAGGGCAGGAGAAAGAAGAAGAAGACTGACCTGTATATATATACAAAGGAGTTATCCAGACATTCATCGACTCATCACGAGATCTCCGAAATTATTAGTATAGACTCAAAACTAGATAAATATATTGCTTTTCAAATTTAGAGGTCAGCTAAGAATGGATTCTTTAAAACTTCTTTTGCGAAGGCAGTAGCGGTGTGTTAATAACAGGAAGGGGCTCGGGGAGCCGCAGGTTTCCGTCGGGCGGAAATATTTCTGATAAATCTCAAATTTAAATTTCAATTCTAGTTGTATATTACAGCCAGCGAAATGGGCCGAGAATAGCTAGTAGAAGTATATGTATACATTACGATTGGTACATTTCTGGTCCAGACTTCGCCAAGGCAGATTCCACCACAATTTCTCTATCTACCGCTAAACAGTAGTGTGCAAATATTTCTGTGTCTGGTTTAAAGGGTGTTGTAGATAGTGAAATTTTATATGGAGAAAATAATTGGTATCATGGAACTACTCCAATATTATTGAACTATTGCCGCCACCTAATACTTCCATATATATATTTGTTTTTGTTTTCTCTTTAAAAATTCCGCTTAAGGCCTGTACTTATAAGTCCTTCAGATAAGTATATTGATTTTAGATACAAAGGAAAAAGTGTCTGACTTCAGTTTCAATAAATCATACAACCTATTAGGGATGTAAGGGGTCCCGCACAACAACTCACGGGACCCAAGCCAGCCTTACATGCTCATGGTGCATCCTGCTAATCAATAAATGAATATCTGACTCCTACTCACCCGCACTGGCCCAGTGTCGTAGGAAACGGCCCAAATCCTGCCCTATAGACCTCTGCAAACGACGGCCCTTCAAGCCCGGCATGTCGCAAGAAGCGGGTGGATGCGGACAGCGCAGGATTGATCGATGTTGGAGGCCTATGTCCAGCATTGGACTTCTATCTGCTGATCATGATACACCGTATCAGCACAGATGAAGTTATTTCTCTGCTAGTATCTTAAAAGTTTTTGTGTACAAACTTTTTTCAATAACCATATATCAGGAAATTATACATGTTTTTGAAATATTTTGGTGAAAATAATTTATATAATGTACAAGACCATCAAGGATTGTATAACTCTTATGGATCCAAGGACTTTTTTTAAGGAAAAATACACCAATATAAATTTTTGCATTATATAAGTAGCAGTCTATATAAAATTGTATTATTTAGTTTACAATAAAATAAAAAAAAACTACAGGCTTTACTTTACTGCTTTTATAGTCTAGATGCATTAATAAGATGCGAAACATATTACCGTTGTACTAAAAACCGGATTTAGCGAATTTGTGAAAACTAAGGTTACAATCAATTTATCTTTCCCTAAAAAAAAAACCAACACACACTCCTTTAGGTTGAAAGAGATCTATGACCTAGATATATAAGATTAATCAACTAAGTGTATACTAACATGTACAGAATAATATTTCATTGTAAGTTATATACGTAATACCTTGTAATGTTCAAAATGAAGTATGTTTGAAGTTTGAAAAATTTGAATAATGCACCTTCTAATGTTACTCAGTGGTTCCCAAACTTCAGTGTCATATTACTGTATTGACACGACATCATCTATCTTTGGTTCTTTTATATTAAATTTAACAAGTAAAGTACCCATTTATTTTGTATCTAGTCTTAAGTATTGGTTTAGTCCAATAGTGACAGAGAATATACAGTATTTAAGAAAAACAAAGATCCGATTCCGAGAAAGAGGTAAACTGCCGAATTCAACACGGATGGATCGCGTTGGGGAAACTTCTCAAACTCTTTCCGTCTAAAATCTCTCCGTGCCTGAAGACCAGTCTTCGAACAGTGAGTGCTACCAGTAATGACCTACGGTTCCGAAACTTGGTCGCTAAATATAAGCCTCATAAGAAAGCTCAAAGTCACACGTCCGTTGATGGATGATGCTTGGAGGATCTCTGTTTGATCAAATCAGAAATAAAGAGATCCGCTGAAGAATCAGGGTTACCTAAATAACCCTACGAATCGCGAAGCTGAAGTGTCAATGGGTGCGCTGCATAGCGCTTAGAATCTAAGGTCATTGGGGACTTGAAAGTGCTGGAATGACGACCCCGCAATGGAAAACTCAGCATTGGCCGATTCCTCACTACGTGGATAGAGTAAAAAAAAATCGCTGGAAGCCACTGGATTCACACAGCGCAAGACCGTGCTTTGTGGAACACGTTACAAGACCTATGTCCAGCAGTGGAAGTCCATCGGTTGAAATGATCATGAAGAAAACAAATCGTTATCAATATGAGACTGTAAGCTATCTCTTCTATTTTTCTCTTCTTTCTCTACTACTCTGGATGTGTTCGGGTTGACAGATATCACAAATCTACGAATGTGGTCGTTGTTGAAATATGTCAGTTTCCTGAAGAATAGGGTACCGCGACAACTCTAGACTTCCAGCGCGCGTGTCTTACAAATTAGTCAATCTGAATTATTACAATCAATCGGTAGACGTCGACAGCTGGACATAAGATTTAGTATAACCCAAAGATCTCTTTGCTCTGATCAGTACTGCACTGCTGTCATACTGCTGACCCTCATGATCTTCGCCGGATCGTCAGTCCACAATCAGAATACAGCATAATAAAATTGTAAATATTGATTAGAAAGTTATTAAGAAGTTTTGGATCTATATCCAGCTCAGGAGTTGGCTGTGACAAAAAAAGTAACTTTCCTCTTTCTGGCCGTCACGCGACGCTAGTGACTTACCGGGCGTTTGTTTTTTTAGGCTGCCCGTGCACGATAAAATATTTTTTGTGGCAGTAGCGGGCCAGCGTTGTACTATCATATATAATATTCTTTTTATCGATAATTATATATTTTTTATGTACCTTCTGGTCTTAAGCCGTCAACGCAGCCTATAACCGACACTAATACCAGAGATGTCACTAGAAAGTTGCCGACCCTGCAGAAACCTTTTCACGCCCTTTTTGAAGAACTTCATATTGTAGTTCCTAGGGAAAACCTCGTTGGGTAACTAATTTCTCAAATTAAGCGTTCTTAGGAGAAAACCTCTCTGGAACCGCACCGAACGTGACTACTGCTGTTCGATGATGTGACGAAGAATTTGTTGCTAATAGCGAGTGGTGCGATGATGAAGATATGGGCGTGGGCAACATGTCAATCAGTTTATCATATTATTATAATGCAATAAATCCACGAAGCCAATACTCTTCATCGTCATCATCATCATTAGCCAATAGATGTCTACTGCTGAACATAGGCTCCTCCCAAAGACCTCCACATGGATTGATCGGATCCCATACTCTTCATAAATAATACCAAACTTGTTTATTATCAATATACTGTTACACTTTTGTTTTCTTTTCGTGTTATTATAAAGATTCTACTACTAAACTTGTTTTCTTTTTAGCAGGATATTTACACGATAGCTGTGGATATCAATAACAATGTGGCATTAATTAGGATAATATGCACTGCTCCAAAATGTAATCATCCTGGCTTTGAGACACAAGCCTCGGCATCTCAGTGGTGACGAAAGACAGTAATGTTTGCATACTGTATTGTTTGTCAGTAGAAATAGGAGCTGCGTTGGCACCTACCCAGACAGTGTCTGACAATAGAGACCTACCATCATGTATATTCTAAAGCAAGCATTAACAATATAAATGCAGAAATCAAATTATATTTACATTATCGATAAACAATGTTATGTAAATATATATCGATAGAATTAAAAAATGAAATTTTCAATCACTACAATATCTTGTTCTTTTTATGGTAGGCGATACGGCATTGTTTGTGAACAAAGAGAGGTATAGGCTGCGATACAGAAGCGTGACAGAGATAGAGTTATGGGAGGTCTCCCAAATAAGGCCTATTTAGACGTCGCACAAATCCTGAGAATTATGATCAGATTTTTAATGCGCCGTAATTTTATTAATTTTTATGACAACTTTCGACAATCGCTTACTTTATGAACATAATTATGACAAATGTTTTATTATTAACGTACTAAATGTTTAATATATTGCCGCGATAGTTCGGTACCGGCGGCGGACGTAGGCGATACACGTCTGTCATGTAGGTTCTGTTCCTACTATTACTCTGTAGTTTCCAGCAGTTAAGAATAGGACTAAGGTATGCCCTACCTGTTGTAGAAGTCGACTAAAAGAATTTCCTGGTTCGTAGGCGTTAAAAGTAGGGGCCTTCATTGTTCACTAAGCGACAAGTATAAGGTAGTACCGTACCAAAGCACGAGTGTTGAAAGGAGTTATAGCCCTCCTTGAGGCGTACTTTATGTGTAGTGCCAGTCGCCGACACATTAGCTAGAAGTTCTTAGGGCTTGCGTAACGCACTAAGGTTGACCATCTGGAGAGGTTTTAATAGGTAAAAATCTCACATAACCTTATCGTCCTCTAGAAGTAAAGTATTTTTTTATAAGATTTCCCCCCGAAAACAAAAAAAAACAGTTCTATTCTTGTTGAGCTGTAGTCACCGAAGAGATCATCGTGAGAATATTTATATGTTCCAATAACAATAGGTTTTGTGAACATGTGACATTCGTCAACTGACACTCACACTCAACAAAACTTGGGAAACATTATTGAATTAACATTCGTTGTATACTGAGCGTGTAAACGGACCTCTTGCGTGTGATAGCAAGGCTTTAGTTCATTTTCAGTTCCATTATAATTTTATATGAAACGGTGAGTGGTTTTATTGTAAAAATTGCTTTTGTTATAGCGACGACTGAAACAAACGCAACAACTGCGGTGGAGTCTTGTATTTTATACTTTTAAAAGTAATATTTGTATAAGACGAACATAAAATCTTTTCGTCTATTTCCCCCTTTATCAACGAGTTTTATTATTACTGTTATTTATACAAAAAAGTAATTAAATTCATATAATTAAAGTACTGTGTTTGGACTATGAAGATTCTTAAAAAATTTTAACCATCGATTATATTATCATTATACAACGTTCTATATTTATCACATACATTATATCAAAGTTGATAAAAGAAAGATTCCTGTCAAGGATAAGATTTTTGAAATAAAAAGCAAAAACAATATTTTCAACAGATAGAACAAGATGATGATTAGGCACTACCACTGTCTTTGAATCCCATTATTATTAAAACCTGATTAAATTTTAAGCATATCACTAGAAAATTTCAATACAGTGAGACTGTGTAAAGCTTCAGACATTCTCCAACTCAGGAGACATCGTTAAACCATAATCATCTAGACCAAACCAGCTAACCAGATTCATCGTGAAGTCGATAAGGACCCTCATTCAAACCGCCCACGTTTCCGAAGATTACGTGACGCTCCTAATTCAACATTCATTTGTGAGTAAGGAAATACTATATTCATTTTAGATTTTACAGTTTTTACAAGTACTATAAATTATTTTCACTTTTATCATAGATGAATTTATTTTTATGTCTTTTATAATTAAAGCCCTCCAAGATACGCTATTAAACCTAACCCGAGAATATAGCCTGTTTCGTTTCATTACGTTAGACGGTGCGCGTATATGAAGGCTGCGGTGACCACTATTCCTGGAGCGATGGTCACCAACTTTATCGTATATATGTTAAAATTAGGCTATATTCAAAGGAGTCTATCTATGTTATCAAAGGAATACAATATTTAGCTGTATACGTAAAACTTACGCAGAAAATATTTTCGTAAAAACACTCGTTAATGTAGGAAACGAATAATTTTTTATTTAAAAGACGCAAAACTTTCAAATAGTTAAGAATACATTTTAAATTACATTCAAACCGGAAGCGATTCTTTTGTACACACAAGCACATTTCCGAATAATATTGTATTTTAATATATCCGAATTAACATTGGTCAATGTACTCCGACAAAATGTCATGGTCGTTGTTTTATTAAATCATACACAAAAAAATACTGAACAATGAATAAAAAGCAGTTTGAAAAATTTAAAGTCTGAATAAAAGCTAAAATCTCGTGATGAAGAATTGAAAGCATCTTTTATCAGCGGCGTCCTCATAAAGTCTCCACAGCGATCGCACTTTTGATAAAAGCAACCAGCAGCTTCCCGCGATATCATCAATTGTCGGTTTACCTGGTTGTGGTGCATACCAGCGCCAGGTTTAATGGTACATGATTCAGGGCCTCATCGGATGTCGGTACTTATACTAATGTATTATTTGCTTTTCAACAAAGATCGTTAGGCTTATGGTCACCGTACTCAAGCTGCAGCGCAGGCGGTCTGCACTATAAAGGGAATGAAACTGGTTCCGAACCGGGGTACCGGCCAACGCAACTTAGTCTGAGCAGTAGGGTTGTATGGAAATGGTCCATGTATAGTGTAGCCAACTGTGCATTGATGGTTTTAATGTGGCCGAGGAATCTATTTATAATAACTGTTATAAATAACATAATCTTAAGACTTGGTAACGTTTTTAAAATCCCTAAGTATTCTTGTAATAATTGACATACTACAGAGTCATTCAAAGTTGTAATCAAGTAAGGTAGGGTAATCAAAGTGCATCTGAAATCTTTGTGCCTGTCTATACTTAAAAATAAAGTTACTAAGTTAGCAATAGTCAAACTATAGTTGCATACCTCTTGGGTAACTTGGGAGATTATCATTTAGATAGGTCAGGGTCTGCAGTGCTTACTTGCGTGCATGGGGCGCACTCTCCTGCACACATTATTGTTAGGTGACGGAAACAGATGCTATAATACTATTTATTTAGGCAGCGGTCAGCATCAGAGCTTCAGTCAGTAAAATGTACCATCGTAAACGAATGTAAATGTGTATAAATATATTTATACAACTGACGATATGTAACAACCAATGGTATGTAATGAGATAAACTTTATATACAGCTCTTACATAAAGCATTACAAAAGATAACTTATTCTATTGTCTTTTGCAATACACAAATAGTGGCTATATCTATTTGGATATATATATTTTAGTATGTTATGAAATGATCTATTCTACCGACGAATATAGTGACAGCCCGGTTAATTATTTAAAACTACCTTCAACTCAGTCGACTGTTTTTGGCTATCGTACATTAATTTTATCGATAAGGTCTAGACGGTTCTTTAGCGTATTAATCAATGTTACATCGATGACGTCATCAATGTTATCTAAACTAAGCTTTTGTGCTATATACAGGGTGAAAGGTAATAGGTGTAAAAGATCTGGGGCTAAAGTACAGCTCGTATCCTATCTAACTATGTATGGAATACCCCATACGAAAACAATGGTTCTGGAGTTTTTAATTTTTTAAATATTTAAAAAAAAAAATCTTGGAAAAAATTCGATGATTTTATTTCTTACTCATTTCTACACAAATTTTAATGTAAAAATTATTGTTTAATCATTCTTTTATTAAGTTAAATTAATAATCATCACTTAGAGACTAAACATTTTTAATTAGGTTCTTTGATAGTCGTTACAGTAAAAAATAAGGCTCCATACTAACATTTTTATTTAGTCTTAAAACAAAATTTTATTTATAAAAAATACGTGTAAAGCACATAAATAAGTACCTGACTTCAATACCTACCCAACAAGGAATAAGGAAGTACATAAGGTTGCTGAAATTTAGAGAAAAAAGCATTTGTAATAAAGTCAAGTAGCATGAAATATCAAACTGTAGAGACTCATAAAAGTAGACACCGCGACGGAACTTAATTTGACCCTTTTGTTGTTGTTGTAACACGTGAGAGCTTATTGTTGTCGTTAAAAGTCTACTGCAGTCTAAGTCTACTGCTTTACGTCACAGTAAACTTTTCCTTGCAGTAGATTTTCCACAAGGTGTTAAATCAGGACACCTTCACATCTCAGGACAGGACATCGTATGAGTAGCCTTATCAACTAGATATTAACGTTATTGAATCAGAAATTTAATTTCTCAATACGCTTTAAAAACTAGAGTATGGTAATGTGTGCTACAACTGTTTACCAATAGAAATAGTGTTCTGTGTGTGTAGACTGGGAAAAAAAGGCAAAAGTGTTCATATGTAATTTCTTCCTCCCGTGTCTCTTTATATTTGAAGATCGGTTGGTAACGCCAGAAAGAGCCATGTTTCTTATGTACGGTGGAAAAGTTCCCAGACGGATATGATGCCAGTTCACTCGCGTATTCTACCTTACCACGACTTTCTACATCTACCGACGATCCTCCTGTCTATATATCATACAAAAAAAAATATTTTCCTGTCACACACCAATGCGCGATGTCGGCAGTATACGGATTATTGGTGCATTCTGTAGAAATCATAAAACTTTATTAAAATTTCAGGCTGTAAATGCATTTTAATGTTTTATCGTTCGTAATGACATGTATCGCTCTTAGAGGATACTGCTATAAATATATTTTATTTTCTCCGAGCCACTTCATCTTAAGTACGAATGATCTTATTGAACAAGTATTATAATATCAATCCCATTGCGTACCTTGCAGAAAGAAAAAAGTCATAAAGTTGTTTTGAATTTTATAGTTAGCGCTATTATGGAACGAATCGAGGAGACGAGCAGTAGCTTCATCTCATCGTTGATAACCTGTAACAAATTAGATACTCATAACTTACTGGTGGTAGGTCTCTATAGCTAAAGACCGTCTATCTTCCACCGCAGCTCCTATTTATGTTAACAAACAGTAGATGAAAACATTAATAGTGTTTCCGTTTGAAGGATGTTGTGTGTAGTGAAATTACTAGGGTAATGAGATTGAATATCTCATGTCAGCACAATATGGTGCATTGTATCCGAACTAGCGCCACGTCATTAGGGGAAGGCGTATCATTTACCATATACGTACTTATACGCGTTATTTTTTATTTTTAACTATTACTATTTGATATTCTTGTTTAAAGAATTCCACGTATTCATCCGGTTTGCATTCGGTACCATGAACGGTAAATAAATATGTATATAAGCTAATATAATAATGTAAATAATCAAAGCTTCATCTTTGCTTGCTATAATTAAGTAAATTAAAATCGTTAGAGGAATAACTAGCTTTGCATTGATTTATTACTGCACTGCACATAAATATACCGAGACACGATACGAGTGCGGTAATTACTAGTTTGTAGTCGACTATGATGAGATCTGCGCAATAGTCGAAACTTTATAATCGATGTAATGAAAATGCTAAACAATTAAACTATTGAGTGTACATATAGATGATTTTTATAAAGCTACCTTAGATCTTTACGAAGATTAACGGTGGTCAGTCCAGGGACGTGCGCTCTATACAGGCAAATAAGCACTGCGTAACTTGATTCTTTGAACTTTAATAAATAATGATATTTTAATTTACTCAGAGGGTACAAAACTATGCTTTGAGTATTGCTAAATTGGTAAGTTTATTTTAAGTATAGATTCGCACAGAGATTTCAGGTTTCATTTGCACACCCTATTTAAAATCTTTGTGCACGTCCCTGGATAAGTCTGTGTGGCTAAAGACCGTCTAAGTACCATAGCTTTTATTTTTACCATCAATCAGCAGTGCATTAACTGTGTTCAGGTTAGAAGATTGTTTTATCTGATGAAATCATTGTTAACAAGACATCTCGCATCACAATATGGTATCATGTTCATTAAGATCACACTGTTACGGAATACATATTTACATATTTGCCACCAATTGAAAGTCCAGCTCGTCTCGAACTTGTTAATATTATATTAATTTATTTACTGTGGTTGTTTTTAACTAATGAACTATATGAACAAGATGATTTTTAGTAAATTGGCGAAGTCGGCTGTGTCGAACTGAAGTAAGAATCGACGCGTCGTGTTGCGTGGAATCGGAGCGAGCCGAACGAATCCGAAAGTAGCCGAGAGTTTGCGTGTCGCCGAACACTAACCGTGTCTTCGGAACCGATAAAAGGGTCCCCTGCACCGTTTTAATTAGGCGGCAGAATGTATCCGATGGCCGATGGTGCCGATATGGTTGTGCAAAAACTTAAATCATTTTTATTTTTACACAACACCTTTCAATTTTCACTCCGTTCTCACCAGATGATCAGACAGAAAAAAGTAACCATAATAATTTTGTAAACATCCTCAGTTCTCGAGCAAAGAGGTTTTGCTCTTCGTTCTTGAGTAACAGTAAACGAGTGGAACAACTTGACGGCGTCAGAGATCCCATCTAAATAAGAATTGGATAGCTTCAAAAAGATAATAGGATATCACCAGATTAATGTGTTAGTTATACTACCGTAGAGTATACCACTTAAAATCAGGTGTTATTGCAGTCATGTATTTATAGAGATTTGTGGCTAAAATCCTATATTCTTGTTTATTTATTGCTAGCTTAAAAGTCAATAGATATGCCATCTTTATGAAATCGTAAATAATTTAGATATTAATGTTGTATGCGGTTTTTTAAAAAACAATCACTTTAGCTACAGCGCTTTAAAAATTTAGTGGTAATTGATACGACTTTTTTTTTACTCAATTAAGCGACCAAACAAGCGGGACATTCACCTGGTGTTAAGTGATACGCCAACACTAACAACGTGGCGTAAGTTAGTATGATATATACTGCACTACACGCTCGTCGTCTGAAACATAAGATGTTTAGTCTCATTACCCCAGTATAGTAGCTACAGCGCCGTTCAATCCGGAGCACAGTAATGTTTGCACCATACTGTTTGGCGGTAGAAATAGGTTCTGCTGTGATACCTACCTTTTTCTTTTTTTGGGAAATCCTAATAAAAGAATAAGAGAAGCAGAAGTAGTTATACAAGATTCTTACCATTTAAACCCCCAAGGTATCCCTAAGGCATTGATCCATTCCAGGATCTCAATTTCGTTGTCGTGGACGTTTGTTCAGCAATCACGACGAAACTAGTGAAGGTATCGACACGGAAGCATGACCATTCGACGCGGAATGATTTATGATGATGATGATTGAATGATGAAGACGCGGATGATTATAAGCTATTATAAGCTATTCATT
Source organism: Ornithoptera priamus (assembly GCA_029034505.1). NCBI lineage: Eukaryota > Metazoa > Arthropoda > Insecta > Lepidoptera > Papilionidae > Ornithoptera > Ornithoptera priamus. The sequence continues at coordinate 6,619,092 of JARDWD010000395.1, forward strand.
TTTTGAATTTAATAGATTCTTCATCATTCTGTTTCTAATGAACTGTTATAAAGATTTTGCACTATCTATGCGGTTGCTATAGTAACGGTTGCTACAGGAAGTCAATTGCGATCTAATTTTACATTACGGCTAGCAAACCGAGCGGGGAGCAGCCAGTATATATATATATAAATCCCTAATTCGCAAAGTGCCATTGATTAATAACGAGGGTCTAAAGGTCCGCGGCTCGGCACCTCGCTTGTTGACGGCACATCTACTTAATCTTCGAATGATATTTATCAAAACGGAGAAGTGAGGGTATGAGAAATGGGAAATTAATGCAGACTATTGGGAAACACCGTGGACTCCATTACGTTTGTTTAAAAAACTATGTTCAAGTTAATGAGGTTAAAGATATAAGGAAGGAATTCCAAGCGATAATGTTGCCAACAGCTCGTTACGTTATTTTTTGTGTTAGGAATGATGGTTATGTAATGGAGCCGCTGGAAGGTGCGATGGTTAAATTGATTTTTTTTTGCTTGTAATATACTGTCAGAGGAATTTTTTAACAGTTATCATAACCTGTTATATGTTAACCTTCGGGAAATAGTCATCACTATTAATTTCTTGAATTCTGTTCTCGTTACACGATTCGTGTTAATATGAATACTATATTTGATACTTATCTCACCATTATGATGGTCCAATTCCCTCAGACCCTTTTAACCACTAATCGACCAGGCGAACGGCGACTCACCATCCTTATCCAGTATACATCTCAAGTTTCCGAACAAGGACCTCTTCCTTGTTTATAAGAACAGCAAGAGAGTGGAACAACTTGCCTGTGTCTTTAAGAAAACATTGAGTAGGCTGTTACAGTTACCAGGTTAGAGCATTTTACCATCGCAGACCACATCATCATTTTCCATAGTAGTATTATAGTCAAATGCTAACTTATTTGATTTAACACTCCTAAGTACTAACTTAATTTACTGGTGATAGGTCTCTGTTGCCGGAGCCTGTCTAGTAACATGAGCTCCTATTTCTGTAGCCAAACAGCGTTGTAGCTAATGAAATTACTGGAGTAAGGAGACTGAACGACTAATGTCTTAAGGCGATGACCGCAATGGGGTGCAGTGTATACCATCTTATCTAGCGTCACGTTATTATGGGCATGCGTATCAATTACCATTAGGTGAATTTCCTTTTCGTCTTGTCGTACATTGAATAAAAAAAAACTTTTCATCACACTATATTATTTTTTTATTAAATTATATATAACTTTAATAATAAAAAAAAAAATTGTTTTTTACCAAAAAGTTGGCAACCCTAAAATTTGCAATACATATACAGAGCCCGTGATCCACTGACCAGCGCCGTTCAGGTAATGCATACTTACATTCGACTTTAACCGCTTTAACTTCGGACTTGCCAATTATATTGTATATTATGAACGCATAATTTTATTTAGGGGTGTAAAGGGCCCCCGTACAACAACTCACGGGATCCAAGCCAACCTCACCTGCTTGTGATCCACCCTGCTAATCAATAAACCATCTCTGGCTTCCACCAACCTGCATTAGGCCAGCGTGGTGGAAAAAGCCTCCTAAATTAACCCCTATAAATGACTGCCTCTAGTGTCCGGTACCGGGGGCCGTGCTGACTGTCGATCGATGAGATCTTTGGGAGAGACTTATGTCTAGTAGTGTACGTCTGTCGACTGATGATAATAAAGATGATGATGACGAATTTTTTTTTCTATAACAGTATAAGGAAATCAATATTGTAAAGAGAAAATATAATTATTTTGGCTGTGGTATTATTACGTATGTAGCACAAGACCTGTCGACGGGGAGATTTTTGGATGAGGCCTGATGAGATTATAATGATAGGTTATATATATATATATATATATATATATATATATATATATATATATATATATATATATATATTCGTATCATTATAACAAATTGCAGACAGTGCCGATAATTTGGGTTCATTTTAGAAATTTAAGTTTTTACTTTCAGTAAACAATCAAACAACCACAGCATTTACTTAACTGTGTGTGTTATTTAATGGTGGTATTTTTAACTATTATACTTAATATCCAATTTTATTTTTAAGCAGCGAAAAAATCTCGGAAAATGCTATATTAATTATTAAAAAACATCCGAATTTGATAAATAAATAAATATAATGTTATCTTATATGATAATACTTTTGAAATTGGGTTTCAAGTTAAGTTCGTAGTTAGTGCAGCCGGAGAGCGGGGAATAGTAAACTTTAATCCTAGGTGGGTGGTGTAGCTTGGTAGGTCCTAGATTCACAGTCATTTCAGTAAGTGCAGACTGGTCCAATTCTTAGTAGCCGCACCAGACCACGACACCAGTTTAAGATCGTCTGATACTGAACATAACATCGATACTAATTCCCATGCGCTGCAATAGCGGTTAACAGTTTTTTATAGCTCTGCTATTATTATTAATATTATAGTTAAAAGTTATTTTTATACAGCATTTATCGCTTGTTTTGTATATTTGGCTTTACTCATCTGTTTGTTATAATATACATGTTATAAACGTTAACTATTTTAATAACCACAAGATGACAGAAGAATTAAATAGGAAGTATCTAAATATGGTTATTTATCTGAGAGATTTTTAAAAGATTTTTAGAAAGATTTTCGTATACATATAAGACTTTTTTTTAAAATAAAATGTATTGAAAATATATCTCTATATTAATATATCTCTATATTATAAATTTGATTAGAATAAGTAATTTAACTAAAAATCGCATTAATATTCATTTTACGATATTAGTGACTAATTCTTTCCAGTTTGTAGTCCAGTCGCTAAATTAGTATTAAATAAAACTAGCTTAGAAAGCATTACTATAATTATTTCATTATCTAATAGCTGATAATATAGCACACTATCAGCTATGCTGTGCAGAATAAATTTGGATGACTAAAGAGAGAGATGTGTGGAGATCTTTAGAGGAGTGACTTTGTCGAAATAACTGTAAAAATAATGTATATATTAAGAATAAGTTTTTTTTTCTTTTAATAGAGTTAAAATAAATAAATAAATAATAATGATATTTATATTATAGAGAATGAAATTTAGAACTAGTTCTGAAAGTTTATTTCGTTCTGTAACAAGTAGAGGCGAGCAAGAATACTTACCTGATGACAAATGTTACAGCTTATATCAGTGCTCTCTGTAAGCGCTGTTAGTTGTGTACATTTTTTTATATATCAAAAATAATTATGTTAGTACCGATTTTAGTCTACACTACACATTATATATTATGGAGAATTTAAAAAAGTTTTTAATTATTTAAAAAACAATATGTCGATCTTTGAATATCTTTAATTATTCAACGAACAGTCGAGAGGAGCTAATTTACCTGATACGTCCGTCTATAACAACGTGGCCCATGTTAGGCTGATATACACTGCATCACATTGTGCTTTATGCCTTGAGACAAGAAATTTTGAGTCTCTTTACCCCCTATAATATCACTAGCTGCAACGCTCTTCAAACCGGAACTCAGTAATGTTTGCACACTACTGTTTGAAGGCAACAGAGATCTACCACCGGTGAAGTGGTTCAGTAAAGGGGCTCAAAATAATTTATAATATATTCAAGCTATAGTTATGTTGATAACATGTTTATATATAGTTTGCTTGTTCGCCTACTTTGGTCTGAAACATTTATTTAGTATTTCAGAAATACCCATTCACGAGCTGACCGATGCTTGAGATCTTAATCAATCCACAATTGTAATACTAAAGGCAGCGTTCATTAACATTACCAGCGCTGTGCACTGTATACCGACATTCCGACAGAATATTTGAAACGAAATTAGTCTTTATTAATTAAACATAAAGACTAAAATTTTCTGAATGTGTGAGTACGGATCCAAAAGATTATGGAACAGTTTTGTATAAGTTATAGATTGAAAGGCTACGTTCGCGTTAGGGTTTGAATAGTTTAGTCTATATTTATCTATGCTTATTTTAGAGCTAAAATATATTCAGATTTGTCTAAGAAATGAAAACAATTCTCAGTAAAGCGACGAAAAATTTCACTAAATCTGTCTAATTTCATCTTAAATAATCTGAAACGCAGACATAAAAATTTAAGTTATCACATTAGGAAGTTAGTTTAATTTTATTTGTATATGAGGGTGTCGTTGAAAAATTTACCGCTGGCACCTACTACTACATCTCTACTGGAAACTAGTAATGTAACTAAATCTATTAATTTCTTACCTTCAAATCAAATCTGAATTTAGAACTTTTTTTAATGCATATTAACTTTTGTCTATACAAAATATTCTACTTTATTAACAAATTATTGTTGTTTATTTTTTAATTTTTTTTTTAATGTCTGCTTCTTCGTCAATTATTATCTGACTGATCTGAGGAAAATATTTGATAGAATTGTAACTACCTCACCTACTCCCGCATCTCATGTTCCCCGGTAGAGATTGCTCTTAGTAATTAAATCTGTCCCTTGTGACCTAGTTGAAGGTAATACAATAAAAGTTTGAAATAAAGAGATAAATTTAAAAACGTGGCTTTGAAGCGTGGTTTTATTGAATCAAACCACCCCATTATCCTCGCAATGTTTCAGTCTCATATTAAGTGCAGGTCATAAAAATACTTTAACTTGTTTCTTTACTAACGTCATTCGAAAAAATTTAACTAAGTTACCAAAATATTATTAAACGAACAATACTTTAACTAATTGTAAGGAATAACTTTGCAGGCGGTATTCATTTAAATAACAATTTTAAATGGCTTTGTTTTGAATATCGGACGATCAATTTTATAACGAACGTAAACCTGTCGCAGGCAAAAAGTTGCCGGGCTAAAAAAAAAAACACAAAATAATTGCACATGATCCAGTGGCATTGGACCGCGTGATTAATGTCTACACCAGTCGCCTCTTAAGTTTGGAGCAAAAAGTGGTTGATTTTTTTGTTTGTTTGCGGAAGACATCTTATTCGAAAACAGAGATATTAAAATTTTCAATATGAAGCGTAAGTTACTTTTATAGACCAAGTTAAATAAGCATGAAAGGCAATTATTAACACCTCGGTTCTTTGTTCCTTGGACTGCATAGGATTTGAGTAAATCTGGCTTTTAGCTGACGTACTAAAGTATAAGTTCGCATGTCTTATGCTCAAGCGTTGTAGCGGGGTTTTCATATTTGAACCATTTGGGGTGGAAACTTTAAGATCTTGAGGTCCGGGTGCGCTTAAACTTTTTAGAGATATATCCAAATAATAGCAGGTAACTACATGACACTAAGAATAAGTCTCGTCATCCAGCGCGGCAATACCATTAGTTGCTTGGCAATCTGCTGGACAGGAATGACCTGGGGCCTTCCTTTTATTGTTAATGGGAAATATTAATTTATTGTATCAATTGTTTTATAATAATATATTTATAATGTAATGAAAATGAATTATTAAAAACGAAAAAAAAACTGTAAATATATACATATATTTACATATAGTATAATATAAGGACGGATAATTTAGAAAAATAAGATGCAGTTTTCTTAAGTTTTTATTTTCTTGGCTATAGTGGATAGAAACCATCTTATAAATTTATAATAATCTGATTTGATCATTTTTTTTTTATTGAACCTAACCTACATTTCATATGATGTAAGCGATAATGTGTTCATGATCATCCAGTATACTCTCTATATGTTGACAGAATACAGCATTTTTTTTTGAATTGACGCTGTTCCAAGTCCAGCGATATGTTTACCTGGTGATAAGTGATCGCCTGTCTATAACAATGCGGCGGTAATTAGGAAAATGTACACTGCACCACATTGCGCTCATAGCTTTTAGACATAAGATGTTGACTCCCATTACTACTGTATTTCATTAGTTACAAAGTAGTTAAATCCGGAACTATATTTGCACCATGCTGTTTGGCAGCAGAAATGGAAGCTGCGGTGGTACATTCGTAGACGACCTTCGGCATCAGTGAGTTACTACTTGATATTGTAAAATTGCAGCATTTTTTTATAATATTAGTGTGCCAACAACTGTACCCCTGTCCTGGAATCGATCTGAGGACCTGTTATAAGTAAGTCGTTTAGTGTTCTTCACAATGAGTAAGTAAATTATCATGTGCTTAATATGTTGCAATGGGTTTACCGGCATCGGTTCACAGTCATTCAACATTAAGTAAATGTCTGCATTTCTTTGAACGCTTGCTCACCTGTACCTAGATAGAGTTGTCGCGTATTCAGGACACAAATTTACCTAACAATTTGAACGTGCCACAAACGGTTCCCAGTTACAACACAAACTGTAGTCTTGTTCACAATTCATAAGAAATTGCAACAACAACTCTGTATCTTTATCCATATCTCATGTCATAACAAGAACGCCTGAATTTTCAGACTATCTCTTACTTGATCGCATGTGAAGCTGCATCGTCATCCAATGTTAACTGTGCATTAGATATATATATTTTTAAAGGGAAAACTACAATTATAGTCCTTAATTATCCTGATTGTTATATGTTCATTCCACTGTCACATTTTCTATGCTTCTACTACAGATCAAAATCGATTTCTGAACGGGTAGCACTCGATGTCCACGTTTATATTTAATAGGTGATAACTATAAGGAATTTATGACAATAATAATAATAGTTTTAAATCAGGTTAAGGGTTTATAACCTGTTACTGCCGTTACTGCAGTAAACGACTTTTAGTTTCCTCATATATTATTAAATTTAAAATGTATAAACATGAACTAAAAACAGTATGATGTCCTCTATTTCGCCATAAGAATATGTACGTAGTTATGTCTAACTAGGCAATTGGGTCTGGTAGCAATCATCATCATGATGCTGTTGCAACTATCTCGAAGCCGCCGCATCATAGAAGCTGTTCTTTTGCGTATATTACAATAGATTGTCCCTACTTATTATTAACGTATAACAATAATTAGTATAATAGGTGACTGTAATTTTGAAGTTGTTAGCAGGTGACTTTCTTCCTTCCGGTGTCGATATTCCGAAATAAATTGTGGAGGAAAGTGTAATTAAACTAATACATCTACTATAGCATATTCATTAGACTACGTCTGCCATTAGATTTACTGGTGCTAGGTCTCTATGGCCAGAGACTGCTTACGTAGGTCTGTCGTCAAACACTACTGTGCAAACATGACTGTGTTCCGGAATGAAAGGCATTGTAGCTAGTATGACTACTCGGGTAATGACTAAACATCTTATGCTTCAGGTGACAAGTGTAACACTATACAGTATATACCATCAAAACTAGTGCCACGTTGTTATGGGCAGGCATATCACTAGTATAATAATTACACTAGCTGCAACGCCTTCAAACCGGAGCACAGTGATATTTGCACATTACTATTTTGCGGCAGAAATAGGCGCTGCGGTGAGACCTACCTAGACGGTCTCCGGCAACAGATAACTACCACCAGTAAATATAAAAGGAGGAACAGATTATTTAATAAGATATTTTCATTATATGAAGAGTATATTCATAAATACAGTTTTGAGTTTGGAGTTATAATTACAAACTGCTCGTTAAGAGAAACGCGAGCGATGTCACAGTTAAATTTTAACGAAGCGTTATTCGTACGTAACGACGTGAGTTATGTTTTAACTAAGCTTTCACGTCACGTATCAAGCAGCGGTTTAGATTACCTATACGGGTTTCCCACTCAGCGGACTTCTTTATGTAAAGCTTCGAGTGCTCGTTACATTTCGGATTCGGCGCACGTGGCAGATTTATGATTATGTGGAAACGCACGGATCCGGGTATACGGTAAATATGACACAATCACAACGAACATTAGTAATCAGTCTTTAGAACTGCGAAGGAACAGCAAAGGAGTCCACCGTGTCGGCGTCATTGATCACGGTCAAATACGAAGCAGGTTTTTGGGAAAGAGATCAAATAGGTTATTCCTAGACTATAATAATAGTAATGCTCTCTATTGTATAATGAACAAAATAATAAATCAAATATTACATCAATTGGGAAATGAGAGTGTACAATTGGTGATCTTATGTCTCTAAAATCAAACTTTTCCAGACAACCCTCTGAAAGAGAAGATATAATCTGTAAAGAAAGAGAATAGAGCGGTGTTAAAGATAATTAGTACATTTGATAATGAGCAATAACAATATGAACAAGCAGATAAATCTTTATGATAGTATGCTGTTAAATCTTGAATTAAAATAGTGATTTGGTAGTTAGAATATCGACAGGTAGGATGTTCTAGAAACGAACCGCTGTGATAGGGAATGAGGTTTTGAAAGAAGGATGAAGAGTGCGCAGGAACATGAAGAGAGAAATTCAATGTTAAGAGAAAGATACGACTAAGAGAAGAATTGTGTGAAAGCATGTTGTGTAGAGTAGAAATAATCTTTTGAAGGTGAATAGGCAGCTAGTTAAGTTTACTACGAAATTCTTTAAACGCTGAAGCTCGTTAAGCTGCGCCTCGTTTAAGTTGAGATAGCAATCGTTTTATCACCGCACTGCTTAACATGAGATGGTAGCAATGTAAGCAATAATCTATTTAATTTAAAAGTTTAAACGCTTGGAACACTGATCTCTCGTAAATAAGATAGTTAAATGTTCAGCTAACTCGGCTCCTCGAAATAGGCTCTTTAATGATTGCAAACTTAAAGCTCTCAAGCTTGCGGAGATTTTACTACTTTCTTATCGTACCTGTTCGCTACCAGTTCCTATAAGTACCCGCCGGAGTCGTAAACAGTCCAGTTTGTTTGACGTTTACTGATGTTGCACTGCACTTGATGCGAATGCTCCCAGCGGAACTACGAAGCTTTTCACTGCCACTGAGAAAATAGTTAATAAATAGTACATTCAATTATTAAATATTACATTGCTGCTCTCTCGATCACGCCGTGATAAGTTTTAATGATAGTTTTAATAATCATTAACATATCAATGATGTTTGAGAATCAAACCGATGATAACGAAAAAGATTAAACATTTACCCTCATTTTCTTCAGAGTTTCGGACATAGATTGGTTTTCTATGTATATTTTCAAAATTTTGGAGAAATATACATCTTGTTATACTTAGGTATCTTTCCACAGTCTCTTTTTTTAAAAAAAATATATAATATGTACGAATACCACATAGAAATTATAATGAAAAAGCTCTTGAATAAATGGTATATATATTGTCGTATATATGCCGGCAGAGTTTTGAAATGGTTCAAATGTTTTGAGCATATAATTAACTATTAAAACTAGATAATTATCAAACGTATTTTTTTAACACATTTATACTATACTTTTCATGTTTTTTGTTATACTTATCCGATATACACAAGGTAGATGAAGATATATGGTTAGAAAATAACTAGAGAAGTGTAGTAGGTACGACGTCGTAATGAAATGTTAACTTAAAGTTGAGAACGAATATTTTGCTATAATGTTTTATTTAAAGTAAAAAGTGTTAATCAGCGTGCAATTATTGTTGGAGAGCACCGATCGATCGGATGCTATATCGATTAACTACGGTACATAGCAAACTCGTGCGGCGTAATCGATGGCCACCGGTACTTTCGGTACTTTCACCTCGCGCCGACCGAATTAAAATATCGAGGGAACGACATTCGGTCGTTAAAATATTTTTTATTGTTATACCTCATTGGGCGCCGGTCGATTTGCATAAACTCCCAAGTAGCTGTCGGAATGGCTCAGAGAGGCTGCGTGAGTCCCCTCATAAAATTTTGGTCGTTAAAAAACACCTTTCCTCATATAAACACGGTTGCTCTTTCAGCTGATGTACCTACGTAACACCAAAAGGATATTGGCCAGTTGAACATCTTTTATATTCATCTGGAGCAACATTTAGTAACATATATTATAGAAATAACATCGACCGCTTTTAAAATACTGATTTTAAGATTATATGTAAATTCCTTATGATTATTATTGAGTTTATTAAATTTGTTAAGTTTTAGTGATACGATTTTTTTTCATTCAATGTCGTGTTTTATATTTTGAATCCTGTCGCACTTGGAATGCTGTAAGGAATATTTTATAGATGATCTGCTTGCGCAGTACTTAAATGCTTACTATGTATAACATTGAGATCCCGGGTTCGATTTCGGGATCACATGTTGAGTAAGCGCATTCTGGCCGAGGCCGTTTTACCAGTCACGGCATAATAGTCACAACACCACGTGAAAATGAGGTTAAGTGTTAGCTGGAAGCGAAAAAAGAGTATTCCTTTGAAGATATGGAAAACATTCTGTGACTCCGCATTTAAAATTGCATTAGTATAATAAATCTTTGAGTCTTTGATAACTTATTAAGTTTTTAGTATTGAAATACTTAAAGCTGTACATTACTTCGAAGACTTTTTAGATATCCTGTATTGAAAATGCCAGCTCACAGTTTGAGTGTTTTTGAAGATTCTAGAAAACCAGGCTATCTTTATGTTCTGAAGGATAAACATCTCAAAAATTATTAAAAATAAAATAGGAAAAAAGCAAGCAAGAAGTTCTTTTAATATATTATACCAGCTGTTTCCTGCCTCGTTTGCTGGCTGTAATATAAAAATAGACTTGAAATCTGTCTTAAATATTTCATGTTAGCAACCTCAACCGCAAATTACTGCCTGTAGCAACCGTTAGTATAACAACCCTATAATTAATAGGAAATGAAAATGTTTAAAATTTAATTAGATATAAAATGATGAAGGATCGATGAAATTAAAAAAAATAAATTCTCTATAACCATCAAAAAATCATTCAATTATATAAAGTATTAAATAATTCAATTCACATATGCAACATTTTTTTTTTTCACCATTTGTCATATATTTTATCCGGTAACTCATTAATGTGTGACTTTGATTAGTTTACAGCCTATAAGATAGTATGAAGGCGAAGCCCGTAGAAAAAAAAGGACATTGTAGCTATAATCTTAAGGATATTAATCTTTAAACGTTCTTCGTGAAGAGAATATATACTTTATATAAATAATATTTAATTTCCTCTGGCGTTAGATTAGACAATGAGTGAGTGTAGCCCAGGCGTTCGTTGATCCGAGCATCAGCTGATGATTTTTGATTTTGTATTTCATTGCTGGTTTTTTTTTTAGTAAAGTAAAGTGTGTAAAGTATGTAATTTTTATGAATCTATCGTTTCATTTAGCTGTACTAACATGAGCGTAAATAATGCTAGTAAAACGTTTTTATTTTTTTTTAATCACGATCGAATTCTTTTCGTCTCATCCCCAAAGGTGTTAGTACTAACATCTGTCTTCGTCTTCGGAAGCGGTCTCCAAACATCCAGTATAGTCCTGTGAATGGTTCATTTATTAAGACTTCTTTCACACAAAACGAAACAGTCAAAGCAATTTATTAACGAATATAGTCTTTATGGACCATATTGGTTTCCAGGGGAAGTAAGAGGTTCCGCACAATGTCTTACGAAGCCTAAGTCAACTGATGAATAACAGACGAGGCTCTGACCACTCACCAACCCGCACTGGTCCAGCGTTGTGGGCTAAGGCCGAATCCCCTACAAAGAACTCTGTGGAGACTTTTAGAGGAGGCCTATGTCCAGCAGTAGACGTCTATCGGCTGATCATAGATAACTCAAGCTTTGCTGAATTTGTACCCGGGCTTATTTTAACAAATGCAAAATCAGCTTTCGTGGTTTCAGTTCGAATTATTGTAGACAAAGGGTAGCAAACTTCTCAGTAAGCTTTCACAGGATACTTCGCTTATTAATCTGCAACCTAATTTAGATACTACAGCAAATACTCCTTTTTTGGGAAGACGTGTGTGCAGTAGTGGACATCAATAAGCTAATGATCGCGATCGACTCAATTTTTTATATTGCACTGTAAAAATCATTGCTTGTTATTTATTCAATAGAAGACATACTCAGATTGTTATTCCATGTGAGCTAATTTATTAAAACAAACGTAATTATCATTACAATTTATTAGTATAAAAGTACAAATTTACAATAATCCAAATAGTATCTTAAGTTACACACGTGTGAGCAACAATTATCGAAACTATAATTATATTTCACGACAAGGACAAATATTATTTATTAAACAAATAAAAAATACCGCAAAAACGTGTACCTCTTACTTATGGTTCTTACAGCGTATTTCATAATACGTACATTCATGAATTGCTTATTATTAAATTTCGCACCAGATAACTTAAATAATAAAAAAAAAAGATTTTCATCTCGTACATAAAATGCTACAGCAGTCGTAGTTCCTTCACGAACAGCACAACAAAAAAAAATTAATGAGCGATCTTCATTAATTTTATATTGTTGCACAAGGATAGTATCTTCCTATAAAATAACTAAATAATAAATAACACATTCGAACCAGTCGTAGTCCTAACTATCATCAGTAATACCTACATAAATTCTGAATAACCTAGACTTTTTTTTAACCGATATACAAAATTATTCCGCCCCTTAGTTTACATTTGATATCAAAAATTAACACGAACAATAAAAATAGGTATGGCCTAAAATTTTGATAACTAACTTTTAAAATTTGGATGTAAACAAAACACTGCACAAACAAACCTTATGAGATCTTCACGAAAACCAAATCCTTACAGCTTTAATGGACAAACGTTAGCAATATTACGTTAACGACAAAAAAAAACTATCTAATAATACTTTCAAACTTAATGTAGCTTAAGCTAACGGACAATATAATGCAATTATATGTATATGTACAAAATCCGCCTAATAACCATAAATTATAAATTACGAATATTCTTTAAATCATTCAACGTCTCATAATATCTTCTATACTAAAACCTTTTTTCGGACCACTTGAGCTACTGCTACCAGGTTTAGGATTTGCGTTCGGTTGTATTCCTACAATGTTTTTAATACCGTTGGCAATCACGCTTGAGCATGTCTCCTCTGGCTCTTTAAGGTGCGATGGTGGTATATCCTTGCAGTTAGTGACAATTGTTGACGTACTTGGTGCAGTATCCTTAGGTGGAGCGTGTTTCACAATTAAATCTTGTGCAACTGTTTGCTGTGGCCCCAAAACTGTATGAGGAACGGAACCATAAGCTATGTGAGGATGAGGAGGAGGCATCGGGAGACCGAATTTATGATATGGTTGCATGCCCATAATCGTTGGAGGCATTGCGACAACAACGTCACCATTTCCAATTGTCGGGCGCGGCATTGTGAGATTTGTGGGTTCAGGAGACCGGCTCCTATAAACGGTAGTACATGTTCTGACACTGTCTCCGATATCCGGAGGATGTGCTCTTTTTCTAAACGGGCCCAAATAAATTCCAGAAGGCCCAGGATCTGTAGGAGGACTTGATAAATGACTGACTTTTGTAGGATCAGGCGGTTGTACCTGATGTAAATCTCTTCGAATTTGTAGTTGAGGAAGTCTCACTTGTTGATCAGGTATTTCCGTGTAACACATTTCTTTCTCTATAATTTCTTCGGAAGTGTATCGGCGTTTTTCGTATATATCAGATGCAGACGTTTTATGTTTTTCCATATTCTGTGGCCGCATTGTGTACGGACTCGCTCTATCTCTTGGTTCATTATGGTGACAATGGGTACGTTCTACTGGCGATGGTGACGCTCGCCTCGGTCTTTCCTCGCTTTGCTCTCTCCCGACACTCTCAATTGAAGAAGATCGTGCTCTCCTAACTGGCGAGTGTTCAGGTGATGAAAGTTCTGGGTCTTCGTCGTCGTATCCTGGTTCAATCGGTGATCCAGGTCTTCCTATGTCTTCCTCACCAACATCTAGTACATCACCTGGTGGCACATCGCCTACGGCGTGAGTTAAGGCATGCCGTCGCAAGTCACAGTTTCTTCGGAATACTTTACCGCAAGAGTTACATTCATATGGTTTGTGATCTGTGTGCGTTAGTAAATGTGTTTTTAAATTGGACCGCTGGTTAAAACTTCGGCTGCATACGGGACATTTGTGTGGTGATTCTTCCATGTGAAGAATCTTGTGGACGGCCAATGTACGCGACTGACAGAAACCTTTTCCACATTCTGTACATTTAAACGGTTTCTCTTTTGAGTGTATGTACCTGCAACAAAAAAATTGAAAACCTTATTGATTATGCATTACTTGTAATTTATTCTGTATTAATTTCTTCTATTGCATGCATCTTATAATTAATGCCCGAGGGGAGGAGTCCAATCGAGTCTGAGAACATTTCTATATTTATCGAACGACCGATGCTCGTTTGTAAAGAATAATTTATAACCAACCAATGTTTAAATTAAATTTGCAGAGGGTTTCGTGTAATTATAAAAGTTAATTTTAATTAAAACGTATTCATCAAGCATATATATCCGCAGAAACAATTTACTCTCCATTATCTTTATATTTTAATAATATGCCATCACAAGGGATTTATGTCTATAACATGAATATGCATTATTTATTTAATCGAAATTTTTTATAGTTTCCTAGTAAAGCAGGTACATATAATATATGTTATGGCAACACATCGGCACAATCTACAGACTATATGTTCAAGCGTCACTGACCACCACTTTGCCCATGCGCACCTTGAACGTGATCGGGGTAATACGAGACTCTAGTCTCAAGGCGATATCGACAACGCCGGGCGTCGCTGCGCCAACGAACTGACCAGTTCTTTTAGACCGTTAAAACTCTCTGTGCTTCTTTCCGCTGCGTGTAAAAATTATAAACGGTAGAGGGGACAGGGGGCTCTTGATAAATTGGTCCAGTTCCATAAGAGTTCCAGCTCGGCCGAATCGAATTACGTTAAAAGCATTTTGTGGCCAATCGCTTCGATTAATATTATTAACGGCGGCCGTATTCGATTGCCGGTGCCGGCATATAATACTATAGCTTTTAGATAAACTTTAATCATTGTTCCGATATTGTGTATAACCTCTTTTTTAAATTATTTTCCTACAGAAACAATTATGGTACCATTTCACAGAAATTCGATGTTATTTTTCAATCGATTTTAGATACGAAATAGTGTTTTTTTCTTTTAATGTGAAACTGATATCTTGCTGTAGTTAAATTGAAATGAGGATAATAAACGTACAGGAAACATCCTAATGCATATGTGATACATGAGTACGAATTCGTGACAACGTTTCGATGATGATCGAACTAATTAATTTTTTTTCTAGGAAACAATGATTGAATGATTTCGAATATCCCTGAAATAATATCGGAAGTATTTAGTTAATAACTCACAAATAACTTGTTAATTGCACTGTGCTTTACGCTATTCACGAGTATCGGTACAATTAAAAAAAGTACAATTAACATCGTAATTGCTATATAATTAAATGATTATCAAAACAATAATGGTGTGGGATTTATGACTTGAATGACCGCAAATCTATGTAAAAAAACAGCAATAAGACTGATTTGCGAAGCTTGGGATATTAAAAAAAAATTAATAACATATATATCATTGTTGGAAGGCTTGAGATTCCATTATTAATAAAATTTAATTCTATACCAAGCGACTCAAAAGACTTTATGACACAGTAAGCTTATGCGTAAATCGAACTGTGAACAATAATGAAAAAGCTGTAGGTACTTTATTATAACTATAATGTCAGTACATTTGCATGGACCATGGATGCTGCAAAGCATCCGAAAGTTCACACTAATAAATAATTAAATGAAATATAATTTAGTTTAATCAAACATGAGGCAGCCCATAAACTATTCATAAATATGTAACGAATATTAAAATTGTTTTATTAATGTTAACGTCGATTTTTTTCCATACATAACTTAATTTATAATGTAGTGTATACATTATTCTATAATGTATGAAGGTATCTTTCTATGTATATATGTTTTTTATGCCTTTGAATTATCATAATGGCGCGATATACATTCGCATTGCCACTACATTTTCCGCGCAGCTAAGCGCAAGTAACAAGCAATTACACTAACATTGAACGGAGACGTAAAGCTGAGAATTAATTATTTTTTTAATTTAAAAAAAAACGTATATTTCCATGAAAAGGGATAAAAAATAAACTAAACAACCAGCAGCGTAGAAGCATATTTAATGGTAATGAATACAGACAGTTTTTTTCTTATTTACTGGTTCTTTCGGTTTGCTGGAGATCGTCCAGGTACCACTGTAGCGCTTATTTCTGCAGCCTAACAGAATTGTGCAAATATTACTGTGTTCCGGTTTAATCGCTGTAGCTGGTGAAATTACTGGGGTAACGAGACTTAATGTCTTGTGTCCCAAGGCGACGAGCGCAATGTGCTGCAGTATATAATAAAAACTAGTGCTAAGTTGTTATGGGCGGGCGTATCATTCAGTATCAGGTGAACGCCCCTTTAGTCTTGTCGCTTCGTAGAAAAAAAAAAAAAGACAGACTTGTTTCCATGCAAAGAATGAAGAATGAACTTTATAGAAGATAAACAAAAAAATTTAATGACTCCTTAGCTCTCTTCTTTTCTCATAATAAAAATGAATTAATATATCTTAGAAGAGATGCAACAATTCCAAAACTTGCAAGCCACGAGCGGGACGTTCAACGACAATGTGGTGCTAGTTAGGATGATATACACTGCACCTTTGTACTCCTCGTTTAGGCACAAGATATCATCACTCTCGTAATAACTTTACAATTGTAAATACCATTCTAACTTAAATACCACCTTTCAATGTTTACACAGTAATGTTTGCACACTACTGTGGTACTTATATGACCAATAAAAGTGTAAACGGTTTAGTTTTTCTTTAATAACATATTACTAACTATAGTTTAATTATAGATCTATGATATAGCAAATAGCATTTAAAAATATTTTGTACTTTTTTTTGATTACATTTAAATACATGCCTCATAACCGTGTTAAATCTGTTTTAAGTTAAAAAATATAATATTGACACATTTTATATTTTTTAACTTAAATCATCTTACTTTCTTACGAATGATTCGTACAAAAAAAAAGAATAAAAAATTGATCACGTGTACAGGATATTGGTTACAATATTTTTGTTTAAAAGCTTTAGCATGTTTTAAACTTAAGTTAGATGTAAGATTTGATTTGTTTTAAATATATTAAACCCTTACAGTTGTCTTTGGTTTTGTATTTCATCAAGATTTTGATATAATCTCAAATCAAGTTCTCACAAAATTCGTTAGCAGCAGCTTAAATTCCACATCACCGTATTACCATAACGTACTGAATTTTTTTTAATTTTTAAATATTATATATGTTATATATATATTTACTTAATAGAAACATCGGAAAATATAAACTTTAATACACACGCTGTAAAAAGTATACTTTGGAAGGTTCCGAAGTTTTTTATTATCAGTGTCTACCCCCCCTATCCGACGTGTGGGAATGTTTGGGGAAGCCCTATGTCCACCAGTGGATGGATCCATCGGCTGATGATTATGATTGTCAGTGTTTATATTATTAATTTATACCTTAAAGTTATTTATTTATACCAGCTCTAGCCCTTTTTTATATATTGGTCGCCTGAGTTTTATATGAATGATTATGTTTAATTTAGTACAATACTTGTCGAAATAAAAAATTCAAACTAACAATATCGGTTATAAAAATCATTACATTCATAAATATTAGTTCACGTATTAAGGATTCAGAGGAGATCTTTTAAAAATTGGATGAGATTAATTCACTTTTATGTAAGGAAGAGACATCTGTATATATCCTGTTCAATCGCAAAGATAAATGTAAATTACAGAGCCGTGAATATTAAAATCGTGTACTACAGTACATGGGAGGTAAATGGAAAGTATGAATGTATCCATTAATGGAATCCACGACAGTCGCATGCGCATCGGCCCGGCGCGCCTCGCGCAAATATTGAAACGGCCGGGGGACCGGTTACGTCTTAAATACACAACACACGGACTTGTTAACTTGTGGGGCAAGCAATGTTAGATATTTCAATGGCGCGACAACGACTCCTCGATCATTGTTAAGCAGATGGTTTTTTTTAAAATTCAAAATTAGTAGACAAAAAGGTCTTTCAATTGAAAACACCAAGCAGACATGCTAAGTAAAACGACAGGATTTTTTTTGCTATAGTCTTCTTACAGATACCTTAAGTACCACCCACATAAGTTAAAAGACACTGTTTCATAATTGCAATTTGTAAACAGATAATTCTTAAAAATCTCCAAGTAATTCAGCTTTCCATCTCCCAAATTAAGTATTCGATATTGTTGCAAATAAATTATTTTAAGAATTTGAAAAGAGCTTATGCAGTAATCTACTAATTCTGTGCTGTATCATGATGTGCTAAATACCATGAACTTAACTGTCCAAATGTGATTTCTATATGACATTTTAAATTGGACAGTGAGCAATGACTTTTTAATGATTGCAATCAAAACGGAGGTCAAAAACATAACTCATGCGCATAGCTTCGAACAAAGTACCTACAAAAGTTAAGAAAGAAAAAAAACTTAACGAATATTGAATATTCTAATATTATAAAATTTTAGCAATTTAGTAAATTCTCTCTAGAATTTACGATTGTACAACCGTTACTTGCAAATTCGCCATAACTCAGGCACCTGTTCTGTAGACGAAAATCCTGTTTCAAATGTTCAATTAATGGATGCAGAAAAAGCGATCCAATTAAAAAAAAAAAACACTCGGACGTAAAATATCAAACATCAAATTACTTCCAATAAATTAGAAATATCTAATGAAGGCGATATCTCAATTTTGAAATGAATTGAGAAGTGTATGCTCGATTAAAGTCGGATGACGGATTCAGAACCACCGGCCAAACGGCTTCACCGACATCAAAGAGACCGCCGGCGTATTCAAATTAACAAGGCAATTACCAAGTTACTTTGAAAACGCTCACACCGAACCGGCCTAGACAATAAAATCTTAAATTCTAACTAAACGCAGCGTCCTTTTCGAGCTAACACCGAAGCTGTACGAAATCTCAAATCTCCGCGAGACGCATATGATAAAATAACATTTCGATATCGGGTTTATTAATTATGACTAAGTTGCATATAGACGACTCCAATTTTCCTACATTTATATACGATCGTTAAGAATTTATAATTAATGACACAAACAAATCTCCCTCCCCCCCCCCTTCACAACTGTCTTATCGCGGCAGTTCGATCAATTCTGACGTTAAATAAAATATAAGTAACGTCTGTCTTTTCATATTATACTCCGAGATAGGGATCGCGATGGACAGTCGCTTAGAATCCCATCAAGGCGCGGAACGGAGATAAAAGAAAAAAAGTGAGCCCCGAAATTATCGAGAGGACTGTTGCCCGGACGTTAATGGTTTACATTAAAAAAATATTTTCAATTACGATTACCGGTCGCATTATATGTTCTGGTGGGAGCGGGACCTGCAGCGCGAGATGGCGCCAACGGAGGAAACGTGGAAGTGACTCACGATATTTTTCGGTGTGAATGTAAAAAAATGTTCTCCGATCCGTAATAACTGCGGAGCGGATTCGGGCGGCGCAATTGGACAAAAAAGCTTCGGTCAGTCAACTAAGCGTTTAAAAGACGTTGTAAGTAGGTTTTTTTTTTTTTATGAACAAAATTCATTGAGGAAACGTACCGGCATACGCCTGTTATGAGAACAGGTTCCAAAAAACCGTCCTCGTTTCGTTACACAGTGTGATTGTTTTGACAGGTTCCGCGAAAATAAACTAAAACCGTTTTCCTCTGTTTTTATTACATTGCTTAACGCTGTAGAGCATTAGTATTAAATGAAATGAAAGCCTTCGAAATGAAAGTCTACGTTGATACACCGATGATGTAGGTCAGAATTTTTTTTTTATCCAATCGCTTACTTCTGATTGCTTTCGGTGTGGGCACAGATGTAATGAGTTTTGAGAACTGTCGAAATTTGATAATATTTAATCGAACCGAAATGCAGTAAATGAATTGTACAGTAAATAATTTTATTAATAAAGTAAATCAATCTTGTTATTGTTACCACACCTGGGGCACCAGACCTTATTTCACAAGAAGAGATTCAAGGTCACCTATGTAAGACGGATTAATGGAAGTAATGTGTACATATAGGTGAAGGGTTGTTGTGTACATTAAAATAAAATTAAAGTTAAATAAATATTATCCTTTCTTATACCAAAAAGTTTTTATTCCGTTCGATGGAGGTTTTATACATTTTCTATTTAAAAGTAAAGAGAGCAGGTCCGCACGTTGCGCGCGTCGGAATGCCACAGCATGGGTCACTGGCCGATCCCCGTCCCCGCCCCCACCCGCAGCCACACCGCAGCCCCCGGCTCATCTCAACATCTAAACCTCCTATCGCCTAGATTAATGATACCAAACTTTGGCCATTACTCTGAGAATAACGAAAACGTACAAAAATATATTTCCACTTTATTATTTATTAAATTTATCTCGACAATGTTTATTCTGGTGGAAGGTTTAGGAACTACTCTAGGGTTTATTTACGCCGCCAAACGGCTGCGTGCAGACACTACTGTGTTCCGGTTCAAAAGGTGTTGTACTTAGTGAAATTACTACTGTAACCTGACTTCCCATCGTGCAGTTTAAATCATCTCAACTAGCGCCACATTGTTACGAGTATTATCACTTGAAGGTCTTCCTTGATTAAGCATAAGAAAAAAAAAATTAAGCTAAAGAAAAATACATTTAAACTAATTCATGAATAAATAAATTTTAACGTAAATTTTGCCAATTAGCAAAACTAAGCTAATTAATAATTCTAGATACATTTAAATTTCAAATGTCTTTATCAGCGAGCAGTGATTTCGCATTAAATAAATGTTCCACTGCATAAAATATAAATAAAGTTATTTAACTACGGAGATAAATAATAATTATAAATGGTTTCAAGAAAACCCACACGGATGTGGAACAGTAGCGGGAGATAATACTTAAATTTATTGTTCGGAATGGTTACACGGCGTGTAGTGACACCGGAGTAAATCAAACCGCTTATAAATAGTTTGTATTAACATAATCCCGCAATTTGTATAATGATGTGGCGGATTCTGTTCGCTGTGACTATTCAAGGGTCTCTAGTGTGAACTGAGCACAAGTCAGTCAATCAATCATCAGCCAATAGACCTCTACTGCTGGATATAGGCCTCCCCAAAGATCTACACATCGATCGGTCCCGCGCTGCGCGAATACAGTCAAAACGGCCTTTGGTACCGCCGAGGAGTAAGGTCCGTCGTTTGTATGAGATCATATAGGGGGTTTAGGCCATTTCCCACCACGCTAGTGCAATCCGGGTTGGGACGAGCGAGAGCCTCGTTTGTTGATTACCAGGGTGCTCTAGCAGGTGAGGTTGGCTCAGGTCCCTTACACCCCTGCGTACAGCAATAGCGAACCAGTAGTCTCACACAGCCGAGGTTACCAGGTCGATTCTAGAGCAACTATCGGAGATGTTCGATTGGTTTGTATGATTTTTCATTTCTCAACGAACCGACCAGACGAGCGGGACGTTTAACTTGGCGCCAGTTACGAGAAAGATGGTATTCATAGCACCACATTCTGCTCGTCTCTTTCAGACGTAAGATTAAGTCTCGTTACCCCAGTAATTTCACTAGCTACAGTGCCCTTGAAGCCGAAACGCAGTAATGTTTGCACAGTATTGTTTGGCGGCAGAAATAGGCGGCTAAGGTGATACATACCTAGACGGTCTCTGGAAACAGATCCGTTACTTCATCAGATTAACTACTTTCCTCATTATGTATAGTGCAGGTGGCACTACTATTCCTGTGATATAACTGAGTTGTTCTGGGCTACCAAGTTTCACCATCTACGACATCATTGTCACTTAACACTGCGAAATTGGGTTCAATAGTTTCCCAATAGAAGGCAAAGAAAAATGTTTCTGTTTCTGACATTTCCTCACCGGAAGAGTGAAATATTATCTTCGCCTTCATATCCAGATATATTTACATCTTTATCATGAGTGATTTTAAGTTATACAAAGGTATCTTTGGATTCATGATAACGAAATTTTATCTCGTTAATGTTTACCTGTTTTATAAGTAATTACTCTTAAACTTTGCAAGGCGTTATTAATTATTCTTTTAAGTATAAGTATAATCTGCTATTAATATGCTTGAAGATCGATAACACTCTTAAACATTGAAAACATAGTAAGCCATCAAAAACTTAATTAAAGAAGGTTATATCTAAAGATTTACGGCTAAAAATAAATTGATCATAAAACTGCTAATGAGATAAACGAAACGATCGCGCTGTGAACCATGAACAGCTTCGGATGATGACCCAAAGAAGCGGCATCCGTATTATGAGTACATAAAGATTGTACTTAGGCAACTGAGCTGGACCAGGCTTGTGTAGAGAGCCCACGCAATGTTTTATCTCTTTACGACTGACTGAGCTGGATGCCTTTGTGTCGGTTTATTGTAATGCTACTAACACCAAAGCGACAGTAGGAGCTGACGCCAACGCAACGGATATTCCTTCAATTAACATTGAAAGACGAGTTAATTTTTTTTATCAATTGCTGACCACAAGATGAAGAAGAATTTCAATGGACAGTAGATTGCATGATCATAATAATGTTGCGGTAGATAGGATGGTAAATACTGCATCCTATTTGTAACTACAATTTCACTATCTACAAGACTCTGTAGACCAGAATTTAGCATTCGCACAATATTGATTAGTGGAGGAAAATTACGCTGCTGTAGTACTCATCTAAAACGACGCCAGCATCAGAAACCTATCATTAGAGAAGGTTAGCTAAATCTAAATTAAAACAACAATTTTTCATCTACCCTATATAGCAATGTTAAACTATATGATTATAGTGATTGAAAAGATTTTTTTTGTGAAAGGTGGAATCTTCTATTCATAGTTAAAAATATCTCTTACTACATATTAAACTTTTTTATGTAAGTTTTTTTTTAATTAAAGCGACGAGACGAGCGGAACGTTCACCTAATGGTAAGTGATACGCTTGCCCATGACGTGGAGCTTATTAGAATAGTATACACAGCACCACATTGCAGTCATCGCCTTGAGATATAGGAAGTTATATCACGTTACTCCAGTAATTTCACTGGCTACAATGCTCTTTAATCCGGTGCACAGTAATGCTTGCACACCACTGTTTGGCGGCAGAAATAGGCGCTGCGATGGTACCCACCTAGACGGTTTCCGACAATAGAGATCTACCCCCAGTATTAAAAATAAAAAAAACAGCTAAATGGTAAATCGAAAAAGCCGGAAACGTGATAATGTTCCCGGTTATCATCATCATCATTACATTACATTACAGCACATGTAGTAAATTCTACGCCGAGTTTTAAAAAAAGAACGCACGTTTAAAAATGTGAAGAAAAAAAGGGCAACAATATACGCGGCCAGGTACACCGTAGAAAATGCTGCACTCGCATGGTTAGTAGCTGAACGGTTACGTGGCAGTATATGACATGATGTAAACGAGGCATAGCGCTGTTCGCGCGAACGTTTTCGCAACGACTCGAGCAGTATTAGCATTCTCGTAACACTATTTTTTTGCACGGCGGCTCTTAACAAAATGAGTTGTCGGTGAGCCGGCTCGTGTGGTTTTTTTCTCTCAGCAGAATTGTAATGACATGAGGTAGCGTTTTATGGTGGGAAGCACGACTGCTGAACATTTATTTCGCTGCAGTCTCGTACTGGTTAGTAGTCAGAATAATGTTTTAACTTTTTGAATTATAAACTTCGGCGGGGCTTTTATTTCTATAACAAAATCAAAAAAAAAATATATGTCGTTGTTATTATGGCTATGTGAGATCATGTGTTTATCTGCTTAAGAAATAAGATTCCTTTTATTCAATGAGATGAGTAAGACGTTTACCTAATGGTACACCCACAAACGGGACGCTTGTTAGTATGAGGGTACACTTCACCACACTCGTCACCTTGAGGCTTATTACCCCAATAATTTCACTAGCTACAACGTCGTTCAAACCGTAACATAGTAAGATTTGTACACTACTATATTGCGGCAGAAATAGGAGGAAATAGTCAACCGGGTTAGACTTTACTAGAAATTTTTTACTTATCAGAATACAAGTTAAAAGGCTGGAACAGTTCAGTTCGTAAGGCGGTCTTACTACATGGCTGTAGCCCGCGAAGAGACACGGGTTCGATTTGTATTGTGTGAGTTTCCGGTGAAAGAGGAAATAGTGAAAATATCTTCAAACTCTAAGAACAAAAGCTTTCTTGTATATGACATCCACCAATCTTCACTAGAACTTAAGTATTTCCTTGGGAATTAAGGCCTTGAGACGCAGTAGTGAGAAGGTTTATTACAAACAATCATCATAAAAATGTAAAGTCTAGAATTTAAATTTTTCTTATTCCGCCTTAATAGAATTTATTGGTATTTGCAATATGTGAATGTTTATGGTAATAAAATGAAATAAAAGCTTTAAACTTTGCCGTTTATGATATGTTTGAAAGTTTAATAGATTGTTAACTAGTATACAGATAGCTGCATTACAATGAGTCATTAAAGATCATTTAACAGCTGCAATCTTGTTAAGCAGATCGATATGCTGCGAACTGTACTATATAAGTT
The DNA here is from genome assembly GCA_029034505.1 of Ornithoptera priamus. Classification (NCBI taxonomy): domain Eukaryota; kingdom Metazoa; phylum Arthropoda; class Insecta; order Lepidoptera; family Papilionidae; genus Ornithoptera; species Ornithoptera priamus. The sequence continues at coordinate 6,643,709 of JARDWD010000395.1, forward strand.
AAAGCTCCATAAGATTTACTCTTGATAGCATTCTCTAAACTTTTTAATCTTATTTTTATCTCATAAAATGTACACAAAGTTCATCTCATTCCAAAGTTTCCGATATCGATCCAGCCTTTATGTTTTATGGCAATAAAATCATGAACTTTCATAAACATATAGGCAAAACAGACTCTATTTTAAAATGATTATACTTTGAAGGTTACGCTTCTATATGAAACATTGTCATGATCATCAATGGTAGTTCACACATTGGTCACTGAGGAACACTTCTAACCCTGATACTACATATAGTACTACTATGAGGTATTACGACTATCCAGTTGCTGCTATCCAATAGATATACTCTAATTTTTAATAGTTGCTTATTTACAATGTTAGATGATTATGATGAAGTTTGAAAATTAGATTATTAAACAGTGAATATAGAAGTATCTAGAATAAAAGCTATTAATCTATTGACTTCATTGCGAAATTATGAGATTGCGACCAATGATTTTGATCTAGTCATAGCCGCATAGTTCAACGTAGCATGATTTATTTTGTGTTCTATACCAAAGAAATTTAGTATTCGTCGCGCGGCTCAGTGGAAAAAAAAGAGTCGAATCCCAAAAGTCCGACAGGTACGTGGACAAAAAATAAATGGAAAATACTAATGGAGCGGAGCGAGGAGGTTGGTCCGAGACGAGTTGTGGTATGTAACTGCCTAACAAATCCCAACGTCATATTAAACTCATAGAACATTTAGAGGTTAAAGTATTAGCTTATTTTTTATGTTTAATTCCGGTAATTTGTATCACCGTTACAAATTAACAAAGTTCGCTAAACTGAAGATTAATATTAACTCTCTAATAACCATATTAACTCTCCAATAACCTTTGCTCTGTTTAAAAACTCGATGCCTTCTTAGAGTAAATAATTACTACTAATGACGTCTTGATCTTAATCATCAACTACTAAAAGAGTAGCAGAAGATTTAAAATCATTTAGGTGTTCTTTTAAAACTGGCCAGAAAGCTGGAAATCGTCTAGGTCCACCCACAGCTCCTATATCTGCCGCCAAATATAATTGTGCAAAAATTAATGTATTCTGGTTTAAAGGGCGCTGTTGCTAATGAAATTAATGTCGTCATGAGAATTAATATCTTACCTATTAATGCGACCACAATACAGTGCTGTGTATATCATCCTATCTAATGCTAAGGGCGAGCGTGGTACTTCGACCACCAGATGAGTATCGTGCTCGTCTCTTCGCTTCATGGTGTAAAAAAAATGGTATCTTATAATTACAATTTTTTTTCAGCTTCTGATATTATTGTGTAATATTTATTACTAATTTACACTATTTACATTTATTGTTACATTATTTTTATATCGTCCAATTTATATCTAAGCTTTTGCATGTTACACTTATTTATTGTAAATATTGTAGTTATCAATACTATTTACTTCGCAGTCAAAACGTTGTGGAAGATATAAAGTTATATATATGTATATATATATATAATGTTATAAAAATATTTGTTGTATTTAAATTATGTAAGGTGGTTATCGAGTTGGAATAATGTGTATTCAGTAACATACTGCAGGGCGGCCGGCCGCAGCCGGTTTGCCGACGCGGGCGCAGTCCAAGCGACGTAATGGGAGCGACGGCTGGTCGCTGCCGCTTCACACTCAATTTCACCTCTGACTGACGCAAACATTCATTGTGCTGCGTACTTGAGTCCGCTGCTCCGACTGCAGGCGGTGTGTCAGGTGCCTTACCCACTTGACGTAATATATGTGAAATTTCACCTACACGAAAAGCAATGGGAGACTACTTCATTCACTATTTTTACGACATTACCAACTAAAAGTTCTCGTAATTGGAGAATATGTGGCCATATAAAATTACGAAGCAGCTGTGAAAATCAACTGCTTTTATTACACCTTTCGTTATTTAAATGGTCTGACTCATTAAGGAAGCCTTCTGCTGTATTTCTTTATTAGTGGATTATACTTTTTTTATTCTATAAAGCAAAGAGACGTTCTACTGATGGCAAGTGTTTTCCGCACCACATTGTACTCGTCGCTTTGAGACATAAGATGTTAAGTGTCGTTAAACCAGTAAATTTACTAGTTACCAATACTTTTCACTGGCCTTCAAACCGAAACACAGTAATGTTTGTACACTACTGTGTGGCGATAGGCAACAGAGAGCTACCACCAGTGAACTGGCATCCGTATAATACTGACATTTGTCTTAATTTCTGTGACATAATGTGGCTATAAACAAGATTTTTTTTTACAATATAAAATATGTGTATGCTAAAGAAACAAGTCCAAAAAAGGCAATGGCGCCTTGCTGCTAAATAAAAAACCTCCGATATAGAAACTGATCGTGGTTGAATAGTTCCGAAATACAATCTGGTTCTCTCAATTTGTTTGATTTAAGTAATACGATATCTTGGCGTATTTTTTTTTTCTGTCTTCAGATGTCGATGAACATAGATCATTATTAGCTAAGTAATTTATTAATTCGCCGCATAACAACCGTTACTGGTCACGTTTTAGTAATAGTTTGGTATGACGATGGAAGCTTCACAAGCAGCTATTTAATAGAAATGATTTCTGTGAAGTGAAGAAGTACGATACCAAGAAATGCACTGACCGGAGCAGTTTAGGAAGCGGTGTTATCCAACTTGTTTTAAACGGGTTCCACTTATCAGATTTATAACTCTGTCAGTTGATTCATGACGATCCCAGCTGGCAATTATACTGAGGTCCCCAGATACTATTAATCAATGTATATTGATAGGTCCATGTTATTTACCAGATCCAATTAGACTCGGAATCCTTGCTACAATTTCGTTGTGGTTCGATCCCACAACTTATGATTTATGAGGCGTTGGAGCTGCAATTAGGCCAACGGGGTAAAAGCCGTGTGTTAATTTTCGTTTCATCATAAATCGACTTTAAGTATTTACTAGCAATTCACTATAATAGTTGATTATTTTATTACGAAACTTTAATGTGGCTTGACGGAGCTTTTGATATTTATAAACAGCAGTCTACACTACTTACAACTAAGATACATATACTTAAACGGAACTATGTTATCGTCGAGTTTTTTGTAAAAATCATAAGATATCCTTCAATATAACATTTTGTATATAATGTCTTTGGATAAATAACTAGACACAATTATTTTTTTAATTTAAAACTTCTATTCCAGTTAGAGAGACAACAAAATGAAATCTTTGAATATTGACTGTGAAATAGTCTTGACTTGTGCATAGTAATGGCTTTAATTACTATTAAATCTGACTGTATAACTGTCTAGTGATTTTAGTTTTATTACCATACGAGAAACATTTTAAAAGTCGATCAGCGTGTTTTAATCTCCCGTAATATCAGCTTCCACGCGCTTAGTAAAGATTAAAGATGGCTTCTTAGTGGCATTGGTAATAAATAACACGATTATTCTTTTGAAGAACAGGCTCAGGTCGAAGCGTTTTTTCTTTTGAAAAAATATTTCGTTGGAGAGATTAAGGCGAGAGTAGTTTACAGAGGAAGCTGTATTAATTAGCAATAGAATTTGAACTTATGTTTTATTCATATTAAAATTAATATTTTATCATACCTTTGGCATTACTGAAAATCATTAGAGGAGTAGTAGTTTAAAGAAGACCTTAAAAAGGAAAGGGATTATGATATCTTTCAAACAAAGAATCGAGATTTAAATTGGTCTTTCTTTTGCAAGCTATTAAGCATATTTAACAATAAATAGAATATCAGAGATCTTGATAAGAAAAATTTCTTAAGGAATATTCCTGTTAAAGCTACAATGTAACATGTATACTTATTTGAAGGAAGAATATATCTGAAAATTTGCTTAACTGATAAATTTCATTAAAAAGGATATCTTTTAGGTAGTTTTTAGGTTTAGAACAAACCTAACCAGATTGACTATGTTGTGATACAATACAGTCTACTCGAAGACTTATTCGTTATTATAATAAATAAGATAGATTAAAAGGAGCGTTTATAAAAGAAGTATGTGATACTGTTCTTATGGGGAAGAAATTACGGGGCAGGAGTTCAACCCACCAAGGACAACCGGTTAAAAGCCGTATCTCGCTTAAAATATCGTAGACAGCCATCCACTACGTCTCTGATATCATCAGCCACATACTTGTGCGTACCTTTACGTTGTTACTTAATTGCCCGTATTAATAATTACTTTTAGTTTAGAAGGAAATGTTATCACCAGAAAACATACGGATGTGTTTTAACATTCTTCCCCACTTCAGCTTTATATGGATTTGGAGATTCTCAAGTATCAGTTTATATATTATTTGGTTATGTTTTATAATTTTTGAAGATGAATCTGTTAGTGTATATAAATAACGGAAGATATAATAAACCGAAGATAGTGTTAAGTGGCGTTCCTTTTGAGAGGCCTATGTCCTACAGTGAACTGCCGGAGGCTGTTGATGATGATGATGTAAATCATGCTCAACCGTGGCCCACTTCGAGGCTATACGAAATTATTTAATTAGTCATTAAGAGTTTTCTATACAAAAATATCAAAGTTCATTTGTGAATCTCCAACTGAATATAAATTTCCTGCGTATAAAAATAATATTCTTAAGATGTTATTCAACAAACTGAGCAGTTAGTTATGTTTAAGATTTCCCTGAGGCTGTTCTTAAATATTTTTTGGAATAAAGCTTATAGTAATAATAAGATAAATTTTCCACAAACTTTATATAAAACTGAGAATGTCCACCAGATAAGACAGCACTGTGTGTGTGTGTGTGTGTGTATGTGTAGTGTTTAAACAGTTCCTTCGCTCCATGCACTTTATCTGGCTACTCGCGTCGACGTATGATTAATGACGAACAGAAAGTCGCCTCGGATACCTTTCCTACGTGCATTTAGAAATGACAATGCTATCTAAGGTTTTGGATGCTTTAAAAACTCGTTTTTCTTTTTTTTTTTTCATCGCGACCCATTGTTTGAAAACGATAGGGCTGACCAAAAAAAAAAAAAAAAGATTAAAGGCTTTTAAATGTTAGAGATTATTTTATTCATATTCACGTGAAGAATGCAATGTAAATATTCTCGGTTCTTGGCGGACCCGTCTTTTAGAGGCCGTCGAGTAGACACGGCGGGCACAGCCTCAGCGTTTGTTTGGATAAGACCGGTCACTGTTTGCACAGAGACTCCTCAAAACTACTCGGAAATGTTTGATCGAAGCTCTTGCGAGTGCTCGGACGTAGTACACGTAGAATTTCATCGCTCATGCCACGGCTGTTGAGAATAAGCCATTGAATTCACCTGTTAATGAATTAAGCGTGCTCTTTATTTACTTTAGCGGTAATATTGAAGAGATGAAGACATTATCTAGATAAAAAAAAATGTATCAATAAGTTAACTGTATAAATGTGAATACAACCTTTAAATACTTTGCATTGCTACTACAAGCTTAACAGCTTTTAAAAACTATATCAAGTAGCTTAATATAACCATGAGCATAAGTCTTGTCAACCCACGCTTGTTTCAAAAGATTTACCTGTCTCACAAATTTATATGTTATTTCCTTCCTTTTTAAAGTTCAATTTACTTTAAATTTTAACGCGGTTAAAAAAAATTTACGTTAACTCGAAACTCGAAAGCGGTATTGTTCGGTATTACTTACGTAAAACATACCAAAATGTATATCTATCTAAATATATATATCTATCTAAATATATATATATATATGAAAATGGCTTTTCTTTGTTCACCAATCACGTGAAAACTAGTGAACGTATCGACATGGGGACATGGCTGTTTGTATTTTGAATTTCATAGATCATTCATCTTTTTATTTCTAATTAACACTTACATTTTCCGTTCTTAATATTTACGCGGTTGCCATAGTAACGATTGCTACAAAAAGTCATTTGCTATTGCTGTTACTCTCAAGGAATATTTTAAAAAAAGCGGGGAACAGCTAGTAAATTATATGTATTTAAAAGTTTTTAATGAATTAAAAATATCCCGAAGTATTTAATTTGTAATTGTAATTAAAAATATAAATTATACGAATTTTAAGAATTAAGTTGAATAAAAAGCACTCAACTTTGATATGACGTTATCGCGCACGTAAAGCCGCAGGTATAAGTAGTAAAGATATGAGACAGGTCTCCGGATTACCAGCGAACGCTTCTTTCTGTGTTGCCATTACCAAAGCATGATTAATGGGCACGATTGTATCGGTAGAATCTTAATTGAAAATTAAAATCCTTATTTTTCTTATTAATAATACTTTGTTTAATAAATAACTATTTATTGTGACACGCTCTACTATTGTCACTTAAAATTACAAGTCTGTTTAAGTTTTCGTAAATTTGATAATGTTAACCCTTTTTCACTATTTTAAATAGTTTTGGTTGTTAGTGAATAAATTATTTATTTTAATTACCGTAATGAATTTCTACTTAGATAAATCTCTTTTTTTTGTCAGAGTAACGAGCTGTCAAGTATAAAAGTGATTTAGTCGAAAGTTAATTGAATACTTGTCCTTTCTATGGCTCTGCTGTAGTAACCTTTGCTTATGTATAAGTGAATCAAATCACGCAACCATAATTGGTCGAAATTAGGAGACACAAAAAACCTTTCTGCAACCAGACACATGAAACTGCAGAAGTATAATTTAAATAATCAGTCTACCTGTCGTTTACAATTTTGAAATGATAGCCATTTGAATAATTCCGCTACAGAGCAACTTTTAAATTTTGATATCGATATTCGTTAAAGTTCTCGATTATAACTTTTTATTGAGCATTGTTAATAAACTTTACGTTTTCATGTTATTAAAAAACTTGGTACTTCGAATTTCACTTTGCGAAAACAGATTCCGCCACCGAAGATTGTTGTCCAGATATCGCATTACCTGGCGGCAATTTACTAACGTATTTCTTAATAAATAAACAGCGGACCTCATTTCTGAGGACGCAGGTGCTCAGGGCTTTCATAAAAAATTTTTTTTTTTCAGAGTATGTCGATATCAAGAGTTGCTCAACGTGATGCCTGTGGTACGTACAGAAAGAACTTTCAAAAGCCAATAAGAAACTGTGAAATCGGCGATCGGACCTCGCGCAGTGTTTCTGTCTAATTATTCTTCAACCACGGTCACGATTATTTCAAATGGATGTTCATACCTACATGTAAGCTATAAACCTGTTTTAGTAGTTAAAATTGATGTTTCTTTATTTTAATGAACAGCTGCGCAGTTTCCGAATAATCAAGGCAATCGATATAAAGGTACAGGAAGCATACAATTACCGTCTGTACTACCAAAACTTGGATAGAGCGGTATTTTTTTGACAATTTAATAATAACAATAAGCATTTTTTTTGTCTACAATGACTTAAGTATATATACATTAGGTTAAACACAATAAAAATAAGTCATTATGTTAGATCAAAAGGTCCAGGTCTTAGTACATAACAGGTAACAAGAAAAAACATCCATGTTATATATAGTTAATACACCATAAATAGCTTGAGAAGTCAGTTAAAATGTAATAAGGGAATTAAAACAAATTTAAACAAATCGGACAATAGAAAGCTTCTAATTCATCTTCAATGGGCGAACACTTAACCTCGATTTCACATCCTGTTAAGTGACAATAATATTGCGGTTGGTAAGGCGTGCTTGTCTTGAATACTCAGGCTCTCATGCGAAACGCACTAATTCTATTATAGCGGTAGATTTGCAATAAGTAAAGGCAGGTGGTCCTTAAAAACCCTATCACCAACTAAATTGATCTGAGAACTTACACGCCGAGTGCACAGCCACTGCGCTACAGTGGCAGAGAAAATACCGCATTAGATATACAGTGCCGATGCGTGACTGATTTCATTATAGAATAATTCCAAAAGTTTTAAGCACATCTTATTTAAATACTTAAAATTCCAGTAAAAATTTTTAAAAGAAAATAAGCATAGAGTCACGCGAAGATCGAAACACGATCATTTCTAAAGATATCCGTAGGCGAAACTCGGTTCCTCGCGACCAAGTCCACCTGCGCCTTTGATTTATTATGGATTCAGTATTAATTTGATATCCCTTTTTGCTGCAGCCCCTTGAGCGATCAGAACGGGCGAGTGGAGGTTTGCCCGAACTCCATTATATGTGGTCTCGGACCAATCATAATTGCACATGAGCCCCGATATAATGCGAAAACCGATACGATAATAATTCTTACGAATACTCTATTAAACAAAGAAATATGCGGTTTATAAATCACTTTGAAATCTCATATTAATATATTAACTATTTATACAATTTACAGCGGATTTAAGTTCTTGATTAGATTAAACATCGTCATCATCATCATCATCAGCGGAGAGACGTCCACTGCTAGAAATAGGTCCCCAAAGATCTCCACACCGACCGGTCACAAAAGTTAGTAATTTCAACATAATAATTCATAAATAATAAAAGAATTAAGGGTATATTTAAGAAATCCTTCTATTCTTTATACCTGGCAACCCCATTATGATTAATATATAATAATGTTGCTCGTATACTTTCCTTAATATTTCTCGTGCTTTAAACAAAGCGAAATGCTTCGAAAAAGCTTTATATTATTGGCGAAAGCTTAAATAAAATGAAAACGATTAATTATAGAAACAAATTAAGACCCGGTGAAGATCCCTGCATCCTTTAGAGTATCTTTAGATGCAGGAGGCTTCTGAAGAGACACGTTGGTAATTGGACAGGTTTAATATATTTGGTAGAGGACATCTATGATGATGTCGATCTCTTGCCATAATCTAATAGTAAGTATATTTATTCAATATTTCTCTATGGAACTAGGTATTCGTTATCATCAGGTTCTTGAAATTGAAGTTTGGCGGACATATTGAGATATATTAAGTTTGGGGGAGGCCTATGTCCAACAGTGGACCTCTAGCGGCTGATGATGATTGAGAAAAGTATTTACGTCTTTAGTTACTCTTTTGATTTGGCGACATTATATCTAGCTCGTCACCTTTATGTCCTCAAACCGCTTCCTCTGTTGACTACCAAGAGTATATTTATCGGAAATCTTGTCCTTCCAGGATCCGTGTCTTCACAATTCACGATGTAATTACATGGTGTTACTCATATTTTGACTTTGATACGATTTTATTGCGGGTCGTGATGGAATAACAAATTTTTCGTCGAAACGTGAAATTGGCGTGCAGCTCGGCTGTCCTTGGCTTGGGTCAGTGTGGTTTTTTACCATCGCGGTTATTAATTACGGCGAGGGTTATGATAACCTGGCATTATACTCCGCGAGTTGCATCTCGATTATAAAGGCATAACATAATGACGGGCGCGACGTAACGCGACTGCACATTATAATTTTATGATTGTTTGTTCATGTTAGTGCACATCTCGGTTATTCTACCTTCGCTTTGTTTTCAACGTAATTATTGTACATATTTTTTTTTTTAGTGTATCTCCTCATTTATTATTTGTTTTTCATTATTTATTTCACTGGTACCAAATTAGCTTTTATGCAAGTCATGAAGTAGAATGATATCAATATAAGAAATAGTTCGGTGGTATTCACAGTATATAGAGTGTTTTATTACTGTAGCGTCGGAAGAAAAGTTTAAATAACTTTACATTAACGTTTTATGTAATCAAAGTTATAACTAGAATATGTAGAACTGTAGTATTTTTGTGGTAAAACATATTATTGAGCAATTTAATCTAAACTTATTCTTCATCATCTTCAATTCAACCGATGGAAACTTACTCTTAATATGTTTAAATTGAAGATTTTTGTTTGTTCATAGTGTAGTAAAATGATAAAACTTCGTTGAACATATTCATCATCATCATCAGCCGATAGAAGTCGACAGCTGGACATAGACCTCCCCTAAAGATGCCCACATCGATCGGTCCTGGTTGTTCGCTTCCAACGGCGTCCCGCGGCCTAGCGGGCAACAGGGTACCGTCTACCCAATGAGGGTTGGTGGGAGCCAAAGTCTCGTTTGTTGATTAGCAGGGTGCACCACGAGCCGATGAGGTTGGCTTGGGTTTCGTGAGTTGTTGTGAGAGACCACTTACACCTTTAACATATTAACAATGCAAAATAGAGTGATTTGAAAAACTGGATGGAAACACTGGAAGTTCAACACTATTAAAATATAGTTTATATTTAGGTTTTACTTATGAATTAAGTATAGAAAAGTGGATAAATTTTTATATGAGTTTGCTGTCTGTACGATTTTATTCCTTCCATTACCGACTCTGCCTTCAATAGGAACAGATGAGTCATCAGATTCTAAACTAATTACGGTCCGCTTCGAAAAAACGCGTAACTTAATGCGAGACGAATAACTTGGTCTGGTTCAGAGACTCATCGAAAATCACTATTCTGTTTTTAGATGAAAAAAAAAAAAAACGTTTTCAATACGTGAACGTCTTAGAATCAATGTTACATTATTACCGTATTAACCTTACGTTCGTAGGTATGAAATAGGTTTCATTACTGGGGTAACGAGACAACATGTTACGTCTCAGTCGACAAGCGCAATTTGGTGCAGTATATATAATCATCCTAGCTGTTGCTACATTGTTATGAGCAGACGTATCACAATGATACCCTGATGAGGTGAACATCCCACTCGTTGCTTAATTTAATAAAAAAAAAAGATTTAACTAGAAACACAAAACAAAGGCTCATCATCGTTGCCACTATATGAATGCACTAGGTAGGTGGCCATCAGAGAGGAATGGCGACGTTTTGTCAAGCTTGCGACCACCACCTAAAGTGATAACCACAACTACTCTGTGAAAAGTGGTACTGACGGAGAAGAAGAAACAAATTATGAGAAGATTCCCCTTTATATGTTGATGTGACTGTTCTAAATATGAATATGTTACTCAATACTACTTTTTCAATGACTTCGTCCCATTCGAATAATATCTTTAGTAAATTTCATAAATTTTTCCTAACAATATAATACAACAAATCGAACATAATCGAAATAATATTTAAGATCTCGATTACTAGGAACATTATTTGAAAAGCAAATTTTCATAACATTGAACAGTCTTTGGAGTTGACACTCTTCAGATCCTGTTGGTGATCATACTTTGTTTCAGATATTGGTTGTCAGGGTTCATACAAGGAAAGAGTCCGATGATTTCTTCCTTGGTCTTTTAGGTTTATTTAGGAAAACAAATATCTGCAAAATGGAGTTTATAATCGATTATCCCACTTGGATTTTAATTTAGGGCCCTTATATCCACAACGACATGATCACCCGCCCAACGACCAGGTCTGATTGATTCATAAGGTGATTTAAAAAATATATGATCCAGTGTAATAACGTGGTAAGTACTCGACACCTTTGTGCCTTCCTTCGTGAATGTAGCGTATTGTGAGGGTAGAAATGTTTCTCGATGTTTAATTTTTTTTTGATTATCGGTTACACTGAATCGATTTCCATCAACGCGTATCCTTTTTCCAAGTATTATTTAATTTCGATTATGTCCTATTCGACGGAATGCGATTCCTATTCCCAGCTGTGCAAACATCCATGAACTATATGATATCCCAGAGATCATTTCCCAGTAAATTATGCGTACGTGTGCTTTTAAGTGGTTTGCCGAACCAATAACATGGTGGAGACCATTGTTTCCAGTTTCTAAATTGTAAAATTGTGGACGGCGAGACTGCTTTTAAAATAGAGTGCACTGGCATTAAATGAAGAACACAATTTGACTGCCTGAAGAACTGCTATTAATATATATAAGGTCTCTTTCTGTGCCGCTTTTTTTTTGTTTGCTTCATATACACCGATGTTTTCTTCGGATAAAACCTCTTCAAATACCTTCTTAGAGGTCACGGGGTCATATCCCGAAACCGAGTAATCTATATATAGGGGATACAATTGTGGTTTTGTTTGAATTAGGGGTTTTAAATATAACTTGAAAATGGATTTTCTACAGCAATGAGGCGGTTGGTTTGGAGAGAATCCTGCAAATAGACGGACCTGCCGTCAACATTATTTCTTTGAAATCTGCAGTTTCTTATGAGCTAATTCAAGTTGTGTAAAAAGTAATATAAGCAATCAGCGCTTAGTTTAAATTTTACGCCCTTTCCTGTTACGCGATATTTACAAAACACCCTTCCGCGGTTTTGCACACGCAACGAGTCATCTATTCAGTTATACCAGTATGAAAATAAATTACTACACTCAACGAGATTGATGTACTGTTACCAAAAGATTCACATCAGTTAATTAATATTTTATGTATTTTTCGTACATTAACGATAGTGAGTAATGGTTAATGATAATATAAAAAAATTCTGATAAAAAAAAATTATAAAGTCAAGAAGCTGATTACCACAAATCAACCGTCAATGTACAGTATAAACGGATTTTGATAAATATTCATTAATTTAGATTTGAATAACCTACCTTCAGATTTTAGTTACTTTTTAAACACAGAAATCTAAAAGTTCTCAACTGATATCTAGTAGAGAACCCAAACTTTAGATAAACAAATAGACAATGACATCGAAACACAGTAATATTTGTACATCAATGCATGAAAGAGGAGATGCCAAATTAGAATTTAATCCAAATATTTCAAAGTTAGAACTTAAGTGATTTTTCTATGATAAAATATTAGCTTTGGTTAATATTTATAATATTTGAATATTCTCTGACAAGTTTTTTATAGTAAAATTACCTGAAACGTTTGAAATGCCATCGACCCGGATTATAGTAAGGCGGAGGCTTAACTCTTTCCATTGTATAGGATTTAATCTTCTCTCTAAATCGGATTAAATGCACCTCTCTTGCCGACCAAAGATAAAAAATTACCTAATTTAATATGATTAATTCCTTAAAAAGATTTCTTAAACATTGATAATAATGAAAAAGACAGATTGCCAATAGATATTTGAATTTAATGAAACTATGGTCAAACTTATCCGGAGCTTCAACGATAGTAACGAAGCTTTAACTTAAATAGAAAAAGAGCTTAAGAGTTTTCGATATATTATCATTAGGAGTTATTAATAATAATTAATGCTAGTCCCTTAAGTACCATTTTGTGAAGGTTTATTTCGTTAGTAATGTTTTTATTTTTAGTAATAGCGTGGGAATACTTTTAATGATCATTTTCTATCTATAACATTTGATTGATAAACTAAATGAAGTTGGTGGCTAAGTATTAATATATTTCCATAAAATTAAAGATTTTCAAAAAAAGAAAAAACGTTAATTTCTTAGAAGCTTTTACAACGATAAAGAAACTTTATAAATATTCCGTTTCCGAGTAGCGCAGCGGATGCGGCCACACTTGGCTTAACATCTGCAACTTGAGTTACACCGACTGCCGGTCACTGCATATAAATAAGGCACTACTTAACATGTTAGTAAGAGGATAAAAATTACTTATTCGTGTTCCAATAACATTAATTTACTTTAACAAGCGAAGAAAAATAAAATAAAAATCGATTCAGAACGAAAAGCGTCGATGTTTTTATGAGGTGTTTAATGAATAAAGTAATTCATCGTCGCAACTTAACTATTAAGTTTTATATCGAACATAGAGCTTAAAATGTAATTTTTCCAACGATAAGACAAGCATACAACTTTCTCTTATAAAATAAGAGTATTCTAGAGGCTCATTATTCCCCTTATCTCTTCCCCTATAGCACTGTCCATCTCTTCGACCCATCCGCATCCAATATTTTCTCGCCTTTCTCCTCCCCCTTTTACATACTTTATCTTATCTATATATATATATTAAGTTTTTGTGTTTTCATTTAGCTCGCGGATACCAGATCCGCGAGCCCTGAGTCAGATGAAGCTGCAATAGTTGTCAATAAAACTTGCATTGCAAACTTTCTTTCCTTAATCTAACTATATTTAAGATTACTATATCGCGTAACTTATGTTATCTGTGTCCAGATGATGTGTTAGGTGTTTGAGTCCTATGTTGGTTAGGGAGAGAGAGAGAGAGAGGTACCACGTTATGGAAGAATTGTTTAAAGTACAAAATATTCATGACTAACATACATTTTAAGTAGTTTACATAGATTATTAATAAAAAGTTGTTACCTGTGATCTCGTAGATGATCTTGTCTGCGGAATGCCTTGCCACAGATGTCACATGAATAAGGACGTTCGTCTGTATGGGTTCTTTCGTGTATGAGCAAATTGTATGATTTGGTGAATTGCCGATTGCAGAATTTGCAAATGAATTGTTTCTTCGGTCTAGATGCCCTGCCGGGTGCTCTCAGTAATCGTCTATCTATATGCGGATGCATTTGATGTGGTCCTGCCCCTGGTGGAAATAATCCAGCACCCGGGAATGTAAAACTATTAGCCGCTGTCGGTGAAGGGCCTGGTGCCCCAAGGAAAGCACCAGGTGGGCCATATATAGGCGACTGGGATGTACTGTCGGATATCATTCCGTCTATCGATGGCGTTCTGTGATGGGGTAGAAGCATTGCAGCAGCTGCTTCTCGTAAAGCCACTTCTTTCCGTTTCTCAACCATCATAGCCATTAAATCAAAGGAGTTTCTCTTTGCAAAGCTACTAGAATTACGATCTGGTGAACCTTTGGCCGGTTCCGATCTGTCTCTATCTAGCATTCTTTCACGTTCTATAATTTCGGATGGCATCAAAGCCGGATGCATTTCGTTAGGGTATATCACGGTATGCATGGCCCTTGTGGGTACAACGGGGACAAAGGCGGAGGACTCGCGATGAGAGGATGTTAGGAGTGAACCCGTTGTCATCTGACGATGGTAAGGTATTGAGGCGTCAAAGTTTCCACTTGCATTTCGACCGCTAGATGACGGCCGTTGCTGAGTCCTTTCGGCCGAGCTCGCGATGAACTGGTCATGTCTAGAACGGAGTGGTGCATTGACAGGACTGTCACCAGCTGGACGAGGTGTTGATGCCCTCGTTACAACCGTTCCACCGTTGTCCGACATTACGGTTGTAATTCATCTGAAAGCAAAAGCAACTGTTTAAAATCTAATTAATAATAAGACATTTTGAAATAAGGTCCATGTTTTTGGTTACAAACTGTACAGATTCACACGAATCTGTTTTTACCAGATTAATTTATCGTGGAAAGAAACAGCGGCATACTTAAACCAATTATTGATTAAATCTTTAAAACTTTCACTATTGGATAGCAATTATACGATGGATCTTTTCATCGAAGGAAGTAGTGTTACAATGAATGTTAATATCGTCATAACGTTTTTTTTTAAGTTTTGATCAAGCATAAAACATGAATCTTTTTTATTCATTTAAATTACATATACTGTACTTGAAGTAATAAAGCTATTGAATATGAATAGTGTATCTAAACACGGACTAAACATTGACAAGTTTTATGTCTTATAAGAAAATACTCTCATATGGCTTCTAGTGTTCGGCGGTACTGGGAGGCTAGGCTGACTGTATGTGGTAATATTTGTGAAATGCCCATGTCCAGCAGTAGACGTCTATAACCTGATGATGATGACGAAAAAAAAATCATATTTTACAGTGTTTTGGTCTTCACGATAATCTTGATAAGGTCAAAATACGTTACGTTTTCTATTACAGATACTAATAAGTTTGCTTAATATCGCAGATCACATATTGCGTATAACTGCGATTTTACACGCCAATATTGGCAGGTGTTTTGCTTGTTAATTTATGGATCAAGGAACACACTTAATGAGGTAGCTCTTATTTCAACATAGAAGTCACTCATTATCATAAAAAAGCGATTAGCTCTCATAGAACACACATTAAAATTTCCACACCGGAAACTTTTACCGATACAAAAGCCCTAATTCATACGATTAAAGTTTTTATTTGCATTAGTTCATACATAATGTTATATAAGCTCCTTTGTCTTTTTCATATTAAATGTATAAATAAAAAAAAATTAGCGTCTACATCTTGAACCATAAAAGCGCAACGTTTCTGTATTATTATATTATTATCTCATGCATCATTCAACAGTTTATACTCAATAGTGTCGGTTCTTAGCTTCTGGTGATATCGGAAAATGTTAATGGGTAACCGGATTTGGATACCGAAGCCAATATTAATGTCCATGCCTGATACGTTGCTATCGATCGTTTAGAATTCTTATACGTTTTTTTTTTTAGTCTGATTTCCTTCACTGATTATTAATTATGAACGTATAATAAACATATAATATACTGCACACCCGTTGAGAATTTTGGAACACCGTACATATTAAATATGGATGTATTTGTATATATACTAGCTGTTCCCAGTCTGCGATGCTGGCTGTAACACCGCAACATCCTTTGAAGAAGATATGTATCCATTCTTAGCTGCCTTTCACTACTCGACTCTTTAAAAGAAATATTCCTGCGAAATTTCGGGTCTCTAGGCCTTTTTTTTGGTGTCGGGGAGAAATCGAGAGATACCCTGTTTCTGGAGCAAAATCTGGGTTATGTGAGTCTGTATCAGTGTATTCGGAGAGGCTCAGGGATCTCTAATATAACGTACCAGTAACCCTCTTCACTTTGTGTTAGCACTTCTTGGAGGAAGGGCCAAATCCTCCTAGGCATCATCGCTGCGCCATACTCTGTCCCAGGCAGGTTCGCTTGTTGAGCGATAAGGGCTCCCACCCTTATGGCCCGGGAATCTCCTAGATCCTTTTAGTCGCTTTATATGAAAGTCAGAGCTTTCCTTAGTTCTACTTTTACTAGCCCGAGACTACACGGCCGAAGTCTCTAGACGGTTCCAGAAATATCGATGATATGATGCAGAGTTCTACTATTTATAACTTTCCACATTAAAGTTTTTCTCACGTAATTAAATCTTAAAAACATGTAATTGATTATTGTTAATTGTTTACAACTATTAAGTCACAAATTTAGTATTATCATTTAAAGCTTGGATGCTTATAATAATTAGATAAATAAGATAAGTTTCAAACTGATATAAACCTCGTAAAGTTTTTAGTAATGGAAATTATTGGAGACTGTATTATCATATTGATATTGATAAAGATTTAGAATGACTAGAAAACCTTTAAAATAACTAGGATAGGGAATATAATAGGTCCTATTAAATCGCTTTTTGGTATCAGTGAACCTTTGAAGAAGGAAGAAAATTAATAATTAAATGAATATTTGATATATATGACTATGTATTGCTTGCGGTAATAAGTTAGGTAACTTTATTAATTTTCACCTACACTAACTACTTGAAATAAAAGGCTTTATATCTGATAAATATTCTTAAACATTACTACTGCAATATTAAGTATATTATCCTGTTATAACAAGCGCAGTTTATAAATGGTGTCTGTTGTTTACTTAACAGCAATAACATCACTGCAACCATTTCGGTGTTTACGATAGGTTTGACTGTTTCCATCTGAAAGGGTATCAGGACCGACGACAATAAAACGGACTGACGACTTTACTGCCGCGAGTGTACGGTCCGAATGTTTTCACAGGGTTTCCGGTGTCTGTTACCGACTATTATAATTTTACATCTCTCAAACCCGTAAGCGCGATGTGAAGTTACAACATGTTAAGAGTTAGTTGAAAATTTTTAAGACACTCTAGAAACGGACGGTTAAAATTTTTTTTAAAGTTATTGTATGGTTTTTTTATGATAAAATCATTTATTATATTATAACGATACACTTGTTTAAAAACATGTGAGATAAATTTAAATCGGACGTGTTAATATCATCGGTTACATTGTATTTAATTTGATAGTACCGTTTACCTCAGTTTTATTGGCAATTTTAAGAGAAGCGAAAAACCCTCGGCGAGTTACGGAGTCGATAAAAAAGATTAATCTTAAAATCAATTTATTGAAGCGAGATCGAAAAAGAAGGCGAGCGTCGGCCCCACATTTCACTACATGCTGCCAGCTCTACCGTAAAAGCCTTCTGATCTCCCGTCCCTCTCACTCTAGCGGGCGCTTTCTTCGCCCGTCCCGCTCTTACTAATGTCACGCCTGATCGAGTTTCTACCATCTTTCTTGCTCCGAAGCTGTAAAACTACTTTATCTGTCCTTTTTGGTTTGAAACTTAGAGATATGAATATGTATGCAGGCCGTGTGGTAAGTAATGGAGTTCGGGATGTAATGCCGGTCATTTCAATAGCGTAAATGTTTTAAAAGAAACGTTTTTCGAGTATGGAAATTTACATTTATTGTACCGCTCGCAAGGGCAATGAATATTTTAAACGCCATAACGCAGCCTACCGCCAGCTTCTCGCCGAGATGTATTCGCGAGATAGTGTCATTTATTTGTGCTCTAAGTGCCGCAGATACAAGGAATATGCGAGAGTCTAAATGTAAATATTGCCTTTGAGAGACGAGTTTAAATAAAAAAACAACATTTGTTAAACTTTAAAGAAATGGTAAAAGTAACAAATAAATATTTTACAATTATATTCATAAAAAAAATATTCAAATGACGAGACAAGACGAACGTTCACCTGGTGATAAGAGATACTCCTGGCCATAATGACGTGGTGCTAGTTAGGATGATATACACTGTCCCAGATTGCGTTCGTCGTCTGTGACAAAAGACGTCGAGTCTCGTTACCTAAGTAATTACATTAGCTACAGCACCCTTTAATCCGGAACACAGCAATGTTTGGATACTACTATTCGGTGGTAGAACTAAGCGCTGCGGTGGTATCTACCTGGACGGTCTCCGGCAACAGACATATCATAAACTTTTGCTTTCTGCTCGTTCCTCTGGTAGACCTGATTACCATAGGATCAAGCAGAGAGATGACATGAAATTACCATTTGGCATTAAGTCCGCTTTTTTTATTTTTTGCGAATAAAGTTTTAAATAAATAAATTTAATGATTTTCGAAATATACATACATATATTAAACCTTAGGAGTCGCCCTCGTATTGAGGGTAGGCCTGTGCTCCAACAGTGGGAACATAAATTGGCTGTTGATCTGAATCCTTAGGAAAGCTTCTATATAATTTAAAGAATATATTTTTTTTCCATTTTTTTTTCTTCAATGAAATAGAGTAAGGGATAATGATATCCCAAGGAATCATAAGTTTCAAAAAGAAATTCCATACAACTTCATTCACGTTTCATTCATCAATTCACGTTAGCTAGATTTTGTTATTTATCTTCACAGATAAATAAAAAAATCTGGCAACACAGCGTCATAATTTTCCAATTGTTGCGACATTAAAAATTAATTATTATGAAAATTTATTTAAGTTTATGGATCGAGATCCATGCTGGTGCAAACAAAGAAGCTTTTGATTGCTCAACTATCTCGCACTGAATATTTCAACTAGCTCTTATTATTTAGATGATGTTTAGTGTTGCCATGTCGTTATATCTGTCAAGTGTCTCGCAGTAAACATTCTCATGTAACGGTAATTACGTATTATCTTGCATAACGACGTTACCGTTTCTCATATCAGGCTCATGACAGATTTCAGTAAATCAGTATCGCCTCTTGTTACATTAGTAAACATTTATTTATGTGTGCATAATATTCATAAGTATGTGTATATGTTTGTATGTATATATGTTTATGGTTACGATGCATATATTATGAAAAGCTATACTAATATATATTATATAAATTTTCTATATCACATCTTCCCACATGTAAAGGTGTGTAATAGAGATAAATAATAACTTCATAGGTGTTAGAAGAAAGTATTTTTTTATAATTTTAATTAAAAATTACTATTTATTTACATACATATATAGATATATATCACGCCTCGTCCCCAGTGGGGTAGGCAGAGACCACCTCTCTCCACTTGCTACGATCCTGGCACACCTCTCTTGCTTCCTCCACTTTCATGAGCGTCTTCATGCATTCTCGTCGTTTGAGAGTATTTATTTTCAAAAATTACCAATAATTTTTTTTTATTAAAACATGATTTCTAGCATATTCTGCGAATTTATTTCCATGTTCCGGTTGAAGAGCGCCGTAGCTCATGTAATTACTGGGGCGAAGAAACTTAACATGTTTCAAAACAACGAACACAATGTGGTGTATTGTATATCATTCAAACTAGTTCCACATTGTTATGGGCAGGCGTATCACTTAACATTAGGTGAACGTTTTGTTCGCCCAGTCGATTCATCAAATAAGGAAAACACGCAACAGCAGTAAAACAATGTAAAGATAGTTTTATAACAACAAATGATGATTGTTGAAGTGATTGTTAGTTTAACTCCTTTAATATAATGTAGCGAATTTATGGTATATCGTGTTGATTGTATATGAACTTATTGTTTCTGGTCATGGACACATGGACATATGATAAAAATTCATATGGGGGGATTTGGACTATTTCCCACCACGCTGGTCTAATGCGGATTGGTCAGAGCCAGGGCCTTGTTTGTCGATTCGCACGATGCACCACGAGCAGGTTGACTTGAATCCAGTGAGATGTTGTGGGAGGAGGTTTTACACCCCTTAGTAGTATATAGTGAAGAGCATTGATGGTGGTAGGTCTCTGTTACCGGAGATCGTCCAAATAGAGACCACCACAGTTTCTGTTTTTGCTATTACACGTACTGTGCAACTGTTACAATGTTCCGGTTTGAAAACCGGTGTATCTATTGAAATTACTGAAGTAATGATTTAACATATCATGCCGCAAGGTGAAGAGTGCGCGAGGATTACAAGAGGCACATTGAACATTAACATCAAGGTCGAAAGAGAGAGACTGATGAAGTCCACACTCCGACCTACTCATGCTCATATCCAAAACCCCGAGAACTTCCAACTGGAACTGCAAAACCGTTTTGAATGCCTGGCTGACTGCGAGACAACGGACGATCTTAACAACAGGCCAGTAGAAATTGTCCGTGTGGCCGGTTCTAAGTTTTTCAGGACGCACTAAGCAAAAACCAAAAGGTTCTCTGACCATTCTCTTAAACTCATGGAGGAAACGCAGGAAATGAAACTGCAGTCTTCGGTAGACATGTGTGCTTACCAGAAGATTAATAGACAGATCTCTAATTGTCAGACACGCGACCTGCGCCACTTTAACACCATGCGCTTAAAAAACACCATCGAGAAAAATAAAGGCTCGAAGCTGTTCGCGAAAGATCTGTCTATCGGACAGAGCCAGCTAAGGCGACTGAACACGGCTGGTAGCAGTATCTTTTCCTAAAAACCCAAGATTTAGAGAGATGTTGAATAGTTTTATGTACACGTCGACGATACCACCTGTTGAATTGGCCAAAGATCCTAGAGCAAAATTGACCCGACATCACACCCAAGATATCCTGGACGTTAGCTTGAGTGATATTAGTAAGGCTCTTAGACAACTTAAAAACGACAAATCACCTGGGGATGACGGAATCACGGCAGAACTCCTGCAAGTAGGTGGGACACCGATACTGAAAATCTTTCAGCGATTGTTCAATTCCGTCATTCACGAGGGCTCGACGCCCGAAGCATGGCGCAGGGGTGTGGTGGTTCTTTTCTTCAAAAAAGATGATAACACTTTGCTGAAGAACTTCATATTTATAAGTTATTCTCGAGAGTCATAACGAATCGTCTCGCTGGTAGGTTTGACGACTTCCAGTCTCCCGAACAAGCCGTTTTCCGTAAAGGCTTTAATACCATAGACCACATCCACACGCTGCGGCAAGTTATACAGAAGACCGAGGAGTATCACCGGCCACTTTGCTTAGCGTTGGTGGACTATGAGAAAGCTTTTGAATCGCTGGAAACCTGAGCAGTAATGAGGGCACTTCATAGATGCCGGATCGACTATCGATATATCCAACTGATGAAGAGCTTGTACGAAACCGCCACCATATCAATCCCTATACAGAATCAGGCTACGAGACCCATCCAATTGCAGCGAGGAGTGCGCCAAGGAGATGTAATCTCTCCCAAGGCTATTTATCGCTGTACTGGAGGATGGCTTTAAGTTTTTGGATTGGAGCGGGTTTGGCATCAACATCAATGGCGAGTCCATCACTCATGTACGGTTAGCCGATGATATAGTAGGCATGACGAAGACTCTAGAAGACCTCAATATAATTCTCGGTGACCTTAGCAGTTTCTAAACAGGTAGGCCTAGGAGTACATGAATATGAGCAAGACGAACATCATGTCCAATACTCATTTCCTGCGCCACCCAGTGATAGTTGAGATCTCAGTATTCGAAATTGTTGACGAATACGGATACCTGAGGCATACGGTCCAATTAGGTAGATCCAATTTCGAGGAAGACGTAAACCCTCGAATCTAACTGGGATGAGGAGCATTCGGGAAGCTTCGCAAGGTCTTTTCTTCCAAAATCCCTCAATGCTTGAAGACCAAAATCTTCGAGTAGTGCGTGTTGCCAGTGATAACCTACGGCTCCGAAACTTGGTCGCTAACTATGAGCCTTATAAGAACGCTCAGGGTTTGACAAAGCTCACACAGCGGGCGATGGAGAGGGCGATGCTCCTAGCATTTCTGTGTGATTAAATCAAAATGAGCAGATCTGCAGAAGAACTAGAATCAGCCACATAGCGTTACGAGCCGCGAGACTAAAATGGCAATAGGCGGGGCAAATAGCTCGTAGAACCGATGGACGTTGGGGTCTTAAAGTGCTGGAATGGCAACCCTGCATCGGAAAGTACAGCGTTGCCAGACCCCCACTCAGGTGGACAGAGGACATAAAAAAATCGCTGGGAGATACTGCTCCGTGCTTTGTAAAACACATTACAAGAGATCTATGCGCAGCAGTGGACGTCCTACAGTTCAAATGATGATAAATATTTTTTGTGTTTTTTATGTAACTTTCTCATTAGTTCCATTAAATATGGTATACTATGTAAATATAGATACTATGGTAAATCTATTGGAATTTTACGTGAACGTCAATTAATTTGATTGTATATTATCGCGACAGTAACAGTGAATACGTTAAAGTATCAGATGTTCACAATGTTAAATTAATCTATAATTACACAATACGGTTCCGTTGACGGTGTTTTACGTGGAACACGTTTTCGGCGTCTTGCAAGGTTGCAATTGTCTCGATAAAGTGATATTTGATGTCAGATTAGATAGCCCGCTTATCTGTCGATAGTAAAGATTAACTACTATGCGCTAGATGAAAGGACAGGTTCTACTGTATGAACCAATTACTGCAACGTGTTAATTGTTAATGAAAAATCATAAAATCACATATTACATAAACGAATTAATTGGTAATATAAATATGTAAGTCTCTAATAAGTTAATCATCTAATCGATGATTACTTACAGCATTTATCGATGGTAAGTTAATGTTGAAGGAAAAATTTCGCTTACCAGTGATGCATATATTTGTAGTCAAACAATTTAAGGGTGCTGGTAACTGATGGAAAACTATAGGGGTAATGAGATTTAACACGTTAGGTGTCGCGAGCATACTTATAAGTTATCATCAAGTGATTGGTTGGTTGGTAACGTTGTTAATATAAACGTGTAGCCTGAATGACAGATACTAAAGGAGTAAGTGATATGCCCAGGTCGACTTTTCAACAGAGGAGATTAGTGGGGTAGATCTAAGAAAAGATGGATGGATAGTGTAGATCTCAGAATAATACATAAATTTATAAGGTGGGGAAAGAAGACAGAGAGTAACGAAGTCTGGAGAAGGAACAAGAGGCTATGAGAAATAATGACTCCATTGATGTAGCTACGTATTTAAGAAGATAGAAAAATTCTGATGTTACAAAGGAACCTCTCGTATATGCTGTAGTATATTGATCGGGAAGAGAATTTGGAAATGTGTAAAGAACAATAAATGATAATCAATCAATTCGAAATAGTGGGGCGAGGTTTTTGATAATGAATTTTTTTTCATTTGATGTTCGCCGCCGCAATGAAACTCGTGGTGCGTATATCGTAAACATGTCGCGATGGAATTACCGCAAAGGTAATCAAGTACGCGCCATGATAGTGGTGATCAAAGTCGTTTAACGTCAACTGTTCCAACTGAATTTGTTACTTTGAATGATGTTACTTCAAAACGTTAGGCATCTTACAAGTCAATTTATGGACTAACACTTGATATTAATTTCATATATAAGAAATTATATAAATAAGTCTCTGTTGCTGAAGACTGTTCAGGTAGGTACAGTCCTAACTCCTATATCGGCAAACAGTAGTGTGCAAACATTACTCTGTTCCAGTAGAGGTGGTATAGCATGTTACATTACTGAGTATTGAGATCTTAAAGAGACGAATACAATATAGTGTTGTGAATATCATCCTAACTAGCACCACAATATTATGGGCTGGTCTATCATATATCAACAGGTTAAAGTCTTCCCTGTTTTGTCACACAGTAGTAAAAAAGAAATATATTAAAATCAGATCATATTAAGTAAAATACTAGGTAAAGACGGTTAAGCATGCTCGTGAATACTCTGGCACTCATATGTTCATAATCGAACTAAAGCTGTTCCGGAGGCAGATTTATAAAATGAGGGTGATAGTCCGGGAACTCTACCAGAGATCTCCACATTACTAGACAAGCGGTAAGCCGTTATACCACCGAGAGAGTTACGTTATTTTTTTTATTGACGATAGGATGATGTACACTGCACGACATTATACTCGAGGCCATCAGATATAAGATGTTAAATATCGTTCCGTCTATAATTTCACTAATTACTATGCACTTTAAACCGGAACACGGTAGTGTTTGCACAATCCCTGAACACGGCAACAGAAATTGTCGCTATCTGGTTGCAGTATACACCTTTTAACATCTAAAACAGAGGAGACTATTTCTAGGTTTATATTTTCATTTGCTTCTTAAAGAAAATTTCTGTCCTCTTCTTTTGTATCGTGTTTTTTAATTTAGAGAAGTTTCAAAGACAGTTGAACTGTAAAAGAGTTACTTTATAAAGATTTTTAAAATACTTAAGACAACGATTATTCTATAAAGTAATCTAATGGCACTATTGAGATAATTTAGGAGATAAAATTCTAAATGGGAACATCGCCATACAAAATCTTAAGTGTCTTGATAAAACTGAGGCATTGTTCTAACATATGTAATTTCATCTGAGTTTATAAGTAGCGGTCAGTTAAGATTCCCGCAACGAAGCTGCGATCGTGCACACAACGCATATCTGTTTCATCTACGTAGCCTTAAAATTAGACTTTCTTAAGAGATGTAAAGGAATAAATATATTAAAGCAGCAGTAACTTTCCACGCAGACACAATGGTGAAGAATAAAGATATTATAATGAAACGAAACACAGTGGCTGCAACGTTTAAATACAGTTGTAAAAGTAAATAATAGCGTAAACCACGAACCGTTACTTGGGGAGTTTATCCTCAACTCCGGTGGTATTAAAAAAAAATGAAACATTGAAAAAACAATAGATGTTTGCATGATAATCACACGCATCCATCAGACACATGACTATGTAATAAAACAGGTAGCAAAGCGAAGCGCACCCTGTCTACCCAATTTATTCCACATCCGCTGTATTATATTACGTATTCAGTTTAAAAAAAAAAGTATCGAACTCACAAGGCGACGGGTCGTCCGATCAGTCGCCGGATGGGTCCGCTCTCCAGTAGTCAGGTAGTTAACCCGCAGAGTTTACAAACCGAGGGTCCAGACCGTAAAATGAGGCTCTTTGCAATTTTTTGTCACATTTCACAGTCCAACCGCATCTAGTGGCACGAACAGGTGAATAGGAGATTAGTGGAACCGTCACAAATTGCGACCTCTACTCGATGCAGCTCAATAGTTTTGATATTCTTTACAGATAATAAATATTCTTTATAATAATTTCTATATGGCAACAATTTGGCAAACTTCTATTCACTCATAACCGCATCGATAAATAAATCTGCTTTCAGAGCTCTCAAGTTACCTATTTACTGAACACATTACAGTAACTATTTTATCTTTGAAAAATTTTAAGGGTAAATATTTAATATAATGTGCATCTGAAAACTATATATAACTTAAAAAGAAATTATATTAGATAAGTAATATATTGATATTAAACATTTCTAATTGTACAATGCTAGTCTAAAAGCACAAAACCGAGTCTGTTTAAGTTCAAGTCTTTATTCTTTACATACATATATATATATATATATATATTTTATTTGAGCTTTTACGTGATTAACTATACACGATACCGTATTTGATTTACCATCACTATTATTTAAATATTTTAATGCACAATTTTAAGTCACCTAATATGGACCACTTCTAAAGGTTAAGTTAATTTAGCAACTTACATTATGTTCTCTAAGCGTTAACATGATCATCAACGGGATTATATGGAGACAGGTTTCAATAGACACGAATATTCAAATATATGCGAATAGAATTAACGTGTATGAAAAATTTTACTGAATAGAAATTATTTCACAACACCGATATAATACGAATGTCCTTATAATTAACAATTAAATGTTGTTTTGATTTCAAAGTGGAATATCATTATCCTAGTGATAACCGTTATCAATTTGTTCTTATAATATACGTGTAGAGTTAACATCTAAGAAATCAATCGTTGGCACATTGACAGATCATTAGTCAGCTACGCCAATACGTAACATTAAAGGAAAATGTCCTTGATGATTCGAAATGATCCAGGATTCAATGGTCTTCACTTCATTTACGTATTAGTGTGACTTCACATATGATTGCTACTTCTAAGCTTTTCAATACTATTCTAAATTTAGGACAATTTTATTATGTGTAGGATATTTATTATTCAAAATCGTTACAATACGATATCATATCTAAGATCCATTAAAACTTTTAACTACACGTACTAATATTATTTGATTATCGCAATGATTTTTAACTTCCTCTAAGATAAACTCTATTTTTTTTTTTTAAATAACGATGACTTAACCGATTAGAATAAAATTGGATTTCATACCAATGAACACTGGTTAATAAATGAGAGCTTTTAAGCAATGCTCTCATAAAAAGTTTCTCTTTAGTCGTTACTGGTTAAGTCCCGTTTATAAAAAGATCGATATTTTAAAATTTCATCTCCGTAACGTTTTTATTATTATTATTATTATTATTTTTCTTTAGTTATCGTTTAAAGCTACGCTTTTATATAACAATGTTCATCTTCGATGCACCGTTACAATTTATCTAATCTTATAACTTACGTCCGATTCGAACATTTAGATACCAAGTTGTTTTATGCATAGTTGTTAAGTCTTGTTAAGTTTTATATTTAATCAATCGTCGTATTTAATAATAATGTTTATAATTTATCAAATATTATTTTAAATCTACAACATTGCCGTAAACTTTGATATTAGATGGGAGGTACTCTATAACTTTGGGACGGGTACCAACGTTGTCTTTATATTATTTTCTTGTTTGATAACTACTATAAAATTTAGATAAAAATTATAATATGATATTAGTAAATAATTTCTTCGAGTTTTGTTTAAATATTTTCCTTAAAAGTATGTTGATATAATCTCGTAACATTTATCATAGAGTGAAAACTTTTTTGTTGATATACGTGGATATTTCTTGTTTCATTTGTATTGGAATTCATATATTTTTTTATCTCTATAAAAATGACAATATTTTGGTCTTACCGTTATAGGAAATAAGGAATACAGATAAATAAAATGAGGACTACTACATTTTTATATAACAAATTATATAATATCGAAGGAATCTTCTAGAGAAACATTTCGTCGTCAACCGGCCTTCATCCATCGATCTATCGAATATTCCAACGCTGCCATCCACCTGAAATAATATTTATTTTTATTAGATTATCTTATTAAATCATTAATAAAGAAAGTATTATTAATAAAGTAATATTATTTATTTCAAAAATATTTAAATACTGTTTCCCGGGCTCTTTCCTTTGGGGAAGAAATTATATAAAATCCATTCATAGCTGACCTTGAAATGGCAGAAGCAATATCTCTACCACAGATTGATTGTCTAATAGTTTGAGAGATATCCTGATAAGTCAATGAATCTTTGGATATCTCCTATATATATAGATAATCCAAAAGTAAATTCTTTGTAGTATTTGAGACTTTAGTTACTTTAAGTTTAATAACCACATAATGCATTTGGTAGATGTATTCGTATCTTAAAAGGTGGAGCCAGAAGAAATAAGTTTGGAAAAATGGCAGGAGCTTTTGCTATGAATTTTAAGAACACGGCGATCGCCAACTATGCGGGGTAAGTACTATAATAACCCCTATATTTAGGGAAGGCTATATCCAGCAGTGGACATCAAATGATTTCTTTTTTATTCGAAGAAACGACGGGACTAACGAGACGTTAACAAGACGGTAGTCGATACACTTGCCCTAAACAACGTGGCTTTACTTAGGCGTGATATATATCGTACAACCTTATGCTCGTCACCTTTAGATATAAGATGTTGTCTATTTACCTCACTAATTACACTAGCTGTAACGCCCTTCAAACTAGAACACAGTAAAGTTTACACTCTAGTGTTTGGCGAAAGTAGTAGCGATGGAAATACTTTCGATGGTCTCCGGAAATGAGAACCTAGCATTAGTTAATAATGATGGTGAGTTACCATATTATTTAATACTAAACTTGTGACTATCCTTTAATAGGATTATTGCTATATTTTAATTTTACGTAATATCAACTAATGATGGAAAGTTGTTTATATCAACAATTACGAATCGATTCTGGCTTTTTGATATTTTTATCATTTTTTTTGTCATAATATAAT
This sequence comes from Ornithoptera priamus, assembly GCA_029034505.1. NCBI lineage: Eukaryota > Metazoa > Arthropoda > Insecta > Lepidoptera > Papilionidae > Ornithoptera > Ornithoptera priamus. Next base: position 6,672,452 of record JARDWD010000395.1, read on the forward strand.
AACTAACCGTTTCCTGTCCATTTCAGATTCGGTATGGAAATAGAAGTGCCTCTGTTTGGGTTCGGTTGGCATTACTTCGAAGGCGTATTTCTTTCCGCCCGGCGCACAGGTCTGTATTCTGTAGCCGTGAAGACAAGCCATACCTGTGAGGAAAAACAATACTCCGATGATGATCATTACGATTTTTGTAGTAGCCAGGTCGTAACATACTTTTGACTTAGTTATTAACAATCTTGAATAAATTTCGCATAATGTTATATAATGGTTTTAGTAGATAAATGGTTTTTATTCACCCTATATCCCACTCCTGTGTTATAACGCCGCTGCACGAAGCGTTTGCTTCGTTACAAATAATACGTAAAGAAAAAAATTGCTTGTACTACATCTACATAAAAACAAACACAAAAGTCCAACAAAAATACAAAAAAAAACTTATATATACATATAAGTAATGCGGTGTACAGAAATTTACTTTTTTGCTACCGCCTCTTGATGTCAAGATTCCATTTACAGCGCTCCCACGTAACTAATAAAAAACCACTGGTTTGACATTTTTTGTTGACATTATTAGTCAGAAATCTGATCGAGGAGCACGGCTACTGTGATTAACAAATAAAAAATGTTAAGTTACTTATGTAAATATGTTGCAATACTTATAAATATATCGTATTGTTTTGCTGGCATTAAAACGAAACACAATCAATAGCAGAACTAAAAGAATATAGATTCGTAGAGATGTGAGGTTGCACGGCTCGGATTCAGACTACGTTCACCTTGGGATAATCCCTTAAAGTACTTATATATAATCCAGGTAAACGCAGAAACATTAATCCGTGTTCACACGGACGGAGCACGGTCTTTTATGGAGTTGTGATGGTTTCAAAGTAGGCTGCAAAAAGTTTTCAGAAATGGCATCATTGAAAGGAGGATGTAAACTTTCGCAGTCAGCTATTTTGCTCAATTTTCTATTATTTTTTGTACCCGGAAAGGATTTTTTTTATTCGACGAGGTGAGTAAAACGTTCACCTGATGGTAAGTGATCCGCTTGCTCATAACAACCTCACGCTAATTAGGATGATATTGACAGCACCACATTACGCTCATCGCCATGATACGTAAGATGTTAAGTGTCGCTGCGATGGTACCCACTTAGATGGTCTTCGGCAACAGAGACCTACCATTAGTAATATTTATCAACGTTACCGTTCCGTCTAGGTAGGAGAAGGTTACATAAGGTTTTTGTCCACTTTGACCAGTAGTTATCCCCTGCCTTTTGAGAGGTCGCTTGTTCTCCTGTAAGAAACAACCGCAACTCTGACGCTATGCTTTTCCTCTGCGTGCGAGAGACCTCAACACATTTGCGTATCACGATGATTGAAGACCACTTCCAGCCATCATTCTCCTATGAGTAGCAATTTCGTCCTTATCCTAACTCTTTTGAAATTTCCTGTCTTATTATAGCGACTATTGAAAAATATCAATTTTAAGTTGCTCATTATTGAAAATTTCAATCAACATCCCGATTCTGCTGGGTGTCAGTTCGCGACAGCATAAGAGCTAATAATAACAAGTAGAAATATCTATACAACGATAATGAAACACGTAAACTAATGTTACCATAGTAAATCTGCACGTGAACAGCGCTGGTTTTGTTATCGTGCAATACATAATCCGTACAAGGCTAAGACTCGTTAGAATAATAATGTGAATAGTGAATATTGGAAGTCTTCCGGTGAGAGAGTTAACGGCCAGAATCTTTAAGAGAGTGAAGTCTTTAAGAAGTGAAAAGGTTCCTTTTAGACTAGGTTTTACTACCTTTTTACTAGGAAACCCCGGGATACTCTACGGAACACATCGTGTTTATCTGCACTATGCTTAAGCACGCACTGGGAGGACTATAACCTGCTCCAGCACCATCGCTTGGCTACAACAAACACGAAACCACCTCGTACGTGTCTATCCCGTGCTCGCAATGCATTATCCACCTTCAAAGCCCACCAACCCGAAAACCTTTTAGTCGCCTTCTACGACAGGCAGGGTTTACCTTACTCCTGCTCTTAATAGCCCGAGACTAAAAGACAGTGGCTTTACCACTTTCTCTCCATTTAAATCGTGACTAAGTATTAGTATACTGGGTGTTAGGAGACCGCTTCCGAAAGCGAAGACAGACAATAGCACTAAATGATACCTTTGATGATGGGCCGGAAAAAAATCGATCCTGATTAAAAAAAAAATCATATTTTGAAACGTTTGATTAGCATTATTTACTTTCCATCATGTTAGTACAGCTAAATGAAACGACAGTTCCATAAAAAATACATTATTAAAAAAAAACCAGCAATGAAACACAAAATCAAAAACAGCTGATGCTCGGATCAACGAACGCCCGGGCGCGTCAATCTAAATGCTCCGTGGCCCTATGAAATAAGGTTCAAATTGAAACCAAATACATCTCGAGTTCCCGCCGCGCCCGTGCGTTAGTTGATCCGTTTTTATTTTGTGTTTCATTGCTGTTTTTTTTTTAGTAAAATAACGTATTTTTTATAAAACTATCGTTTCATTTACCTGTACTAACATGATGGAGCGTAAACAATGCTAATAAAACGTTTTAAAAATATGATTTTTTTTTTAATCAAGATCGATTTTTTTCCGTGCCACCATCAAAGGTGTTGTTAGTACTATCGTCTGTCTTCGTTTTTGGAAGCGTTCTCCTAACACCCAGTATGTTAAATATAAAAAATATATTTATGTATAACCCCTAAATTATTTTTTAATGAGGAATAGCGAAAACTTCCACAGCCTATAAATATTAAAGATCTATTTACATATCGCATATAGATTTAAGTTAAGAGAGTTGTGCATCATAAGTACTAATTAGGTATTATTTTCTACTACATAAAACACTTAAATATTAAATGCCAGTTACAACTGACTTATATGAATAATATTTAAATTGTAAATACACAAATATCAAATAAATAATATAAATTTTAGAAAATTCAAAGCTATTTCACTCACCAAATGCGCTTTTGCTATTTCCATCATTGTAGAAATACAGACATGCATCTTTCAGTACACAGTATCTCTTGGCCCAGGATTTCCACTTCGAGCCTAGTTTCATGAGGTATCCGAAGCAATCTGGACGCAGAATAGAAGTTGGCGGTAGCTTCATGTTTCTCATTGTCACTTCCAACCATCCATCTCTCTGTACCAAATTTAGTTCAGTTAGTTTATATAATTAAGGTTCTTAAACATTTCCAACGCGAAAGTTTAACAAAATACGTTTTAAGGATTGTGTCTATTTTCATTAGATTAAAAACTACTGTCGTTATCTCATTTATGATTTTTTGTACAGATACGTTTTTTTTTATAATATTCTTTATTAATGAATAGTAATCATTATCACAAATTTATTTATTTGTTATCTTTTTCTTCCTTTCTCCGAAAAACTAATACATTCTCATTAAAAACAAAAACATTATTGTCTATACTTATGTACCTTTAATGTAGAAATTTTCTGCAAACATTTCTTTGCATTATTGTACGATGTCCATCATTTAGATTTTTTAACCGCAGCTTTATGTATGATGAATATAAACATCGATATAAAAATGTGTCAAATATTACTTTTATATTAATAATAAATTGTTTACAGCGCCATCTAGGTAAACAATTGTTATTTACTACGACACGAGATTCTTTACACTTACTTGATTACTAGCTTCAATAGCATGGGCGAGCACAGCACGCCATCTAGCGGACGCTTCCACACTATCAGCTGCTAGTTGCAATCTTGTGCCGCCGCCACGCTGCAAACGGAATCCATACGGTCGGCCAGCTTCTTCTTCCGTAAGCTGGTAGTTTACAAGCATCAATGCCCCCACCGGATGAACACTCTGAAAGCATAATTTGCACCGGTATTTTTATTTTAATGTTAATAATCAATTAAGGAGAGAAAAAAGTATTTGGCGACTCTCATAATACACGAAACTAAAATAACCTACATGAACTCTCTAGAAATGAATACCAGTAGCCGTAAATAAACAATGTGCACTGTGCCTCCTGTATGCAAATTTAAAACTTAGATTATTATTCATCGCAGTCCTTCCAAATTTAAAATGAAGAGGGTTGTTAAAGCATAAGTTTAAGAGAGTACGCTACCTATTTTAGTCTTAAATCTAAAATCTTTTGTATACTATCACTTTTCATAATAATAGAGAGTTCAAACAGTGCGCTAATTAAATTTAAAGAATCAAACTAATTCTGAAACTACCTTTGTCTTGTACTGTAAAAAATGTACCATGCGAACGTACCGAATCGGTTTTGTAATAATATAAACAGTTGTCTCTCTTCAGCACGAACCATCGGCGTGTCCATCGTGGTGGGTGGTGGGGACGCAATGGTGCAGCTCGCCAGAGGTACCCGGAGTATAAAGCTGCAGGTCCACCTTCGTGAGCTAAAGTGGCCACTACATCACACGTTCTTGCCACCTGCAATAAATATTGATTATAGCATGCGATGAAGAACCATTGTCTTCGGCTCTAAGGATTGTTGCACTTTATGCTAATAATAATCCGGAATTTTACAAAATAGGTAATATCTAAGACAAACGAAGTTAAAGTATAGAACGAATATATTTTTAATATAAAATAAGCTTTTAACTATATCTCTGAGAACCAGAAAATATGTAAGTTCTTATGAGCATTAAAATACTTACTTCCAATTCCAAGATTTCTGAGCCGGAATGAGCTATTTTTACAACTTCCGAATGTGTCTTGTCTAAAACGTTGATTCCTATAAAAATAATACCAATTACTAAAGAACATAACCTCAAAATACATTTTAAATATTATACAATTATAATGCAGACATTTTTGGTTCAGTTTTTAATATATTTTATCTTTCTACTCTTTCTATTTTGGTTTTTACTTGTGTTTGTGTGTTGTTGTTGTTTGTTGTGTGTTTAATTACACAAACTACATCTGTGTATATTTCAGCTCAAGATTAAGATGCACTGGAATTTGATTCAAAATCCACCTAATGTACAAAAGAATTCGGCCCAACTCAGAAACTAAGATAAAATATGAATTGCCTTCTGCTACAACTTTCATCGAGATAGAAGACTTAATAAGAAATTTACCGTTTACTGCTATAACAATGTCCCCAACTTCCAGGCCGGAGGTCTCGGCCGGTGTGTCTGGCTCGATCGCGGACACCACAACCGGCTTACTCCCGTGGATCCTGAATCCGAACTCTTCATTACCGCGCCTTACTACAACAGTTTTGTCGCTTTCTGTGTTCAATGAAAAAAAAACACATATCAAATGCAACGAATAATAAAGATTAAGTTTATTTGCGTTGATTAAGTTAATTTTTCTGGGTTTATAAATAAAACATACAGCAAATAAGTTAATGCATGTACATATTAGAGTATGATAATTAGAGTACACTTAACATATTGTACATAGTCTTTTTTTTTAAAAAGAAATAGTCTACTTTTAATCATTATTTAATTCATCTTTAACCGATACAAGCCCGTTACAGTGTATAGACCCTAAGATAAAGACCGGGCCCGGATTGCCAGCGTCCAGACACTTACTACTTTATTACTACCAATCTTTTGAACATTTCTGCCAGCTTTACTTTTTCTACTGTTCTCCTCATTATTTATCTGGTTTAATAGTATTCACTGGTTTCTTATAGAGGCTTACGTCTTATTCAAACGGGAACTATATTCAAGAACGAGTGGCCAAACCTCTTAGACTGAGGTATTTTCGGTACGTACTGAACAGGCTCGACCTATAATTTTTTATCTATATCGATACTATTACGGAGCGGGCCACAGCCGGCAATAGATTTTTAGAATACACCTGACCATGACACAGATGCAGACGCTCGATAACCCAGAACGGATATAACGGCGTATTCGTCTGTCATAACGATTTTCACCAAATGTTTTGGCCCTTTGCCCGTATCCCTGTGTAAACAATGTATTCATCGAATGAAAGGTTATCTTGAATGAATATGTTTGTTTTCTTTTTTAAATATATTGATTGCAAATTATCTTTAGATAATAATATACAAGTTGAGGACTTAACGAAGAGTAGGTATAGCTAGACAGCTCAAGAGGCTTCGAACTCAGCACGATATTCTACTTCCGCTATCAATAAAAATAAATTGCCGCTATAACAGCCTTTTTATGTTCCGGTTGTCAATATAGCCTGCGCAACATGCTTCATCGTCCACTACCTCATTGACACTTAACACGTAAAATTGATATGAAATTTTAAACTTAGATATTTTTTTTTTTTTATAACAAATTTCCGGTAATTATAATTTAAATTAAAAGAAACAAAAACAAACAGTTGATTGTTCTACTTCACGTATTTTTTTAAATAAATATGATTTTTATGTTATAATATAGTAATTAATATTTACGAAGGCAGTACCCAGCGTGGAGAGGAAATGTTGAACCTGGGAAGTGAGATGATGAACTGCGTTATCAAGTTCCATACAAAACATTTAGACCGTATCACAAAAATTCCTACTAAAAATAATTTCTTTGAAACGTAAGGTTTTTCTATCGACAGTTAATTTTCAATCACAGACAGTTTATACTCTTGTTATATGATTCATTATCATAATATTTTTGAATATCAAAAAAAAAAAAAACATAAATTATTGAACAGCATTCAATAATAAGCTTTTGTTCAGCAGTGTACAACGACATGCTGAAATAATGAAATAAATCATTTTCAACAATATTACATTTAAATGACATAAAAATTAATAAATCGCTTTATTATTATAAATATATTTACGGTGGTGTTAATATTATAATATTTATAACATTCAATAACTTAACTTAAAATTTAACATACAGAAGTTAAGAAAGAGTTTATTATATTCATTAAATTTGATTTTAATTGTAATTAAAGTCGAATATTTAAATTTCAGAGATGAAATACGGTTAATTAGTGGAATAAATAACGAATTTTTGCTATTGCAAATATAACTAGTTATAAATATGTTTAATATTTTCAATGAAATTTTTATAAACAAAGCTCTTTTTATTGCACAAAAATGTGCCAAAATAACTAAGTGTTAAGTTAATTATCGATACACTTTAACGTAATGTGAAAAATAATTTAAAATATTATATCTATGTTATATAACCAATACATAAATCTTGTAAATTGTGGTAAATTCACATAAAAGCAATTTAATTTTGTTTCAATAAAGATGAAGGACAACTTAGATAAACTCTATATTAACTTTACTTAAAACAATTTTTGAAGCCAATTAGAATTTTACAATAATACGTTATTGTTAGTTTATATGAACATAAAAAAATTACACTTTTTACCACAGGGTTCCGCAGCAACAAGTCTGTTAACTTGAGACTGTCGACACCACAACACCAGCATCAGTTTAAATACTTCCTCCAGCTTCTGTCGTAAGCTTCCGCTCGAACTACACAACACATCTTTAACTAAAATAAAATAAAGCTATCAAGACAAATAATTTTACATAATAATTAATAATATTTTTCGGTAATAATTATTACGTAGTAAATGTTAAAGAAGTACTTACACGTTTGTCCCATACCGATATCAATATATTCGAATGAGAGAGATCTTGACCCTGATTCGTCACTTTGTACTTTACGCGCATGCACTGTTACCGGAGTGACGTCACTCGACAATTTGTGCGAAATCAATAGAAAATAGAGTAATTGCGGTGGCTCTATGGTATAAACATCGTCTGGCCGCAGTCGCGTTTCAGCTACAACTGAGTGCTGACGTTGGAGAGCTCGAAGAATTAAATTTAGTCCGCTTGAGTTCGGTCAGTAACGTAACGAGTCAATTCGCTCACCTATAGATTATCTTACGATTCTTAATTTTATCAAATGACTCACTTTTAATAAATTTTTATGAAAGTCTCTTTCTTTTTACTCAAAGTAAAAGAGAAACTAACTAACGAGTTGAAATTATAAACACTGTCCCACATTCAGCTCGTCATGAACACAAGACTTCAAAGTAGTATTACTTTATTAATCACAACCCCTTCCAACTATTTGCATATTACAGTGCGTCAAAAATATTTTTTTTTTTAAATTTCGGTGACAATCGCACCGATGAGTATGTTACATCACTGATGCGTAATTTCACCACGAATACAAATACACCCGAAAGAATTTAGGAGACAGTACTAAAATAATGGACGTTGCTATTTAAGCAGTGAGGGCTCCAGAAATAGCGGCAACGTCACCGCTTCGCATCAACGCGATCAGCCCGCGATTTCCGCTAGCGATTGTGACGTAACTTAACTGTTGATAAATAAACTAGCAACACTATACGTAAATGTTTTGCGTGAATAGGGATAAACAATCCTCTTATTGTTTCCACTACTCGCACTCAGGACCTTCCCTTATAAGGAAAGAATTAAGGCAATTAATCCACTGCGATGGAAAAGCGCGAGTTGGTGAATGTAACATATTTACGAATCTTGTTTAATTTCACCGGAAGCCCAAGCTCAGTAGGAATATATCTTTACAAACTAAGCCATCACTTAAATAGACATGTATTCTTATTATTCTTTATCACTTATTAATTGCTACGATTACGTTTACATCATAATTTCAATAGTTGTTGTATAATGAATTAAATGATACAACTTTTGTAGTATTTATTTCATTATTTATTAATACGTAAATTTTTTTTTTATTAAATGTGTAATAATGTATAAATAAGTACATTAGGTTTTACTTCAATCGAATATATGTAGATTGATTATTATTTATTATATTTGTTATATATGTTTCAAAAGCTACTCAGTACAACGAATTAACTCACCAAAGGTTGATCTATGCCTACAGGCCTTATGTATTCCTAATTTTTAGTGTTTACACTATCAAGATATAAAAAAAGCAAATAAAACTATCCAAAGCGTCGTGGCAACAAAAACGTATAAAAGGTTTTTTTTTCGTGGTGTGCAACGTTTAAAACGGTCTAGATCTCGTACGTTAATACTATAGCGACAGTCAGCCTCTACTGATTCATATTACTGTTATTATGGCAAATAAAAATGAAGCTATTCAGGTTGCTTAAAATAATCCCACTACATCCAAATATCCTGTATCACATATTAAGGATACTCACCAAAAGAATTTTCCGCCTGTCTCCTGTTCAGTTCAATACACGCTCGCCTGTGTACCAGCCTGTGAGTCAAAGCGACGTATCTCTTGTTAAATTCTACTTCCGACTCCGTCGGGTCGTCGTGACCGGTATCCACTGTCTCCAGTAAATCTGCGGAAATACTTTTATTACTTTGACGAGATTAGAAATAATCCATTATGAATTACTAAAACTTCCACTAATAAAATTTTTGTTTGTTTTCCTGCCGTTGTGAAAGATCTTTGGAAACAAGAAGGCGGGGGATAAACCATAACAAAGGCAATTTCGCCAAAATGGCGGACAAGAAAAAAGGTGGAAAGGCATGCTGGTGAAAAAAAAACAAATTTAAACTATCTTCATGTGGGTGTCTTATTAAAATATGTTTACTATGATTATCTACGAAAATGTTAAATCTTGAAATTGAAGTAGGAACTCGTGTTTTATAAGGCAAATGTAGAAGAGAGTTAAAATATGAAGAAATTGGAGGACGAGGATTTTTTTTAAATATAATGTCCAATTAAGAACATTCATATTAATATGACAAACATAAAATTTCTTACCTGGTGGTATCCGAGTCCAATGATCGTCGTTTTCCGACAGTAGAATCCAATTGCCGCACCACCATGGTGCAGCGTAAACACCCTTTTCTTCTCGACAGGTATCAGCCCCTTCTGAACTGCCTGAACATTCTTCGTGCTCTGTTTGCATTGTTGGTGGTGTTTTTAATAGCAAAAAGAAATTAGTAAACTTGTTTTTTTTTTTAATAATATTTGACGTTTAATTTTTGATGAAAATAAGCTTCATTTACAAAAAGGCGATAAAAATAAAGTTAATACACAATGCACAACGTGGAGCAACCGCTTGATACGTGGACCAAAGATCTGGTGTAGGTCCAGGGAGTATTGGATACAAGTAAGATTAGACCAATTGCAATGGAAAGCAATTAGGGAGACAGACAGATTAGTAGTAGACAAAAAAAAAAAAGCTAAAATTATGGTAATAACTATAGTACTTATTTAGTGAATATGTGATTGACCTGTTGGAATTTATGTAAATTTTTGATCTCGAAAGTTAACATAAAAACTATTGTGGAAAACCTAGTCCAAACCTAGAGTTTTCTGACCTGTAGTCTTGTGCTTTTAAATGGAATCAAGGAAAACCCTGCCCCGTTTGTCTCAGTATAGTCAAAGCGCCGAGGAGTGTTACAGTCGTCTCTGGGACGTGCTTATGTGTAGAGCAAGTAGGCACCGGTATGTCCAACACGCAATCCCGGGGCCTCTCATAACGGAGTTAAGATGACCAAGTTTTAATGGGTACAAATGTCACATAACCCTGTCTTTCCCCCAAATGCAGGATAACTACTGCAAATTTCCGTCCCGACAATAAACAGGACCAGAGTACTAATTACGAAATGATAATTATAACAAAACTATAGAATCAGAAAGTTATACTGCAGGAAGTGTTCATTGTAGATTGTTAGAAGAATGGTGAGGAGACGTTATCGTGGAGGGGAAGTCAGGTGTTGGTGATGGTGCCGGCGATATATAAGCCCGCAGGATTCATTCGGCACGAGCTACCTCGGCGTCACGCCTGACGCCAAGCTCAATTTTATCGTCCACATCCGCACAGCGAGGAACAAAGGGGCTCAAGTACTGGGCAAGATTTACGCCCTGATGTGCAAGAAGAGCAATCTCTCTCAGACACAAGCTTCACCTTTACAAGGTATGCGTGAGACCTGAGATGAGAAGATGTCTTACGCAAGGGTAGTCTTCGCCCATCATCAGGAATCTAGACGGCGCGAGCGTCGGATACCGTCAACTTACATAAGGGGAACCTCTGTCCCTTTGGAAAGTCAAACTGCTGTATCAGTAATTTAGAAATCTTTTGATTAAATGATTTTTCTTTTAAGCCGAATATAATCATATTAAAAGCAGAAATATTAATTTATCCTGTTCAAGTTTTAAGTTAACAATGACTAATATTTAAGCTTTCAGTAGAGCAAAGTAGACCTACCGTCTGGATCGACGCTCGCGCTTGACCCGGCGAGCTTGTCGAGACTATTACCAGCTGAACGAGCGATGCGTGTATCTTGAGGTTTCTCAGTAGAGATGTACTCTTCTTTGCCACGCTCTTCAGACTGTAATATATTAAAAATACTTAATTTTTTTAACTCATCACAATTTTTATTCTTTTGTCTTGCTTAAGAAGCGATGCTGTTACAAAGTTGTCGAACAATGTCTATTTTCCGATGTATTTTTTTTAAAACCTATAAAAGTTGCAACATTGCTATATGCTGGTAAACTGTGTAGCTTTATCTTGGTGCTACACATCTTTGTCTTACAATCATTTTTGATCTTAATACTATCTCATTACTTACAACCCGACCAAATTTAAATAACAAACTAAAACCAACAACAGTAGTATCATACAAATTATAATTAGTACATCATTATTTTGTCGGGTAGTTTTATAAAAACATTACCCCACAATGACATTTATGGTGTTATATAGCAGATGCATTATTTCATAGGCCGGTTTTTAAATTTTTAGATTTTTTTATTTCTCATATATATCTACAGTATATATATTGACATTACACACGAACACCTGCCATATATGTATTACATATTATTTTATAATTATTATTTATTATCACTGTTTTCTTTCTCTCTTTGCGCATCTCGTGTGCCGAGTACGTTTAGCAGCAGGTAATATATTTAGTACATGTCTATTTTATTTTAGTATCGATTAGTATACTTTTTCATGTATGGGAAGTATTTTACAGTACTTAAATATTTTATACTAAGGGCAGGGCAAGTAGTACAAGATGGCGCTAGTTTATTCAACGTCCATAAGTATTAGTCGCCTTATAGGAATTATAACCTATATTTGCATAATTTTGTTAAATGTGTTAATTTATAATAATACAGAATTATGGTGTGAAGCATAAATCATTAAAACTTTTTCATATTAATCTTTAAAATTATTAGCAAAAATATATTTATAATATTAACTGTAATTAAAATTATTTCATTTATATAAACCTTTGCACGGACGTCTTGTCGATGGCGGTAATGATGTCTAGATTTATCTTCAGATCGATATCTTTTGTCAAGTTTTTTATATAGACGTGCTCCACTTGTTGATTTCTTCGGTGGAATGCATGATGGCGAATCTGCGAAACCAGCTGGTGCAGGTACGATATCTGGAGTAGCATCTGCATACGATTCCTTCAAAAAAAATAGTTAATGTATGTATTGCTCTATATATTTAACGAAGAAAATATATTCAAACGTACATCTGTATGGGAAGTTCTTGAAACTCTACTATCGTGTTCGTGAGCCGCAGTTACAATGTGGACTTCTTTACCACAATGTAAACAATGTGCTTTAGATTCTCCATCACCGCTAACAACACTGTGTTCCGTTTGCTCTGAATAAAAAACAGAATCTGACCCCGGAGAAACAGATCGAAGTGATTCTGCTGATGCTGCTTTTGCAAATTTCCCCTCTGTAATAAAGATTATTTGAATTAATATAGAAAACCAAATTTAACGTAATTAAAGCGGAGCAATCGGTCATTTTTAAACTTTCTTAAGTAATACAGCTCGTTATACCGGTTAAAACCAATTATACCGGTTAAAAAAACCACTACAGTAAACCACCAATTATATCGGTTTAAAAAGAAATAAATCTGAGGTGTTAGAAAAAAATGTGATGGAAATACTAGTAATGACACTATAATTGCTGATACAATATTAATACAGTATACGTTACCTTTATCTTGTTTACGATGATGACGAGGAGAGTTTGTTGGACTTCTGACGTAACGTAAAGGCGTCAGTCTTGAACCCGCACTAGCAAGAGTCCGAGTAGTCTCAATATCTTCTGCTTCAAGCGAGCTCATGCAAGGTATTGTTGGTATCGATTGCTTTCGTCGAGGTAAACTTCCAGGAAGTGATATGCTTTCATTTGACCCACTTTTTCTTCTGGGCCTTTTTAGAAAAGAAAAATTAACAAAATAAGTAATAAAGTTAGTATGCTTTACACCACGCATTCTAAAAATGGATTAGATGTACCTGTAACAGTGATTATTTCCTGTAGTAGGCGATTTTGCTAAGACAGAATTTGTATTTGTTTTTCTCCTAGGACTATCACGTAAACGCCTATGTTTTCGAGGTGATATGTTTCCGTTACCTAAACCTTCCTTCCGATATTGTTCACTAGAATCATCAGAAGTAGGTATGTTAAGATGGAGCTTCATATTGGACCCCAACACTTCTCTTCTATCGTGATGTTGTGGCCTGTGCCCGTGAATACCGTCCAAATTTTTATTTTGAGTTGGACTTTTAAGTTTTAACTTAGTTCTTTTGACGTACCGTTCTCTTTCCACCGGTTTTTTGGTATCTACTTCTATTTCTTTAGAACTTTTTTCTCTTAAAGATTTTTCAATTTCAAAAATTTCTCTCGGCGATGACTGTACACTTTTAGTTTTTTCTACGAAATGTGTTTTCTTTTTTCTGCTTTCAGTTGGTTTCTCCTCCAAAGGCGATTTAGTACTAGAAGGTTTGTAACTATTTTTGTCTGAGCGTGTACTGTAATCAGCATCCTTATCCTTTCGTCCCCAGTCGTCTTGTGAAGTAGAAATTGAATCATCATATGATTTTGAAAATTCTAGAGTAAATGCTCTCCTTTTCCTTTTTTTGTCATCTGTTAACCATGATTTTTGTCTGTTACTGGTTCTATATTTCTGCGAATGTTTATATGCTAAAATAATAAAAAAAGACATTGTGTATTGGTATTTACATAGAAATATTTACAAAATCAAATTTCATACTTAGTCCACCATCATCTTCATCTTCTACAGGACTTTCGTAATATCCAGAGGAAGAATAATGCGCGCTTCTCTCATCGTCGGACAAAGATCCCTGGAAAAAGTTAATTTCATTTAAATATTGTAAGTTAAAAGAGCTAGAATAAACTAAGAATCAAGGCTATATTACCATTATTTTAGGGACAAGTTGCTCTTTTTCTGCTTTTCGATTTTCTTTGGATTTAGGGATTTCTTTTTCTGTAACTTTCTTTGTTTTTTCACTTACAGTTTTATCATCAACATTTTCAGTGACATTTGGATTGGAGCCACCTATACTGTAGCTGCCACTAGAACTACTTTTACCATTAATTACATCACGAGTAGTTGTGCTCTTAAAATAAAATATACCGTTTATGTTTTAGTCCATATCATATAATGAATAGTAACAAGTTAGTGGTATGTTACTTACAATTTTTGAAGCTATTTCTTTAGGTTTATTTAGGTCAGTCTTTTCTCTCTTAATATGTTGTACTGCATGATTAATATCTACTTTGACCTCAAATCTTTCTACACTAGGTTTTGATATTCTATCTGCCAAGGTCATTGGAGGAGAAGCCAGATCGGGCACGATGAAATCATCATTTATTTGTAGTGGTGGTGAAAAACTTGGCACAACTAAGTCTTCTGCGATATTATCTGTTTTTGTCGAAGAATATAAGCTAGAAGCACTTTCAAACGAGGAACCTTCTTGTGTTTTATTATTTTCGTGGCCTAAAATGAAAATGAATACATAATTTTTTCGCACAAATTATAATAAAAATGTCTGTTTTTTATTATTACTTACTATTATTTTGGTTCTTGCTATTGCTTCTTTTAGAACTATCAGAATTTGCGGTGACGTAATCTTCAGTTGTTGTAGTGCTTTCAGAAACATCAGTTGTATTCATTTTTCCTGAATCAGTTCTGGCTAAACTGGTTTCACTGCTAGCAGTTTTTGTTAAAGTTGGTTCAGATGGAGATTCTACGATTGGTTTCGGAATCGATCCGTTAGGTTCTTTCTGTTGAGCTTTTTTCTGAAGATCTCTCCGTCTTGAAGGACTTAGTGCCCTTTCTCTTTTTTTGTTAATGAAGCTAGGTGTTCTTTTAAAAGGAATGTCCGATAAGTCAAGACTCGGATGCGTAATAGCAATTGCAGGGGTATGATTGGATTTAGGTGGTCCAGTTGGTGACGGCGTTTTAGATATCGTTGGTTGTTTCGTTATTGGTAACGTAGCTGTAGGCACTACCGCTGGAGGTGATAACGATACCCTTATTTGTTGCGTCGTGCTTGTGCTAGTTGTATCTAATTTCGTTCGAGGTGAAGTAGGGGATTGGCTCTGTATAAAAAATTTAAAATCATAAAGGCATTCAATACTTTACAAGATCGATAGAAGTATAACTTTGAAGTAATAATGTATATGCACCTGAGAAGCGTCAAACTCTTCATCTAATGCATCAGTATCTAATGACGATCGTTGTTGATGTTGCAAAAGCAAAAGCTGTTTCCTTCGTGACGTTGGTGTCAACAAAGCTAGAGCCCCCGGTGAAGCAGCGAGTGAACTAAGGTCCGAGGAGCTGAAACAGAAAATATTTATCAAGTGATATATTTAAATTGGAAGCATCATTATAAAAAATCATAATATATAGATGTAGAATACCTAATCACTGTTCCATTATCTGTGCCGGAGTCGACTTGTAACACAGTAGTTTGCGATTCATTCCACATGCCATCAGAATGATCCCTGTTGAAGATTTTATATAAAGGTAATTATTTTTATGACCGTTATAACAAGATAAAATACTCCACAGTGTAAAAAAATATTCTCTCTAGTTGAATCTTACGTGTAATACGATACTAAATTGTTTTATGACAAATACAATTGTAATGTAGGTACGTTAGGAAATAATAAAATGTTATGATTTATTTAAGATATTGGACAATATAGGAAATATAAAATTTAATATTATTACTATATTACTTTTTTTATTATTTTGAGGTAACAACCAGGCATCCGGCCCAACTGTTGAGCGATTATCGCGTTCTTCTATTTACAGATTATTTTATTACTAAAGTAGAGATAGAAGTCAAAATTGAGAAGAACTCATTAAAATAAAACTACTTAAACTATAATAAAATTATTATTGTATTAATAAAATGCAAGTCAGAGAACATTACTTCGAATTTATATAAAACTTTGCTAAATGAATCTATTCTATTTCAAATGTTTTGTGTAGAAGTCATTAAATATTTTTTTTAGATATTATGAATACAATTATGAGACAAAGTTTCTGTAAATCATAAACGTGTATAAGGTATATGTAATTGGTATTTTTCTACCATACCTGCTATGATCGATTGTAAGTGATTCGTTAGAGGCACATGGTGATGTTTTTTCTAACGGTGTTAATATAGTTGTAACATTATTGGAAATTATAGCTCTCTTTGATTTTTGTTCCACTTCGTTATCAATTAGCACTGGGTCGGGTGACCCCGGACTAGATTTAGCTGTGCTAAAATAATATAATAAAAATTGTTATTAAATAATTTTTTTCTTTCAGAAATCAATGAAATTATTACATGTATAATTGTTTTTAATTTTATATAAAACTTTTATCTTATTTTGTAAGCGTGCATACCTGGGCGAAATTATTTCATCCTTGGTGATAGTATCTGTTTGTTCTTCAAAACTAATGCTTCGAATTCTAAATGGTTCATGCTTGTAACTAATATATTTTTCATGAAAATCTTCATACGGTGCATTTCCGTCGGAAGAACTATGAAGAGAACGCTATGCATGAGAATGGATGAAGAGAAGCGTTTGCATACTTAATTTTACTTGAAAGAAACTAGTAAAAAGGCAGGAGCTTAACAGAAAGAATGGATTTTCTTGCTTTAGAAATAACTTTAGTCTAGGTTGTGGAAAATTTTATGAAAGTGCATAATCACTACGTGCACCAGATTTTATAATTTCAGTGCTTTTTACCTGAAAGAACCATCAGGCTCAAAACCAAAAATTCCTTCATCTTTAATTGGAGTTTGGCTGTAATTTTGGCCGATATATTGCTTGTACATTGCATCCCTTTCACGATCCTCTCTAGTCATATTCTCTTGACTAGTGGACATTATTATCGGCGCATCCTTGATGGTTTCGCTACTGAAAGTAATTTCATATTTTCGTCTAAAATTATAACGAATGTAAATAATGTACACGTTACTAAAACATAAGATTAACAGAAAGCCACTTACATGTCTAATAAAATTTCTCCTTCTGACATTGTCTTCTGTAATATCCTTTTATTTCTCCGACGTAATGTAGTAAACGGAATAGCTTCATCATCAGGTCTTGGTTCAAAATCGATAATAATTTCTTTTTCATTTTTTTCACTGTCATCTGTAGTTGTCGCTGATGTTTCTGTTGATGGTTCTGATTGAAATGTCGATGTCTTTGATAGTGGCTGGGAAGTGTTTATTGTCTTTTGAGAAGCATCACTTGTACTTTTAGAAAGAATTGATTTCAATGATCGTTCACCTTTAGTTTGTTTGGCGATTTCTTGCTGCAAATATTCTAAATTACGACGGTTAAGTGCCATACTCTTTTCTATATTTTCAATATCGTCGTCTATAGTATCATCACGATCACTTTCATGAATAAATTGAAAATTTTGTTGGAAATATTCCTGTGCTTGTCGTTGCAAAGCACTTAATTCTGAAGATTTATCTATTTGTGACGACGAAGCTGCAGATTTTACAGAGGAAGAAGTTACCTCATCGGAATCTCCCCTCTGCATAAGGGGTGATGAGGGTATTACAGAAGTAGGCGATCGAGGGGATCTTGGCGGCTCTTCTGATTGCGTTCGATGTAATTTTTCATGATCGTGGTTAATGAAACTGTAAAATGTGAAATATTAGCGTAATAAGAAATTTATTTTAAATGATCCTTCGTAATATAAATATACCTTTCCATTGTGACATTAATTTCATTTTGCGGTTCTCGCCCTGTCAAACGATCCCCTCCTACTTCAGAAAAAGATTTTGTGAGTCTCCGTGCACCAACAGTGAAACCATTAGTTTGGACGCCCGCCGCAACCATTTTGACCTAAGAAATAAAACTTTCTTAACAGTTGTAAAAGTGGTAACTTTGTGATGAATGATGATGGAAAATGAAAGCTTTATGTAGTTAAAAATTATACTTAATATTTAATAAAGGATTACGTACTCTTTTAATAGTTCTTGGACTCAATGATAAATAATTTGGAGGCAAGGGCTTTCGTCCTAAACAAACTTCTGTTTGGGTAGCTTGTGTTCGCATAACTCCTTTCTTAATTGAATCTAAAACAAAAATATTGTGTTAAAGAAA
Source organism: Ornithoptera priamus (assembly GCA_029034505.1). Lineage (NCBI taxonomy): Eukaryota > Metazoa > Arthropoda > Insecta > Lepidoptera > Papilionidae > Ornithoptera > Ornithoptera priamus. Next base: position 6,690,837 of record JARDWD010000395.1, read on the forward strand.
TAAGAGCAATTTAATTTCAACTAAATTAATTAAAATAAATTAATTTTGTTCATACCAAGTACAACAACTTTAGGCTGCTGTTCCTTTTGCTGTGTTCTCGGTGGGGGTGCTGTCGGTACTGTTGGGATTGAACCAATTGGAGGCGGATAGTGAATAGGCGCAGGCGCATTTTGCGCGGCGATGTATTGCGGATAAGGAGTAAATGGTTGAAACATCACTGGCAATGTAGAGTATGGTTTACTATCCGGCTGTAATAAATAAGTTGTGCTAAGTGTCAATAGACTTCATTGTATTTAAATTGAGACATATCGTTAAAATATAAAATCTTATTGGTTTGCATGTCATAATTTAATAATTTTTGATTTTATCATTATGTTACACAGCGAGCATGGTTTACAAAAACTCAACATTGTTATTATTATTAAAAATCAAAAATCTACTGCTAGTCGTACGAAAAATAACCCCTGATTTAGATAAATTAACAAAGTGCATAAATGAAATGACAGCAATAGAATCCGTCGAAGAACAGTTTTATATACGAAGTGGTATTGTTTGGTAAAAATCAGCCTTCATTTATAGTTTCTACTCTATTAATGTAAAACGGCAATAAAAAAATACCTTTATGGTCCTTCCATCAATTAAGCGTTCGCAATCTCGTCTGAATCGACTTCCACCAACAGCCGCGGGCATCACGGAATCATCGAAGGTAGTTAGTGTATGAGATCGAGCGAAGGAGACATGTTTTGTTCTAAAGCGATAGAATATTTAAGAATATTAATTAGCATTATTTAATATGTTTTTTTTATATATTTAAAAATAGGTCTAAAAAATGTTAGGGTCTAGGAATCAAAATTAGGAACATTTAGAATTTTTGTTTATTTATAAAAAATGGGGAATTTCTTAATTCCTCCCACTTATAAATTATAACGTATGATATAAGTCTGACGGTGAAAGATTCTAGTCGTCAATAAATATATCTTACCTGTGCGGGGGTATAGTGAGGGGTGGTGGTGGTGGCGGTGGCGGTATAGGGGTGTGCGCAGGACAACTGAAAACAACAAAATGCTTTCAGTAATAATGCGTTTGGTTTTGTGTTGCTTTAATTCAGTAACGAACTGATGAATGTGAGATAAAATTGCATATTCACAGTTATTTTTTACTTTAGGACCAAGACAAGGTTTTCACTGTATTTACTAAGATTAGAATAAGGTATAAGGTTTTTAATGTTCAAAATCGGATAGTGTTCATGGTAGTGATTTTAGGGTGGGTTAAATTAAGATTCGATATTGAAGAAACTATAGTTTTTATTCTTGAGTTGGCATGAACTGATTAATTCTGTAATCCTATATTGACATGTAGCGACAGTCGCTAAAATTTTATAAGTTTTTGTTTTTATGATATAATAATTTGAAATAACTTCAACAGTAGTTTAAGTTATTAATAAAGCTATTACTGTTCATACTAATATTAATATACAAATATTGCATTAAGTCTAAAGATAACAGAATAAGCAGTCATGCAATTTTCGTTGGAGACTAAGGCGAAAATAGATGATGCACTCAAATAGTTTCTGTTGAAATAATTTAAATAAAAAAATAATAAAATCGATGATCGAATGATCGAGTCGCTTCTAAGAGCGATACTCAAAAGTCACAGGTTTAAAGAGATATACTAACTAGTTAATTAACTAGTTAACTCTTCAATAAATCTTTCCCTTCGCGCCCTCTTCATTGTTCCAAAACTCCTTTTCCGTCGCGGCGATTCGCTTATGAAACTCTTCACCGAACCATATTCGTATCTTCAAACTCCAATTTTCTTTCGAAAGATACTCAACTGCTATCATAATATTTTAATTCTAAACTCGTTCTATTTGTGCTATTCTATTTGCTTGCTTCTTTCAAAAAATGCTTTAAGTTTTTAATTATTCAGTGCACCACTTCCTTTTCTCTGGTTTCAGTTTATGTCTTCTTTTCCAATGGGTTGTCTGGTAGAAATAGTTCTCTGAGCAATAAGACCGCCCATTGTACATTTATGTTTATATATAGTATATTCCATACGTTGTAGTAGTAATTAGTGTACAATAAAGAATAAATAAATAAATGAATAAATAGTTATTCTATTATTAATAACGTTTAAACCGAATACTTACGGTATTATCGAAGGTGGCCTAGGCAGTGACCCACCACGGCTAACAGACGCGATTTGGTCGATATTATAAGTTTGCGGCCAACCCGCGTTATCTTCTATTACCGATCTGTGAAATTATTACAATTATTATTATTATTATTTATTAATATCAAAGTATTAGTGAGCCGACCGCATCTGCCGAGTCACCCCGTCATGACGTGGAGGAGTCACAACCTGAAGACAATATAGATAAATCGACGTCTACGTTAAAGCGAGTAATGTCTGGAAGAGAAAAGGACTGCAGATGGAGGGGGCCTAGTTCTAGTAGTGATACAGGTTGATATTTATTGCACCTGAAATTCAGATACTTGAACTGTATAATTTTATCACATACATACAAATTAAATACCGTAAATAAAGACATATAAGTTTATAGATTATTTGCCTAATCATTCGTCGATAAACACATGTTCTGATGTTATCTTCATTTATGTACTTTCTTAACTTTCCGGATGTACTGTAATCAACAGCGACTGAAAAATTTTATATACGTTATATTGATGTGAAAATTAATATGAAATTTACGTTATATTGAAATTTATTATTACTTATATTCATCGTCTATTTTTTCTTATCCATTCACGCTACTATCTGATAAGATACGTTGATTAATTAAATCAAGATTGTCCAGAAGAAATGTATTCTTCGAAGCAATTTCAGAAGCACTTCAGAATACTTAAGTATCGGTATGTGCCTGGAATATAATTCGATCCAAGTGTATTTTTAATATCGTCCATCGTTAAGTACCTATTAACATTCTGTCCCTTAATAGAATTTAGATACGCACGTGGACACGAAATGGTTCCAACGTTTTATATGAATTTATATTGCCCACGGATCCACTCGGCTTTATCAGGTTTATCTTCCATTTAAACTGTAGCTTATTATTATTATGATGTAGCTGGTGAAATTACTGACTTAACGTGACTTAACACCTTCGGCCTCTGCAACTTTTACACCCCTTAGTTGTATATAGTGAAGAGAATTGGTGGTAGTTGTTACCGGAGACCGTCTAAATAGAAATCTAGCACAGCTTCTGTTTTTGCAATCACACGTACTGTGCAACTATTACAACGTTCCGGTTTGAAGGGCGGTGTAGCTAGTGAATTTAGTGAGGTAACGATTTAATATCTCATGTCTCAAGGCACACGACGAGCACATTGTTATGGGCGGTATCGTATGGCGTATCTCTTGCCATCAGGTAAACATCTTGCTCCTCTCGTCGTTTAGTAGACTCTCCCACATCAACTGTTTAATTGTTTACTTGCTCGATCTCTCTTCCTAGCCATTATCCCATATGATGGTGAAGTCAGGCTTTTTTATTTTTCTTTACTACTTCGCTCTGTCTTCGATATCATTGTCAGTCACATGTCTCTTGACTCTATACTTTTCCACCTTGTTTTGTATCTACCTGTGGGTCTCCGACCAGGGAAGGAAAGCTGCAGTGTTAAGTTGCCAACTAGTCAGCCGGCCTTCTTTTTAAGTGACTATACCATCGCAGAGTACTTTCGTCGCTTCGTCGAATAAAAAAAATAATGTATAAATAACACATCCGGTTGTTTTTCGTACACTTTAAATATGTATTGAAATTTTTTTAATTATATTAATTATGATATATTATTACAATTTAACTCTTACCAAACAAAATATCAAACACTCAATAATTTACAGCTATTAATAGTACTATTTTTACATCAGGGCTAAAAATTAAAAAAAAAACCATTTTCTTTTTAGGGTATATCACAAGTATAAAAATAGCCATTTATATTTGGTTGAAACGTATATATGATCATTAATCGACGTTTGGCTTCTAACCGCCAACGACAAAGAGATTTGTTATAAATGTAATCTGGGTTCGCATCGTGGATCCAAAACGGATCCCAATTGGTTAAACGTCCGGTTTAAAAAAACCTTCCCCCAAAAAAACATTGTCATAGCTTCATTGTAGCGTTACTTTTAAGAGTTTTTTTTTTTGTTTCAACTGACACCGTTTTAATTTGGTAGTGTAATATTTCTTGTTTTTTACTTACTGTGGCCACTCCATCCGAGTGAAGTCTTCATCCTCTGGCATCCAGGTGTACCTTTTGGGGTCAGGTTGGCTGCACACGGAGCGTGGCCTACGACGGAAGTACGAACATTCCAGGTCGGCGTCGTAGGCGCATAACTCGGGTGGTGCCGGTGCGGGTTGCCCGAACCTATCATAAGTAACGATGGACAGTTGAAGTTGAAAGTGTTGTAAGAAACCGCTAAGATTTGTGACACGTTTTTATAAAGAAACAAAGGTTTTCATCTCATATAACTAAGCGCTAAATCAATCATTACCGATTGAGAAAATTCAATTTAATTTTTTTATTACGATTGAATATTTTTTTTTGTGATCTTGTTCGGGGTTTACTTTTTCTCACTCGCAAAAAAACTATCTAAAGATTATAATGTTGTTCAGTTTTCACACAATTTAAATTTAATTTGTCTCTAACACATGTAAAATAAAAAAGCCTAAAAATATATACTATCTATCTAGACAGCCAACTTACGTCCCCACTGTTGGGGCACAGGCCTACTCTCAATATGAGGGTGATGGAGTGAAAGTACCACGCGGGTCCAATGCGGATTGGTGACTTCACAAACACCGCAGAATAAATTCTAATTCATGTGCAGGTTTTCTCACGATGTTCGCCTTCACCGTTTGTATTTCGCTGTTGTTACTTAAGTTCAAAAATGTGCATAACTTAAATATTAAAGTCATCGGTACATGCTGAGATTCGAACCCGCGACCTTCGGAATGAAGGCCGCATGCTCTAACCGTTAAGTCAGCGAGCTACTAATTATGTAAAATTAATTAAAATATATATATATATATATATTATATTCAAAAATGTAAATTGATTGCTTAACTATACTCGTGACATAAGAACAGTTTCTCACACACTCATGGTACATACTTGGGACACTCAGAAAGTTTTAAAAAGCTAAAAAACTAACTTCTATGAAAAAAATATTTTTACTAAATCTTTTCAAAGAACTCTCCACCAGCATCTATCCAAAGTTTCATGCGTCTGAACCAATTTTCGAATATTTTTTTTTCAGTCCTCTTTTTTTTAGACACCTCTTCCACGGCCTTCTCCAACGCTGCTAGCGCGTCTTCCGGCGATGAAAACTGTATCCCTTTGAGCTAACTTTTAATTTTAGTAAATAAAAAGAAGTCACACGGAGCCAAATCAGGACTGTAAGGGGGGTGTCCCAAGACTGACCGGTGTGGAGTCGAGGAAGTCTCTCGTTTTGATCGCAGAGCGCCCGGGCGCGATGTCGTGGTGAAGAAGGATCACGAGGAGCCCGGTGTTCGGTCGCTTGTTACTCATTGCAGAAAAAACTTCTGACAGGCATTTCGTGCTGAACTATTCGGCGTTGATGCTCCTTTGGTCTCGAAGTGGAGTTGACATTAGGTACCTCGTCAAGGTAAAGAAACTAGCTATCAAAATTTTCTCTGCGCTCCTCGATCGCTTAACTTTCTTAGGCTTTGGTACATTTTGAAACAGCCAAACTGTCGACTGACGCTTTGTTTCTGGACCTGTCACAATGTCGTAAACGCGCCGTGACGAGCCTGCATCAAATGTTTGTATCATATCACGGCACCAATTCACGCGGGCCTGCTTCTGAGCTTCGGTGAGGTTGTGCGGCACCCAGCGGGAAACGATCCTCCTTACGCGAAGGTGCTCGTCCAAAATCTTGTGAACACTTCCTGAACCAATCTGTAGAGTATGCTGAATCTCTTCGTATGTAATTCGTCTGTTTTCTTGAATTAAATTTTTCACTGCCAGCACACTTTGTTCGGTGACAGCCGTCGTAGGACGACCACTCTTTTGTTCATCCCGCAAAGTAAGACGACCGCGTTTGAACTCGCTATAGCAGCGGTAGATAGTTGCTTTTGAAGGTCCTTCGTTCATAAAAGCAATTCGAAGTCCATCAAATGACTCATCAGGTTTTAAGCCACATTTGAAATCGTAAAAAATCATAGCACGAAAATGTTCCCGACACAGATCCAGTTTTAATGAGACAAGAAAATTTCAATTGGCTCTAAAAAAATTGGTGAGAGAATTTTAAAATCGAACAGTGGTATTTTTTTTTATCAAATAACCGTACTTTTCGAAACAATCACAAGTGGCCAGTGTCTTATACATAAAAACTTTTTTCGCAAAACTTTCTGAGTGGCCTGGTACTTATAGTTTTCATGTGAACATGACAGGTAACTGTTGGTAGGTCTCTGTTGGCAGAGACCGTCTAGGTAGGTAGCATCGCAGCGCTTAATCCTGCTGCCAATCAGTTGTGTGCAAATATTACTGTGTTCCAGTTAGAAGTGTGCTGTAGCTAGATTTAACATGTCTCAATACAGCGAGCACAATGTGGTGCTGTGTATATCATTCTAGCTAGAGCCACGTTGTTATGAGCTGGCATATCCGATGAAAGTCGCGTTCGTCTCGTAGAATAAAAAAAAAATTAGGGAATAACACAAGTATTGGTCGTTATTTGCAGAACCATCAAAATTTTGTAATATTTTTTAAGAATTTTACCTGGGATAGCGCTGTATGGGCGCATAATCGGTATTGAGGTTCTCATCTGAGGGCACTCGACGGCGGACGCACACGGATAAAAATGATGCTCTGAAAAAAAAAACATCATCTCTTTTTACTGAAGGCTTTTTTAAAAGTGCTACAAGAAACTTTTGGGAAAAGGAATATTATGTTATAATGGAGTAGATAAAAAAGTCGAAAAGGATATTAAGTTTTTAACAAGTATTATTTTATTACGTTAAGGTATTCACAATTTACCTTACAAAATCTCTTAAATTGAACTTATGTATTAAATAAAATCGTTGCAATTTGGCAGTAAATTTTTGTATGTAAATGTATGAAATTATACTGCTTCTCTGGAGAGGCGGCTACTTTTGTTTGTGAGACGAAGTATGATTCAAGGACCATAAAAGTAGCGGAGTTTCGATGGTGGTGGTATTCATTCAAACCTGCCTGACTAGCAACGCTACTGTAACTCTGCTGTGTTTATAGCTAAGCATTAATTCGGAAATTTTATTGAGTAGTCTATCATCATGATATATTGTTAGTAATATAAGAGAAAACACTTAGCAATCTTTTGTTTACTTCTGCTGCTCTCGACGGCGTCATACAATACGAGCGTTAAGCGTTAAGGTTATCAATAATAATTTTACATTTACAGTTTCAAATATATAATATAATAACTACTATATATATAAATATATGAGATATATCGTCGCTACATGTCATATTCATTGTTTAAGTTTGAAATTGTAAACAATAATTTTATTAATATTTATGTGATGAAATCCAACCACAAAATAGTATGCAGAAATCAAATCACTACCGTAGTATCATTTTATAAATACTTCTTTCTTCTTCTATTATACTTTTCATCCTTTCTAGCTGAACCACAACCCTTCATAGAATGATGCTCCATTCTTCTCTTGCCAAGTAATATCGACCGCTCGTACCGGAAACCAATTCCTCTATTTGCAAAATCAAAAACCAAAATAAAGTCTTTTTGCCATGTTATTCAACTTTTTACTGTATGGGATGAAATTCCGGTCTTATACTTCACAAATTAACAAAATCATTTGACTAGCAATTTTTACATTAAATCTTATTTAAATGTTCTTAAAGTTTACAACTATATTATTCATATATAATCATAATTTAAAAGATTTGATTTAATGAAATAATTATAGCACAATACAAACGTTATATGACAATAGTAAAATACATAACTCTAACTGTAGATATTTAATAATCGACATTGTATAAAACATAAATTACATATTGATCTAATAATTGTTGAAATCATTGCAATTGTACACTCCTCTCTACCTTCCCCCATTCTTTCACAGAGCCTCAATAATATTCTGAGGGTGGAGAATAATAAAATGCTCAATTTGTTACTTTTACCACACCCTAAAAGGTTCACGTTTTATTAGTAGAACCGAGCCAGTTGCTGAATACAAAAGGAATATAAAGAAGACACGATTCCTTTGGAGTAATATAATTAAGAAAATAAACATTACCAGTCTTATTGCTTAGTTATATATTATATGTTAAAGTAAATAATAATACTTGTTTAAGTATAATTCATTATCTGTTTTATCTGTTCGATGTGCGATGGTTGAAATCGTATGGATATGTGAACATTGTTAAATGTAGAGCCAAGTTCCAGAACAAATATTTGTTCAGTATGTAAATTGCCTGTCCATTTTGTATTGAAAATCGAAACTTGATATTATTTCAGCGACAGACAAAAGCTACCATGAAACGCTGGATATGCAAATATTTATAATTTTTTTTCTCATATTCATCATAAACTTATACTATTCCACATGTCACTCATCTGTGGATGCAATATCCTTAAAATAATTAACAAAGTTGTTTTTTTAAGTTCATACACAAAAAAAATTGTATATTGCTTCTTTAATATGTAATCACAGTTTAAATAGAAATCTAAATGAAACTGAATGTAAATTGCAGACAGATAGGACTGATAGAAACAGCCTCCGCGAGACTCGTTTTAATCAGTGTCTCACTTAAAGTATCTAATGACTCACACTTAAGTCGTTATTTATATTAAAATCCTTCGTTATTAGTTACTTTACCTAAAAGATTTATTCAACTTAACACTATAACATTCTTAATCCATAAAGAGTAGCAATAGGTTTGGTAAAGATCATTAAAAGATATCTTTCTAAAAATATTTTTTTTTTAAGTTGCATTATCCTTTTAAGTAAAAATATTTCTTGATGACTGTTAAGGGATGCCCGATATAAAATTAGTTGAACATAACCCATTTTGTTAGTCAATAAAGTTAAATATTGGAGAAACTTCAAAAAGGGATTTGATATCTATCCCTCGGGGGTAACAATTTCTTAGTCGCACGTATAAACATTGTCGAGAACTGACTCCTTAACTTATATATTATGCAGGAATGGAACATTGATAGGAGCTAAGGGATGTCTTATTGGTGCTTAGTAAGAACAACTTGAAAGTTATCACTAGACGGACTATCTTTAGTTTTTCATAGGATACTTTTTGCTTATAGAATTAGGAGGATCGTTGTATAAATTTTTCAGTACTACTTATATTTTACTTAACCTCATTTCCAGCAGAGAATCCAACAGAATACATTCAATTTAAGCATAAGCTCAGATAAATCTTCGGAAGATCGTCAAACAGCATACAAAATAAAAGCTATATTTAACATTGGGTTCAAGTTCACTTTATAATCAGAATAAAGCAAATACTAAAATTATAGTACTTCTTTTTAGTGTTTTTATTATATATACATAGCCGTCTGAACATTTTAAGTTAATTGAATATTAATGGGGGGAAAAAGAGAAGTATGTAATATATTCAATTAAATGGGAAACATTTTTATTTAATGCCTTTAAAATAATGAGAATGCTCCTCAGAAGGAACAACTCTCTTACGCTTCTTGAATATTTAATAGGACTTCGGATAAAATATAAGGATCTATGCGGCGAGGCAAATAAAAATTAATGTTATCTCTTTAAATAAGTGATCGTATAAAAAACAAGTTAAGTTAACTACCTATTATTGAAATTACTATTTTTGTCAACGAGACGATTTGTATCGCAGACAACGTTGCTTAGTCTACACACGGTCACAAATTATATGCGAGTCTAAGTTTAAGAGGAGTATTGCTGATGAAAGTGTACTTTTTTTTTTCTTTTAATATTTTTTAATTTTTCCTGATATTATTCAGGGCTTTACCTTATAACTATTATTTACAACATTTACTTACAGCATATTCTCTACTAGTTTTTATATTTTTTTTTCTAACGTTATATATGTAATACGTTTTCTTCAATATATTCTGTATGTATATGTAATATAGATATATTGAAGAAAATGTATTACATCTTATTATATTTTTTTTAAGTTTTCAGTAACGAAATACCAATGAGTTTCAGCCAAACAATTAAAAAAAAACTCCTAATTATAAAAAATAGCTTAGAAGTTATGAATTGCTGAAGTTTTTATTTTATTAAGTAATATTTATTGTTTCTTATTGATTAAGTAAGCCATTTATCATAACTTAGGGAATAGTACTGCTACTAGTAATTTAGGTTTATGTACATTAGGATCTAACTTGTCAAGGTTATCGAAATTGGCAGTCCTTAATGTCACTTTGGAGCTATGCGACGACAATTAAAGTTACTCATAAGCATTTAGTTCCATCTATCAATGCCACAAGTAGTCATTATGGGATAGTTACTTTTTTAATTTTAATACAAACCTGTTGGCTCTCGAACATGGACTCTCGATGTGGTACTGCGACAAACAGCCGAGGAATCTGTCTTTTTTTGACTTTTCCAACTCCAGCAGATCCAATTGCTTGTTGTTGATACAGTATTGCTCTCGGAACTCCTGTTCAAAACATTGATAGATATATATAAACCATTGTCTATGTATCTTTCTAAAAGGATCTGATTGTAGTATTTATGTGATTATTACAAAAGTGTGATCTATAAAAATTAAGATCATTCCACAGTAATCCTTTTTCCCTTATCCGTTTCGAGAAATTTCAGATTACAGGTAATTGTCAACGAACAAAGTATTTTCAAAATTTGTTCATTATAGGCAAATGTCTACAATAGTTTATCATCATCATAAGCTGCCTTCTTCAAACTGAAGTTCGGCAGCAAAATTGGGAACACTAATCCAGTCTTCAGCTATTCTTTAATAGTTTATAGGAAACCTATATTTCGCCATTGGATTGTTAAAGATGAAAGCTTCCAATATAAACGAAATAATAACAAAATGTTGTGCTGTAGGTTTGGGTAAAAATGGTTTTTATTCACGTATCTCGAAGCGATATACGATATTTATAAAAAAAAATTCAAACCAATGAGTTGTCCACAAATTTTATAGATCATACGTAAATGTGTATACCAGTTCCACCCCATTTCAGGTGGGTATATTGAACTAATAGGATTAAGCCACCGCCCATCCATCAATTTCCGATGCTACCAAAATTTCAAAATTGCTTTCTGATGTACGCATGATTGAAACCTTCCGCTCGCATTATAGTTTAATCCGTACATATATCATTTTTTCGATCACACCCATACACTATGATCTTTCCCTATTTAAATTATGAAATGAATATTTTGTCTAGATATATATAAATTAAGAATTATCTATGTAGATATCTCTATTAAACATCGTTACTAACCAGTGCCTAATATCCTTTACTTTGTCATATAAAAGCTACGCCGCTTTCGAAAACGAAGACAGACGATAGTACTAATGACTGATCATGAGACGGAAAAAAAATCAATTTTAATTAAAAAAAAAATCATATTTTTAAAATGATTAATAGCATTATTTACAATACGCGATGTATTTGGTTTCAATTTGAATCTTATTTCATAGGGTCACGGAGCATTTAGATCGGTAAGATGTGTCATACCAAATGTTTAATAATTAAACTTTTCAGTAATGTATTTTTTATGAAACTATCGTTTCATTTAACTGTACTAACATATTGGCGCGTAAAAAATGCTAATGAAACGTTTCTCCGATGTGAAATAAATATATAATTTGAGCACACCTGTTTGGAGTACATAGTGGTCTTGTTCGCTGGCCGATCGTCGATGGCCCGCTGCCGCTTCCTGCCTGCGTTCTCATCCTCCGATTCGTACCCTTTGGCCGAATGCGCTATGTCCGCCTGTAATAAAAATCGTTAACACCAAATATATCTTAAAACTGGTGGTAAATTTCACCAGATACCATCTAAGTATTTACCACAGCATCGCTAATTCCATCCTGTTTTGTATTGTGCCTATGTGTTACTGTCAAGCTGCGATGGCTAAGTTGTGATAGTACATAAACTACGTATGTCACACGAAGATCATCTTCCTGTAAGTTTGCTGAAATTCTGGCGAAAACGAATCATGGAGAAACCATCATGTTGATCATGATGATATTTACTAAGCACTACTGGGCTGACATCGTTATGACTGGTTCTTTATGTGAGAGCAGGCCGTGAACACCAGCAGTGGGAATATGAACTAGGGAGCTTCTTTTTTTTCACTCTTTATCACTGATGTTATTATTCAGAACTCTATTTGTTATTATTTACACTATATATTATACTTGTCCTTATTTCTATTGTTTACTATATCACATTTTTTAAGTAATATTTTTAAAACAACAGCAAGCAGTGCTTTATTGTATTAAAATATTTTGACTATTCAAATACTCCGATATTGTTAAGGCATTAATAGTTTCGGGTTTGAAAGACTCTACCTAGTGGTGCGAAGGAAAGAGATTTTATTACTGTTTCTCTAAATCAAGCCTGAATTGTAGGTTACAAGCTGTGAAATAAGTTACAAAATATTATATTTTTTATACTTACCGTATTTAACCTATTTAAATTTAATTTCTAGCCACATGGTTAACAGGGTAACCATGTGGGAAGAACATGATTTTTCATTGTTAACATAATTTCTCTCAAGCGATGATTTCCAAAGTACACGTAATAAAGTTAAAAAAAATAAAGGCTAATGGAGTTCCCCCAGCGGGCTTGTTCTGAAATAATTGGTACGATGAGCTTCAGTAAATTTCAATCAAAGGAAACTTGGTAGTTTATTATCGGAAGAATTCCTCCACCGTACAATTTTTAAACTTAATTTTTTTTTTTGTACAAAATATGCTATGATTTAAAAGTTTCTTCCACCTCATATTATTAAAAGTAAGTTCACAAGTTTACAGAGTAAGTTTTACATAAATCTCGCAATAGTGGTGGTAGGTCACACCGCAAGGCCTATTTCTAGCGTCAAACAATAATGTCTATACTGTGTCCAGGTTTGAATGGCGATGTAGCAAGTGAAATTACGGAGATAAAGAGACAATATTTCATGTATCAAGGTTACGACCACAATGTGGTGTAGTGTATATCATCTTAACTAGCACCACTTTGTTTTGAACAAGTATATAACTTTCATCCAGTAAACCTCTCGTCTCGTCACTTAGAGATGACAGCACCGGCAATACCATTTGCTATTATGGTATAGGGTCCAATTGGCTACAGTTTACAATTCAAAGTCGCGGGTTAGAATGCATATATCATACGTAAATTTCTTTGATCTATACAGGACAAACACAGATCTTCGTTTCACATGAAGTTAAGTGACAATGATACTACCTAAAGAAAACTGAAAGGTACCGTGGCGTAGTTTGAAGTTAAAGAGTTTTAGTAATGAAGAGACAATAAATGAAATTCTTTCATAAAAAACTGGTGTTTAAATATCAACAATTGCAGCTTCTTACTACTAAGAACCTGTTCTCCAATAACTCTTGCAGCATTATAACACATAATGCCATGGGAAAGTTAAACTAATGGATGTGCCATTGTTCTAGAAACTTCAAATTGTCTCCGGCGATGTTAGCTCTCCTGAGAATTTCAGACACAAACACGACAATGCTTTTAGATATAATAGCTGTCCAGGTCCATGTGTATGATCTACGGACACTATTTATTTGTATTTGAATACTTCTCAACTGTATTGAATAGTTTGTTTATGACCACGCTTTATTTTTTTTATTCAAAGAAGCGGTGAGATGAACGGGACGTTCGCGGTAACTGTAACGATTGCTCGTAACGTCGTAGCGCTGGTTAGGTTGTTATATATAAAACTACATGATGCTCGTCACTTTGAAACAAAGATGTCGAGTCTCGGTTACCCCAGTCAATTACACTAGATACAGCGCCTTTCAAATCGGAACACAGTAAGCTTTGCAGACTACTGTTTGGCGGGAGAAATAGGCGCTGTGATGGTATCCACCTGGACGGCCTCTGGCTACAGAGAGCTACCATCAGTACAGTAATTCCAAGCAAGCATTTAGTCACACAAGAATATATTTTATGTTGAGGTAGATCTACTGTAGTATTATATATTCATGCCCACATAAATCACATTGAAAATATAACGTGCTTAGAAATAAGTGCAAAAGGATTACTTATTTTAAAATAAAATTTGTCTTAATGAATCTGGAGCACTCAGATAACTTACTAGACCTAAAACTTGTATACTAAATATAACTAATCTAATATATCTATCATTGAAGAAGTTAATAATCAAAAAAATAATTACATACCAAACTTAAGGGTATTTCGTTAATAGTATCATAAAAGATAGTTGAGAATAAGGGTTAAAAAATATATGTTAGGTTTGTCAATACTATGTAAGAATAATATGTAGTCAAGTTTTAGAGTTCCAGTTTCAGGTTTTTGAAACTCTTAATTTAAAGAAACTAGTCTTAAAGAGATGTAAAAGTAGTGCAGTCTATAAGAGAGCTAGCTACAGAAAGTCTCTGTAGATGTGGATGTCTATCACCTAAAGTAGTATTAAAGGCAAATCCGGAGTTTGTTATTCTGGCCTTTAGTACCTTCTTGGTACTAAAGGCCTATTCAGTCATCACTTATCGTTCAATAAGAACTATTGTGCTATGTCGACACATCCGTCGTGCGTCCTGTTGGCAAGGATAACTAGGTGCAAACCAAATAAAAAAACTCTGCCCTTTTAATTATACTTACAGAAACATTACAAAAACAGTTATTTAACAATGAAATTAATTCTTCAACTCCCCTTTATCAGGGACTAAAATAAGCAGTAAGCCCCGGTCATTTAAATGAAATACTTTAGAGCTGTTCAGACAACGGCGGGTAATTATTATTTCTTTGAGAAAATAAATGCGCCTAAAGGACTCCGCTTAAATTAACTTAGTCTCTTTTAAGATCGGTACAAGTTACAGCGTCGGCCATTTATTGGTACAGTGAAATGTTTAATTAAAATTTTATTTATGTTTCAATTCGCTAATAATTAAGGAAATCAATCAAGGTACGGAGAACAGTAGATGTACAAACTTCACTTTATTTCGGAAGTACTGGAGCAATGTAACTTTTAACTTAAGACGACAGGTATAATGCGGTGTAATGTATTATCGTTAGTAGCTTAACATTGTAGTAGTGAAAATTTTGCTCATTTCATCTATTCGTAAAATGTAAAAAAAAACATTTGTGACTTTAATGCGCATTTATAGAAACATTTGTATTTAAACAACTAAGAAAAATTTGAAAGAGATTTAAATAAAAGTATCTAAATATGTCAAAGATTTCGATTTTCCAAGTCCAGTGAAAGTAAACTTAAATATACTAAAAACTCGTAAAAGCAAAGAAATCGTATTTGAGATTGTGAAACTATCGAACGTTATTAAAGCGCCAGACGTTTTGCGAAATGGAAAAACCGTCTGAAATTATAAATAAATATTAAACTTTAATTTCAGCTGTTCACTTGAACCAAACTGAAAAGGAGCACCTGGAACTTCGGAGGGCTTTTACATTTCTTTATACTGCAGACGGTATTTCATTAGAGTAGAATCGTATTATTAAAGCTGCGACGAATTCACAAATGTTACCAGTTCACTGGACCTCTTAAAGGCTTTTATCATTCCATTGGCCTTTTCTTTTTTTTTTTCAATTAATTTTCACTTGAAGGTCTTGTGCTTGAAGAGTTTAGATATGTTGCTAACTTGTAATTGTGTTGATATTAGACGAGATTATGATTTGAAGGTGATGATGAAGTTATGTATATTATAAACCAATACCGTTCGTATATCGTCTCTACTGTTCTTACATATATATATATATTATCGCATGATGTTTAAGCCTTACTGATGAATTTTACTGTATCATCGCATTCATATATACTAGGCTTATATTTAAATACTATACCTTGTAGTATAAAAAAAAGACATCGTTATTAACTATGCGATTAAATGTTGGGAATATTTAACCATTGCTCATAATGATATATAACTAAGAGCAATAAACTACATTCAGACTCTTTACATGGTAATCCTTATGTATAGATCCTTATAAATATTTGTAATTTATAGAAATCAAACCAACAAGCATAAATAAGCCTTATTATATCTATGTATTTCCATGTTATATACTAAAAATTACCTGGGTGGACACCGACACCCCCGAACCGCCCACGGCTCCTGAAAATGAAAAACAAGTTCAATCAAATTGTTGGTCTTACCGTAAAGATGTTTGTTTTGTTGGTTTTTTTTTAATTAAGAATTCGGCAAGGACATTTTTGGTAAACTTTAATTATGATGAAGTTTTTCCTGCGACCTTTACTGAAATACTATGCTGATCAATGTTCAGAAGTGGACAGCAATTGGCTGCAGTGGTAATATACTTTTAAAAATACTAGTATTTTTGCTATGCCTAAATAGTCTTAGATTACAAATCTAATATACTGTGTATGAAGTAATATCTTTTGATTTGTATAAGTCAAATCAAATAAAAGTTTATAGGTAGGCATTGTCCGCGTTCAAGCCCCTTTAAAGTTAATTTTCTTCTTCATTCCGAAAAAAAAATTCTCATTCATTAATAAAAAAATAGAAGCTGTATATAGAGCTTCTATTTTTTTAATGAAGCACAGGTTAGATAATTATTAATTAATTTATAATGACTTAAGAACTACATCCTTTTTTTTATCGACGAAGGCACGAGACGAGTAATAAGTTCAGCACGTGGTAAGTGATTTATCTATCGATAACTTTAAGACATGTAATGTTAAATCACGCTAAATTTAGTAAATTTACTAACTATCACATCCTTTCAGAAAGTACCACAGTAATGTTTGCACACTACTGTTTGGCGGTAAAAATAATACCTGCGGTAGTATCTACGTAGGTGGTCTCAGCCAACAGAGACCTACCCGAGTCTGGATAATTCTGTGTAAACTGATCATGGATGCTTAAACTAACACAGTCTTTTATTTCAATTATAAAAAAACATATATATATATTTATATATATATATTATGTTCTCTTCTAACAAATTTATTCACACATCACATTGCGATAACAAACAATCATCGGAGGTTTACTTAGAGCTCAATCATTTGAGCGTAAACCAACAGATTCCCACATTCACGACGTAAATATAGATTTATGATAGCAGCCATGAAATGGAGTAATATTTCACACTAAAGTGAGCTGAGCTGCCATTCAGTTTGATACGCAGAATGTAGGTTTAACCGGTTCAGGAAAAAGAAACGGGGATGTCGTTATTGTATTTTGTAGTTACACATCCGATGAATATGGCATTTGGTAACGGAACGGTTAAAATACGTAAGATCACCCTACTTTACCAACAACGGTAAAAGGAAATGCTGATAGAATAATATTTTTAACACTGTTCACACAAAAATATATAGTCAAAGATATTTTACTTTTTTCCGATAAACTTGAAATATTTTTCTCTTATCTTTAACTATGAAAGAATTGAGAGCAATTACTTTGTATTTACGTATTGTTGATTACTGAAGTGTTATAGTAAATAACCTAAATATGTTAAGATTCAAAGTTAAATCTAAACTATTACTCTGTTTTAACGATCGTTGGCGAGGTTTGTTTAAAAGAAAGCTTTTTTAAATAACTTTTTGCAGTGTTCAAATATAGATAAGGTAGCTAACATAGCTCCTACAATTTTAGGACTACCTTAGTCATTTCCAGCAGATGCTAGAAAGTACAGCGTTCGCAAAGGCGCAAAAAGAAATTATAAAGGATTGCAAATACGTGTAGTATATAACAAGTATATATTTGAAAAAAAATATACTTATAAAAAATTACAACTCTTATGCAAGCAATTCCAATACTATGTACGATCTATTAGCAACTAAAATTAGTAATTATTATCTAATGCAAATTAGTAGATTAACGACATCTCTATAAGATGCTTCGGGCTCAATTGTTTTTGTCCGCCTTAAAGCTGCTCATTTGTCGGAAATAAAACACTTTGATCCTGTGAGCCTTGAATTTTAATTAGTGTTTTACCAATGAGAGCAGACAGGAGCGAGATAGATTACGTACCGCGGTCACCGCAGGACTTTAAGTAATTAACTTACTTCGAAGTATATTACTAGGGATTTCATTAAAAACGTTTTCGTTAATTTCACTCCTGCAATATTATTGTTGTTTAATCTATTGTTTGTCGTTTAACTATTATAATATATTTAATATTTAAAGTGAAGTATGAAAGAAAATGGAGCGAGTATTGAAAGACAAACTAAAAAAATATTGGAACAAAGTGGCGAATGCTGTGAAAATAAGATTGTATCTTGAAGAAGTTTCCTTTGTTGGTATAAATCGAAGTATCCAAAATATTTTCAACGTTAGTCTATAAGAATTTGATATTGTGCGTAATTACTTTGTTGTGTATAATTAATATTATAATTACGGTTACTTCGGGCTTAGATCTCAAAGTCGTTGATTATCTGTTCTTGTGTTTATCATAAATCTACTTTATCTTATATATATGTGCTATTGATATTATTTGTAAACTTACTATTTGTTCTTATTACAATATTTACTTTGTACTATCCTTATTTTCATACATATGTTATTACTTATACTAATTATTAATAAAAGATATGTCTGTATCAAAATCGCGACAGCTCAGTTTCTAACGCAGTCGGAAGTCGAAGAGATCCCTTAATTAACTAGAGACTAAGTTTGAGCTTCTGGTAAAGGAAAATATCGTAGAGAGACCGACATGTTCTAAGAACAATAGTTTATGTGGACATATATCCCATCTTAAAGAAATGACCTTGACTGTCTTCTTGTGAGGAAAGGCGCTGAATTTCAGTAGTGGGAATAACAGCAGGACTGTTTACATTGCAACTGTTAATATTTTTTTTATTACACAGTCATTACATATACAATTTACGTATACTCGAACATAATTAGGGAAGTAGTCCACAACATTACTTAATTTACCACAGACTTGATAAACAACCCTGAGCTGAAAAATATATCTCCGATGTACATCATCATCATCACTTACTTATACTTCCATTGTTATATATACAAATGCCATCTTATATATTTGTTGTAAATTAGTTTTTAAAAAAATATATTTATTAAAAAATAATGGAGTTATTACCGTTTAAATTATTTTTATTAATTAATTAAAAAATACTAACATAAATGCCTATATTGATATAATCAAAAAACTTTTACATTTGATGTCGAGGCGCGGTTGCCTTACATTTCTTCTACATAAATGCGGGTATTATTAGAATATTGATATATAAATATTTACTGAGTATCACCATATACTATATATAATAAAAATACTGGCGTTCCTTATTAATTTAGCAGTAAATCTTTCTGTTTACGATCAATTACTTTGCCAAGTATAATTTATGGCGAAAAAATAGTTTTGAGTTCAAGGTATTTTTACTGGATTTCCGGACTCAACACTACGTAACTTATTACCTGTCATATTCACATATACATAGTAACGTTAAATTCTACAAGTGTATGAATTGATAACATATAATTCATATATAATTGACAATATAGTGTTCGCTCCTGGCATTCACAGTTGTGAGTCGAGGATGTGCAGGGCCCAGTTGTTTCAATGACGTCTGCTAACTTATAATATCCGACCAAATCAGTTTATGGCTTCTTTTCTCAGCCGGATAACGCCCATTGCTGGGTACAAGTCTCCCTTAAGGATCTACAGTGATGAGGAATCGGGTGTTAGCCCCTCCGCGCTGGCTTAAACCCTGGTGGGTAGTCATAGCCTCGGAGCACTGCGTGCAGGTGAGGTTGACTTGAGCTCTACTATGGCTAACGTTTTCCATATAGGTATGTGTTTTAGCTATTACTTGCAAAATAAAATAAAATTACTAATAAAACTAATTTTATTTACTTTTGAAACTATTTTATATTTGCTATTTGAAATTTTCATAGAGTTATCTAATTTAAAATTACTATTGGCAAACTATTAAGATACAACGTGAGATAAGATGAAAATGATCATCACACATAAGGAATAGTTAACAATTATTAAGATAATATACATTTGTAGATTGCCGGTATATAATCTAGTATTAACACAAATATAAATCTCTTTCTAACCTGCGTTGTGTAATTTCCTCGAAAATCTTTTGTATTTAACTTTGTAGCAGACGTTTTTCTTTATTCCAACAAGTTCAGAATTATATCAATAAGGTATATTGCTCGGTGAATTCTTGTACTTGTAGAAAATGAGAGGTGTATTTTATTTAATAAAATATCGCTACATTGCTGAAATATCGTTTCCATTTATTTGATCACGGCGGGTAGATACAGAAAAGTTCCGTTGTTCAGACGTCACGTTACATTTAATGAACGGCACGATAAAGTTTTATTCAATGTACATCAGATCTTTACAGTTCATTGAAATGAAACATCATTTAATATTTAAAGGAATGTATATTACATTTAATAATAAATAAAAAAATTGTTATAATATACAACACTATGTTATGTACATTGGTAATATAATTAACTTCATCATCAATCGATAGGCGTTGATTATTGATGGCAGATCATCGTTGTCGGAGATCGTCTAAGTAGGTACCACAGCAGCCCATATACCTGCCGCCAAACAATAGTGTAAACTATCTGTTTTGAAGTGCGCTGTATCTACTGAATTTACTAAGGTAATGAGATACCGTAGAAAGCTGAACATCTGACCTCAAAGCAACAAGCACAATATGGTGCCCTATATATCATTACTAGGTGTTCCTCGTCCGATTTGCTGACCGTAATATATAATTAGACCGCAAATGACTTGCTATAGCAACAGCGTAAATAATACAGAAAGTAATCTTATATAGAAGATAGTTAAAAATCAAATGATAAAGGCTCTGTAAAATAAAAAAAATCTACAAATCATTCCGCGTCGAGCGATCTCGTTTCCATGTCAATACGTTCACTAGTTTTCACGTGACCGACGAACAAAGAAGACTCATCTGTGTTATATAACTAGTCTGGCCATAAATACTGTTAGATAAAACATTTTTCTTTTTTTCAACTTTTTAATTATTTTGAATTTGGAACACGTACATTATTTTAAAAACTTCGTTCGATTTTGCACCATTTCCTATATTTTTTTGTGTTAATTATCAAATTACAATATGGAATAGGGTGTTAAAAAAAAAGATAGCAGTGATCGCCGTGCACAAAGTGGCTATGGAGCCGTCGGTCATATTCCAGACACTTCAAAAGCTTGGTATCATCCGTATGTTCGTAGATCGTACTATCAACAGATACAAAAACACTTCCTCTGTTGAAGACCAAACAAGATCGGAGCAGCCCCTTTTTGTCAGAACTACAAAGGCTGTTAATGCCAGAATTCGTCGAAACCCCATTAGGAAACTATAAAACTTATCGCAAGAAATGAAGATTCCCGCTAGGACTCTCGCGTATTATAAAACAAGACCTGAAGCTCGGTGCCCGGTTCTTATCGACAATATACAGGACATGGCCTAAATCAATCTTTACAATTAAATAGAGTGGATCGATCAAAACGCCTTCTGTCCCGATACGCAGATGAAAGGCACAGAAATATTCTTTACAATTACAACTACAAAATTTTCGCGATTTAACAACACTACAATAAGCAAAATCGTAAAGTGTACGCTCACAGTTCTAAAGAAGCTGCTAAAGATAGGAAAGGTACAACGTGGTCATCTTCCGTCAGTGATGGTGTGGTTGGGCGTGTCTTATCAGGGAGTCGCAAAACTACATTTTTGTGGAAAAGCAGTGAAAACTTCAGCCAAAGTGTATCAAAATTGGTCTTTATCTTATTATCAGCCTTGGATCATGTTGTGAAACCTCCCAGCAATACCTTTTTTAAAAATATACCGTGGACTTTGGAGTAGGACTGCACACCAGCACCACCTGGTCACAAGGGACGAACTACCCAAGCCTAGCTTGAAACCAACGTTTCGAACTTTATAAGAGGTGAAGAATGGCCTTTCTAGCAAAGACCTCACCTGTCTACACTTCAAATTATGGTCAGTTTTAAAGGACCTGGCCTGCTCTAAAGGACACGGCAACATTGAGTCTCTTAAAAAATCTTTAGAGCAAGCAGTGGCGGTGATGGAAACAGTGGGTAAAGCCATGGATTCGTGGCCATACAGATTAAAGGCCTGTATAAAAGCAAAAGGTGGCTATTTCGAATAGAATATTTTTTTTATTTTTTGTTGAGGCTGACATATCCCTAAGGAAAAAAGCCCCCTCCCTTCAAAAAAATTATAAAAAAAATTCGAGAAAAATAGATTTATACACAATACAATAGACACGGCCTTTTGAGGGTCTACTTGGTTGCTTGTGTAATGCTCTTCAAAGCCGCATCATCGAAAGTCCAGCTTATGTTAATGGTCGCCGTCATTCGAAAGAACATGTTCTTTAATAGAAGTCAACTTGTGTTAGATAGCCATATTCCGAATATATCATGTTAATATGTTGCGATTTCAAAGTTATAAAGCAAATAGGTCCGTAATAAAAACAACTTAACTTTGAAGCTGTTGTAAAACTTTTAATTGGTCATGTTGAAAGCGCTTAACCAGGGGGAAACTATGATCAAAGCTGCGGTTAATTTATAGCTTTTTTTTATAATATATAGTTTAAAATATTTTTATAATATTATTTATTGTTGGTAGGTCTCTGTTTCCAGGCACCGTCTAAGTAGCTACCGCCGCAACCCAAGAACAGATCCGCCTCAGAGTCAGGAGAGTTTTCTCTCTTGGTTCCCATGGCCTCTGACTGACGGATTCCGGGGGATCTGTTGCCCAGGTGACTAAGAGGCCGAGGGGAGGGCGCGCTGTATGTTCCGGCGTGCCCTTACAGAAGTGGAAAGGGAGGACTCTTTCTTCCTGAGGTGGGACTGCTGACGCTGGCGGCATGTATATTAGAAACGTTTAATGGTGTCGAGATGCTGAATGTGAAGCTTTTGTCACATCCTCGGTATTACAAAGTACAATACCACTGCAATTAAGGTAAAAGCTTTGAGGCAACGCTATACAGGAGATTCAATGACGCTAGTGATTATGGTGGAATTATGTTGAACAAGGTAAAATATACTCGTTGGTCTTATTTTCCGTAGGACGTCTATGTAGGTATTCGCACAAGCTACCCTGTAGTCTAGGGCTATTGAGAATAAGACTAATATAAACCCTGACTGTTGTAGAAGGCGGCTAAAAAGGTTTTCGGGTTATGGGCTTCATTGCCCACTAAGCAAGTTTGAAGTGAACGACAAGGACGAGGTGGTCTCGTACATGTCGCAATCTAGGGAGGGTGTCGAGAAGGGTTACGGCTATCTTTGGGACGTGCTTAGGCAGGCGTGTAAGGAGGCACCGATGTGTACAGTAAGATCCTGCAAAGATCTGAGGATGACCATAGCACACACTGCACAATACTGCTCTGAGACATGTAGCTGGCCAAAGAAATTCGAAGTAACTACTACCTGAACAATATTTACACAAATTTGAATCAGAGATCCCTATGTTAGAATTCAAGTTTTACTGGTGGTAGCTGTCTTGCCGAAAACCGTTTAGGTAGTTACCACCACAGCACTTATATCTGCCGCCAAGTTTGAGGATCGTTGTGGCTTTTGTAATTACTGTGTTAACATCAACTATTACTTTACTCAACATCTTATCTCAGGCGAAGAGCGCAATGTGGTACTATGAATGCAATCTTAACTAGCGCCACGTTGTTACCATCAGGTGAACGTCCCACTCATCTCGTCGCTTAGTTGTATAAAAAAAGCGAACAGCCGTTGCGCTACAATGGTAACCGATATAAACATTAAAAAGAGAAAGCAATTTTTGTGACAGTTGTGAGGTAGTAATGATCAGAATGAAAAAAAAAAAACAATGTATACGTAATAACAGCCGTTGGTAAAATGGCGAACGCCAGTGCAGTGTAAAATATCGAAACACTTTCACAATGTCCATGCAGCTCTGTTAAATTGGTTGATCGGTCTACGTCGGCTTGTAATATCCGGCTCCGGGCACTCATGCTGAATATCTCATGTCGGCATCGACATTTCACATCGCGACTGTGGCTGGCTGTGTTGCAGTTAGATTGAAGTTCTTTTAATTAAACAAACGTCATGGACTCTGTTTCATGGATTTGAAGTAAATTTTAACGGATTTGTTATAAGTTCGTGGACAACAGTTCACGGGATCCAAGCCAACCTCACCTGCTCGTGGTGCACCTTGATAATCAATAAAGGAGGCGCTGGCTCCCACCAACCCGCATTAGGCAAACATTGTGGGAAATGGTCCAAAACCTCCCATATGAATCCCTACCCGATGGGAATCTTTGAGGGATGCCCCCAGAAGTGGACATCTATCAGCTAATGATGTATAATGTGCATAATTTTATATCTAATTTAATAGTTAAAAAATACAGTAAACATATGCTACTTATGAATATTTTAGATGATATGAAAGTGATGACTAATTTATTTACTATTCCTTACTGTAATTTTTTTTATCAAACAAAGCGATGAAACTAGAAGTAAGTCTGATGGTAATTCTACACCTGATAATAACAATGACACTGGGAATTAATAAAAAAAAAAGTTTTGTTATTTACTACATCGCCTAAGATCAAATTCTGAGGAGAATCAGATCCTCGTAATGTTCTCATATTTAACTTGTTAGTTGAAATTAATTTCTGACCTTTTAGTCTTTTTTTTATTGGAAGGTAGTAACTTTTAATCGCATAAAATACGACTGGAGTAATATTTCAGGATACATCAAAGGAAGTCCTCTGGGGTACAGATATATTTTTTATATTATCACGACATTAATAAGCACTGAAAATTAATGTGATTTTAATGAATACGAGAATAAGTTAATCGATGAAATTTTATTGTCTGTAATCCGAATAACCATATTTTTTTTTTACTTTAACCGTTAAAAAAAACTACGTTCAATTATGAATGTATATAAACAGTGAATGAAAGCATCGTGGGGAGACATGCACATGAATTGGGATTTATTCCAAGGTGTATATGAAGTCATCAATTTGTATTGGACCCGCGTGGTGACTAAGGCCCATTGCTCTCACATTGAGGGTAAGCCTGTGCCCCAATAGTGGGGACGTAAATAGGCTGTAAATTAAGTAAAAGTATAAGTAACTGATGTTTGTGAATATTTACGATTATTGTAGGAAACGGGTGTCTTAGTTAATCTGCTAGTGGAAAGTCTAGGCTATATTATAATTTAAATATTTTCTTTCAATGGTTGCCTAATAGTAAAATACCTTGCAATAGCGCGGCACTGAAACGAGCTTTCTTTTCTTTTAATTTACATAAACAGTACATAAGCTTCGGCCGAATCACCATTTGCTGTTTTTGATTCTCGTTGAAACAACTTTTTTTTACAGTTAAAGGTTCCGTGGGCACGAAACATTCAAAACAGCACTCAGGGAGAAAATATCGCGTACTTTAATCATCATAAAACGATGTCATCCCTACTTTATGTTTCAATGGTTATTAAAAAAAAAGAAATGTCTGCAATCGCGAACAGAGTAATGTTTCATTACAAATTTAATGATGGAGTTATATGTTATCTATTCATTTACTTTCATACATTAACCTATATTAACAATAATGGAATATACTTAGAAATTTAACTGTAACTTTTTAAGAAGCTGTAAAACAAAATTACTCTCGTTTATTTATGTTTTACTGTATGCTAAAAGAATTGCTCGAATCGTTTCATCGGCACAAACAATGTAAAATTAACATAAAAATGGTGATTTGTATGATAATATATTCAAGGAATTCTTTCTAATATATTCATGAGTTTTGATACGTTTCAGTTCATCTAAAATGTTAACCGAGTACATTTACGGTAGTTAAATTATTCATAATGGTATTGGTTACGAAAATAAAAGTTAGAGAAATATTTTTTTTTATATCAAAATTTGAAGGATGTCTTTCTCTTAGAGATTTTTTTAGATCTTTATTATTGGAGCCCTAAAAAAGCTGTGCCAGCGCCAGAGATGAAATATCGAATAATTAGTTATTATTCTATATTTACTTACCGTTAAGCTGATGTTTTCCTTTTCATATATTCTTTGAAGGATAACATTGTACTTTTTTATGTTAAATTAAATGATGACACGATGTGATATTCATCTGATGGTAAGTGATCGCATGATCATAATAAAGTGACGCTAGGTAGAGTTGCTTAATAAAAGCAAAAAAAGTATTCAAACATTTTTACAATACAACAGAAAACTACTAGAGAATTGATTACTATTACTCGTATATATATAATAAAAATAAGAGTACTATAGTATTCCTAGAAATAAACGTCGTACACCTTTATTTCTAGGAATACTATAGTACTCTTATTTTTATTATATATATACTACATATTTATATAGTTACATAAAAGTATATTACTGAACACATCAGGCACCAACACTTAACTACATATATATATATATATATATATATATATATATATATTCAGTTTTCAGTTGAAGCTATATTGAATGTTGGCGTCTTTGATTTGTTCAGTCATACATTTTTATTTAACTGTATAAATATGTAAAAAAAAATTACTTATATAAAGTAAATTTACTGTATCCTCATCAAATGATAATTGACTGTAGGCTTAACTGACTATTTGCTTATTGATATTATCTCAATCTCTAGTCATGGTTTCTGTTTAATCATATTCCATCGGGATGACTGGTGATCATCCATTGTACTCGAATGCAGCTTCTTAGTATTTTCAATGGTCTATGAAATTGGCTGTCGTTGGCAATAGTTCTGATAAGACTTGGAAATGTTAGGGAAAAAATCTTAGACCTTTTTCAAAATTCAGCAAAGCAACTACAGCCTCCACCATATGGATAAACATTGACATTGATGACTACCACTTATTGATCTTTATGCTCAACTTTACTAAACACACACTGTACCAAATAGATAGTATTTTTCATCCCCTATATTATGTTTTATTTTTAACAATGTATTGTTTTTTATAATGCTATATTGTTAATATATTGCGAATGCCTCGCATTATGTTACCAGATAGCATCCTAGATAAGATTAAAATGGAATTGTAAGTTTGTTAACTATCTTACGGTTAATGAAACTTTGCCTTAAGTAAAGAAGAAAATGTGTCCACTGCAGCTTTTAAGTACAAGAATGATTCTTCTTTGAACTGAAGTTCCATGATTATGTTGTGGAAACAAATCCGATCTTCAATTAAATATATACTAAATAAAGTATACGAATTTAATGTTTTTTTTTTTTTTTTTTTTAATATTTTAGTACACACAGCTATTAGAAGAGAGTAGACAATAAGGATACAGAGTACAAGGGCACTACTTAATTTTAAATTTTTTTAACACCCTTTTTTTTTAATAGTTTTATATAATTATTTTGTTTTAAATTTTTTTTTATGTAATTTTAACATGAATGTTTAATTATTGAATGAGTGTGTTAGCTATTTAAAAAAATTTTTCTTCAATATACAATCTACCGATTTCCGTGACTTAACAGTAACAATACTAGTTGTTTATTTATAATGTGATTAATAATCTGTGATCAATAAATAATCAACAAAGGGTGGGGGTAGTGTGGGCGGTATTCAACAATAATAATTTTATATTATGCGGTCGTAATACTTTTTTTCGCTTAGGTGAACTTTAACCTAAATAAAACGACAATGAGGCGGGGAAAAGTGCCGGGAAGTCGGTCTAAATGAGGTTCGCTAATGGAAAGTAAGTTTTGCAGTATCATAATATTTTCAAGTAAAACCTAAGCGGAACTTCGGACATATTTTTATACTTAATAAGGTGCAAAAGTAAATCGAGAGATTTGCGATATTTTTTCTTAGTAAGTAAATTATATTTTTGCTACTTTTTGTTGTTCCAATATAAAATCAAACCTGATCGCATTAAAAAAAGTTAGCGTTTATGTTAAGGATAGACGTTTAAGTTGATGAAGTAACTATAGCGCCATTCATTTCGAAACTATCGCAGCTCCTATTTCCGCCGTGAAGTAGTAATGTGCAAACATTACTGTGTTCTAGTTTGTTTAATAAAAACAAAAATATATATATAAATGTTTAATTCATAGTTAATAAAATTACTGGGGGTAACGATTCTTAACATTCATCTAAATAAAATGAGCACAATATGAGGCTGTATATATCATCTTAATTAGTGTTAAGTTGTTATAGGCAGATGTATGGTTACTTTATTTATTTATCCAACAAAGCGAATAGATGATCATGTGTCTCACCTGATGGTATAGGATATCACTGTTCGTAACTATTTCGTGCTATTTCTTATTATATATATTTTTTTTATTAAACAGTGATGTCACACACGGAGATTTTTTCCACAGATTCAGCAATCTTTATTCTCTTGCCGTGGAAATGAAAATGCTTATTTAATGTTCCCCAATATCGGGCGCTTTATCATATCGTAAATATTTATGGGAGCACCGTGTTAGGTTAAGATTAAATCTCACATATAGCTCTCTCTACATTTTATTGAGACCCACTTTGAATACTTAAATAATATCGGTTTAATACTTTCCCTTTGTTTTTGTTGTATTCTCTACAAATCTATAAAGTACCACCTTAGCGGATTCAAAAAAAATCAATTCAAGCCTTTGAGATATGTCTAGGTGAAGACAAGTGCTCTCGGTGGTTATCCGCCGTGAATTTGAGGAGACTCGAGATCTGCTACGAAACGCAGCGGTACTTGCAACTAATCCTAACCTGGTTCCAGCGAACGTTGTAGTCTTCCATAGCACAGTTTTACTACAAAAAAAAACATAAAAACCCCGTATTTGTCGTCCACTCCGAGTTCACTTAATGGGCAGTGAGGGCCACCACCTTCAATGCCTACGAACCCGAAAACCCTTTCAGTTTGCTTCTACGACAGTGAGGGTTACCGAAGTCAGCAGTGGTTTTAAGATACATAACGAAAAAAACAGACCAAATTACCCACAAAAGTTTATAAGACACAATGCCGTAGACGTGGTACATATACAGATGACATCTTACTAAAATGTTGCTGATGTAAGCAACTTCCGCTTTACTTATAAATAACAGCGAGTGCAACGGATTCATTCATTTCCTCATAGTAAACTTTTCCTTGCAGTAATCTTTTCCTCAGTAAACTTTTCCTCGCAGTAATCTTTCTTCGCAGTAAACTTTTCCTCACAGTAAACTTACAGTCAACTTTTCCTCGCAGTAAACTTTTCCTAGCAGTAAACTTATCCTGGCAGTAAACTTTTCCTTGTAGTAAACTTTTCCTGGCAGTAAACTTTCTTCGCAGTAATCTTTTCCTCACAGTAAACTTACAGTAAACTTTTCCTTGCAGTAAACTTTTCCTCGCAGTAAACTTTACATAGAACTCCACCACTAATAAATAACGGTATATAACCGTTCCCTACAGAAAGTTGGATATCTTGTGAAGAACATCCAAAGAAAGAATCCAAAGAACAATTTCCAAAATACAAGGCCGTATTAGAAAAAAAAATTATGCATAACTCGTAACGAAACGAAACAGAATAAATTATTTACATCAACAACGATTTAAGTTTATAAAATCGATTCGCTTTGTATAATCGTATCTTATAATCGAATTCCATATAAATCTTGAGTATGAAGAGTTTTTCAATTATGTTGTATAAGATAGAATAAACCAATAAACGCGTTTTGTAAACTTTACAAGACAACTGGGCAAACAAATTAAACTTTTAAACTGCAAACAACCCCTGTTAACTGTCTACGGCGGTTTGTTGAAGTTAAAATTAACTGACTCAACAAAGTAGTTGTATCGTAATTGTTTATAACAAATATATTTACAGATTATAAAATTAATATTTGTACTTGATGGCAGCTCCTTGTTACCGAATACTATATTAAGGTAGGTACCACCACAGCGTCTATTTCTACCGTCAAACAGTAGTGTGCAAACATCACTTTGCTCCGGTTTGAAGGATATTGTAGCTAGTGAAATTACTGGGATAACAAGACTTAATATTTTATCTCTGAAGGCGATGAGCACAATGTGGTCCATTGTTTATCATTCTAACGCCATGTAGTTATAAAAAGGCGTATCATTTACTATCAGATAAATGGCAAGCTTTTTACGTCTCTTCATTGAAAATATGAAATAAAAGTGTATTAGTCTTTTATTGTTTTTTTTTTGTTAAAAATCTAGATAAAGGAAACCTTGAAGTAATAGCAAACCAAATTTTAGATTACGGTTAAACAACGTGCCGGTTATCTCAAGTCATTACAACTTTAATAACATTGGCTATGTAAAGGTACTAATATAAAATATATATTATATGTATACATATATATTGTATGTTTCTACTATATTCAAAAAGTTTTTATAAAGAAATTAAGTTTTAACCAATATTTTTTTTATCTCAATTTAACCTTATTCAAAACCGTATCGATATAATTTCATACAAATTGTAAGGCGCACGCGATCAATTTATTCGGTATAATTTATTTCATAGATCTTTTGTAAATATTTAACAAGGTATAAAATTATTGAATAGCAGAGTATTCAAAGGTTTTTACTTCATGAATACCTTTCACACAAAAATGAGTGTTTTTCCGAGCGTAAACAGATGCCTACTCATACTAAGCGATACATTCAAGTAGGAATTTTGTCGTTAAAATGTATGTACCAAGTATCACAGCATATTTAAAAACAAATATAGGTTCCCTTCAGAAATTTATTGAACACATAGTTAATATACTGTTACAGGTAACATGAGTACTTGTTCCTGCTATAGTTATATTCTTCACGAAGAAGTAAAATATATGCACTAGTATTCGCAGTCCATTTAGTATTATATTCTCTATCTCTATAATTTGTTTCAGTGCGGAGGATCATGACTTAGCTGCTATATATCATCTGTTTCTTTATATTATATTTTTCTTTAAAATAACCCTAACTTAGGTCTTCTAACATCAGCTATAGGATTTCAGCCCTCGAATATCCAATGACAATAATTAATATTTTATTTTCACAGAAGCTTTGGTCAGACGTTTCTGTGAACTAAACAAACCGCTCACAACACCTTTCAGTTTTATTTATTTATGTAGGTAATAGATAATTGAATAATACCTAAATATATTTCGATATGTTATTTCTATACTAAAATGATATATCATAGTAGTTTTTATTCTCACTCTTGTGGAGATGAACATTTTAAACTTCCGCAACGCGGTAACTCGGATAAGGAATTACCTCGTTTGCTGCTCAAACTTCAAGATAAATGAGTTTGCACAACTCCTGAGCTACTACTGCTTTATAATTTCAGTTTGACGTGCTGAAAATTACAGTTCAAACAATTTTACCGTTACAAAAACTAATGTTTATTAACATTATTTTCTAACTATAATTGAATGGATGTGCTGAAATCATAACATACTCGTAATAAGTTTACGGGTAGATTTTTCAGTATTTTCAATAAATATATCTGTTCTTAATATTTGAAGGAAGGTTTTCTTTTTGGTAGTATGTGTAGGTGCTGTGGTGGTGGAAAATAGAAACTCATGACGTATACTTGTGGCAGGTCTCGGTTGCTAGAAACAGTCTAGGTATTACCGCAACACCTATTTCTAGCCGCAAATAATACTGTGCAAATTGTTTACTGGTTTTAAGAGCGTTGTAGCTAGTGAAGTTACTGAGGTAATGAGATCTAGCATCTTACGTCTCATGATGACTAACACAATATATATATATATATATATATATATATATATATATATATATATTATTCTTACAAACACCACGTTGTTATGGGCTGGCGTATAACTTACCATCAGGCGAACGTCTCGCTGGACTCTGATTTGTCTAATAAAAAACCTAAAGTAAAAAAAATCTTTTTCTGATCCCTCATTAAAAAAAAAAATGTCCACTAACAGAAAAATACTATATCCGAATACGTTATCATTAAAATTGATATTTATTAAGGACATTGATCATTAAGTTTAATTGATTCAGAAAATGCGACAAATAACAATACAACTCTCAAGTGCCTTACTTTAAGTACATTTCCTAAAAGAAAAGCTAAAAGTTTCGTTAAACGACTTCCGCTATTAAGTTTTATTTTTACCCAGCTGTAAGAAAAGAATAGTATTTTCCATTTGAAATTTAGATTATGCCAATGACTTATTTTTAAGCGTTTTCTTTGTACAACTGCTGTAGTTACAGAAAGTTAATCTGTAATGCGATGGCGGGTGCACAGAAGTTCCGAGACATCCGGTTTATAAAAAATGCTTTAGGAATTATTAAACTCTTAAAGAAAATGATCTTATTTATACATATACTTTTATATTAAACATACTAATATCTAAATAAAAAAAGTGTTGTTTGTCCGCCAGGCTTTCTGAAGAAGGTATTGTAAGAATTGATATAAATTTTTGGTTATTAATTTTTTTTTTTACTTATTATAATCGTTTAAAGGGAGTAGAAAATTTATGGTACAAAAACAAGGACGATGACGGTACAAACGATAATTTCTTTCACCGGAAGTTCATATAGCGCATTCAACTACCTTAAAAACTCAACAGTAATAACTTGTACAATATGAGGCGAGTTTTATTATGGAACCTCAATGTTAATCTTCGAGATCAAGAATTCAGATGTGACAGAATGTTGAGAAGGTGATCTCAATATGACTTTACATCATATATTTGCTCTTAGACACACAACCACTCCATCTAATGTAGATCCTTTCTCTATCCGATAATTGCAAGAAAATAATTGGTACAAATTGGACAAAAGAGGTAGTTTCAACCAACTCTCTTTTATAAGCAAAGCCTATATGAGGAGTTAAAGGCTTCTCTTAAAACATCACAGTGGCTTGGAATATTTTGCGCATCCCTCAGGATAAAACCACACTTCTGACTACAGCTGGTAACACTGGTTGCAGTGATCAAATTAATTGGCGACATCAATCGGTTTTGTATAGAAGAAGGGTCCATTTTCAGCAATTATATAAAATACAGCTGTATACTTTACAGGTTCAGGCTGTAACGACAAATGAAACAGCCATACCAGACTTTCTGGCAATTTGTCGCAGCTAGGACTGTTCAGAATAATAATATTACGAGACCCCACGACTGTCGCAAGGTCAATACTGTTGTATTATTTACATATTTAAATTATATAGCCTTCTATTTATTATGATCTGTATCACAAAGTACATTAAGATCATGATTTAATGCCTTCCAATCAACCAGCTCTAGTACGATCGGCAGATAAATATTAACTACGGTACCAACGGTACAATTAATAAATATAAAGATCATTTACATAGTTAATACATGTGCTTACGATTTTTATAATATTCTTTTATTTACGCTGAAGACTTTGCAGGTATTCACACCTACGGACCCATTTATTATTTCAAGCCCCTGAGCTTATCTCGCGAGTAATATTTCAAGGGATATTACAGTGTGAAAAAGCTAGTTGCCTACTTTACGAAAACAATTTACTTTCACACTTCCAGCGCTATCAAACTGGAGAAGACATAATTATGTTAAACAGTTGCTTAACTTATGTTTACTAACTTATTTAACATACGTCTACTAACTGTTTAAAATGCAATATTTATTGAAGTGAAGAATTTTTTTCAAACATTATTTTAAATTACATTTTCAGAATGAAAGAAACTTCATATTTGGAGATTCCACAACGTGTAGAAATGTTGAGGTCTTTAGACAATTTTTAGACCATATCTGACTTTAGCCATGGAAAATAGCATATATTATATTAAAAAAAACTTAGGTAAAGATCGAGTGCATGAAATTTAAGATCTATTTCTCAAAAACTAAAATGATATAATATACTATACATATATAATAATGTATGTATTTGTTGACTCATCGCCAGAGCTCTGGAACTATTAGACGTAAATACTCAAAATTTGGTAAAGATATTGCTTCTGTCATTTAGAGATCAGATAATAGTTACTTTTACTAAATTCCTTCTCCAAATAGAGTTGCGGAGGTTTTACGATCAGTAACGTAAGCGGGGAACAGCTAGTACTACTACTACTAGCTATACTTGTATATTGTTTCTGTAGAACAGAAAAAAAAATTTTTTCTCTAATACTTTAGGAGCTGAAATAAATTTTCATTTTTATGTAGATTTACCTTTTTAGCAATGAATATTTCTTAATTTTTTTATACAATTAAGTACACCTAAAATGTATTACATAAATGTAATGACCAAACAAATGATCCACTGAAGCCTTAACAGCCGCTTCCGGAAGAAATTTATGACTAGAGATGTCGCTAAAAAATGGGCCAATTTCTTTATTCAATAGGGCTAATAAATCAGAGCCAATGTTCATATCCGTAAAATGATCTTGCGGCTGGAGTTTTCTCGAATTATTAATGCTGTACCACCACGGCCTATGGGGTCGTTTTTAAAGAGACAGTCTATACGTGAAAAATGCTGAAATTTTATTTGTATATTACCAAAAGTATTAGTAAAATATATTTTCGGACCCCATACAAGATTTAATTCTCCTCGATTGGATTGAAGAAAAGGGAGACGAGGATCAAAAATATTTAATATATATTAAGACTAAGTATAAATGATCTTTTATTTGGTGTTACCTACCTAATCCATGCTTACTTGAGTTTTCGTTCAGCTTTATGAGATACTTAACTTAAAGTCGTTATATAAGGCTTATATCCGGTCTGAACAGTTTTGACCTTAATATGTGATTCCATGAATTTTTTTCCATCATAATAAATTTTAATGTTTATTAAGTTTTTAATTTATCCGAAAAGGAATCTATTCTTGTTTAGTACCAAAGATGTTCTTATTTGAATTCATGTAATTAAAATTGTTTATAATTCCTAAGTTATTACTTAAGATTGGCGAGCCGGACTATAACAAATTTACTTGTTGATAATAGGCGTATGTGTCCCTTTCAGACCGTGAACCATTGTTGTGTCATGAATACTCCTAACTATATATATATATATATATATATATACACGCACATACACGTGTTATTTACTACTTGGAAACACGGCTTATTATATTACATTCATTTAAGTCTATACTTAAATGTATGTAATATAATAAGCCGAGTAATCCTTTATTGTCATTGATAATAAAAGCAAACAGATTGTAAAACAAGTTTATTTGTTATTTCCTCTTTTATCGCTAAGTAAGAAGTTCAAGTAAAGAAGAGTAAAAAAAAAGAATTATAAAAGTGTAATCAAGATATTTTAAATCGAGTAATGTATTTAATGTATTCAAGACAATTCTGAAGATTAAATTTCAATTCCCTTTAAAACTATGAGCCGTATGGAAATGAGATAGCAAATACGAAACGTTTGTAAGAAGTGAATATTGCAATCTTGAAATTAAATAAACGTTATATGTTTCTCAAATAAATGTTCCTTGTTTATATATATATATAAAAGAGTCTTCAATCCGCTTTAAATTAAGAGATACATAATGTTAATTAATACTACAATCTCTAATCAAAGTTCAGTGTTCGTCTTGTGGACCGACGGCTGTAGCAGTATATTGCAAAGTAGGCCGTTTTAAATTTAGCCCTTAAAACTCGCTACGAAATAATTCGGGGGTAGATTCAGAAGGTACTGAAATACGTTGTTTGTCAAATGTAAATACTGGGGGCTTTGTTTGATTTACAATTTTCGCATTATTTTGTCCGCCCGTAAACTTTATAACAACGTAATCACAAAGCATGATTTGAAAGCCAAATTTGTGTCGTAAAACATTGTCCTTGGCGGCGCCTGTAATATGAAAATATTTGACCGCTAAACTTATGTTTGCTTTTTGGGGCCCAAATTATTTCGTGCTACTTAATTAAGTTTAAGCATAGAGAACCAATGAAATGTCCTCAGAGAATGCTTAATCATAGGTTAAGATTGTTTTTAAAACATAACCTCATTGGAGATTTCAACAGCTAATTTACATCCCCACTAATGGGACACAGGCCTACCCTCAATATGAGGGCGATGGGCCATAGTCACTACGCGGGCACAATGCGGATTGGTGACTTCACACACACCTTAGAATAAATTCTAATTCATGTGCAGGTTCTCTCTCGATGTTACTAAAGTTCACAAATGTACATAACTTAAATATTAAAGTCATCGGTACATGCCGAGATTCGAGCCCGCGACCTTCGGATTGAAGGCCGCATGCTCTAACCATTAGGCCAGCGAGCTACTTCTTCAAACATTTATTAGAAATTATAGAATATTAAAAATACTATATGTATATTTCGTTTACTAGATCATGCAGGTTATTTAATTAAAGAGATTTTATTTGAATAATTAATTAATTAAGAAACACTTGATATATACTCGTATATAATACTGTAGAAATATATACAAAATAATAGAATTTTTAAGCTCTTAAATAAATAATTTTATGCTTAGTAAATCAAGTTTAACTTCCAATTGACCTTTAGGGAAATAATTCTCTGAGCGAGTTAAGTAAAAATCTTATTATATTTAGGGTAAATCATTTTATTAACCCATTAATTGCCATGATTTCTGTTAAGGGATTTGACCACGGGGTCAAATGTGTACATTACTTTCCTTTCACACAACGTACTATACAACACTTGGGTAACTAATTTTTTGATATTCAAATATTTTAGGGCTAAACTTGTTTTAAGTTAACTATTACAAAACCTTTGTATACATAGCTTATTCGGTCAACAATTTACTGGGGGTTGGTCTCTGTTGCTGGAAACCGTTCAGGTAGGTACCATCGCAGATCCTATATTTGTCGCCGAACAGTAGTGTGCTTATATTACTAAGTCGCGGTTTGAAGAGCAATGAAACTACTAGAGCTACTAGACTTAATCTCTTAAGTCATAACTGTGATCTAGAAAGTACGCGTTCACCGCTAAAAAAGCCCCCTTTGTCGCATCGCCACTCTTCGGAAACACTCACCTTTGTGCCAAGCCAAACATTGGCATTCTGGGCGTCGATATTTCAGTGTTGTCCGAGTCATTTAGAGAGCAAGGCTAAAATGGCCTCCAAAAAACTAGGAGTACTGAACAGGGCCAAACAGTACTTCAGGCCGGCTCACCATAAACTGTATAAGCTGGTGCGGCTTTCCATGGAGGTATTGTTGCCACCTTTGGGCCGGGGCTCCGGAATTCTCACCTATCTCCATTTGACCGAATCCAACGTAGGGCATCTCGGATTGTCGACGATCCTGAACTTGCCGATCGGCTAGATCCTTTGGCACTGCGTAGGGATCTATCTTCCTTGCATACTTTACAGAGTCTACAATGGGAGTGTTCCGAGGAGTTGTTCCATTTAATAGAAGCCGCTGATTTCGCAACCGACCGTCTCGCCGGCACTACCATCCACCATCTGGATGGTTGGCGTTCCACTACAATGCGTTTTAAAAACAGTTTTCTGCCACGCGCGTCGTGCTCCTGAACTCGTTGCCATCAGCGGTCTTCCCCGACAACTGCGACATTGGGTTATTCAAGAAAAGAGCATATTCTTTTCTGAAGGGTAGGCAACACACTAGCGTCACTAACGATGTGGGCGGCGGTGAATCACTTACCATCAGGTGACCCGTCTTGCTCGTTTGCCTAGTATCTTACATAAAAAAAAAAAAAGTAAGAAATTGAAATTGTAATTGTAAAAGAAAGAATGAGTGACTATGATAGATACGAATAATTTAAAATTTTGTTAATAAAGTACAGAACTGTGGCCTCATCTACAAGAGATGCGCGAAAGAAGGAAATGGAATGGAGAATGATAGAGAGAAAATATGAAAGCGAGAACTGGAATGGACGAAATAGAAGGATGAAAGAGGAGAGTGGTAAAAAGGAATATAAAACACAAGAGACTGAAATAAAATTGAAATGAATAGGCCTCAGCCCAACACAAATAGGGGAACATAAAAATAAAAAAAACTTGGTAAGTCTCAAGGCACTATGCAGTACTTTGTATATATACCCTAACCACCACTTTTTTATAGATAGGCTAATTATTTATCAAGTGAACGTCTCGCTTATCTATCGCTCTTTAAAGTTGAAAACTCAGAAATAGAAAATTCACCAGTTAATGAGTACTTAACGAGTTAAAGTAGAAAACTGCAAAATAAAGTGTTAATAGTAACTAATAAGACGTAATAGTGTGAGTAAATAATTGATTAGGAAGTTGAGAAGAGATCTGTTTAAAAACTTCGTAAGTCAATACATAAGTATCTTTTTTATACATACAAAGTTAATTTATAGTGAGTCGCCCAATTAACGGATGTTAAGTGATAGTTATTGAAATTGGTTACGTTTTCAAGTGAATTGTTGCTAGTACAGCTTGTATTGGATTACTAAGTGTCGTATTAATTGCAAACACTTAATGAATAGTGAATAAATTTATGAATGAATATTTAATTCATTAATACAGATCCAACGATAGAGATGACTTATTTCAAATTATTCCTTCTTAAGTTAACTCTGGAACGAAAATGTAGATATGAAAAAAGGTCTTTGTTATTATTGAAATTTTCTAAGGAATAAACTATTATTAAATATATTTTCTTTCAGGTTTCATTAAAACAATAACACTGTTGTAAAACTCGAGACTAACAGCAATTATTAAAGGTTAATTAACAATGGAATGAAAAACATTTCATTGTTATATTAAAAGTGTTTTCTAACTTTGTTCTTCACATTGTTTACTCGGCTTAATAAAGTTAATGTACTTGTTAAAAGGTTTTTGGTTTTAATTACTGTTTTGTCATTTAATCAAATATTAATAACATCGGAAACCGGTTTTCTTTTACAATTATTATGTCTCTTTCTATAATAGAGATGGAACTAATATATATCAATATAGTAATAGCTTATGAGTTTACTACCTCATATTTCTTTTAGTGGCTCATTGTTATGGATAGCAGCATCATTAAATGTACATCCGGCTTATAGCGCCGCTTTTTAAATAAAAAATCACTGTTAAATACGTTGTGAATATTACCAGCGGTAACATGTCACCAGTTAGCTATAGTTGTAGTAGTTGAAAGCTACATTAGCTTACATAAAAAATATCTTCATAAAAACACATTTGAAAATCTTATAAATTATCCAAAAGAAATCAGGTAAATACTATATATATATATATAATAATAATAATCTGTTCTGAGCTTAGATATGTTTTTTCTGTATAATTCTGAACCTACAGGATATAGATTTGAGGAACTAAAATCGCCACAAATTTAAAAGTCATAAAAAGAGTGTTCATATGCCCCATTGTATATAGAAAACTTAAAAGCATAAGGTGTACTCAAGTTAACACCATTCAGTAGGAAATCAACTTAATCGCTGAACACACTTAAAAGAGAATTCCTAACTTTAACCATCCCCATGTGGATATAGTAAAAGATTTGAAAGGGCGTGCATAGTATAAAATAAAACCACTAAGAGTCTGTTCTAAAAGATGTTCCTTGGTAAGTAAATCATTCTTAAAAGCTTAATCATCCCCACATCTACTTAAAGTTATTGACTGATCGCTGATACAACCCACAGGATACGAACCCGATCAGTGATTACCTTATTTCAGTAGCTGTTAATTTGGTACAAAGTTCCTATTATTAACAGGGAACAGTTTTAGTCATCAGATAATCCTCGTTTCCGTTGCTTCAAAATGAAAAAGCTCAAAATATCATCCCTAACTAAAGGTTCGAATAATAGAAAAATAAAAGAGCCAATCTATAACATTTCGTATATAGTGCTACGAGAATTGCTGACCCTTGTCGAGTGACCCTCGTTTATCAATGCCGATACTGATAGATATAAATAGACCGGAATCAAATATTTTCCAGATAATTAAGCTAAAGCTTTGCTTACTGGTAAGTTCTTAATA
Organism: Ornithoptera priamus; assembly: GCA_029034505.1. NCBI lineage: Eukaryota > Metazoa > Arthropoda > Insecta > Lepidoptera > Papilionidae > Ornithoptera > Ornithoptera priamus. The sequence continues at coordinate 6,730,888 of JARDWD010000395.1, forward strand.
TATTCCTTAAGAATATGTAACACAATGAGCAACGGGAACAAGGAAACAAGGACAAACAAGGACATAAGTACACGATTATATTCTATGTAATAGTAAATAATAAAATAGCATAAAGAAAACTATAGATATAAAACGAATAGTAATAATGTTGTAAGAAATGTAAATAGTTAAAATTAATGAAGAGTATAAATGTAAATAATGGGATATTAAAACTAAGGTCTGAAAAAAATATTTCACAGAAATATTAGAGAAAAAAAAGATTCTACCGTTTTTTTTTTCAACAGAAAATTTTGGTAAATATCATGCTAAATATTTTTTACTAGTGGTAGGTATCTGTTACCGGCAGCCCTGTAGTCTTGAGATAGTAAGAATAGGACTAAGGTAAGCTCTGCCTGTCCGTAGAAGGCGACTAAGAGGGTATAGAAGTTTCGCGGGCCTTGAGGGTGAGGGCCTTATCGCTCAAGGAAGCGAACCCGCGTGGGACAGCGTATGGCTAAACTATGGTGCCTGTGCGTTCTATAAGATATCCTCGAGTCTCTCCTAATGCACTGATGCAGACCAACGAGGAGGTTTTAGTGAGTTAGAATGTAACATAACCGTGACTTTCCCCCAGAAGCAGGGTATCTTTCGAAAATATACCACTCCCCCTCCCAAACAAAAAAAAGGTGTCTGTTACAGGAGACTGTCTAGATTAGTACCACCACAGTGCTCGGCTCCTAGTCCTAACGCCAAACAGTAATGTGCAAACATTACTATGTTCCAGTTATAAAGGCGCGGTAGCTAGTAAAACTACCGGGAAACGAAACTTAAACTGTAATATCTCAAGGCGACGAGCACAACTTAATGCAGTGTGTGTCATTCTAACTAGCGTCACGTTGTTATAGACAAACGTGTCAATTACCATCAGGTGAACGTCTCGCTTGTCTATAACAAAAAAAGCGATATAAGTATATATATATATATATATATATATATATATATATATATATATATATATATATATAATAAAGAAAACTAATGTCTTTTTATACTTGCCTTATTCTTTATACAGAAAAGCTTACGAGAAATATGAGATACTCAGTAAATGGTAAGCGATATCCACATAGCAACGCGATGGGGATAACTAAGGATCTTTATACAGCATCACAATGCACACGTCGCTTTCGACATTAAAGTCACATAACCAACAGATTCTCTTATTTCCCAAAAGTGTGTATTTATTCTGTGTTGCTTAGGCGTGGTTTCGATTCATAAATAACAAAATAAAAAAAACCAACACGCCCCGCAAACGGGTTGAATCCTTTCTATTTCGAAAAATTATTTTTCACTTGCTCTATCGGAACAATGGTTGTATTTTCATTGTTCTTGATTGTGAGTTGAAACAAGTGAAAACTCGTTCGGGTACAAAACAAAATCGGAAAACATCGGGGTAAAGGGTTGAGGCGGGATTGTAATTTAAAAATCATCCTTTTGTTTAAGTTGATATTAGAACATCGAAAACATTGAAAGAATAAACTTTCATCCAAGAACAAAGGGTAAGTACTGTTACTCATTTAATTATATATTTTAACATTTGTGACTAAAAATAAAAATAGTAAATGGATAAGTTAGTAGTACACTTAATACATAGACTAGATAAATAAAATAAAAAATTGTTGATGACTGTAAACAAAAGAAAAGTGACTCTTAGAAACTAACAAAGAAAATAGTGAAAACGTATAAACTTCTGCCCTTCCAGCTATGTGGAGGTCGGCACAGTATATTCGTCTCTTTCATATTCTTCTATCAGCCGTCTCATCTGAAATCAGACTCTTCTTTCACACGTCATAGAGCAAACAAAACATATATATATATATAAAGCAGTTAATTATTAAATTTATTCCTATAACAATGAAATAATTACTTGTATGAAGCAATAAGCATTCATATCTGAATTAAATTGTAATTGGTTTACCCATTCGCTCAGTAACATATATATATATATATATATAGAAATACACAAATATTTACCTAGTTCGGCCATAAGTTCTGTTAGAAATGAAAATGCATTTTTTTTAAATAATTTATATAAATATATATTCTATTCACCACTTTCCACCTTTGGCTTTTATACACGCCTTTAATCTGTTTGCCCACGAATCTATGGATTTACGCACTGTCTCCAAGGGAAATTTCCACCACCGCCACTGCTTGCTCCAAAGATTTTTTAAGAGACGCAATGTTGCCGTGTCGTTTAGAGCAGCAGTAGGCCATGTCCTCTAAAACTGACCGTAATTGAAAGTCTAAAGTGTCATGTCCTGTATATCCACGATAAGCACCGAGCACCGAGCTTCAGGTCTTGTTTTATAATACGCGACAGAATTCTAGCGGGAATGTTCATTTCTCGCGATAATATTTTTTGCTTCTTAATGGGATTTCGAAGAATTCTGGCTTTAACAGCATTAACAGCCTTTGTAGTTTTAACAGTACGCGGCCGCTCCGATTTTGTCTGGTCTTCGACAGAAGAAGTGTTATTGTATCTGTTAATAGTACGATATACGAACATACGGATGATACCAAGCTTTTGAAGTGTCTGGAATAGGACCGACGGCTCCATATCCACTTTGTGCAAGGCGATCACTGCAATCCTATTTTCTTTAACACCGCACTCCATATTTTAATTTGATAATGAACACGAAAAAATATATGAAATGGTGCAAAATCGAACGAAGATTTTAAAATAATACACGTGTTCCAAATTCAAAATAATTAAAAAGTTGAAAACACAAAGTTTTTATGTAACAGTGTTTATGGCTACACTAGTTATATATGCATTATCAAGCAGTCCGTTAAATTTATTTACGTATAAACTTTTTTTATTTGACGAAGCGACGAAATATTTCATCTGATGATAAAACATACGCCTGCCCATAACAAGGCAGTGTTAGGATGATGTACACGACATGAGATATTAAGTCTCATTATCCTAGGAAATTCTTTAGATAGGTCGCCTTTCAAACTGGAACACGGTAATATAAACCCACTATACATTTATTTATTATACCTTAAAAAGTAAGTTTTTTTTTTGGTTATAAACAAAATTAACAGGATCCAAGCCAACCTCACCTGCTCCCTGTTAATCAACAAACGAGGCTCTGGATCCCACCAATCTCTATCGGGCCAGCGTTCTTGGAAATAGACCAAATACCTCTATTCTATCCGATCGATGTGGGTATCTTTGGGTGAGGTCTATGTCCAGCCGTGGTCGTCTATCGGCTGATGATGATGGTGATGAAATAAAATTTAGTCAGTGATGAATAATTCGATCTCCGAAGTGATAAATTTTGTGACCATATAAATCATAGTTTTCATGCAACAAATTTAACCAAAGAAAAAAGTCTGAAACGTGATTAGATGGATTAAATTCCTTTGTTCAATCCGAATAACACCTTCAAAAAAATATACGTTGACCATAAATCTTTAACGACAGCATCGAAATTCAATGAACGTGAAATGTTAAAAAAAAAAAAAACCCGGCAGCTTTCAGTTTATTGTAGGGTGAAATCGATATGTTTTAATCCATTACAATGATGCTGTCTATCTTTTAACGAACGACGAGACGAGCGAACCTTTCTACTCATATTAATATATACATGATAACGTGTTAGTTAAGATGATATACACTGCACCATAATATATTCGTTGTCGTGAAACAAAAGATTTTAAGTTTACGGCATTCATTTCATTGGCTACAAGGCCCTTCTAACCGGAACACATTAATGTTTACACACTACTGTTTGGCAGCAGGAATAAGCGCTGCCGTTGTACCTCCCTACATCAACAGAGTTTTTTTTATTTTGTTGGGAAAATCTTCTGCTTCTCGAAGGAAGTCAAGGGTACGTGAGATTCTTATTCACTAAAATCCCTTCGGTGGTATGCATCAGTGCATTTGGAGAAGCACCGGGATCTCTTATAGAATGCACTCACTTTGTTTTAAAACGTCTCTGAGGAGCAGCCTACTCCTCCTAGGCATCATCAATGAACCATACGGTGTTCCACGCAAGTTCGCTTGTCGAGCGATAAGGGCCTCCACTCTCAAGACCCGCAGAACTCCTAGACAATTTTAGTCGCCTTCTACGACAGGCAGGACTTACCTTAGTCCTGTTCTTACTAGCCTGAGACTACATGGCTGACGTCAACAGACACCTACCTGCAGTTTCTATTTTGTAAAAAAATATACCAATATGTTGGTTTTAAAATGCTTAACTTAAAAAAAGTACCAGATAATTTATTTCCGTTGAACGAAGAATTAACTTCCGTTTATTGCTATTGTCTGACATCTCTGTAGATACTCTCTATTAAATTTATCATTTCGAATCCATACTTTTATTCACGAGTGACAAATTCACCTGATGGTGAGTGACACGCACATGCCATAACCACGTGGCGCTAGTTAGGATGTTAGATGTTGAGTGCCGTCACCCCAGTATAACTAACACTAGCTACAACTCCTTTCAAACCGGAGCACAGTAATGTCTGGCAGACCTACCGCCAGTAGAATTTAAGTCTAGTAACAAGTCTATCAATTTGAATAGATTTAGACAAAAAATTTACATCAAAAATCACTTATAACATAGTCAGAAGTAACTTGAAACCAAATCCACAATATTATCAATTTTACATAGATTAATTTTAGTTGACATACAATTAATATAGATTGGCCATCTTCCGCATCTCCAGACATCCGCTGCCCACGTCAAACTTAATTATCCCGAAGATTATTTCCGTGGGCTTAATTACTTGAGCGGCGACGTCAAAACTTAAACGGAAACATAATTGAATAACGTTAATCAAATAAACACAGCACTCAAACTACTGTGTCATTTCCGTCCGACGCTCCTTTAATCGAGCATGATTTATTAATATCTAGAAATGTATTGATAACGTATAATCCTACTATTACTCTCTCTCTCTCTCTCTCTCTCTCTCTCGTTCGTGTATACTGGAAACAGGGAGAGAGTAACTTATAATCTCTGGAATATATCAGAGACAAAGATGAGATTACTTATGATTGCTGATGATGATATAGAAATAATTAAACCTTTTTGCAGGTCTCTACGATCTCACCAAATATGTTAACTATTTAAGTGATGCTGGTAAAATCAAGAAGGTAATGAGACTAACAAGTTCCAAGAATAAAAGCGCAATGATTCAGAGGTCTTTTAAAACAAGGTCTGTCACTTTTCTTTTATTCTACGAACTATTGAAACAAGACGTTCATCATCATCATCATGATTTCAAGCGATGGACGTCCACTGCTGGATTTAGGTCTCTTGTAAATAGGACATTCAGTCCCAATCAATGTCTTTAACTGCCAACTTCACCTGCCCGTGATGCAACCTGCAGGTTGACCAACGAGGCTCTAGCGACAAATGGTGGTATAACCATTCATCACCGGCTATCTTTAATACTACAGACCGTAATCGGGCAGCAGCGATATCGGTGCAATAGAGTCAGTACTGCGATCACCGACCCACCTGCCAAGCGTCGTGATTATTGGCTAAATCCTTGAACCAGTCGTGCACCTGATAATAAATGATACACCCGTACATAACAACGTGACGCTAATTAGGATGATTTAGGCATCAACACACTGTGATCATCGTCTTGAGATATAAGATGACTCATTACCTCGAGTAATTTAACTAGCCCAGTATATAACGCTCTTCAAATCGGAACACAGTAATTTATGCACTCTTCTATTTATCGGCGGAAACAAGATGTGTGATGTGATAGTATCTCTAAACCTACCACCAAGTGAGTGTCATGTTAATCTCATCGATAGTACATGTTATAATAAATACGGATTAATTGATAATGTTTCTTGACATTAATATTTATTGCTACCAATAAAGCAATATAAAGAAAAATCTGGCGTAACCTCATGATGGAGCTAATACCTAAGACCCTTAATTAACGACCTTAGACTTATTCATTTCATATATGTCGTATAATGGTAGACTTAATGACATTGATATTATCTCCCAGTCTACCTTGGGTAGTGCGATGTTATGAGGTAGGTGTGTAAAAGGTAAATATAATTGCAGAGAAAATAAAAAAAAAATGTGAAATAAATACTTAGATACAAGTATAATATAGTATAATACACACTTATCAGAATGGTGTGTAAAGGGTCCCGCACAACAACTCACGGGATCCAAGCCAATCTCACCTGCTCGTGGTGCACCCTGCTAATCAACAAACGAAGCTCTGGCTCCCACCGATCCGCATTGATCCAGCGTGGTGGGAAGTGGCCTAAATCCCCCTATATGAACCCCTAAAAACGACTAAAGCTTGCGAGAAACTGTTGGATGGAGGCAGCGCAGGACCGATCGATGTGCAGATCTTTAGGTAAGGCATGATGATGATAATATACAGAAATGTGAAAAAAAATTGAGCAAATATTTTCTTAATACTCTCCACGAATATTCGGTAACGCAGTACCGGAAGTGTAATTTATTTTAAATTCCTGAAACTACACTCGCAGAGTAATTTACGGTCGAGCAGAAGACCTCGCTGGTTTTATATTCTTATTATGGTTTCAGTAAATGAAATTTCCGTTTTTTTTTTACCTTTGTTTTTAATTCTGCTTTGTGAGATTTTTACGCATTTAAATTCTGTACAACAACTGAAACCACTTTGATCGTTTAAATATAACTTAACCTAACACAAAAAATAGTCTATGTTACAGTATTCTTCGGATAAATATAATAATTGAAGAGATTAAACAGTAGAAACAAGATTATATTATAATATTTTTAATTTACGTAAAAGCTAATAAAACAGTTATCTCTCAAGAGGTTACGAGATCTTGTGCATCTGTTAAGACATAAAGTTATAAGCGATGTTTCAACTACCACAAATGCTGAATAGTTATCATAATTACTTTTATCTAGTAGAACTTACGACCTGAGTAAATGCTTAAGTTATAACTTAACTAAGAAAGTTTAACTCTATCATTACGTAAGTGAAAATGATTTTAAGTTTGGATCTATTCGAGTTGGCGAAATTGTTTTATAATAATTATAAAAAAGGTTTTTATGAATCGCATATAAATAATGTACAGTTAAACTAAGAATTTCTCACCATTTTACCCCTCGTCTTTCTAGAAAAATAAAGATAAAGGTTCTACGCCAGGGCGGGGGTTAAAAAGTTACTTTAATGCTAGTTGCATCTGTCGTGACAAATTCCCTAGCAGCCGGAAAATATTTCATATTTTTCTCCTGGGCGAACTCGGTTTCAATTTATTTTCCTTTCAAGTGCCTACCCCATGACTTCCATTTTATTAAAAAAAATACACGAGTAATAAAAAAACTACGTAGTATTCTGATATTTTGAAATCTCCAATATGTTATATATCTTTTTTCTTTCTAATGTGACGAGGCAAACGGAACTTTAACCGGATGGCAAGTGATACACCAGCCCAAAACAACGTCGTGTTAGTTAAAACACACTATAGCACAGTACCACATTATGCTCGTCGCCTTTGATCATAAGATATTAGGCCTCGTTACCCCAGTTATAACACTAGCTACAGCGCCCTTCAAACCGGAACACTAATGTTTACACACAACAGTTTAGTGAGGGAAATATGATCTGCGGTGGTATCTACCCAGACGGTCTTAAAGGTACAAAGACCTACGTCAAAGATGATCTGTAACTTAACCATTGATTGATAAATGTTATGAATCTGCTTATTCACTTAAGATATACATATATATATATATATATATATATACATATATATATATATATATATATATATATATATATATATATATATATATATATATATATATATATGTATATATGTATATATATTTTTAAATAAAAACTGCTCACACAACGTAGAGTACACAAATAACTAAGGATCTTATTTTTTTACGAGCCGAAAATTTAAGAACTGAGACCATGGAGTATTACATAAAAAAAAGGAAAAAGTCGAGCTGCTGCTCTGGAAATTCCGCAATGGTAGAAGTTGGATAAAGAATTATCTCGTTTACCGCTCAAACTTAAAGATAAATGAGCAAAACCCCGTTCTGGTGGCGTCGCTTTGTAATATCATTTTTTTTGAAGGAAATGATGTCTTTCATTTACCGCTCTTCACTCAAAACAATTATTATCATAGGTCGTAACCATTGAGGGTTCTTGTATAAATATATATATGTTATTGTATAAATATATATCTAATTTACATTAAAAATACATTTCCGATTATTAATAATATCAAAATTTAAATAAAATTGTTGCTGAAAGAACGGCTTATGTCTCAAGGCGACGAGCACAATGCGACGTTGTGTATATCATCCTAATTAGCTCCACATTCAGTTCTGCTTGGTATCGTACAGTAAGAAATAGTAATAATAATCAAAGAGCATTACTAAAGATAGTTATTTTTTTGTATATAATAAAAATTATTAGACACTATTTGTTGGGATATAAACTGCAGTATCTATCTAAGCTATTGGCATAAGAGATTATTTCAGATAAAATGATTAAAATGAAAAAAATTATAAAGTGGATAAAACACATACAAAAAACCAAAATATTCAATAGTATTTCACTAAAATAAAGATTTGTTGAACATTATGTTGTTTACTTTGCAAATTATGCAGTTCTTCAGCTCCAACATACCATTTATCTCAACCCTCGGAGATTACCGCGCAAGTAATATTTCTGAGAGGAGTTGGTTGCCGACACTCGCTAAATACTTTCATCCTACTTCCCGCCGCAGAAAATCTCATTAAAGTGGGTAAAGTAGTAAATATTATGATACGAATAAGTTAGTTGTGAGGAGACTACCTTTCTATTTATAATTCCGACATCAAAACAATTAGCGTTACAAGTTAAATAAGTTATGTTGTATGTTAAGCTATCATTATGTTGTATGCTATCATTATGGTCTCTATCTATTAAATTGATCTAATTCTTTTTAACAGCGGATTTCAATCGCGCAAGATCTTCATCATCACCATCATAATCAGCTGATCAACGTCCACTGGACATAGGCCTCCCCCAAATATCTCCACATCGATCTGTACCGCGTTACTCACATACAGTGGGTTCACGCGATTCTCACCAGATCATCGGTCCTCCTTCTGATAGAGATCTTAGCTAAAATAAACAGAAGATAAGTAGATAGAAGTAAACCATATAAAACATAGAAGTAAGGTTTATTTTCTTGTTTCTTAAGTGGAAAGAGAATCCATTAACATGGGTAAGTAATCACCAGCTAGAGGAGAGAAGTTATCTGTCACTGAATTCAATCGTCTCAGTTTAACTGTTGGACCTTACGGACTATATTGATTAGTCTGTAAAGTTCTAGACTCGGTGTCCTAACCAGAGCTTAATTTGATAATTTAACTTAAAGGAACGTATCAAGTTTCACTTGACTCACAGAACTGAGATTGTATTTGAATTTAAGACACAAGATGATACGTATTGTGATTTTAATACCTAGAGCGTCAATTGATGCAGAGATAGATGCTGCAGTGTCCACAGTCTGGATAAATTTAAGATCTAAACTTTCCACAGTTTAGAAGAATTTCTAGATTATTTTGAAAATATAAAGACACTACAGTTTTCCTTTTTTCTTTCTGTAAATCATCAAATAAAAAGTACTTTGTAATTTTTTATCTTTGTTCAGTAATGGACGACAATATGCTGAAATGATGTTGATAATCGCTGACAAGTTGTCAAATTTAAGAACAATGTCTTTATAATTGTATTTTTTGCTACAAAATCAGTATTACGCACGTCTGTAAGTAACTACAACGATAAGATATTAACTATAACACAGTTAACAGACAGGTTATTTGAAACCGATAACGGTTCTTAATGCTGTCATTGATAGATGACTCGCACGGATATGGAGACTACGGCGCCATTAACAACAAGATCTATCTTCCTTATATACGCCTTGCGAATAGATATAATATCAAATTTAAATAAAGCACTAAGTTATAACTTATCATTGAAGTAAATCATATCAATATTTGCTACTTTCACAAGTTATTCTTTTCGAATATTTATTTTTATTCCGTAAAGTAATGACGGGAACACCGTTCATACGAGTACGATGGAAGTATGAGGTAGGATGGAAGGTATGGTTGTAAGTGATACGCCTGCCCATAACATTGCGGCGCTAGTTAGGATGATGTATATGACCTGTGCGTTGTGTACTCGATGCTTTGAGACAGAAACTGTTATTTCCTACCCCCAGTAACTTCACTACAGCGCTCTTGAAAGAAAACAGCGTTATTAACTGCTTATTTATAGAAATGGAAGCTGCGGTGGTACCTACCTAGACAATCTCTGGCAATAGAGACCTGACACAAGTATTGGATTTGAGTTATTATTTTTCACCACCGTAACATCCCACTGCTACTACTAGAAAGAGAAGAAATATTACTTAATTTTTAAGGCGAGCAAAATTTCGTGAAGTTATACAGGAATCTAAGAGTAGACTAATTATTTCATTATTTAATGGGCGAGCACAGTTCATTCCCTTGTTACAATATTATGGTTATAAACAGTAGTTTTTATAACGGAAATAGGAATTGACTATTAGTTGTTTGCAATAAAATCTCTTTTCCTCTGTTATCTCCAAAAAAATCTGAAGTAAATCACTCGTGACGTTATGTTTCATGATGAAACACAATTTAATTTGTAACAATACAAGAAAAGATATAAAAACGTGGAGATGTTAGATATTTTTTTTTATTTATTTGGATCTAAAATATACTTTGTGGTCCGCAGGATTTATATTATCAATTTACTTACATGTTCCGTGAGGTCATAAAGTTTGGCGACCGCTGACCAGACGGTCACCGACGAAGGTATTCCACCGTCCAGTAATGACGTTATATGCAATAATGTACTATTCACCTACGTTTTTATACGTTGACTATTAGACCTTAGAAAAAGAAGAGTAAAGAAAATATCTAGTCTTGGAAATAATGCAATTTTTTTATTTATTTTATTTTAAACCTTTATTGTAGACCTTAAGTTACAACAGGCGGCCTTAATTCCCATGGGCGTTTCCTACCAATCAACTTTGGACGTGATGACTTAAAATCGCTTTATTAGAAATTTATGTTTTTTTTTATAGAAAGGGTGGGTAAACGAGCGAACGGGCAAAAGCTCCAACAGCAGAGGGTAACGGCTGCGTTGTCGACCTTGAATTTTCTTAATATATATTATAAAATTAATAAAACTTAAGGTGCGTAAGGGGTCTCGCACAACAACTCGGGATCCAAGTCAACCTCACCTGCTCGTGTTGTACCCAGCTAATCAACAAACGAGGCTCTGGCTCCCACCAACCAGCATTGGGCCAACGCGGTGGGAAATGGCCTAAAACTCCCTATACGAACCCCATACACGTGGAAATCTTTGGGGGAGGCCTATGTCCACCAGTGGACGTCTATCAGCTGATAATATTATAATGTAATTATATCAATACACATACATAAAATATGTATAGAAAAGTTATTACATATATCTTTCAATATGAGAACACAAGTTAGATTATAAAAGTAATGCTTTCTCTGCTTTGTAGTTATAACTTAATTTAAGTTAGTCCGTTTATTCATTTCAATACATAAATAAATTGTATGCATACATACAATTTTAATGAAATTAATGATGTTCCGCTGACACGTTGACACAATTTTAGCGAAACTCAACCTTTTTAAAGTGCGTTATATGGAGCGCAGTACACAGTAAAACTCTATTATAGGATTTTAAAAAAAAATGTTAACTGCAAATCATAGTTCACTTGATTTTAAAATACTACTACGACCAGAATATGTCAATGTTACTCCACAATTTTCTAACATCCCGTTGACTTGATCAAACACTTAAGCTACGAGACGAGCGGGACATTCGCCTGATGGTAAGCGAAACATCTGCCCATAACAATGTGGTGCTAGGTAGGATATAAACTGCACCACATTAAGTTTCCCGCCAGAGGCATAAGATATTCAGTCTCGTTATCCCCGTAATTACACTAGCTGCAGCGCGCTTCAAACCGGAACACACACATTCATTACTTTCCACATTACTGTTTGGCGGCAGAAATAGGCGATGTGTTGGTACCTACTCAAATGGTTTTCGGCGACAGAGACCTACCAGCAGTAAAATTTGTCAAAAAAAATTTTCTTCATTGATAAACATGTTATGGTTTAATACCATGATTGGTAAATCATGTTTACCAATCATGGTATTAAACCATAAAATTTATGTTATATAGTTTATATACTACAACCTATAACTCAGTAAAATTACTGAATTAAGGGTATGTGTAATCTTTCATTTCAGGGTAATATAACCATTATGATGAACTGTGAATATCCTAAAAAGATCGTCGTTGTTATGGCTGAGCCATATCAGCAATTAAAAGACCTACTCATCTTATAGTATTCTTTAATATCTGGGGCGATTATGGCGGAACAGGGGTATTAGCCGCAACACCAAAAAGAAGCTAATGCAGACGCTCATATTTTCTATCTTTCTATATGCTTCTGAAACCTGGACACTAAAAGCGAGAGTGAGATCGATGATTGACGCGTTCGAAATGTGGTGCTGGCGCAGAATGCTGAGGATATCCTGGACGAAACGTCGCACAAACGAGTCAATCCTCAAACAGTTGAACATACCAACACGACTCTCAACAATCTGTAGGCAGAGAGTCCTCAAATTCTTCGGACACACGGTCAGGCGAGACCCAGTCTGGAAAGACTTATTATTACTGGTTGTGTGGAAGGAAAGAGAGCGGGAGGGCGGTATCCTGCAAGATGGACACGCACAACTCAGGACGCTACGGGAGCTACCCTACAATCATCCATCCAAATGGCGCAAGATAGAAATGTCTGGAAAGAAATGGTGGCCAGGGCAACGCACCATAGTCACGTCCCTCAGTCATGAGGTTACGACAAAGAAGAAGAATATCTGGAAGTGCTATCATTTTGAAGCTTATTTTGTTCATCTTAGCTAACATCTTTTCAAAATTTGTAATACATAACTTTAAATATATTAACAATATATATTTGCGATTGTAATCTCATTAATAGGAAAACGAATAAGTGTAATACAACTTAAAACTTCAACCCTTAGAAGTGGGGTAAATATAAAATTAGTAAATTGAATTGTATACATAGTAAATATACGAAAATTGCCATTTTGAATGCACTAATGAATAATGCAGATTAATGAGAGGCTGTGGTCACTGGCAGCATGAGTGTTTTATGACAAACTACTTTGCGGCTGACCTCCTGTTATTGGATTTATTAGATTGATGACCCAATGTATTAATTAAGTTGAACATACATTGAAAGGCATGCGTAAGCCCCTAGCGCCAATTAAGACTTCATGAAACTGAACATGAATCAATATCATTTATGATTTACTAAATTTAATATAAACCTTTTTCTTTATATCTAGCCTTTGTGGGAAAAAAACAGATTATGTCGGACTTGCACCGACTAAAACACCATAACGTTATTACTTCGTCTTTTGACAACAAAGGCATGGAACCCTTTCGCACACGTAGACTATACAAGTTAAATCTAACATGCATTTTAAAGAGCATAAAACACCAAAGGTCGATTAAGATGAATGTTAAGTAATTAGTGATTAATTTAAAGATTTCTTAATCAGTCTACTCACTGATGATGCTCACATTGAGAAAAGAAGTATTCGCTCAAAATAAACAGAAACAACATAAGAACATTACCAAACAATGTAAACGAAAACATTTAACTTTGAATCTAGAAAAATAAGTTAAACCAAAACTACTAAAAAGAAGCTTTAAGTGAAATTTACATAGAGTCTACGACAACGAAGTTTTATTCATATGTAGTTATATTGCATCCCCTAACCAAATAAACTGATAATCTAAGGGAAGATAGTTTCATTATGAAAATAAATGAAATAGAAAACGTCTGTGTAAAGGAATTCATTTGAAATTTGATTAAATTCAGTTTCCTTTACTTCAATCTGTGGAGATTCATAGACACAGATGTCGACATACACTATCATATCATTTAATATGTTTATATATTAACGCCAATGTCGCATCAGAAACCGATATACCCCACGGGCTTGTCGGCAGCGGTGCGATGAGATATGAACGCAGGTAACCATCCGTCAGCAGCAGAGCTGATCGTAAACTCCCATAAATACTACTCAACTGACATCAGTGCTTACTATAGTTCCATCATCTTACGATGTACCAGTCTTACTTCCAATACAGATGTTATAAACAAGAAGGTATATATCACGGATAGTTAGGACGCCAGTTGGAGTCTGTGCCATGAAGATTCCTTGAAACTAACACGATTTTCTCGTTAATGTTACGTCATATTGTTTTACTTTATTTAATATATAATTTTTTTTTGATGGTAAGTGGTACACGCTCGCCCACAAGAACGAGGCGTGACTACAGCGCCCTTAAAACCGGAACACAGTAATGTTTACACACTACTATTAGATGGCAGAAATAGGAGCTGCAGTAGTACCTACCTAGACAGTATAAAATATTTTCTAAATATATGCTATTAGTTTTATAGGGTACTTTTACAGCTTTATCAGACTTAGAGTTTTTGATCGGCTAGCCAAAGATAAAACTTTTTATGGTCCATGAATGATGACGCACAATTGTACCTGATTATAGATTGTTTATACACACGACTTGAATAGGTTATTCTCCTAAACGATAACTTATACCTAAACAAACTCAAGTAACTCTAATAAAATTCTCGTAATCGCCGTTATCAATATAAATAACTGTTATAAAAATACTTAATTATTAAAGAGTTATTCTTTAACCCGAATAATTGTAGACAGTTACATATAAATACAGAATCAATTAATAATCAGGTATCCCTATATTGATATGGGATGAAAGTGTAGTTTTTATTCTCTAAAAAAATTTGACTCAGTCCCTTCACTTAACGATTCTTTTTTATATATTAAAAATACCTTAAAATCTTAGCTTAATAATAACCTGCTGAGAACAGTGTTCACTTCTAGAAAATTTACATCTAAGGTATATAGAAAAATATGTAGCATGATACAAAATAAAATATTGTACTGTAACTATACGAGGCATGAAAAATGAGGTTGAGGTTACATACAGTCTGTATGTAACGCTCCCTTGTATCGGAAGGTAACCTTTTGACGCCTCTCACGTTTAGTGTTCAATATTTACATAACAAGTAGTTCTAACTTGACAAACTTAATAGAAACAAAGTATTCGGAGCATTATTGAGATTTATTTTTATGGATAAATTCAAAATTATGCGGATATACTTCAATTCTGTAATAAATGTGCCAAGGTATAAAACTTATTACCCGTCTCTCATTAATAATATTAAATAGACCTTACTATGCTTTTAAAGAAGTTATACATTATTTTTAAATTACACCAACTATTCGAATTGAGCTATAATAATGCGATTGTACCAAATATATATATTTATACATATATATATATGTATATTATGTATATTATACAAGAGGCGTCCTAACGTCCATTAGTTGGTCATATTAAAACAATAGCTGTTCCTTGCCCGCTTTGGTGACTGCAATGTAGAATTAGACTTGAAATTTATTAGAAATATTCCCGACGGCAACCACCTCCCCGGGCCCTTTCCCTTATTGACACCCTCGCAACTCCATTTGGGAAAGGAATTTTATAAAATTCATTCTTAACTGACCGCTAAGTGGCAGAAACAACACCTCTACCAAATTTTAAGTCTTTACGTCTTATAGTTCAGGAGATCTCGTGATGAGTGAATCAATCTCTGGTTATCTCCTATATATATCCTATATATCTGTGTGTATATATATATAGATAGTCATAAAACTAGCGCATCATGATAACTAAATGATGTGTAGTCTCTGTTGCAGGAAATCATCTAAGTAGATATTACCGCAGCTCCTAATCTTGCTGACGAACAGTAGTATGCGAACAATATCGTTTTCTGGTTTAAAGGATGTTATAGATAGCGAAATTACTCGGGTAACGAGACTTAGATCAGAAGCGTCAAAGCGACGAGCACAGTGCTGTAGTGTATATTATTCTAACTAGCACCATGTTATGAGTATGCTTATCATTTATCATCAGGTATAGTTACATTTTTGACCATAAATTTTTTTTGCTGCAATAGTAATGGATTTTTTTTTATTTTAATTTGAATTTTAAGATCAACTATAGTATACTTGACTGTCGCGTGTTATAGGTCGCATTTAGTAAGGTTTTTGATTAGCAAATATCAGTTGAACGGAACTGTATCCTGATATGATTCTAATACAAATATAGAGCACAAAAATAACAATAACAAGCTAATTCAATTAAAATACAAGCTAAATATATTCTAATGTGTGAACTTTATTAAAATAGCCAGACTTAAATAATTATATTACTACTGTAATAATCTATTATGTTTACTTCGTTGTTTATTACCTATAAGTTACAAAGGCCGTTAACTTGTTAAATGCAGTGAATGATCACTGAAATCGTATAACAAGAGATGTGCTAATTAATTACATCCTATTCCCTGAAAGTGAGAACGTTACACGAGTCACTCCAAACGAAGTGAACAGTTAATTCAATGAATGTAAATTTAATGTTCTCGTATACTTCAGATATCTATTATTTAGCTAAAAGACAGGGGCACTATTTGATAAGGGCGTTAAAGAACATTATTTAGAGCTATCTTATAAGCTATTCTAGATTATATTTAGTTTACTTAGTTACCACTGGAGGAAATTCTATATTGGAATAATTAGTGAGTTTATTTCTATGTATGTTATATTTTCTTTAACTCATCTTCTCGTCTTTCTGTGTGTATAAATAAATAAATAAAAGTAAAGTATTCATCTGTGAAATTACAGATTATATAAATTTATATAAAACATTGAAGGAGCCATTTCGAGTGCGCAAGCGTATCTAAATTCTATTAAGGGTCAGAATGTTAAAAGGTACTTATAGATGGACGATGTCAAAAATACACTTCAAACGAAAGTTATTTCAAGCACACAAGTAAGTGTTCTTAAGTACATATGAAATTACTTAGACGAATACGTTTCGGAAAATCACAATTAACTTATTAAAAGTAACTAGTTAAATTTTAACTTATGTAAATGCTTAATATGACGTTAACTGGAAATGAGGCTGCAGTTGGTTAAGCGTACTAGCTGAGGATCTGAATGATCCAACTAAGTATCACATCAGGCCCTGGATTCTAACCGGGGAGTTATATATTAAAAGGCAAGTATTTAATCAATGCGCCATGAAGACAGTTAAACGTCAGATAGAAAATTAACTATTTACTACTCGTCGTTTAAAAAAAGTTAGGTGATCTATGGTCACGAGGACAGTAGTATGCTGATGTCATAGTTACCATGGAGTACCTTAAGTATTTAATTATTATTTACAATCCTATCTACGAGGGGTTACTTTAACTAGATAATTATGAACTACGGACAAAATGTTAATTAATACGTAGTGGTGTATTATTTAAGAGAAAAGGCAGTTCACATTATACTATGAAAGATCTACCCTTGACAACGTGGCACTAGATAAGATGATGTACACATCACAGGGTGCTCGTCGCCTTAAGGCATAAGATATTGTCTCGTTACCCCAGTAATATATATAGCTAGCTATAGTTAGAACACTTGTCGTACCGGAACAATATAAGTCAAAGTTATAAAGATGAGAAAACATGGAACATTGTATTGGCAACCATTCATTTCTGTTTATTCATCAGTATCATCATGTCATCGGTTGATTTTTTTATAAAGATTGTATTAGAAAAGTGATTCACTGTATATTCATGTAGACGGTACCTTTATTTATTCAACGAAGCGACAAGACTAGCTGGACCTTCACCTGATGATAAATGATACGCCTGCCCATAACAATGTGGCACTAATTACAATGATATACACAGCACCGTATTATGCTCTTCGCCTTGAGATCTTAAGTGTTGTCACTCCCCTAATTTCACTAGCTACAGAGCCTCTAAAACCGGAACACAGTAAATAAACGTTTGCACTACTGTTTCGCGGCAGAAATAGGAACTCCCGTAGTACCTACCTAAGACTGTCTCCGACAACCATTACATCTTTTAGGTTAATTTCTGATAAAAGATAAATGATTATAAGAATGACAGCAAGAAAATTATTTATAATATGAAAATTTGCTATAAAACCGAGCCTTTGTTAGTAGGTATGGCAATATTAAACTTGTGAACGAGTATAGACAACTATGCAGCAAGCGCTATTAAAGTATTTGCATATTAACACCGTTTAAAGTTTGTCGCATGTTTAATATGCAATATATACCTCGTAAAACTTAAACCGAAAGTACTAAAACTTCACGAGATAACGTCATAATATATGTAACAATTTTTTTTAAATAACCACGATTTACTTGAAATTGACAAAAATATTTCAAATCAAAAATTTTCGTTATCATCATCACTATGTTTAATAACATAGTTTTTTCTTTACATGTATAATCCTTAGAAGAATTGCTTAATTAAGAATTGCTGAGAGCTCTTGGACTCTAACATCGCAAGACAATGAGTTGTGGAACACATTGAGAATGTTCAGCAGTAGACGTCTATCGGTTGAAGTGATAATGATAACCCCTAGAATATAGCTTTGGACTTTTTCGAAAATATTTAAAATTCAGGGATTACAGGTGGTACGTCTCTGTTTCCAGAGATTAAGTAGGTACCATCACATCGGCTATGTCTGCCGCCAAACAGTAACGTGCTTTACTTACTATTTTCCGGTTTTAAGGGTGCTGTAGCTAGTGATATTAGGGGGGTAACAACACTTATGATCTTATGCCTCAAGGCGAAGAGCATAATACGGTGCTGTGTATACCATTCTAACTAGTGCCACATTGTTATGGGCAGGCGCATCATTAACCATCAGGTGAAGTTCCTGCTGGTCCTGTGGCTTCGTTTAATAAATAAAGGTACCGTCAACATGAATATACATTGTATAAATTTTCTAATACAATCTTTATAAAAAAATCAACCGATGACATGATGATACTGATGAAAAAACAGAAATAAATAGTTGCCAATACGTTCCATGTTTTCCTCATCTTTATAATTTTGACTTTTTTTTATAATGTTTATTGATAGAACTTAGAAGTTTAGATAATTCCAATAAAGACAGATTTCATTAAGGAATCATCTATAAAAACTACTTACGAGTGAATACTGTATTCAAAAGATATGTGCCTGTTAAAATATTTATAGAGTTTTCATTTGTCTTGTAAGACGACGTCGCGGGGTAGGAAAAAAAAGACTACATTCCTCATAGAGAAGTCTGCTCTATTATTCATTTTAGCAGTGTATGTGTAGTTAGTGAAATGAAGTCATTTCACGTTATTGTTCTCCGCTTTTACTGGAGCGTTGTAAATTTCTCATACTCGCTTTGGAGATGTCGTCGTTGTGTTTATGTGCAAACCATTAGACAGAAGTAGATCGTAGAAGGTAACAATAGGCGCAGCACTTCGCGATGGGGGATTGACGCCGAGGTGCTATTACGAGGCTCAAGAATTCATTCCGCTAAATATTTGTGTATATGATATTGTTGTGATATAACATTAAGTAGCTTTAACAGCCTGTAAAGACTGCAACGAGTGTGTCAAATTGTCGCAAGTTTAATGGTCTCTGTTACCTCAGCACTGTTGTCTCGGGATATTGAGAATAGGACTAGAGTATTCCTTGCCTTTCATACAAGGAGACTGAAAGGGTCCTCAGGTTTGTGGGCTTTGAGGGTGAGGGCCCTCAGAGATCAATAAGTTAGCCTTAGGAGGTCGGCAAATGCATGGTGGTATTGTATTTGCCGTAACACAGCGTGGGTGTTAAGAAGGCCAGAGAGGAGGAGCGGTACCGGTGCGTTCCTTAGGAGATCCCGGAGCCCCTCCTAATGCACTGAGAAAGACCACCGATGGAATTTTAGTGGGTAGAAGCTCCACATAAAAAAATCCCCAGCGATAAAAAAAAGTCTCTTTTACCGGAAACCGTGTAAGTAGGCACCACAGTAAATGCTATTTCTACCATCAAACAGTAGTGTGCAAACATTGCTGTGTTCCGGTTTTATAGGCGCTGTAGCTAGTGTAATTACTGGGATAAAGGGACTTAACATCTTGTGCTTACGCGACGAGCGTAATGTGGTGCAGTGTATATCATCCTGAGTAGTACCACGTTGATATGAACAGGTATGTGTTGTGTTATGTTTGGTGAACGTTCTCCTCCTCTCGTAGCTTAATTGTATAAAATCAATCAGTATCCTTATTTTCTGTCACAAAAAAGTTACTTCAAGATAAATATGATATTAAGATTACATTTCGGTCCTTTTGTAAAGTGAATAACACTGTAAACTTAAAATTCATGAAATTAAGTTTCATGAACTATATTATATGCGCTTAAATATAACAAGAATATATTGTAAATTTCATTTTGTCTTGATGACACGAATTAAAAAAATATATGTAAACTGATTTAAATTGAAGACATTGATCTGTTTTATCGTTCTTATTGTTGCTAAGCTACAATGTCACAGATACCCATAATACTTTACCTCATATTTTTGGGTTATAGTTTTGAAGTAAAACAGATTAAACAATATTTAATATTCACAGTATCGGAAATAATATATTGTATCGAGCCATACAGTTTTACATAAGCTTTGAGCCGTACCACTGATATTAGAGATTATTGCCTTCGACCTACCTCCATTTCGCTTTGATCATAAAGTCACGTGTACATTGAAAATTTCACATGCAAAGTAAAAAGAAAATTCTGCCCAACAAAGCAGTAACGTAGATTGAAATACTATTTTACATTAGACAATATCCAATAGAATATTATCCCGCCTCCTTTCGTCACTTAATTGTATCAAAAAAATCATTATAATATTGTAACATACAGTATGTGTTAGTATCGCATAACTCCATAATATTTTCTTATTAGACAGGTTATCTTTAATACAAAAGCCTATAGAAATTATAATGACCATAGGTTCGTAAACGAGTATAGATAAATATAAATGACCATATTACATATTCTGTACGAATAAACTATATATATGTCGGAGACTTCTCGACATTGTCGTCAGTGTTAACGGATCTTGTGGGCGTCACTAGGGTTAAGTGGGTATATTCTTAACAATTTTATTTTAAAGAAACGTAGATTTAATTCTTTACTTTTAAGGAAATTAATAACAGTTTGCAAAAATTACAAAATAAATGAAATAAAATATAATAAGATTTTGCACAGTATTTTGGGTGTAAACAATGGACACCTCGCTTTATACAATCATCAATTAACCCAACCCATCACTTTTTCTGACACGGCCGTCCTGACGTACCACACGCCCTCGTGTGATGTTGAGGGGCAGGAATCATTGTTATCTAAAAAGAGTTTTTTTTTTAATGAATTGGTTCGGCCACTCCTGACCAAGCGCATAATGTGTTCGTTACTTTATTTTTACGGGCAAATACGCTACAACCTTATGAACCTCTTTCTGTCTTTTTCAGCCCCCTCGCTGCATACTAGATCATATCTTAGTGTTAATGTTATAATTAGTCTCCTCGCTCTCCATCTAAACTGAACTTATATCAACTTTTAAGTGACCACCTCGTCTCTTAGTTCATTTGGCCACAACGCTATTAAGGTTACACATTCACTAAGTCATCATGATTGTTGTTAAACCTGCCTATTTCAAATCTAAATACGTGCACAGAAACAGACTAAAACTAGGTACATACAAGAACTTACTATTACCATTATCATCAGATAAACATGGATCCAACTCAGTAGGCACATAGGATTTTGGAAGTGGACATAAGCGGTCTCTAGAGTATTTAAAGGTACGATTACTATTCAAGCTCTTGAGACTGTACCTGTCACCCTCCTGTGTTTCAATGACCTCATAAGGTCCTCTATATTTAGGGTCCAGTTTTGTTTGATTCTGTTCTTGATTTTGAATTAAAACGTAATCTACCACAGAAAAAGATCTCAATTTTGCCTTATTTTTATAGAACCGTGCTTTGTCAAGGCTTGCATTGTTTTCTATTAGTTTATAAGCTTGTTCCCTAATCTTCTCTACGTCTACCTCAATTTATTGATCATCTACAGTTAATAAGTCTAGAGGCCTAGCTACTCTAGTGAACTAGCCTTAGTTACTCCATGAATCGTGCCGTTTATAGAAAATTGAACATCGTACAACGCATCTTGCCAGGATTTATTTGGACTTGTCTCCATAACGGTTAACATGTTTTTGAGGGTGCTCATTAACCACTCTACTTGACCGTTAGCGTGACAAGAACTAGTTGCTATTAAGTGTAGATGAATATTGTGACCACAACAAAAATCTTTAAATTCTTTGTTCGCAAAACATCTACCCTGATCTGCTATTATGCGCACAGGAGTCCCGAAGAGTAAAATAGAAGCATCAAGAGCTCTGACTCTATTCTTGTCGATTCTTAAAGAATGCCCCAGTAACACATATTTAGTGAACACATCAATAAGGACGAAAACATATTCTTTTTGATTATTTTTGCCGCTCAGCTTACCTGTGGTATCTACATGAATCGTATGCCAGGGAGTGTTAACCTTTGGAATGGGATGTAGCTGTATTTGTTGTTTACCACTGCTAGATTTAGCCATTTTGCAGGTTATACAATTTTCATCAAATTTTCTGACATATTTGGCATATTCGGGAACCAGTAATATTGGTATGCCTTTTCTAGTGTTCTATCCCATCTTAAAAGGACAATGACCAATGGACTTGTAGATGTTGTTTATTACTGAACAACGAAAAGACCTAGGTACGAATTGGTAGCCAAACATTGCGGTTATTCCTTAGAATTTTCCTATAAAGCACATTAGACTGCAATTCGTAAATTCTACAACCTTTAAAGTCAAGGTCGTCACTTTTAATTTTACGAATAATTTCACTGTACTTAGGGTTTCGTCGTTGCTCTGCTAGCAACCAGTCCGAAGACAACCCTGCTAAATTAACGCGTCTTTCACCTACACGATCCATTTTATTGGAACTATGAGCGTCACTACTAATATCACTGTTCTCCTTAGATAGATAGTTCCTCGAGAAAAAGTCAACATGGGCCATTCGTTTACCCTCTCTGTATTGCATGTCAAAATCAAAAGCTTGAAGAAAAGCTCACCATCTGTGAACTCTAGGGGTCAAGTCTACTTTAGTTCTAGAGGCTTTTAAAGAATTACAGTCTGCAACGACTGTGAAAGTCCTGGTGTACAAGTAGTGTCGGAAATGCTTTACTGAATTGATAACTGCTAAAATCTCGCAACTCGTAAGAGTGGTATCGAGATTCAGTAGCAGTAGCGCCTTTACTGTAATATTCTACCGGATGTAGTTTTCCGTTAGCTTTTTGAAATAGGATTGTGCCGTAACCTTCACTACTTGCATCTGTATGTAACTATTAGTAGTTCAGGGTCAAACAGTATTAAAACTGGGGATGAAGTTAACACCGAGACAATATCTTGCCTGATTTTTTCATATTCTGTGGACCAAATTATTTTAGAATTGTTGTTAACTAACAGGCGATACAACAGTGCGGCCATTTTTATCGAAAAATCGTTGACAAACTGCCTAAAGTAGGAAACCAAACCCAAAAACTGCCTCAATTGAGTAATAGTCTGTGGTGGTGAAGAACTAGCTAAAGCAATTACTTTACGGGGATTGGGCGTAACTGTGCCCTCTGATATTTCGCACCCTAAGAACTATACTCGTTTCTTTAAAAACACATTTTTTTTCATGTTGAACGGAAAACCAGCTACGCTAAAGGTTTTTAAAACTATATTCAATCTTTCCAATCCTTGTTGTTCATTAATTGAAGGTATAACAAGGTCGTCCATGTAAACAATAGCATAAGAATAAGCTAGGTCTCCTAGGGCGGCGTTAATAGTCTCATTGATAAACTGACGGAGCATTCCGTAAACCAAAGGGCATAGTGGTAAACTCATAGTGAGCTTCTGGGGTGATAAATGCAGTTCTCTCTATCGAATTCGATTCTATATTGACAGGGATTTGATAAAAGCCACTGGCCATATCAAGACATGAATAAGAACTCGCTCCAGACAATCTTTGAACTTGATCACGTATTAGAGGTGACGGGTAGAAATCAGGAACGGTATTAGCATTTAGTTCTCTGTAATCTATAGACATTCAATCTGTGCCATCGCATTTTGTCACTAACAGTATTGGACTAGAGAAAAGGTGATTTACCAGGTCTGATAACTCCGGCAGATAGTTCGCTACAATTATTGCGTACTATATCTCGCTGTTCAGGGCTCAAATGATAAGGTCGACGCTGGACGATCTTACAAGCATCTACCATCTTAATTTCTAATTCACCGGTTTTTGCTCTACTAGTGTTAATGCCTACAACAAATGACTCCCTGTAGCAATTGAGAACTTTCATTAATTGCGATTTGAAATTATCTGAAATGTCAGTATCAATATTATCGAGATCAGCTGTTACAAGTTACATCGCAAGTGTTACTAACGGAGAACTTCTGAAGAATAGTAAGTTCATCGTTTGATATGTGTTAGGATAATCCTAAGGCTAATAACTCACGTCCGATTAAAATATCATTATTAAGAAAAATATCGGTTTCTGTTGCCGGGCCCCCGAACAGGTTCCCGCCTTGTCGTCGAGGTGGGGTTCTATAGCCGTGGTTTGGTCAGCCACGGTGGTACTACAGGATGTGAAGGCATTTGCCTCACGTAAAAAAAATAAGTCAATGTTGCCGGATACCGCCTAGGTAGGTACCACCGCAGCGCCTATTTTTGCCGCCAAACAGTACTGTGCAGAGATTACTGTATTCCGATTTGAAGTGCACTGTAGCTAGTGTAATTACAGGGATTGTCGGACTCAATATCTTATATCTCAGGCGCTGAGCATAATGTGATGCAGTATAAATCATCCTAACTAGCGTGACGTTGTTATCGGCAGGCGTATCGCTTACCATTCGATAAACGTCCTACTCGTCTCGTTGGTATAATTTACTAAAAAAAATAATTATATGGAATTTATTTCAGCAATCTACAGCTAACAGGGTGAACAAAATTTTATTAGAATTTATTTAATACTTCCACATACGTTAAACGGAGCCTCGCCGCGTCTACGACAGGGTTTAAAAAGGTTGTTAAAGTTAACGAACTTCCTGCTAGTTACTTTTGTTCAAATTTATGACTTCAATTTACGCTTAAGTTCGCAGCGCTAATTAAACGGGCAAATAAAACAAACGAAACGGAAGTACACCGACGAAAAGGTATCATATATATTTTTTTTAATTTTAAACTTAATATCATTATTTATTGATACTTATATTATTAACTACAACTATTTCTGTATTAAAATAATTTTTGATTGATGAATCAGAAATTCCAGACTAATATTTTTTTTTTGTGACACATTTGTTTACTCTCAGATCTTAACCCTGACGACCTAATCACACTAGATTTATATACTTGAACATGGTTGTTCCATTTGCTCTAAATAACACAGACCGGAAATTACTTTTATCGGAAATACACGATTTGTGCGATTTTATAACATTGCAATATTGACTGTAATCAAACATGATAACATTATGGTAACTGGTAGAAGCTAGGTCTCCTTTGCCGGATACCGTCTAGGTAGGTACCACCGAAGCTCCTATTTCTGCCGCCAAACAGAAGTGTGCAAACATTACTGTATTGAAGGAGGCTGTAGCTAGTTCAATTACTGGGGTAACAAGGCTTGACATCTTATGTCTCAAGGCGACGAGCGCAAAGTGGTGCTGTGAATACCATTCTAGCTATCACCATGATGTACTGGGCAGGTGTGTCACTTACCATCAGGTGAACGACTCGCTCCTCTCGTCGCTTCAGTAAATAAAAAAAAATATCGAAACTCAACATTATTCAGAGTTCGCCATTTCACACAATGAAGCAAAGAAAATCCAGTGTTATGAGCGTCCACTGAAAATCTACATCCATCTCAGAGAAGGACGAACGTGGATATCAATTTAGCTGATTTTAATTTTATTCAACTTGAAAGGATCTACGTTTTACCGATTTTTTTTTTATTCAATTAATCAACGAAGTGAGCGAGACGTTCATCTGATGGTAAGTGATATGCCGGTTCATAACAACGTGGCGCTGGTTAGGATGATATACAGTATACCAGGTTGCGCTCGTTGTAGACAACTATAATATACTATAATATAGATATTGTAGTATAACAAAAATATATCGAAATTATTTCAATTCGATATTCAATATTGAAAAGTCTAAATGTCTTTAATGAAACTCGTGAGGATCTTTAAGAAAACGGTACACACGAGCTGATCCAGTGTATTCGATATAACATATTTGGCTCGTAAACACGAATGAGGTTCTCAACTGTATTCAGGGAAGGATCCCATTGTTGCTCATCGAACAATAGAACCAACGGCCCAGGGGGAACATGAGTGATATAAAAGCATACACAAAATAGAATAGGAAGTGATTGATGTGTCTATCCAGGTGTTCGCAGTAATCAAAATATGTACACCACAAATATCAATCAACTTCATGAGTAAAGTCTTCGTGTATTTAAAATATGTTACATAAGCGTGGAAGGATCCTTGCTGCTAAATGACCACAAAATATTTTTGTGTCCAGGTTATAAAAATGTATATTATCAATCCTTTCTCTCGTATTGTATCGTAATCCAAACGATCACTAGATGAAGTAGAGTCTCAGAAATTGGACTGAAGTTCTGGTGAAGGTTGCAGAAAGTAAATGGACTCTGATAGAAAAACACTGCTGTAGGCTGATGACAATGGTGAGGTTCTCTTATTTTCCTTCTCTCTTAAAAAACAATTACAAGAAAATATTTTTAAGGTAAAGGGGTTGTTTTCTCTGCAACCGTTATTAGCGCTCTGTGCTTACTAATTAACATTCCAGGCTCGATGAGCGCTACAAGGTCCTTTCGGTTTTTTTTTATTAACGCGTGTAACAAAATGCTAAGGGATGCATACTTCGGAACCAAGGGCTGGTAACAGGGTAGTGTCGAACTCCAACCGACTAAAAAGCTTCACACGGTATTCCAATCATTTCCAAAAGAATGCACGGGGGTCGCGGTATAACATCGAGCATTTCTTCCACAACCCCTGATCGGGGCCCGCCTCGGGGATTTTCAGGGGGTTTACTAAAATAGCTTTATTTTTTATTTAATAGATATAATTAAAATTGATTACTTAATATTTTAAGATATATTTAAAAAAAAATCTTGCCTGTCTTCGTTCTATTATTTAGTTTTATATGTATGATACAAAGATCCGACGAAACGCTACCATCAGATAAAAAAAGGATTTATATTATAAGATATAAAATATGAAAATAGTTTGGATTCGCTCTGATACCGCTGTAGTAGTTTTTATTTATCCTTTTATTATAAAACATAAAAAGTTGATCCTGTCCCCAACTCTTTTACGCAGTAAACTTTTATCATCTTTTTATTGTAAAAATGTATTAGTTTACTGAACTCCGAGATATTTGTGTTTTAGTGAAAGTAAATTTGTGAAATAAGAAATACTAAGTATTTTATCATATTACACGTATCGTATTTTCGACTCGAGGCCAATAAACTGCTATTAAATCTGGTATTTCTCTTTCAGCGTAGTCCTCTATTTTATATCATATTGTGATGATGGATCTTAACATTATAAAGCGTGATTCGCGAGAATATTCCATATGTTATATGATAACAGGTTTGAAATATGATCGTTGCTGACCAGGCTGCTTCTGAAGTCTGAAGAGAAATCCACATGTTCTGAACTTCACCAGGTAATATCAGAAACGAATCAAAGATACCAATATTAAAACGCACGGTTTTATATTTTATATTGAACGGGAACTTCACACTGTTTTAATGACTTTTGTAAGTTTCACACAAATTAAGTTATTGTATAACTTAGTAATGAATTTTAAATCACAATCCTTCTTCAGACTGTCAACCAATCAACGCTGCGGAATGAGTTTTCATTTGTTGCTGTTTACAAATAGGGTACAATGAAAATACACGTATTGTTCAGACTCCACAAACGAGGTACGGATTTTGTAAAGATGAAAAGGATTCATTACATTTTTGTGAGGGTTAATTTGTTTTCATCCACCAAGAAATTTATTTCAATCAAAATATTACTTTTAAATATAATTTACAGTCACCAACAACAGTCCCTTATAGCTAAGAATTAAGAAAGAAACTGTTTACTTGACAAATAACTGAACATGAGCTAAGCTATTTTCAGCGTAGCGAATGATTTGATTGTGCCCGTTAACTTATATGTTAAGTGATTTTATTCCTCAGGTAAATACATTAATTACCGCACCATTCAAACCGGACCATAGTAAAATTTGCATAATATTTTTGAGTATCAAAAATATGCACCACTGCTGAACTATTCAGATGACTATATTACTAATGAAATACTATTTCAAACTGAAGATTGATGAAGTCAAATTATTAATATAGGTTGGATTTTGAGATATCTTTAGCCCGACTAAATAACTATTTTTCAAATTTTCAATGTTTCATCTAGTAAAATGCTTGTTGAATTAGCAAAAATTACATTATCTGAATAATTGTTTGTCTAATTAACATACTATATTAATCTCCTAAGTAAATATAAGCACTTGATTGAAACATTGCTACAAAATATTTAAATCTTTGGTTAAAGCAATAAAACAGCCATACGAGTATATCAGCCGAGGAAGCGTTTACTTGCAACTGTTATTTTGTTTTATTTAAACTTAAGTTATTTCGTGTGATATTTTGACATTTATATATATATAGATGTCCAGAAATTCATTGACTCATCACGAGATCTCTGAAACTATTACACGCAAAATTACGATAATCGGTAGCGATATTTCTACTGCCGTTTCGAGGTCAGCTAAGAATGGATTTTGCTAAATTTCTTCCCCATGGGAGGAATTGCGAGGGTGTTATGTCAGTAAAGTGGGCGGGAAATAGCTAATGTATATATTTAATGTTATAATCGACAAAAGTCGGAAAACAAATTTTAAATACATAATTATAATATCCGGTATTTGTTGTACAGATCGTTAGAAGTCTTCTTTAAAGACCACTTGTAAAATAAGTGTGTTTTAAGTTGCGACTTGTAGATTTTTAGATTCTTTGTAAATTTTCATTGAAATAATTTTTGTTATACTTATGCTCTATAATAAAACAATAGTTTATAATCTGAAGACGTATTATTAGATGATAACATATTACATATATTATTGCAGAACTCACGCTCACCCTACATTACTTGCTTTATAGGTGATAATAGTTCATGTTATTTTAATCTCTGTATACAAATGTTAGTTAAGCCAGTACTGAAACTAAGGGTTGCATAATTTAACTAATTCAAATATACATTAGTTTTCGCTAGTGCGATGTACTGCAAAGTTTTAACTAAATTACATAGTAGTAGTGAATACGAAAATAACAAACGACGAAATTCTCACGCCACCAAATGTGGGCACTTCATTACAAACTAAAATTTCTAAACTTGAGCTCTCCACGTTCACAAACAACCTTCTGCATGAGGAATCACCATGTAGCTTATTTTATATTTAAATGCAATTTAAACATAGCAAACTTTTCAAACACAACAACATAAAGATCAAAAGATATATTTATTGGTACTAATAGAAGCAGTTTTCAAAGTTGCAAACCATATTTAAGGTTTTATAGATTCAGCTTCCGAGTCATAAAGTTTACAGATTCTAAACTGGTTTTCAGTCGAAAAATAATCTTCTAGCCTTACATTACTATCACGGTTAATAATTTTCCAATTATTTAATAATATATGATTTAAATTATATTGTATCAGAAGTTATAAATTTTCAAGCCAATTTTAAGATGAAGTTGGAATTTCAACTGATCGATTGTTACTTATATAAAATAAGCAAACAGTGGGTGCTACAAAGACTTAAAGGAAACTTAAATTATCAATAAAACAGCAGTAAATACTCGAAAAGAATTATTTATACGTAATAAACTCTTCGTATTGCAATCATGATACTTTTTGCTGGTTCAATCGTCAATAAAGATATTAATTTTTAATATAACATAATAAATAATTTGATCAAATGTTCAATTATCTTAAATACGATCTTCCCTCAGAATTTCCTTCAGAATTGGGGCGGCTCGTTGCCTGTAATTGGATCTCCCATTCGTGTCATTGATCTACGAACGTTGGTTAATTTCGGTGGAAATTTCAGTAAAGAACTGAAGACTGAATATTTATTACATGTTAGACTCATTATTGGATAAGTCTGACTATTAACCCATAGTTATATAGTCAAATTTATAATCAGGTCATAAAGAATAACTATTGGAACCCGGACAATACCTTTTGCGAGAGTTCATACAAATGAAGTAAGTTTATTGATCAATGTAGTACCGACTATCTGTTGAAGATTAGTGCACCGGAAGCCATTGATATTCAGGGAATACAATGCCCTAACAACCTAACAGAAAGTTCAAAGAATATAACGAAATATAGATACCTAACAAAGATTAGTATAGCACCTCAGACTTAGACTAGACAAAGAGCCAAGCAGCATAAAGAGTTAGCACAAAAAATCCAACAAAGTTAAAGCCATTATCACCATCAACAGGTAAGTATCCACTGATGAACAGGCCTTACTGAAAAATCACCACACCGATTGCTACTGCCTTCACCCAGCGGTTTCAGCGACATTCATCACATCGGTCCAACTTGTAGGAGTTTACCAGCACTATGTATACCGCTACGAGGTCACCATTTTACTGATTAGTTTATCTGCTAATCTCCTCATTTCTGATCCGATCGCGCTGAGCAACTTCAAGTATACCCCTTCCTATTACCCTTAGGTGACTTTAGTTAGGATGAAGTTTGTCTGGACAATCCAGATAAATAAATTAGACTTGTCTCCCATAACTATAAAAGTGCTTAAATTCATATAATAACATCTTATTTAACTACTAACCCTGGTACATAACTTGTCTTAGTGTTTACGGTTATAGACCACATTTTTTTTTTGCTTTGAGTGCCAATACGTAGGAATTAAGTATATCACCTAAGCAATTTATATTAAAATTTGAATGGAAACCATTTAAGGTTTAAACAGAAGTTTCCAACTATTTCCTTGGTCGAATGAGAAATAAGGTTCAGAGTCCCCTGTCAGTATTTTAATTGCTCGCCGTAAATTCCGTAATGCTAAGCTCGCACACACTAGATTTTACGTGTACAGTAGCCTGTCACGAAATTAATTAAAATTAACGTCAAACGAAGCTTTTCAGCTGGGCAAGCTGCGCCAGCTGATGCACGCGAGCGTTAACTAATATGTTTATTTGGAATGTTGTCATATAAAATATTAATTTTGCCCTTTTTAGAAATTATCTTAATACAAATCACAATAAGAAATTGACACGTGATTGTATTATTAATAATTAAACAGTTGCAAATTTTACACTCTCTATATATTATTTATATATTTTACATATTCATCTTATCTTATAGTCGTAAGGTGACTTAACAAGGAACTCGAACAGATTGTGGTACTTTGTTACGAGTAACATCACGACGCTTTGGTCTCTTTTATGTACACTTGACTACATTTTATATACCATATGTACTACTATATATACCATATATAACTTAAAGATACTATATACTACTTTATAATATCTTATACGTTAAGCATAAATTTGTTACAGGTTATAATAAAATTGGTATAAGATTTTTATTATCAACGTATCATATTATATACTGCAAATACACCGGAAATAAATAAATAAACTAGCATCAAGGGAAGTCATACCTACCATGAGATGAACATTTTATTTTTATCTGTCACTTATATTTTATATATATAATTAAGTTACTAATTGAGAAAGGATGTTGATTCCTTACATACAGATTAAATCCTTAAATCCAGATTTCACGTATTTAAGATTTATAAAAAAAAACTTGTAAATGTCAACTTTATGTTTACTTGCGTATTATTATGTTGGACTTCATCAATTTGGTAATGTTTCGCAAACTAAATATCATACGTCAACAAAAATCATTTACTTAATGTAACAATCTGACAGTTACGCTACCTCCGCTCACTACGATCCAAGGAGATCATAAATCCATTTGTCCTTCCTGTTAAATTGATTATTTTTGTGTTATTGTTTCACTTAGGGACAGAGCAAAGATAAATATTGTTTGAACGCTTGCGGAAAATATATATCTAGGGGAGTCATCCATCACCGACCACGCTGAGAACTTGTTATCGATTTCGAATCATCCTTTCGTTTACATATGGATAAATTACACTTGTATATTTAACTATGTTATAGCGTACAGGTAGATAAGATTCAGTGTTTTTTTTTCTCAACAATGCAACGAAACTAACGAGGCGTTTATCTGATGGTGAGTAAAACCCCTGCTCATAACAAGTTTTCGCTAGTAAGCAGACAACACTATAAACCATATTATGATTGTCCCTTTTGAGACGTAACATGTTAGGTCTCGTTACCCCAGGATTATTTCTAATCTCAACTCCTTTCAAACCGGAACACAATAGTTTTTGTAATTTACTCTTCGGCGGTAGAAATAGAAGCTGCGGTGGTTACTACCTGGACGGGCTCCGACAACAGATATTTACCACCGAATCTTATTGTTCTTGTTTTACTAGGTTCCACTCCTGATATTAAGATATCATTTCAATAAGGCAGTAAGAGTATGTTAGAGATGTAGAAAACAGTAAAAGGAAATATACTATGAGTATTTTTACACTTTAATATGTTTTATATCAATCGGAAGCAAATATAATAGCATTATTACTACGTAGGCATTTTATTAAGAATATTACAATCGTGTAACTTTTGCTTTATATCTACACTAAAGTACACAGAGTATAAAATACATTCATCACACATTTGTTTTTTTTTTTATCTTTCCGTACTGTTATTATGAGTAACATCAGCTCTTTAAAATTATCTAATATTTTTTGCATGAGAGCGTGTAATATAAGTAACATAAATAATTTAGCAAAGCAGAATTCCTGAAACATATTTCAAAGTAAGAGCAGAGTGTTGTTAATCAAGTAAAGTAAACATGTTCATAATTTAAACGTGTACATGGAGATATTACTTACTGGTGGTAGGTCTCTGTTGCCGGAGACCGTCCAATTGGGTACTACCGCAGCTCCTATTGAAGCTGATAAACAGCAGTGTGCAGACATTACTGTGTTCTGCTTTGAATGGAGTTGTAGATAGTGAAATTACTAGGATAACTAGACTTAACATAAGACATGTCTCAAAGCGACGAGCACAATGTGATGCTGTCTGTCACCCTAACTAGCACCATGTTTTATCAAGAGAACATCCCGCTCGTCTAGATCTTAATTATGTATCATGAATATGATGTAAATAGACAGAAATAGCATTTTAATAGGTATTTGATAAATAATTGTAAATCATTTAGCAATGTAACCTTTTTGTCCTTAATCAATATTTGAATAAAGGACTATTAATTCCATTTACATGTAAAAGCTTTTATCCTTATGCGCGGTTAGGTAAGTCGATTCTAGATGTTATTTTAGGATAAAAGGAATAGAGATTTCCTTGTATCTTTAAACAGGGAGTGGTAGCCAATATTCCATTTGATAACATTAACATTTTATACTTATGTAGAATTAATAAGATTTGCATAAAAAATGGTTTACTACATCAATATAGGTTTTCTATGTTTTTATCTATATATGTGTGAAAATACATACTAGTACAGTCGTGTGACTGACGTCACTGGGACTAACGGAAATAATACAATGACGGAATCGAACCTTCTACCATAGATTTTTCAAATAATACCCAGATTAATATGTGAAAATTAAATTACTGCAGTGGCCGTTCCAGTAGTTTATAAAGTTTACTGCGTTGTGATTTAAAGGACACTCACTGGTGGTAGACTTCTGTTGTCAGTGACTGTCTGGGTAAGTACCACCGCAGCGGCTACTTCTCCCGATATACAGTATCTTGCAAACATTACTGGGATGCGGTCTGAAGAGCGTTGCAGCTCGTGAAAGTACTGAGGTAACGAGATTTCATTTCTTATGTCTAAAGGAGACGAGCACTTTATAGTGCAGTGTATATTCATTCTAACTAGCGTCACGTTATGCATAGATGTATCATATACCATCAAATAAAGGTTTTGCTGGTTTAGTCGTTTGATAAAATAAAGAAAAAAATGCTGATGCTAATAAAAATACTACAGCAATAAATATCATCACAAGTATAGAAGGTATCTAAGAGAAAATAAGATGTAATAAAAACATTTATATTATCTCATTGTGTATACAAACATATCTCTTGCTGCTAGATGAACGACAGTCTAGTCTTTTAGTATTAAGACAAAAAATAAATAGATAAACTTGTAACTTAAGTAAACTAATTAAAATTTAAGACACATTTGAGACAATAAAACAGTTGCAGTGCAGTGCCTGCACTTTACAATGGGCCAAACAAGTAACGCTTTTAACGTACCTCTGACGTTTCACTTTTCTTCCTTAAGAATACTAGAGAAAGCTCTTAAGTCTTTTTTAATTAGGAAGACGTAAGCTCATATAAAATTGACAGCTTTTAAAAACAAACATAAAGACAAAAAAAAGCTCTTTGTCTAGTCTTTACTTCTTATATATATGTTTAAAACATTTATAGATATAATGAATTTTTATTTTCTATAAAGTTCAAAATAAAAGTTCATGACTAAAGTTTCCCGCAGGTTAACTCTCAGAACTTAAGCTAACCTCACCTGTTCGTGGTGTACCTTGTTAATCAACCAACGAGGCTCTGGCTCCCACCAACCCGCATTGGAGCAGCGTGGTGGGAAATGGCCCATATCTGGCCGTATGAACCCCTACAAACGTGGAGGATCTTAAAGGGAGGCCGATATCCAGTAGTGGATGTTTATCGAATGATGATGATGATAAATATCAAGCTGGTAACACCACGTTAGAAGGTACAGTTGAAATATCTCTTTAACTACATGAGACTGTTAGATAAAGAATCTTAATAATACTGGTGGTAGATTGCCGCAGCTTTTATATCTGCCGCTAAACAGTAATCTGCAAATATTACTGTTCTGATTTAAATGGAGTTGTAACTAGTGAAATTACTACAATAACGAGACTTAACATCTTATGCCTGGAGGCGATAACCACAATGCGATGCAGTATATACCATCCTAACTTGAGCTATGTTGTCATTGGTAGTTGTATCACTTACCGTCCTATGAACATCCTGTTCTAACCATCGCTTCAATTAAAAAAAAAATAATAAGCAATAGATTGTACTATCATCGTCATCAGCTGATAGACGTCCACTGTTGGACATAGGCCACCCCCAAAGATCTCATCGATCGGTCCCGTGTTGCTCGCATCCAGTGGCTTCCCACGTTTCTACAATATGATCTGTTATTAAAACTGTTTATTAAAGGATAATAAAAATTTTTGATAAAACAATTAAGGGTTGGAAGATCAACAGTACACGTCAACAAAAATTATAAACATGTGGAATATAAAGTAATTTTGTTCAGAATTTTTTTTTTTTAAATATAATATCTATACCTACGAAGTTATTCTATTATACATTATTCCAAACTCTTCAATTTAATACGAGATAATACCTTTAACCAATTACGATATATGTGACCGAATATAAGAAAATTATTCTCTTCCGGTTTTCAGATGAAAATGATCACCAGCGCGTAAGATTTGATCTTAGCATGAAACGGTGCTCTCATAAATATTTATGATATGATAACATGCTTCATGTTGGATGAAACGACATTAAATAGACATTTTCACAAAGAGCGGAAACAATTTAAGAATATGTAAAATATTTTCATGAAATACCCGCATATCGTAATAAAAACGTCGCTACTTGAAAACACAAGAAAATAAGGTGTAAAACAACATCGGAATAGATCTATAAATCTATTTATAGATCTATACCGATACCGTCTGACTTTGCTATGACTTCAGAGAATAGTCTCATGTTTTATTTTAACACGCTTAATCCATTAAAGAGCATATTCTATAACATTTCCGGAATAGCTAAAGTATAAGTAAACACGAGAAGAAAAGCTCTGTTTACTCTTCTGAAGTAAACAGTAAACTGAAATTATTATATTATAGGTTAGTTTTTTATTTTATTTTTTTTATACCATTTATGTGGCAAACAGACATGCGGCCTGTCTGATGTTCAGCGGCAACCACAGCCTATGACCGCCAGTAACACCAGAGGTATCACTGGGCGGGTTGCCGACCCTGCAGAAACCGTTTCACACCCTTTTTGAAGTACTTCATTTTGTAAGTCCTAGGGAAAACCTCGACAGGTAACACGTTCCACATTTTGAATGATCTCGGAAGAAAACATCTCTGGAACCGGAACGTATATAACCACTGCGGTTCTAGGGTATGAGGATGAATTCCCTGCCGACGGCGAGCGATGCGATGATGAAATGTGGTTGTCGGCATCACGTCAAACAGCTCATCAGAACATATCCCGAGGCGGTAGAACACAGATAAGGAGGCAAAATCTTTCCTAAAACCACGAGGTTCAATACCGTCCATATAGTAAAAGTCTAAAGCTCAGACAGCTGACATCTAGGTGCTCCCGCCCAAAGATGAGAGCAGTACTCCATGTGACCCCGAACTTGCGCTTTATATAGCAAATACATTTGCTCCGCAGTGAAGTACTGCTTCGCCCTGTTAATTACGCCGAGCTTTTTATATGCCAGCTTTACCTTGTCTTCCAAGTGCTCTCGGTACTGAATGCCACTGGAGATTTCGACGCCTAAAATCCCAATGCTTCTTGAGATGGTCAGAAATGTATTCTGGAACTGAAGAGGTACAGTAAATAGAGTTTTCTTATCGGTGAACGCGCAAACTTGTGTCTTGGATGGATTAAAATGAACTAAATTGAGACGACCCCATTCCGACACACGGACAAGTGTAACCTCAATTTTTGACACAAGTTTCTTTCGACTTTCCTCTACAGCAGTATGAGGGGTGTTGTAGCAGGTGTCGCCGGTGCTGTCATCCGCATAGCAATGAATGCCGTCAATTGACAGCATGTCATTTATATGAAGTAAAAACAGCACAAAGCCTTCTGAGACAGCTGCATTTATGTCCATGTTAATAGAGCTGCTGCCGTCTACGACGGCTCTGATGCTTCTGCAGGACAGAAAGCTGCTAATCCACTGATATAGTCTATCAGGGAGTTCGTACGATGGTAACTTCATAAGATGACTGCGATGTTAGACCCGATCGAATGCCTTGGCTATGTTCAAACTCACTGCTCGAGCTTCTCCTCCACTCTCAAAGGCTAGCGCCCGGCGATGTATAAGATACACTAGGAGATCACCAATGGAGCAACCATTACGAAAACCGTATTGTTGATCGCTTAATAAACTGATTTCTTCAAAGTAGTTCATGATCTGTTTGTTGATTACACATTATAGCACTTTAGAGAGGAGGGAGGTAATAGCAAATGGTCTATAATTCGTCGGGTCAGATCTATCACCTCTTTTAGGTAGGGGGTGGGCATTACCAGTCTTCCAAGAAGACGGAACTGTCCTTTTTATGTAGGAAAGTGAGAAAAGGCGCGTTAATATCGGACACAATTCAGGTGCACATTGTTTTAGTACTACCGCTGGACTACCGTCCGGCCCACTCGACTTCTGTATGTCCAGAGATATTAGCTCACGCCGGACTTCTTTCTGTGTTATCCGAACTTCCGACATGGAATAGCTGCATGTCGGTATTGTAGGTGGTACAGCTTCTCCGTCGTTAAAAATTGAAATTGCAGCAAACAGAGCTCCCAAAAGTACGGCCTTACCTGTCGCGCTGTGAGCTAAACTTCCATCAGGTTTCCGCAGCGGCAGTAACGACTGAAAAAAATTTCCCTCAGCAGATTTGGCAAGCGACCAGATAGCACGAGTGCCAGAAGGGTAGCTCGCCTGCTGCCTATCGACTATGCTGACGAATTCTAATTTTGCTCTAGCAGTCATTCATTTGCTGTACCTTGTGACAGCGTTAAGTGTTTGCTTCGCATCAGAGACATTGGGATCCTTATTGCGACGAATCGTGGTCCAAGCACGAAAGGTTGCTTGTTTATTACATCGAGCTTTACTGCTAACTTTGTTAAACCACGGCTGGCTTTTACCACCCATAGCAACCGACGGTTTAGGAATGTAACATTCCCTACCCGCCAGGATTTTCTCAGTGACAACCGCTGCACAGGTGTTTGGATCATCTGATATGAAACAAAGCTGTTTTCATGGGTACGAGACGTAAAACTTGCGAAGCCCGTCTCAGTCTGCTGACCTGTAGTACCACATACGAGTACGCGCACGCAAATAATAATAGTACCGCTAGTTAGGATAATACACACTATACACTATGCTCATCGCATTGAAACATAGGTTATTAAGTCTCGTTATCCAAGTAATTTTACTAACTACAGTACACACTACTGTTTCTCAGCTGCAATAGGGACTTGGGTCTCCGGCCAAAGAGACCTATAGAAATATATACTATATTATGGTGTCAGATATGTGTAGTTTTGTTAAAGTGCTCTTCCATGTAGATGGTTTCTTTTATACAGATGGCTCTTCTATTTGATGGTGTTATAATTGCTCAAGATAAAGAGAAATGTGTACACTTACCTTCTATTCAACAGGGTATACATATAAAGACAAGTATTTAAAAAGTACTATAAAATATTATGTTTAAAGATCATTGATCTCTGTAATACTATAAAGAGTATAAATTGTTATACACATATTTATTAATGTTTTCAAAAGGAAAAAAAAATATCACAAATCTCTCTTATAAATGGAGATAAAAATTCCATTGGTAACTCTGAATACATGAAACGTGTTTTTAAATATAATTTTTGTGCAAATGGAGTTAACATAACTGTTAATGAACAACACATAAAAAGAGCCGGAAATGAGTGATTTTAATGAAACCTTTCACGATTTATGTTAAAGCTGATACACTTCTCTTAAGCGGAATAACAAGCATGTACTTATTTGAAGACAGTAAAGAAGATCCTAACAAAAGGTGCTGCCGTTATCCAAAAACGTAGACGAGTAAATTAATCGTATAAAAAAAAGGAAGGTTTGTTAGAATAAGGAATAAAATATCAAGTAATCTCAGAACCGAAATATACTACGAAATTTTGTAATATCTTTTAACTTTCTCCGTTTCGTTTTATTTATTCGCCATAATGAAATCTAAAGGTCTGAATGAAGTTCATGATGAACCTGAACATTGATTCTAAAAAAGATATTTCGTATAAAAAGCCAGTGGAAATTATTTTCTGCTGCTATTAGTATAAAAAATCTTTTTAAAGTTTTGTTAAAAAATATTGTGTTGCTAATTTTTTTCAATCTTACATAGAATCTATCATCAAGTGAGATTTATATATAATCTTCTCAATAGTTCTAATAAATATCCTTACTACTGTACCTTTACTACTACCCTACTTACTACCTATATCTGAGATATGTCGACATATATACCTGCATACTCCACACTACCTTACCCTGTTTTAATAAAAATATAAAAAATTCATACTTTCATTGAGTGGCCTTTACACCCACTAAAGATTTATTGTCTATGCTCATTTATTACGAAAAGTTTACTGGTAGGTAGTTCTCTATTGCCGGAGACCGTCTAGGTAGGTACCGGTAGATAATGAGTAGTGTGGCAACATTATTATGTTTCGGTTTGAAGAGCACTGTAACTAGTAAAATTACTGGGGAAACGAGGCTCAACATCTTATATCTTAAGGCGACAAGAATAATTTAGTATAGTTGTGTATCTTAACTAACACCACATTATTATAGGTGGCCGTATCATTTACTATCAGTTTCGGTCCCCTTGTCGCTTAGTGTAATAAAACGGATATAACTTTTTAATACAAATTATGCGTGGTAGCCTTCGAGTACGCTATATCGCCGACAGACTGCAGGAGAACCGGTTTCGATGTTATGGACGAGTCAAAAGGAGATCACCTGAACACAGGCAACAAAACACTCAGTCTCAACATACCCGGCAAACGGCAGAAGAGAAGACCGAAGTGGCTGAGTGCAGTGATAAAGGATATGATGAGCTGCCATCTCAAGGAAAGCGAAGTTCCAAATAGAGCGAAGTGAAGTGAAAGAAGTAAGAAAGCAGACTCTGTCATAAGACAAATGCTAAGAAGAACTTTTAAAAAAAAATTATGACTTTATAGTTGCTCTATATTTTTCTACAGCATACGCAAAATGTTTCCTGCTTTCATGTCTAATATTCCAGCTATATTTATATGTAAATATTAAAAAAAAACCAAATATTACAGCGTTATAGAAGTACTATCTACTTGTTAGAAAATACAACATAAACTTAACGTAATCCAACTTAAGTATGGATAATGATCGTATAAGAGCGCACTCTTGCCGCTTGGCTTTGCCGCAGGGCGCTTTAAGTGCTAACTTAACTAGTTAATGCTTCATGCTTTATAACATTATGTTACCTTTTTGAACTGTTAGACAATTTAATTGGTTTTTAACACTAACCCAACAAATTACTTTACTGCACAGTTTATTTATTAGACATTTTTTTTTATTTAGCTGTCGTACTAACGAATATTTGAATCGTACATCAGAACCTTACGAATTTGAAAGATATGTGAATGTTTTCGCTTAAGATTAATGATAAGTATATGAAAAAAAAACATTCAAACAGTCTAAGCGCTTGAAGCTTTAGCTAATTCTTTTCGTTTTTGAGTTGGTCCAATTTTAGCGCTAACTGAACAGCAGCTCCAATTAAAAAGATAACGGAGCACAGTGTTTTAACGATCAATCGTTAAAAGTTTGTTAACACCAAATTTTGTTTAATATAATAAATAAATAATTATCATATTGACAAATATTATTATTCATAATATTTAAACTGTAGATATGAAGAGGAAGAGGTATTAATAATTTTATTTATAATATATTTATGAGAAAGTTTAAATTCTTAATATATATAATTTACATATATGTGATGCTGTAATGCAAATTGTAAAGAGGAGTTAAGTAAATAACATAGAAAACAAAATTGTTCTTAATGTACTATTTTTTACGATTCATAGCAACGAGACAACCAAAAATCTATGTGATAAAAGCCTACTTTTAAAATATTATAGTAGTTGAAACATTTACACAAAACTATATTGCGCTTATCGCCTTGAGGAATATAAGTCTTATTACTCCATTCGTTACTATGGTTACTAGTAAACGTGAAAACGGAAATGTTCATAAACTCTACTTCACAGTAGAAAATTGCGTTTCATTCCTATCTATACGTACCCAGAGGTTGTTCAGATGTAATTTTGAAGAATATGAATAGATACTTTGTAAAACTCACAAGCGGCGTATATTAATGAAATATATATTTAAAACGAAATATACATATTTTAAAACCTTTATATACATAATTATATTTATTATGATTTATAAGAAAAAGAAAAAACTACGTTGTAAGACCAAAAATTACGTTTACGATCAGTGAAAGGGTGGTGTTACCTAAGGATCAATTTCAGGTAATGTGTTTGTTTTCCATTAAATCGAAAACAGAATATTTGTCGATCACGCTTGACACCTGATGGTATATATCATAGTACTAAACACTCGGAAAATGAACATAGCTGCATATATAGAGACCCACTTTACTAGAACATAATTTTATTTGTCATTACTCAAACTTTATTCAACCTTAACGACTCTTTCTTTGTGTGCGAAGGTCTGGATTCCCAGCGGTGGGAAAACTATGGAGGTGTTCATATTACAATCAATTCGCATTGTTTAATCTAGTTTAGTTGAGTGTTATTTTTTTTTGTCATTCGACGAAGCGATGAGACTAGCAAAAAAGTCACCTGATAGTAATAACACCGAAGTAAGACCACTACCAGTCTGTCTATAGTGATACCGACGAAGAAGATAGTAAGTCATACGCCTGCCTCTAATAACTTAGCATTAGTTAGTATGATATACACTGCACCACATTACCCTCATTGTCTTGAAACATAAGATGTTGATTTTCTTTACCCCAATTATTACAACGCCCTTTAACTCGAAAGACTGTAATGTATGCACTACATTACAGTCTACTACCATTTGGCGGTAGATGTAAAAATTGTAGTGGTAGCTACCTAAACGGTCACCGTCAACAGACCTACCACCAGTAAAAGTAGACGAACTATATTCTACAAAAGTAATATTTCGATGTCGGTTATATGATTTCAATTGATGTACACTGCAAAGAATATCTCATAGTATGAAAATCATTATCATCGGCCGATAAATACCCACTTCTGGACATAGGGTTCCTGAAAATATCTTCAAGCCGATCGGTCTAGTGCTGCCCGCATTCTTCTTCTTCTTTCTCCTGCCCTGGTCCCACTTTATGTAGGGTCGGCACAACATGTTCTTCATTACCGAACATGTTGTAAATAGTTTTGGCTAAAGTTTTTTACGACCGGCCGCCTGCCTGACATCAACCCTCTTTTTTTTGGGAATCTTTGGGGACGGTTTTTTTTTTTTTTTTTTTTTTTTCCCATTTGTATTTCGCTGTTGTTACTAAAATTCACAAATGTACATAACTTAAATATTAAAGTCATTGGTACATGCCGAGATTCGAACCCGCGACCTTCGGATTGAAGGCCGCGGCGCGCTGCCCGCATTCAATATCTTTTTTATTTCCGATTAAGCGACAAGATGAGCAGGACGTTCACCTGATGGTAATTCATAAGCTTATCCATAACAGACGTGGTTTATCGGGATGGTAATACAGCACCACATTGCGCTCGTCGCCTGCGACATAAGATGCTGTCTCGTTACCCCAGCAATTATACTAGCCACAACGCCCTTCAAACGGAAACACAGTAAAAAGTGGTAAGTGGTAAAAATTTAGTCTCCGGAAACAGAAACCTACCACCAGTACTAACATTGA
Organism: Ornithoptera priamus; assembly: GCA_029034505.1. Lineage (NCBI taxonomy): Eukaryota > Metazoa > Arthropoda > Insecta > Lepidoptera > Papilionidae > Ornithoptera > Ornithoptera priamus. The sequence goes on from JARDWD010000395.1 coordinate 6,774,067, forward strand.
AATGGAAAAAAAATTGCTATAAAACTAAATTTTCTATACTAGTGTATTAGTTAATCAACTGATAACTTTCTAATGAAAGTTATTACTTAGGTTAATTACTTTCATTATTATGATTATTCTATGATATTTTATTATAAATATAGCTGTGCTTAATAGCAGCTTCATCTATATGAACATATCCTGATTATCAGAATGCAATTCATTAAAATTCTTTACTTTCAATGTACGCATAAACATAAAAAAAAACCACCTTTTTTATGAATCATAACAATACATTAATATTGAAGTATAACTGTGTTCGAATAAGTTTAAGTAAGTTTCCGAAATAGAATTATCGATGAAGTTATTTCGTTACGGAAGTAGCTTTTCGACGAAAATCTCTAACTCAAACATCATTTTCATTAAGTGAAAGTAAAGCGTTCCGATTGAATTTGGAATAAGTTATATTCGTTACGCTATTGATATAGTCTAAAAAGAAATGTTTTTTTTTTTAAGATCAACAGAAATCATTCTAACTATAACCTTATTAAGAATCTTTAATCAAAAAAAACTTAAAATGAATGTGAAATTTATTCTGTAATATGGTTCACTTTCGAGTGGTGCATTCTGCTAATTAACAAATGAAGGTCTGGCCTCTCACCAACCCGCATTGGACCAACGTGGTGGGAAATGGCCCATGTCCCCCATATGAACCTCCACCTGGAGATCTTTTGGGTAGGGGACGTCTATCGGCTGATGATGATGATGGTTATCATATATCTAAGTATAGGCCACCGTAAGGTCACACGCTGTACTCGTATACTCCCAAGAGATGAGGGTACAATCTCCAATGAGTATGAGCTTCCGGTAAAGGAAAACATTGCGAGAAAACATGTGTCATAAAATCCCGCTTTCGCGAATTTAAGATATCTACCAAGGACTTGGACTGAATGGCGGAAAACTTTAACCTCTCCCCAATTGATGGTAGCTTTCGAGACTTAGCAGTGGAAATTTTAAGAGAGCAGTTGCTATAGTACATAAAATTTATATACATTTTTAACTACATGCACAAATCATATTTTTTTTTATATCTTATTAATTGTAATATACCCAATATAGCTAAAGCAAACTACTTACACTTGCTACTACTTGTTTCTTAGGTACAGAGTTTAAGAAGAGGATCTTTTGTTAAATGTTCTTTTATGTGTGTAATTTTCAGTATAAAAAAATCTACAAAGAGTAATCATAAAGTATGTCAAAATATTGCGCAGAATATGGAAAATGGGTTGCAATATATAGAGCCTGTGCTTGACTGTGTTATGAGATACCCGCGTCACGCTTTGTTTAATATTTATACATGTAACGTGTAACAAGACTGAGGCCTTTCTATTATCGCGAGCTTAAAGTTATTAAGGCACTGCGTTATATTACAAAAAGACAAAAACATCCTTTCAACCCTTATCGGCCTGATGGTGTAACTTTTAAATGGCTGAACCAAATTTGAGACTTTTTTTGTATGAACGTTGTTTTAACTGAGAGAAGCCACTAGATATAGGTAAGACTTATGGGTCTAATGGGCGTAGGTTGCTTGGTGATTATGATATAGTATTTTTGTTCGACATTGGGCTAATACTTGAGTTGAATATCACACTGTGTGCTCGAGATAATGGGAGCATGGATGGTAAAATATATTAGCCCTGAACACTCTCTCTCATACGTTGGCAGCGGAAACATAAAAATGCTATTATATGGTGGAAGCTGATCGTACGTACCATTAGTATAATAAAAATAACATTGAGTTGTTTAAAATCTGTTCATGCGTATATAAATATTAAATATAACATTTTTGTATAATCCACATATCATCATTATCAGCAGATAGATATCCACTGCTGGACATAGGCCCCGCTAAAAGATCTTATCTCGATCAGGATGGGATTAATATGACAAGATTCGGGTAACTTCCCACTACGCTGGCCCAATGCGGGTTGATGGGAGCCAGAGCCTCGTTTGTTGATTACCAGGATGCAGCACGAACGGGTAAGGTTGGCTTGAATCCCGTGAGTTGTAGTGCGGGCACCCTTACATTAAACTTTACTGTGTTCCGGTTTTTACTGGGGTAACCAGACTTATTACCATATATCTTCAAGCGACAAGCACAATATGACGCTCTATATATCATTCCAAATAGTGCCTCGTTGTTATAGGCAGGATAGAGGTAGCACTTAACATCAAGTGAAGATCTGGTTCGCAACATACACGCTATATATCAACTTACTACTAGCTGTTTAGGCCATTTTGTTTAGTAGATATTATTTCTTTATATTCAGTTAGAGAACTTAAAAGATTCTATTTTTTTTCTTCAAGGTACTCAGTTTTCCTTAAATAATAAAAAGTTAAGAGAAATATTATTTTACTGAATATAAAGCATCGCTTCAGGTGTATTCTATTGAATCCTCGGAGGTTCTAATAAAAATTACAAGTTACGAAGAAACCTAATTTTTTCAGGAGAAATAAACAATTTTCTTATCATTTCTTGGAGGTCGTTAATATTATTTTATTTTATTTAGAATCATAAATTATTACAACTTTAAAAAAATATAGGATGCTGTTGCTAATGCTAACAGTCTACCTGTCTTTGTGTAAATATTCTAAATGTTTCTTCTATACTTATCGCACTTAATTTATATGATACAAATCTAAAATGGTTTTTTTTTTAATTCAACTAAGCTACGAATTTTTCACCAGATGATAAGTGATACGCTTGCCCATAACAACGTGACGCTTGTTAACGTGATATATACAGTGTAAGAGGTTCCGCTCAACATCTTATGGAGCTAAGTCAATCTGATCTGCACGCGGTGCTCTCTGCTAAACACTTGTTTAGAGGCTCTGACCACCCATCAACCCACATTAGGCGGGCGTGACTAAGGTCCAATTCCTTCTCAATAAGGCCTTTGAGGGAGGCCTAAGCTCAACTGTGGGCGTTACCCAACTAATAAGAGAAGAACACACAGCGTCATACTGTGCTTGTCGCCTTGAGACATAAGATGTTATCTCGTTACCCCTTTAATATAACTAGCTATAACGACTTTCACTTTCTCCCACTAACCCGCATACGCCCAGCATAGTGGGAAACGGCTCAATTCCCCCATATGAGCCCCTTAAATCGACAGCCTCTAGTGCCCGGCAATGTAGACAGCGCAGGACTGATCGATGCAGGGATGTTTTGGAGAAGTCTATGTCCAGCTGTGGACGTCTATCGGCTGGCGATGATGATGATGACGATGAACGACTTTCAAACCGGAACACAGTGATATTGGCACACTTGTGTTTGATGGCAGAAATAAGAACTGCGGTGGTACCTACTTAGACGGTACTACGTACGCACCAGTTGCCTTGAAACATTCATTTCCTCAGTAATATACATATTACAGATGAATAAAAAAAATTAAAACTGAATTATGAAAAAACTTCCTTCTCTATGAATAACATTTCAATAACTTCGCCGTATAGTGGTTTTGCGTGTGGCAACCACTCCATCAAGTCTTTCCCCAAGGGTGATAAATCAAAAACACTGCGACGACATAAATCAGTTAAAGTTGGCGACGTTATAAGAATATTTATTTTGTCTACTTGTTTAATTAGTTTCTGCTTCAAGTTTGTTAACTTAGAACCAGCGGAATGTACTCCTTGATTAGTTTACACATGTTTGAACATACTACAGTACGACGATACGGCGAGACGAGCGGGACGTTAACCTGATGGTAAGTGATACAACAGCTTATAACAACACGGCGCTACTCTGGATGATATATACATCTCCGCGTTGCGCTCGCCGCCTGAGATATAAGATGTTGTCTCGTTATTAATAATTAATCTAGCTACAACGCCCTTCAAATCGAAACACAGTGATGTTTGCACATCGATATTTGGCGGCAGAAATAAGCGCTGTAGTGGTACCTACCTAGGTCTCCTGCAACAGAGACCTACCACCAGTGAAGCCAGCATATAACAAACATAACGTAGTACATAAATATAATTTTGATAACATAAACATGTAAAGTTATTAAATAATATTTGTATATGTAAATATATTGAAAAGGGATATTTTACGCAAACATTACTGTGTTCCAGTTTGATATTTAACATCTTATGTCTCAAGGTGACGAGCACAATGTGGTGCTGTCAATACCATCCTAATAAGCGTCACGTTATAGGCGAGCGTATCATTTACCATCAGGTAAATACTTGCGCATCTCGTCGTTTCGTCGAATATAAAATATTCAAATTGAGTACATATAAATAATATTTTTTTTTCAAAGTTTACTTTATGAATAATACATATATAATGATACCATAACCCTTTTCATTTTCACTTACTGCTATATATTAGGTCCTTACATATGAAATTAGAGTTTTGTACGGGAGGAATACTAAATATTTTTTTTAACATATATTTAATTAATCAAAGTATGCATCATTATTATCTATGTACTTTTGCCATCTCACAGGTAGTTCATTGATCCCTTTACTAAAGAAACCATGGGGGCGAGAATCAATAAACTTTTTTAAGGCGGTTTGGACTGCCGCATCGGATTTGGATTTTTTTCTTTGTGAGAAGTTGTCCAAATTCCGGAAAAAATGGTAATCTATAGGGGAAAGGTCCGGGGAGTACGGTGGATGTCGCAGACATTCCAATTGTAACTCATCTAACTTAGTGGTTATGTTGTTATGCAGTGTCTGGTCTTGGGTTGTCGTGAAGCAGCAGTGGCCTAGAGCGATTAACCAATCTCAGTTGTTTAGTAGCTAGTTCTTCCTTCCAAAGTTTACAGTTGCTGACAATAGATATCTGCCGTAATCGTTTGACCAGATTTTAGAAAGTTGTAATGAACGACATCGGCGCTAGTCCACCAAACACTCACAAGTAACTTTTTGTGAGTCAATTTTCGTTTAGGGCAGTATTTCGCTGGGTCTCCAGGATTCAGCCATTGCGCCGAGCGCTTCTGATTATCGTACGGTATCCACTTGTCATCAAAAGTAATGATTCGATTTAAAATCCCTTCATTATTGTGTCGGTTGAGCAAAGTAACACAGCAGCAGCAGTCGACGCGTGTTTGCAAGTTCGATTCACTTAATTCATGAGGTACCTATCGTTCAAGTTTTTTTTACATTGCCGATTTGTTACAAGTGGATTAATACAGTTTTGTCACTTACCCCGAAGCCCGCAGCTATCTCTGAAGAACTTTATGATGGATCCGCTTCTACAATAGCCTTTAATTCTTGATTTTCCACTTTGGTCTCCGGCCGTCCACGGGGTTGGTTCTGAAGGTCGAAATTTCCAGAACGAAAACGTTGAAACCAAAAACGTACCATGCTTTCTTTTGCGACACCAGCGCCGTACACATCATTAATCCTTCGAGCAGTTCCTGCAGCACTGGTGCCACGGTAAAACTCGTACTCGTAAATATACCGACATTGCATGTTTTCCATTGTGCGGCAATAAGCTACGCCAAAGAAAATAATAATGAAGAAAAAACAAATGAATGACAGTTGTCAAAACTCAAATGTAGCAGCTAAATGAATTTATAAATTTGAATTTGGAATTCTTAACCAAAGAGGAGATATTTCAGATCAAAGTGGCCAGTACGACAAAACGCTAATTTCATATGTAAGGACCTAATACGTACATGACTTTCACACCTTAACGTTCAAAGTGCTTCTGTGAAAGTGTGTAATAATCTATATTGCTATTTGTTGTTTCATTATGAAGAAATCTCTTCATTAAAAATAAACAAAACATTAATTGAACTACCATGTAACATTGAATGTAAACTCATGCGCCAAAGGAAACCCAGTCCAATGCACACGCGGTCCGCAAAAAGCAATTTTTTATTCTACTTTATGGTTCCAATATTCCCGCGTATGAAAATAAAAAAAATACACTAAATACGGAGTACATTGTACGTACTTATTACACTAATACTGGATATTAATAACAATAAATAAATAGATGAAAAAACTTTTGCAGTCCTATCAGCACAACTGAACACAACATCTGAGATATACTTAGGACATCTCAAATAACCGTACAGTCTATACATTATACAATCAATTCATATTGATTTTAATTATAATTTGAACAACATTATTTATTCCAAAAAAAATATTTTGTCAGTGATTTAAATGTAAAAGGAACTGATTCTGAAATACAGCAAAAAGGATACTATTGTTATTCTATGATTAGTTTTTCTTTCTCAACGCGGGCTAACGTTATTATTGATTACGTATATATTTTTATAGCGAAATACCTAAATTCTTTGAGATATTTATCGCTTGTTATATTAATTTTATAAGGGTTATACAACTTTAAAGCTACATATAATAAAAATACAAGAGGGCTCTTTGTTTCACCCCACATTGCTAAAATTCGGAGTGTTCTCTAATAAGGTGATAGTTAAAATAATTTTTCCATCACATTGACAAAGTGCAGATTTCTAGATGTTGTATATCTACAAAAGCTGTTGTTATTCATGGGACATATAATTTTCTTTATGATATTTCAAAAAATAAAATAAATGAAAATATATAATTTTTTTACAAATTTTGCCAACACAACGTACGAAAAGTCCATTATTTTTGATTACACCTGTCATGATTAGGTATAACAGTCATGATTCGAGTTACAGAGGTAGAGGTAAGCTGAGAAGATACAAGAGACAAGCTGAGAAGAAACAAAATTTAATTTTTGAGTCTCAAAATATCTAAGTATATTCCTAAGCAGTGTAACTGCGTGATGTTTGTTAAAAAGCAGTAAGAAATATAAAAGTTAATAGATACCGTCGGCTTAGTGAAGTATTCGGTAAGTAGGTAAATGTCGAATCACCTTCATTAAAGACCCCTGGGAACGACCAGTGCCTTTCTGCTTGTCGTAGCACGAAAAAGTTACGGTCATTTCTCCACTAATGAAATCAACAGAAGTTATATACAGCGCTGACGGTTTTGTTGGAGTACAAAAAAACCTAACATATTTACTTCTACTAAGTAAATAGCTAATGAAGCAATTTAAATGATATTTCTTACTACAATTATACATGATTGTTTTACGTTGCTAAATAGTTTTCAATTTAATGATAATTATTTATTAGTTAGACTGTGTATTTAAAAGTTTATATATATTTATTTATATATATTTGTGTGTATCTACATATATACGACACACATTAGTTAAGTTACATTTAATCGTATATTGCTTGACTGGATGAGATCGCCTTGGGTAAGATAAGCCATTGCTGTACTTCGTCGTATCTACTTAATTTTTATGTCCTACTTGTTTTGTCTTTAAAGAAGTGTAAATACATTTTTAATCACAATATATTAATTACTAAACCAAGATCATAAATCATTCACTTGCTAAGATTCATAAAATTCTAGAAAATATTAGAAAATATGACGTACCATAAAGATTATGGCTATCCATATCTTCTTTCCTAAACCAGCGTTTAAGTATTATTGCATCACCAAAGACCACGTAACAAGTACCAAATAGATAACCGCCATTGTAATTTTCAAAATGATCTTCTGCTGCAGTAAATAATTTTATTTGTTATTTTCCTATTATTTTTTTAAAACTAATATAAACTCCGATTGAAGCTTAAAAGGAGTAGAAAAATTAAAAGGAATATTAGCAAGACCGGATGCTGTTGTAGCTCTTTCATTATGCTTATAAAGTAAAAAACGCATGCAACGAATCCTGCAAAGCTAAATATTATCATATTTTTTTTATAGACTTTATACATGTTGCTCTTTTTTCCTCCTATATAAAGTTCCTTTTTTTCAGACTTTAGTAAAAGTGATGTCGAGGACAGAGCGAAGTGGAGAGGAATAATAAGGAAAACTAACTCCACTATCATATGGTATAACAGCCAGAAACAGAAAGAGACTTTAGTAAAAGTAGCGATAGTTATTTTCCCATATGTTTATAACAACAAAAGCGTGGTGTGGCATTTAACTATTTATTCCTTTATTTATTTTATTCAAATGAAAAAAAAAGTCCTTTAAATTCACAGGCATATTATTGAAAGAAAGTTTTGCCGTGAAATATTAAAAGGCGTTGAACGGAATTCCTGAAATTTTCCGGTTAAAAAATAACTGGGGCGCGAGAAATATTTAACGGATAAAGGAACCTGGAATTAAAATTATAAAAATAATAGCTGAAAGAAAATTTAATTATCTACTTGACTTACATATATAACATAAATATAGAGGTTTTGATTAAGTTAAGAAAATATATATTTTTAATAAGAACCTTTTACGTGAGTATAATTATAAATGAAAATGGTATTTTTTTAATTACATATCGCGGGGTTTTCTTATGAGAATCTAACTTACCTTATTTCACTGACGTGTCCATATCACCACTTTTTATTTTTAATTTCTCTCCAAAAAATTTATGGCCAGTAATTAAATAAACTTATTCCCAAAAAAAAGTTTTTACTCCGTATCTCAAATGAATAGCAACTTTACAATTTAACACCGATAAAAATAATTGGCGATATTTAATGACGAGTTTTTTTTTAAATCACTGTTGTAGGGTCCGCTGATGACGTCAGCCCGGTAGCGCGAGCACCGCGCGACTGCCTCCGTCAACGCTCCCCCTGGGCACAATGGGCCGTGTTATGTTGTGATGCACGTTTGAAAGTGTGCAACTTGAATCTAGGTTACGGTTTAAAGAGATTTTCCAAATAAAACGCAACTTAACCCCACTACGAACAACTCTCATTGCATTATATCCAACTCACATTGCTTTTCTTTACTTAACAATCATTCTATTCAGAGGTAGTCGTGTTTGTTTAATTTCTAGAATTAGCCTTATATTTGGTGAAGAGACGACACGGGGCCAAAACTTTCACCTGATAGTAAGTAATAGGCCTACCCAAAATAATGTCATATGAGTTAGGATGATTTCACAACATACATTTTACTCGCCGTATATAAAATATTAACGAAAATATTTGTATTCGTTAAAAGCACTTTACCTTTTTTAAGTCAATATTAAGCAATAAATATAGTCTAATAATACACAGTACGAAAAGTCTGTAGTTATTTATTGGACAAAGCGCCTAGACGAGCAGGACAGTTAGAATAATAAACACTACCGCTTTGTGCTCCAAGCTTTTAGACTCAATAATATATTGATCTACGTTACCCCAGTAATTTAACTAGCTACAATTTCGTTAGAATCGGAACGTTGTAATTATTGCTCGCTAAAGTTTGGCGACTGAAGTAAACGTTGCCGTGGTACTTACATAGCACTACCAGCGTACATACAAAGTACACTACAACATTTTTACCTAAATGTATTTAAAATACACTATACATATAATCTCATATTTATCGTTACTCGTATCTATTCAATTCTTTTATGTTTATAACTAAAACGCTACGGCGCAATGGATTGCATTTCTCTTCACATATTATTCCATATGTTTTTATATATATTTACTTATATGTTTATTTATGTTATATATGTTTATATCTAGAAAATTATTCGTTTTTCTTAAAATTAAGACGAAATATTATATAGAATCACTAATATTAAGAGATGTAGTAGCATTTTTATCGTCAACGAACGACGTGTCCAACAATCAATGGAAACAGCTTTGGTTAAATAAACCCGACAAAGAAGACAACGGCATCAGTAGTTATAGAGAAATAATCGTAGCAATTTATATGAATTTATCAACCTGAAACTAAAACGAATGAATTGAAATTACTTACCACTTAATTATCATGATCATCTCCGGTAGAGTGCGAGCTTAGTCCAGTAAATTACTTCCCTAAATAAAATTTAAATAAAATACCACACCCAGGTTTTACGTCACCAATAGTGTGTTAATTTTTGATAAAAAGTTTTTAATCTAAGTATACAAGATCCAATTCATCATGAAAGTATTGCTAACGATCTAAAACAAACGAAGTTGTTAACAGATTAAAAAGCATAGAAAAAGTAACTTCGCTGAATGGGTTACTTGATAAGGATGGGAGGCGATCGTAGCATTAAAAAACCGTTCACCGAAATCTCAATTAGCCGCTGACTTATAGGCCGATCCACATCTCGCTGGAAGAATGCCGTAGAGCACGACCTACGTGAGCTTCAAGCAGTAGACTAGCAAGACGCTGGTGATCTCTTGTGTCGGACGCCAAGATTGACTTTGAGTCGCTGCGCCTGAGGTGTAAGTAATAAAGCAAATGTAATGCCATTCCAAACATTTACAGAGGGTAACAAATCTTACTATGCTTTAATTTAAAATTATATCATTAATAAAAAAAGGAAGTATATTTTCAATACTCCTTCTACTCAACCAAAGATTTCAACATTTAATAGCAAGTGATAACGTTTATATCCAGAGTGACTTTGATCATTTGAAAATGTGTTTTTTTCATTTAATTAAAATTAAATTATCTATACCGCGTCGATGTAGTACATCTTCATTTAATTCTAACGTAAAATTATTAGGGGTTTGAAATTTATCATTAACCCTATCAGAACATACAGATTATCTTCTCTATACAAAGTACTTCTGTAAGTATTGCATTCCTTTGTTATAAATCATTTTTTGTTCTCATGCTTTTCATAATGAAACTTTTATCATTATCATCCTTTTTTCTAAGTCAAGTGACAAGACGTGCGGGATGTTATCCTGATAATAATTGATACTTCCGCCCATATGTGGTGCTAGTTTGGATTTCGTACACTGCTCTACATTGCGCTCGTCGCCTGATACATACATAAGATATTGTGTCTCGTTAACCCAGTAATTACATTAGCTACAACACCGGCTAGCTCTAGACGGTCTCCGGCAACAGTTCCACCCGTACAGCCTTCAACAGGTCTCAACCAATGGCCGCACCCTATTGAACATAGGTTTCTTTTACGATATTCCACAAAAAAATTCTCAAGTTATTTGTGCCCTTGTAATGAACTTTTATATGTAATATTTATTCTATTGATTCTAATACTTTTTTTCACCAAAATTTAAACTCGTTTAATGTAAGATGTGTGTATGTAAGGTAAGTTTCAATTACGCAATCACTAACAAACCCAATTAACCCAAAACACAGTTTTATCTACAACGAGCTTATACTTGCTCTCCAATTTACATTATATTGAATTCTATGGATACCAAAGTTATTAACCAGAATTCCACAACCAGATCATTCTGTTATATAATTTAACATTTCATTCATTTAATTTTTCAAGAATTGCCAGAAATTACAATTATATTACAGACTTATTTTGATAACTTATAATGGTTTCCTTAAAAAGTATCTTTATCGCCATAGAAACAATCATAATGATCTCTTCATATTACTGCTAAGAGGAAAGAAAACTCTTAACGTTGTCTTCATATAATCAAGCCTTTAAATTACGAAGATTAAATCTCACGTTTTAATATAATAATTGTATATGAAATTTTTTGTAAAAAAATAATTTTCATGTATAATTAACGTACTTGTCCAAATTACTTTTATAATGAAAGGTAGAAAGAAGTTAAAAACGGTATTATACATTAATAAAATAGAAACTACTAGTTTATGGATATTATTAATTGTGCGCAGATTAATTGAATTATTCTTTTAAATTTTTCTTTTGGTTACCGGAAACCAGAGTTATCTTAACGCTTTTACTTTGACGGTGCATTAAAGCTCCATTAGAGCAATGAGAAACTTCATACTCAAACTTAATTCTGTTATGTACTATTTCTCTCACAACCCTTACCGAGGTTGTCGCTTAATATTTCAAGCAAATGTATTTATCAAACATTCATATTCGTAATTTGTTTTAGTCGTAGGAAGATCTTGTTGCAGTAAAAGATAATTGCATTCATCTCTTTTTAACACAATCTTGTATCAAAATAAGAATATGAATAAGAAAAATACACAAATTGCTAATTGTGATGTGGTGCAATCATATGTTTATCTGAAGGCCTTAATTACAAACAATGGTCGATGTATAGAAGAAGTGAAGAAGGTATAGCAGTGTCTAGGTCGGTCATGGACAAGCTAAGGAGAACATGGACGAATCGCAAAATATACAGTACCAAAATATCCGGCAAGTTCGAGCACGTATTCCCCATATTCTTGTGAAGTAGAGAATAGGATAGACACTCTAGAGATGTGGTGTTGCAGGAGATTACTCGGAGTATCGTGAACTGAATTTCGTACCAACGAGTCTATACTTCGAGAACTCGGCATCGAGCAGCATTTATCATATTTGGTACAGTCTCGTATCCTCACCGTTTTTTGCCACGTATGCCGCCGAAGGGAGTTAGCTATTAAGCGACTTGTGGCCCGGGAAAGTTTGAGGGTACCATGCCACGAACGCCTATGAGATGAACTGACCATTTAAAGGCGGCAGTAAATGACTCATCATCCTTTCCACTATATGAGCATTCATAGGGCATACTAAGAAGGTGGCCAACAGTTTAAGCAATGACCACGACCACTCTGTCAACAGTGACACCAAAGAAGAAGTGTCAAAAGAGAAAATTCATTCGGTCAACACTCTCCTGATTGTGTTTAGTTTGTGGTGAGAGATAAAGTAAAAGAGATTTTTTTTAATTCGACGAAGCGACCATACGAATTAGACGTTCACCTGATGATGAGTGATACGCTAATTAGAATGATATAGACTATAATGTACTCCTCGTTATGGTGCCTAAGACGTTAAGTATCGTTAGACCAGTAATTTAACTGGCCACAACGCTTCTAATACAGTAATCTTTGCATACCACAGCTAGACAGTTATTAGCTAAGCTAGACAATTATAAGACCATTATAAAACAATGCGTACATTATAGTTTTCATAAATTAGGACTTAAGGAGTGTATAGTAAAATATTAAGTTTCCTTTTAACGCACAAATTAATCTAACTTGACAAACTAATATAGAAAATTAAGTATTTTTTCTTAAAACACGAACGTTTTTATTTTTACTGGTAGGTAGGTCTCTATTGCCGGAGACCTTCTAAGTAAGACCGCAGCGCCTATTTCTACTGCTAAACAGTACTGGGCAAACATTAATATGTTCCGGTTTAAAGGAAGTTGCAGCTATAAAATTACTATCGAAATGTAGACTCGACGTCTTACGTTTCGGGCGACGAGCGCAATGTGGTGCAATATATATCATCCCAACTAGCGCTACGTTATTAGGAGCAAGCGTATTATTTTCCTTCAGATAAACGTCACGCTCGTCTCGTCACTTAATTGAATAAAAAAAAAAACATACTCTTACGAAATATTTATTTCAAAACTTTAATTGCCGTGTAAAAATTCGAAACTCCTTTTTTTATTAGAAGTTTCAGTTTTCAAAAACCCTACTTTGGTTTTAGTATAAATTATTTCACATAACTTTGACGTGTACTTTTTAAATATATGTTTAACAATATGTAGAAGTAGAAGCACTTAATGAATAACTTTACTTAGATTCATTTTTCATAAAAATAAATAATGTAAAATAACACATTTATTGTTCGTCGACACTAAGGCTTAAAGTTTCGTTACATTACGACTTATTTAAGTAGCTACGATAAGAAACTTCGAAAAGGAGATGATAGTGAAATTAAGTCTTCTAAAAGCTTTTGGACTTACAGTTTCATTAAGTATTCTATCAAGTCAAAAAGCGCAAGAAATGCTATAATTAATACTGTTCATTATAAATGACCATCATCATAATGACCTTTATGGAACATAGTATTAAATCTTGATTTCCAAGTAAGTTTATTACCAGAAATTTAATTTTTAGCTGAGCACAATAAACTTTCTTAGACGGTGTTAAGATGAAAAAATACACAAAGAAGCTTTTGTTAATCATTTTCTTAAAAAAATTATAATAGTATAATAACTTAGAGAAAATATATTTAGTTTTTTTTTTACACAATGAAGTGTTAAAAATTAATTTTCTATTAATAATCTTACTTAGGATATCTTAAAAAATTACTCGCCCGCATATAACAACGCGGCGCTCGTAAGGCATACACTGCACCACGTTGCGCTCATCGCCTTAGACATAAGATGTTGAGTCTCGTTACCCCAGTAATTTCATTAGCTACAACACCCTTCAAACCGGAACACAGTAATGTTTGCACAATACTGTTTGGCAGCAGAAATAAGCGCTGCGGTGATACTTACCTAGACAGTATCTGATAAACGAGATCAACCACCAGTACATTCATACATTAATCCTAATATTTTAGACCTTTTTTAGTTAGCACCTAGTTAATCATTCATCAATGTATTAGTGATTACTGTAACAGTTTATCTATCTGTCATCAGTTTAGCATACAAATAACCCGCATAGTTAACACCTAAGAAAATATCTGCGTACTACATAACTTAGTTAAACGAGCATGAAAAATTTACTATTAGCTAATATAAGTGTTATAGCAAATACAGGATTAAACCGGGTACTAAATCCTTTTTAATTTACACAAGGTTATACCAGAAAATTTTCTCTATACAAATTAATTAAATCTTAAAGCTTCTATTAAGGGAAAATTCTGTTTCTGTAATGTTGTTTCAAAATAATACATAATTTTCCACGAAGCTCTACTCAATGGAAATTTAATTAACAATGTCAAAATATTAATTGAACTCTTTGCTCTGTTTCGCTGTTTACATTAGTACTTGTTTGTTTCTCATTATATAAATGAAAGTAAAAAAAAAACCCTTTTCAGACATAAACGGGAATGTGAAAATGCTTTACTTACATTGTCCAAACAAAAATTAGTATTCAGTATAAATGCATAGTTATCAGGCCTGTGTCCAGCAGTGGACATCTATCGGCTGATAATGATGATGATGAATAATTACCTGCGTACATGTTTAAAAATTTCTACTGATATATCTGTTTAAGATAAATATATAGATAATATATTTGTAGTAAGGATTTGATCATATCGAGTAACGCATAACAATGCTGTCGTTTGCCCGGGTATTGTATTATACATCAGGGAATATGCCCGGAAGGGTGCTTTCGTGTTCCGAGTTGCTTACAGCATCGCAATATTGTTTTAGTATACTTGTTTGAAAATGTTCTCGAGAAAGGAATCAAATGCAACGCATTCAATATTGCAAACAATCTAGTTACTATCGTTACTTTAAATAATAACAATAACACGATTTTATAAAACAAAGTTTCTCTATTCAATAGTTCCTGAGAAATCTAACAGATAACATATGCATTTTTTGGAATAGCTTGCAGGAAAAGTCCAACACCGGAGGTCCATCGGTGGAGATGATGATCAATATGAACATAGGCTGATGACAACCGTTACGAAAAAAAAGATAACATTTTCTTGAACACCAACAAAGAGGACCACTTTATAAGCTCCCAAGGTTGATTCTAGATGAGCGAAATTGCTGGAAAATGTGGCTCCTGGTTGACAGTAGAATTTAAATTTTGATGGTATACTAATTGGGCTTAAATACCATCAGTTGAAAAGAATAAGATGAAGACCAAAATCGTTTTCTCAATCTGTACGCGAAACGGGATCTTTGGGAGTGTCCGAATACCAGCAGTGACTGTCTATCGGCTGTTCACGGTGATGATCGACATAAAGAAAATATAACATAATGTAATTCCTTAGTAATTTTAGTTAATTATGTGATCCTGTCTATTTAGATACAGTGGACCGCGGAACTGATTACGATTGTAATGAGGACCAGATTTTTAATTTTAATAAGAAAAATATCTCTTGATTTACAAAAAAAATCTTGATCTTTTTCTGATAGTTTCAGTAGAAGCTACTCGAGTAAGATTAAAAGAAGGTTTTTTTTTGTGATTTAAACACTGTGTAAATCATCTTATTCAAGTACCGTGCAAATCGAAAGGACAAGTGTATTCAATATAGTAACAGCAATCATTTGCTTAACACGGTGGTAGATAAAGATCATTCTTTAACAGTTGTATTAACTTTATTACTACTCCATACAGCAATAATAAATTATTACTTAATACGCTACTCTGTCATCACCTGCACCAGCAGTGGACATTTTCACGTTGCGGTGATTTGGGTCCTCCGTAATTTAGGCCCGCGAAATTAAACGCATGCGTACCGTAATTATACGAGACGCTCGCAGTAGTGGAACTAGTGATTTTAAGCATTAATTATTTTGACCCTAAAACTTACATTATTATAGACAATTCTCTCTATTATTAAGTGCCTCCGCAGCTCAATGGTTAGTGACTCATCTTACTAGCTACCCCCGCATATTGTTAATCTGCCACCATAAAGGCATTGTTGTATTTTGAATGTAAACGTATGAGAGCCGGAATATTCTTAGCGAGCACGTTTCACCATCAACGGTATCGTTGTTACTTACCCCCGTGCAAAATTGAGATCAAGTGTTAACTTATGGTTGATAAAGAAATCCCTTACATAACCAAAAGACTACATCTCAAAAGATAGAAGACTTCACAAAATTCAGTATATTCCGATTAACATTATCATAGCTGAATATCACAGGCGGAAAGATAAAAAGAAGTAGGAAATGAAGAATTTCAACGAATTCATATATCGACTAAACAAAGGAGGAAGTAGCATTTTGTTGTGTTAGGAAATTAAAGATAGGGCTTTATGCAGGAGTTTGCCCGAGATTGAATTAATAGATCATTATAGGCGGAAATCGAATGAATATATCTTTTCAATTATAACATATTTTTCACAAAATTATTAAATACCAAATTATTTGATCTCAAATATATAACGTTAATATTAACTATTTCCTAAACGTTTCTACGGGAGACCGCCCGCTGAATTAATAACGTTATTCAGAAGCGCTATTGAAACGTTATAACACAGTTGAATAGCACCGTTGAATACCCTTCCAGGAACCAAATATCGGATCAGCTACAAAACATAGCATGAACAACCTATTTTTAGGTTGGAATCTATAATTGGATTATTACTTTTAAGCTCAACTTTGCACCCTTCCAACAATCCATTATTGATTTATGTTGATCGATGAAATGTATACTAAATCTTTATCTCACTATATTTGAATTCACAATATAGAATATCTTGATAAAAATAGCTCAATATAAAGACATATCGGTGAGTAACCAAAATATACCACCATATGCATCATATGCATGCATATTGATTCAATTAGATGACGAGAGGAGCGGAACGTTCATCCGATATATACTGAGCCATATTGCGCTTGTCGTCTGAGATATAAGATGTTGGCAATCGTTACTCCAGTAATTACACTAATTACAGCACCCTTCAAACCGAAACACAAAAATGTTTGGCGGCAGAAATAGGCGCTGCAGTGGTACCTATCTAGACGGTTTCCGACCACAGAGATCTACCACCGGTAATATCACTTAAACACTAAGGTGAATAACATTAATATTCATTACTAGGGGTCCCGCATAACAACACACGGGACCCAATCCAACCTCACCAGTTCGTGGTGCACACTGCTAATCAACAAACGAGGCTTTGGCTCCTGCCAACGCGCATTGGGAAAGCATAAAAGTTGTAAAAGCCGTATTTTTCAAGTAATGCCGTTTTTTTTTAAGTAATGTTAAGTGACAATGATAATGGTAAACCGTGCTCGCTACCAACTGTGAATGAATAATATTTGTTTGCATTGTATAATAATACAATAAATAACAAAGAAAGTAATAGATAACAAAGAAAAGTAAGAAAGAGAGTGATGTTTATAAGGGTAGAGGAAGATCGAAGAAGGTGTGAGATGGCTGATAGAAGGATATGGAAGAGAAGTACATGCAGTGCCGATCGCATATAGATGGGAGGTCAGGAGGAAGAAGGAAGAAGATTTATATAATAGGTATACTTCAAAACTATAGCTTACTTTAGAACTATAAACATTATAGGAATAATTTTCAGTTAAAATAAAACGTTAAATATGTTGAAGTACCCTCCTCTGTAATGTTACGACCGACTTTAGGTACAATTATTAATTTATATAAGACGTTAAATTAAACTATAATTATCTTCAGGTATTAGGTTTACAAGTCTCGAAAGCCGTTATTTTAACCGCGGTTTGATTTATTCCAAGCAAAGGATAGAATTTAAACCACTGCGCGATTAGTTACTGGATAATGTCATTATAAATACTATAACAAGTTTCAATTAAACCCCTTGATTTTTTTAAAATAATACATTAGTATATAAAAATAAACTGTTGAATATAACCTGCTAATATTATCTATTGGACATGTGATTGAATGTAATTTTCATATTTAACTCACTTGAAAACACGAGTTAATGATATTATAGTTGCAGAATTGCAATATCGGAAAGGTAGTTAAAAGTTAACCAGGGACTTCAAGATAAACGATTAACCACTACACCATGGAGGTATTTAAAGTCATTTTGATATATATATATATAACTTATGATTCATTAACTTTTTAAAATTTGTCACTTCTGTAAACTGTTTAATTTTTTTTCAAAACGGAAAAGAAAACTGCCACCTGTTAAACACCACAACTAATGTACATAGTCATTAAGAAGAAGACATCTCATTTTTGGATATACTAACATCACATAAATATTGGTATTATTGGGATGTTATCATCATTCATCAACAGCCAAGCAGCGCCAGTTTGTCCGATCTTCGGCTAAACGCAGCCAGTTGCTACCAGCCACATTACGCAGATCGTCGCTCCATCTGGTCAGTGTGCGTCCGGTACTACGATTGCCTAAACGCGATCTCCGCTCTAAGACATGCCTACTCCAACGGAGATCACTTCTGCGACAGACGTGATCAGCCCGTCACTTCAATTTGCACAATCGGAAGGCTGTTTCGGTAATGTTGGTTCTTTGGTTTTACTATCATTACGAATCTTACCCACCGGAGAAACGCCAATCATAGCTCTTTTCCCCGCTCTATACGCGACTCTGATCTTAAGGGATGTGTTTATGCAGAAACTACTTCACTATTCCAATTATAACTCTGGAACACTGTTCAGGTGAAACAAAACTACAAACTCGTATACGCTGCTTGCAACTAGCTACGCTCTTGTTTATATTTAACACTACAAAGTTCGCCAAATTAATTATGAATTCAAAGTTCAAATTCGTTAACCGAACCCGTGCACCTATAACCCTTTGAGATAAGTTTACTGAACATCGTGTGTGTATTAGTTTGTTTTACAGTTAATTTAAGAGTATTTAACTGATGAAGCAATAGATTTGAATAAATTAATCACTGGTGGTAGGACTCTGGCGTCAAACAGTAGTGTGCAAATATTACTCTGTTCCTGTTTTAAGGAGCTGTAGCTAATGTAATTACTGGTGTGACGAGACCAAATATCTTATGTGTCAAGACGACGAGCAGAACGTGAAGCAGTATGTAATATCCTAAGTAGACGCCATGTTGTTACAGGTAGGCTTATCACTTACCATCAGCTGAATGTCCCGCTCGTCTCGTCGCTTTATTTAATAAAAAAATATTTAAAATGTCTATGTTTAATACACAAAATATAATAAGTAATAATTAATGAAATGAAATAAATTTGTAGCTACTTCTTCATAACTTATAAGCTACCCTATAAGCATATTAAACTTAAGAATTAGTAAAAGAAAAGGATTTAACGAGCTCTTTCGTACAGGCTTTAGAAAATAGGTTATTTAATGCTTTTTTATTATACAGATGTTAAATGTATGAAAGCGAAGTCAGAATAGTACAGGTTGTTAGGTGGTCGTACACGCTCCGGATCTTAAACAGATACGAGTACGTGTTCGATCTTCAATGGACTTGAATTTTGCGGTGAAACAAACATGGATTGAGATGATATAAAAATATTATGTCCTGAGAACAACTGCTTTTGTAGTCACGTGATCGGGTAGGTAAAAAGCTTTCATCATTTGTTGAGAGAAACCTTCCATTCCCAGCAATGGAAAAATTAAGAGAGATATTTATTTAATGTATGCATATATATAGTAGATATTCAGAGAATCATTGAGTCATCACTCTCTGAAAATTTTTGACACAAATTCTCAAAATTTGGTAAAAATATTGCTTCTGCTATTTAGAGGTTACCTAAGAAAAAAATTTACAAAACTCCTTCCCTAAAGAGAGTTACGGTCAGCAAATCAGGCGCAAAACAGGTAGTTACGCATACCACTATACTCTGGATAAATATTACTTAGAGAATAAAATGATTTGATTTGATTATAATATTATTTAATAAAAACATAAAATCTTTACTCTGAAATTTTTATGACCATGAGATTTTGAAAGCGACCTGTAAATTTGTTCTAGCACCAATTGTATTCAGGAATGTTTTAATTTCGAACACTTGCAAACACATTTTTCCGGTAAAATTATTCTTACATAATTTTGTATTTTTAGTTCATATGTTTTGGTAGGAAAACAATATTAATATTTATTTTCTATTATACAAAATTTGGTCGAGATATTGCTTCTGCCATTGAGAGGTCAACTAAGAATGGATTTTACAAGATCCTTCTCTAAAGGGAGTTGCTGGGGTGTTAATAACTAGATAGGGCCCGGATAGTGACGGGTAGCCGCCGAGCGGATATATTTTTGACAAATTTCAAATATAATTATATATAACGGCCAGCATAGCAAGCGGAGAACAGCTGGTAAGATGGAATGACTAGAATTAAAAGGACATATCGTTAGATAAAAAATCTATGAATATATAAATAAATATAAAAATAGGTTTTTTTGTTAGACAAACACTTGAAAACTGGTGAACATATCGACATGGGAATATGACCCTTCGACACGCAATGATTTGCAGATGATTTTTTGTTTTGATTGCTATTTATTTTTTGGTTTTCATAGATCCTTTATCATCTTATTTCTAATTAACTTTTATAAACATTTTCATTACGTATTATTCATACAGTTGCTATGGTAACGGTTGGTACAGAAAATCATTTATGGTGTTATATTACAGCCAGCAAAGCGGGTGGGGAACATCTAGTAAAAACATACTAATGTTTTTATATCGTCGTAAACTCATGTGATGAACTTAGAGTACGTAACATAAATATTTCGCATAGCACTTATATAAAAAAAAAACCGAAGGAAAGTGTTCTCGAGAACACGCTTAATGTAATTGAATTATAAAATTTCCTTATAGCTTTCCGAATAATTCATTAACCACGACTCGACTTTCAAAAGGATCAGCTAGCTTACGGGGAGATTCCGAGTCGCTTATGATGTTGTTTTTATCGCTTTTCCATTAAATTAATGGATTAGAAAGATTGTAAACTTTGGTTAAAGGCACAAACTGATATTAATGTATTAAGTTATTGATATTTTTTAAAGGAAAAATGATTAATATTAACATTATTATCTATAATCCTTATGACAACAACATTTACACCAGTACTCTTGTATTTAGTTACACAATATGATCATTTAATTAAATAATAACAAATAATTTAACTAAATGTATGTAGAATTTATAACTAATTTATAAATTTCGTAATATATTTTTTTTTATGAGAAGGGTACGCAAAGGAACGAACAGTTCACCTGCTGGAAAGTGATAGCTGATGCCCATGAACAGTAACAACACTAGGGAGGTCGTGGCTGTGTTGTCAACCTTTAAAGGAATAATATGTTCTTTCCATGATCCCCAAGTCGTATTGGTTCGGAAATACTGCTGGTAACAACTGATGTACTTTAAACAGACGGTGGAGGATCCCCAGTTACCCAGGTGGTGAGGATGACACTTGATATTGTGTCATATATACACAACAAGGACTTTCGGACTAATATTCATTATATTCATTATTGTGTATATATAAGTAATGAATGCGGGAACTTTAATAGTGGTAGGTCCTGATAGGTACCACCGCAGTTCCTATTTCTGTCGCCAAACAGTATTGTGCAGATAATACTTTGTTTCGGTTTGAAGGGCGTTGAAATAGTGAAATTTCTGGAGTAACGACACTTCACATCACTTCTCTCTGTTACGCAGTTTTCTTTCACAAAACTCCTTCCATCGCCAACATTTATTTTCACAACACTTTTGTGATATTGAAAATAATAAATCTAAGACCCGCCTCTTAAACCTAAATCTGTCTTTATTAAATACCTCTCTGAAACCTATTTATTGGAAAGACGTTTTCATTTGTGCCCAAGATTTATGTCTAGGGTCAAAAGGATATACGCAAACATTTTTAGAGTTTAACTTTTAGGACTATTGATTCAGTCATAAATAAATGTATAGTCTATTTAAGTAAATTTGTGTTTATATATATTTTTATTACAAAAACACTTAATAATGATATTATTAAGCACTAAAGAAATAATATACATGAAAGTATGAGAGATCATAAACACAAAACTCAATTTCTCCTCATCTAACTTTTAACTATTAATTACTTACGAGTCCGATTTGTTTGAGTAAAGTTATCTAATTAAAAACTATTAATATATTATAACTTAGTATATTTTACGTTTTTCATATAATTATGTGATATAATTTTACCTCAAGCAGCTGAAGGTAGTATACAAGAACCAGTGTGGGAACTCCCACGTGGTGGAAAGCATCAGTAAATATCTTTTTAAAATATAGAGAAGTACTTTTCTAAAATTCGCGTATTATAACTCTAAACACTCTTAAGTCATTAAATTATATGAAAACTTAAAATTACATGAAGTACAGCATTAAATAGTTTAAGGACTCTTGAAATGTATGATCCCTGTGTAGGTAGGTGCCCTTTGTGCTTAACTTCTCTACGTGTCTAGACGGTACACAATAAATATCAGGTTCAGCGAAAACAAAAGAACAAAAGGAAAACAAAAACTGTAAGCTTCATTTTATAGCAAGCTCTCGTAAGAAATTCTTTCAGTTCGTTGCGTTAACACTGCAACTTAAAGTTATTACATTCTATATATAATTCAATTTAGTTGAATACAGCTAGAAATGTAAAAAAATATTGATTCCATACACAGGGGATGGATAATCATGACCTAACCTATACATATATATATATATATATATATATATATATATATATATATATGTGTTACCGTAAAAGACCGAAATCAGACAATGTCGACATTCACCTGTAAATGTTAACCAACACCAAATACTTCAGTGAAAGATCGAATATTTCATTACATTCTTGTACATTCGGACCCTCACCAGTGTACATCGACAATCACAGATATGCTCTGGTGGAGGTCGAAAAGAGAGGAACCGACAAAGAGGCGACTGGCTGTTAGGTTAGGTTTTTTTTTAGGTTAGTAAGTGTTTTACTTCTATTATTTTCCTTTCTCATTTTGAAAGTACTGTGTGTTTTAAGTTCTTAGTTATTCCTCTCAGAAAGAGAGGCGTAAAATTTATCGCGACTGAATTACGGAAAAAAAATATAAATTTCAGACATGTTCAACATTCACCATTAGTGCGTGGTGAATGCTGACGTTCACCGGCGAAAGTCAGAAATAAGGGTATTTAGCAAATATTTCGGACATACACCAAGCGACTACGTGAATGTCGACATTCACCGGTGAATTGACATTCTCCAGATTTCTGTGTTTCACCGTAACATATATATGTATACAGATTAATAAACTAATCAAATTATAATAAACAAATTTAATTTCCTCTGTAGTGATATGGCTAAACATATTTTGTAACACAGGGGTTCCTTAGCTCTGTACCAGCCACTACTGTACTTGCAATTACAGTGCTCAGATCTTTCCTCGTCGACCTCATCACCGCGGGGAACGGCACTGTTATATATATTGCTGTCGCTATTTATTTATTGATTATTCAATCTTCTTGAGATGACTACTCCGAGCCAATAAACGACATGGGCACCAAATATCATTTATTCACACATCCTACAAGTGATGATCATCAGAAATCCTATCGAAAGTCTTACACGCTTTATCATCTTCAACATTAGTATCACTTGAAATCATAAGCAATTCTGCAAAGTGTAAAAAGTTTTTTACATATATAACATACCATGTAACTTACTCTGGGTTAGGTACAATAGAGATTATTTAGTATAGGGATACTTAACCCTATATAATCTCGACAGTTAGAAGGGTATTCGGCATTAGTATCCACAATGGACTAACACAGCAGTGTAAAAGCAATATTAAATTCTATAAATGCAAATTTCTCTTATTTACAAAGATCGTAAATTGTATTAGGACCTCCTTGATGGATGAATATTAAATTATGGTAATGAAAACTCAGTAATAACATTTGCTTGTGTAAATATAGTGAGGACGAAGCTGATGCTGAATTTCATTTCGGTTGAATGGTTTTGATAAAACGAAAGCTCTCGTGCTGCATCTGTTACTAACAGTTTTGCCAACTCCTGACTTTGGTCAGTTAGATAACAACACTTCCGGTAAACAAGGTAGTTAATTTACACGGGTTGAAGAAGCGTTTCCCATATATTTTAATTAATAAAATTTTCATATGTTAAAAAGCCTGTTGTATTATGAAGATTTTATTATATATAATAGAATACTCATTTTCATACTAAATTACAGACAAAAATTGATTTTATACTATCCGAGATTTATGATATTAGAGAAAATGAGAGACATTCTCAATTTGTCTAAGATCAAACTTTAATTAATTTGATAATAAAAAACTGTTATAGTCTAAATATTTAATATAACACGAATTGAAGTTAGTATCGTATTTATACGTATGAATAAATATTTCTATAATAGTGAATTTCTAGTCTAGTCCTTAATGACAAATTGGACCTTGAAACTGCTAACTAAAATCCTTTGATAGGGGCTGACAATAAATACTAAATAGAGTATTTACTTGTAAATAATATATAACGGTTACATTTATATTAAAATATACATACTATAGAGCAATTACATTAAATGTATAAAGATTTGAGAATCCAGAATCTACTCCAAAAATCTATTGGTGGTAGATCTCTGTTGACAAAGTGCAGACAGGTACCACCGCAACTAGTATTTTTGACCATAAACAATGGTGTCCAAACATTATTGTGATTCGGTTTGAAAGGCTTATAACTATTGAAATTACTTGAAGAATGAAACTTAACATCTTATATCTGAAGGCGACTGGTTTAATGTGATGCTGTGTGTATCATCCTATCTATCACCACATTGTTATAGTCAGACGTATAATTTACCATCGAGTGAACTTCTTGCCTGTCTCGTCGCGCACAACGCATTGATGATGGTATAAATCTATCAGATATATTATACCTTTATTAGTATTAGATAGGATGATACATTTACAAAATATCTGTGCGAAATGCCAACCATGTCTCCCGATCATGTTGACCTTAATACTTAATGAGCGCAATGCCCATAATCTGGAGTAAACATCGATAACAGTTACAAGTAACGTTCAACAATTATCATTCACCATTACGCAGACAGTGAACTACTAACCTGTTTTTGATATATAGCAAATGGTTGGAGACTTTGTATTTTTAATTATCATCAGGTGATAGAGGTCAACTGCTGGACATAGGCCTCCTCCAAAGATTCCCACATCGATCGCTCCTGCGCTGTCTGCATCCAGCGGCTACTCGCGATCTTTAGATGTTGGTAGGAGTCATATGGAGAGATTTGGGCCATTCTCCACCACGCTGACTCAATGCGAGTTGGTGGGAATCAAAGCCCCCTTTGTTGATTAGCAGGAGAGTTTGTGTTGGATCCCGTGAGTTGTTGTGCAGGACTCCTTACACCGCAGGTAGTGTATGTCATCCTAAATATCGTTCCACTGCTAAAGGCGAGCGTAGCAATCACCATCAGGAGAAAGTTCTTCTCGTTTCATTTATTTTCAATACTAATAAAAATATAATTACATTTTAAAATCATTTTTAATATTTTATTATTCCTTAGTTACTTTAACTACTAAGTTAATTTAGATGAACAACTTAACATATTCTAGAAGTTTATTCCTTTAATCATCAATCATTTATTATTAGAGAATGATTTTAACAAAGGAAAGTTATTTTCCATAAGGTTCTTAAACTTTTGAATAAGTAAAACAAATACATTGACTTGTAAAGATGAAATTAGTATAATTTTTTTATGATTATTTAATTTAAGTTTAGTATACACTTGTAGTATAATAAACCGAAGATTCATTTCCTACAAGAGCAATTGTCTAAGAAATATAACTATATACATAGTTTTTATATTATTGTATTTACTTTTTACGCATATTAGCCATTAAAACAAAATAGTATAACTTATTAGTGTCACATTTATATTTAAAATTCTCTCTGTAATACGAATTAATTGTACAATAACTTAGATTTTCTTATTGATATACAGCATGACTAATTCATTTGAGAAATATCCTGTTATATAAGATATATCTAAGTTATTATGTGAAATGAAACGAGCTTCTATATAATTTCGACTATTACATACGGTTCTCGTAAGATGTCGATATTGATAAAAGTAAAGCGTTGTTATAACTAAAGTACGTAATAGATTAAGTAAAATAACGATCGAGTTAAAATGAGGTCGATCTAAAAGTACAATGAAGTTACTTTCGAAGACTTGAAACGATAATGAAAGTTTAACAATTTCAATTAAACTCCACTCTCCGGTCATAGTCCCTTTGTTAACTATTCCAAAAGAGCTGTACCTTACAACAAATTAATTAACCCCTTTGTTGCAATTAGTGAAGCTTTTACGTTTAATTTAGTGTTGTCCGAAATTCTTTGAATACCTAAGAATATTTAGTTAAATTTTCGTATGTATAAGTTCGTGTCAAACTTGAAAAGTTCCAAGGTCACCTTTAATTGTTTTTCAGTCATCTCTACGAAAACATGACAACGGGAACACGCATCGCTACACTGTGAGAAAAAACAAAAGTTTTTGAATATTATTCAACGTCAACTATAGTATACTCTATAGAAATATCGTTCTTTTGTTAGAGTTTTGACAAGAAAAAAAAAAATTCATCAAATTGCTTTGTATGCTGAATTGTTTTTGCACAGCCTTTTCATGTAGCGCCGCCTCGTATTTGTAGCTGTAAAAATATCCCATCTTTCATCATTCTCCTATGTCACGTTATTGATAACATTAAAAAAAAAACAAGTGTTTTTTACTTTAAAACATTATTGAGGTCTTTTGATAAACAACGACATTGACTAGTCCTGGTGGAACTATTTGTGCAAAGTGCTACTTTTCAACAAAAAAGTTAACTGCAAATAATTGCAAACTGAAAGAATCTTTCCTTTGGTAGAGTTAAATTATGTTTGGAAGTTTTTTTGCGTCATACAATGCTAGGGATCGTACTACCCCTCATAGGGGTGACAAACTTGTTCTAATGGTCCCCTGGCTGAAGTCTGTGACTCGTACCCACTTGCCAAATCATCCTTGGAACCAATCACTCGAAATGCTCTTCGAAGACCCAATGACTGTCCACCATGAGACTTCTCCAACGACAGTGCCTATTTTAATAACAAACAGTGGGTATTTATTACTGTTCTATTTAAAGGCGCTGTAGCTACGATTCCTGGATAGACGAGATTTATCTTATTATAACTACTAATTAGGAGCATAACGAGATGATGTGTAAATATCTTAATTAGTCTATTGTTGGTATGGGTTATATAACTGTTCAATAGTTCAAGCAATAGCTCGTTTCGTAGAAATATATTAGACTATGATGCAACAATAGCAATATACTTTAATAGCACATTCAACAGAAATTTGAAGGTCACAACGAAATGTGGACGTCACATTAATCTTGATGTATATCCGCTAACGGCCGTTAATTTGTCATACTCTTGAATTATTGTGTGAAATGGCCCAGTTTTCATAAATATACAAATTGTGAAAAAAACAAAATGTAAATAACATCAAAATTGTGAAAACGCAATTAACGACTAAATTTGTTATTCGTCATCATTAACACATCGTCCAGTCCCCTACTGGACAGGACCTCTCCTAAAGACACCGATCAGACTAGCTCTGCCTTCATCCAGCAGCCTTTCGTGATCTGAATTAAGAACATTAATATATAATATTTATAGCGTTTTTACAGCAACTTCAGCATCAATCAAGAGAAAAAGAAATTATATAAGAACACGTAACTTTTTAAAGCCAAATGAAGTAACTTTCTTTTTTTTGACAAGTTTCAGGATTCGCGTGTCCGTAACCCTGATATAGTAATACGAACTTATACTTAACTACTTACCGAAGACTTAAAAAGATTTATTTGTCACCTGGAGTACTAACATATGAACAAGTTATTATATATGAATTGTTAAAACTCAATTATTACAATTGACTCGACTTGTTTATTTATATCTTACGTGAATAAGCTTCATAGATTTCAGTCGACCGGATGTGTTGAACTTGAATTGAAACTTTTAAAGTTTTGTACTGTTTCAACCCTGAAAGTATATACGACGCTTTTGCGAACTTCACAGCTCTTTATACTGACTTCTTGAAAAAGAGTATATAACAAGTTTTTTTTAGACAAAAATCATTTTTTTTCATTAATAATATTTGTCGACAATTTCACATGGAGTAATAAAACAGTAGATGCGGAAACGTGCTGTTATGAATTCTCTGACTCTCATATATAGACAGTCGGACCACAATAATTAAGGCAGCAGATTTACAAGATCAGGATGCCAAAAAAGGATCTACCACTATCTAAACTTCCGTTCTCGTAACCTTAGCATTCAACAGGAAACCTCTGTGTTACTTGAAGATTAGCCTCTTCGGCATGCTTTTTCAGCGAAGTAACTTATAAGAGCTGTGGCTAAAAATAAATTCTTATATCTTACTTAAAACTCAACTAAAATTTTGTTGTAGCCTTTGATACCTAAGAACCATATATATATATAGTATACATAGTATAGTCCCACAATCGGTATATAATGCACAATGTAATAAAAATATGTATATGTAATAATAAAACGAGGTGACGATGAATACAACTATGAAAGCGGTCAACTTGTCCTGATAATGGCCATTAATATTTCATGAGCTGTAACTATTCAAAATTATTCATCGCTTGTACCTCAACACCTTTTAAGTAAAAACCTTATTTTGACCTTTCTCCTTTTTATTTCAATGAAATACTACTTAATTCTAAGAACTTGCACTTTGCTATTAGCTGCATTTATATCGCCTTTAAATCAAAATAAACGCAATAAACATTATGTACCAAAAAAGAATTTTTCCACCCTAAAAGTTTAACAGTGTATTTATTTATTTTTTTTGTTACCTTTTGTACGTTGGTACAGATTTTTATTCGGGGGTTAGTATTTGCGGAACCCGGAATTGTGTTATTTTTCGCGTGCGAGTTCGCTTTACGTTCCTTATTCTTCACATCTTCCATTTTCATGGACCGAATGGGGATGTAGACAAGCATGTTGTTCACTTCAAATGATCCTCAGGGTTCATACAATTTTTATCGTAAACCATAAACCCAAGAGATGCGTTAGTAAAAAGTCAATGTTAGCAATATTAACCCCACATGTAATTTATTATTAACATGATAAAGGTAACTAAAAATTAGTAACTGACTCTATGCAGTAACTGCTGATAACTTAACTAGTAACATGATATGAATCCAGAGCCATATTTAGTAGGAGTTTTGATGATGGTAAGGTTTTAAGTACTACTCCTTCATTGTAATTGACAACATCGTTCTGTTTTAACTGTCACTGCATTAGATCCACCGTATTCTGTTTAAGAAAACTATCTTTAGTATCATTGTCATTAAAAATCGTGAAAACCTACCATTTCCGAAAAAAAGTTATGTATCCAAAGTGACTATTATAATACATATAATAATTCAATCAGATACCTGTACGGTTCATATTATATATTTTTTTTAAAGTCCAAGTATTTACTTCTAGAAACCAGCCTCTCACAGTATATGTGCATTTAAAAGGAAGTAAGAGGAGCTTAACTCGATATACAATACTGCCGCTACTATCAGAAAGGCTTCAGATTTTAACTAGTCGGTTAACGATTAAAACTTTGAGATGCAATTACCTACCTACCCCCGAGGCAAATTATAACCTCGGTATCTTATCGCAGTTATAAGTTTGTTGTTATCTGGTTAAAATTCTCAAATAGTACATAGTGTACTAAAATAAAACATGATAAGAATAATACACTTTAATTTTAACTAATGATAGGTCTATGTTCTCAGAGACTGACTAAGCAGCTCCTTTTTTGGCCGTGTAACAGTAAGGTACAAACATTACTGTATACCAGTTTGAAGGGTTTTGAAGCCAGCGAAATTACTCTTCAATAAAAAAAGGAGTGCGAATAATTGCTCTTATCAATTACCACATCAATTATAGTAAGTGATACATAAAGTTTTCTTTAATCTTTATATGTATATAAGATATCCAGAGATTTTTGTGGCACGTCACAAGATTTCCGAAACTGTTGGCTGTTAACTTTCAAAATTTGGTAGTCATATTGCTTCGGCCATTTAGAGGTCAGGTATGGAACGATTTTACAAAATTCGCTCCCTAGAGACAGTTTGGGGATGTTAATAAGGCGAAAGGGGATCCCCGAGCGAGAATATTTCTGACAAATTTCCAATCAAAATTATAAATCTAATTATATATTACGGCCAGCAAAGAAGAACGAGAACAGCTAGCATACTATAACGTATAGTATGTATAAATATATATATTAACAATCCATGTAACTAATAAATCTTGCGTAAATACGTCTTTGCAACGTTAGCAGTTCGTTACTTTGCTCGACAAATACATCATTCATTGGGGAATATGCACGGAAGTGTGCTATTGTGTTGGGAGTACCAGTGTCCCCTGAAGCACACTCCTTGCGGCGAAGAGTTTCAACATATAATACCTATGTGACACAGAGATGTAAACTTAATGAATCATAATTATTAATAAATAGAATTCACACTTAGTCTTGCATTTGAATAGAGTATTAAGATTTTTAATGCACATCCAGACTTAATTTACTTAAGCTTACTAATCTATTTGTCGTATTATAAGCATTTCTTTATTTCAAAATATATAAATATTTCTAAAGTAAAATAAATTAGCTTGAAAATGTATGTACAGCTTAGCAGCGTATAAAATTATGATTTATGTACAATATATCTTTTATAAAATCTGTTAGCAGATGATTCAGAATTAGGTATACAAGCGAATATTTTAGTAAAATTACTGGACAATGATACTTAATATCTTACTCTCAATGCTAAGTGCGTGAGATAATACCAATGTCCTATTTACAATAGCATCATATTCTCATTGACAGGCATATCAATTACCCTCAGGGAGACATTTAATAGTAAATGATACGCTTACCAGCTAATGAAATTACTGCGTTTAAGGAGTATGACAACAATTTGATCAACACTGTAGTTTTTAGATGTCCCTCTGCGACCATTACTGAACCATTTAAAAACCACACAAATTGTATGAAGCAATACATAAGCGGATTTTTCATCTACAACAATAAAACTGCGATACGTAAGATAACTCATACAAAGAGAAAAAGGTTTTACATCGCGAAAACTGGCACTATTTCCACATCATTTCCAACTAAATTGGGGCCGGGTTGAAAGAAACCATCCACAAGACATCGTATACCTTGGCTCCATTGCTCACGTGAGAAATGAGATACAATTTATTTTATCAACGAACAGTATAGTGAGCAGGTTTTGTGCGTGTGATATCAATATAAATGATTACTGTCACATTTTCAACTAGCTCAATCATCTAGACTTCATAACCGTGATTATTTATGTTATATATAAACAAAAAATATAATGTTACTATATACAATTGACCACATTTTCCCTTTATTTATATTGTCTTATATATACTTTTAGTGTTATAAGGGAGGGGTCGTTTATATTTATGATACAATATAAGTTGCTTTTAAGTGAATTATTGCAAGATTAACATTTGCAAGCAGAATATTATTATTTGAATTTTTTAGTATTACAAAATGGTGAAAGAGAGGGTTGATCAAATTATAGAGAATGTACATAATGTGGAACTGGTAATAATATTTATCATCTTGACGTTATATCTCATTATTTACTAGCTTTGAACTGGTAGGCGTATCGTTTACTATCAGATGTTTTCCTGATGCTAACTGATGCTCATGTCAATAATAATGTGATGCTATTGTAAATACGACATTGGTATTATCTCACGCACTTAGCATTGAGAGTAAGATATTAAGTATCATTGTCCAGTAATTTTACTGATATACTTGCATGTTTACCCATTTCTGAATCATCTGCTATACAGATTTTATAAAAAACTTGGTATAAATAAATTACATTTTTGTACGCTGCTAATATTATATTTTATATTATATATTACATAAATGTCAAGTTTTCAGTTTTCAAGCTAATTTGTATTGCTCTATTGTTCGTAGATATGCAGTATATATAATAATGAGAAAGAAAGTCAACAGCTCCGTTAAGTTCTTAATATTGGGTTACGTTGCCTTCTTTCAAAAAGTGAGAAGCAAACCTTTTTATTCATAACCTTGCAGCACAAATGGTTATCACTTATCCAGAAAGCTGTAGTTCTTGAAACATGTTAGTTTAATTACAGTATTAAATGATTCAAAGAAAAATGTGTAGATACATAAAACAGCTTCACGAATAATTTTTTGAATACATGTTATAAAAAACATGAACTAAGTATACATATTCAACTTGTTAAAATTAAACCAGTTTGCTCTCTACTTCCGTACCTTCCACTTCTCTCTTTTAGTTAGGAAATGTACTATGATTGGGTCTTCGTTTAACAAATCAAACCCTAGAACCCGGAAATCAATACCTAGTGTCATAGTAAACAGCGATTACATACTTTAAAGTAAGGAAATGTTATGTTTTCATTAAAAAAATTAATACAGCCCCAATAATAATAAGTGCTGACATGTAATATTTCCTGAAAAGAGTTCAGGAACTTCTACCCATTGAAATATATAAGTAAAGTGAGCATTGAACCCATAAAAAGGTTTACGAAATATCGGAAGTATTTTTTTTAAGTAATTGAAAGCCTCTGAGTGTTTGGGAACATAACATAGCTTTTTTTACTTGTAATAAACTATACGTTTATTTTTTACTTCTTGAACTAAACTTATTTCTGAGTAACCTTATTTGGTAAACTCCTGAAAATTTGTAAAGAGCACATCTGTAACACTCACACTCTTTTCTCATAAAAGAATATAAGTGTACTGAGAGCAGGTCTCTGTTGCCGGAGACCCTCTAGGTAGGTACTGCGGTGGCAACGCCTATTACAGCCGGGAAATATTAGTGAGCAAACATTATTGTATTTAGGTTTGAAGCACCCTGTAGCTAGTAAAATTAGTAAGGTAACAAAAAAGTACAAGTAAACGTAATTATTATTTCATTATAATCTTAGCAATATTACAGATGTTTTCATAAGTCGAAGAAGTCGGTGAACTGAAGAGAGAGAAGTATTTGGTGCTACTGTTCGATAATGTGATATCAAAAGTGAAATCTGTATAAATTATAAATACATAAATAAATTATATATAAATATACATACGTACATATACGTGATATATATCATGCCTCGTTCCCAGTGGGGTAGGCAGAGACCACCTCTCTCCTTTCTTCCATTGCTTGCTATATAAATATATTACACATGAATAAGTTTATGTTATTCATAAATAGATATATAGCAGACCTTTTTTTCCGGTAGGAAATCTTCGAAAGAAATTCTGCTTCTGGGGAGAAGTCAGGGTAATTTGAGAGTCTTACTCACTAAAACCCCGTCGGTGGTCTGCATTAGTGCATGCGGAGAGGCTCCGGGATCTCATAGAACGCACCGGTGCCCATCTACAGTTGGTTTTAGCACGACTCTGAGGAAAGATCACACCCTCCTGGGCGCCATCGCTGAGCCATACGATGTCCCACACAGGTTCGCTTGTTGAGCAATAAGGACCCCCACTCTCAAAGCCTACAAAACTTCTAGACACTTTTAGACGCCTTCTGCGACAGACAAGGCTTACCTTAGTCTAGCCCAACAACAGGGCTATATATAGCAAGGTCCTAACGTCCTAAGATCCAAACTTATAATTGGATGTGTAACAAGTTTCCGTTTTTCGCTTAAGTATTCAACATCCGTTTAGAGCGTTTTTTATATTGTTAACGTTTTACCCATACACAAAGTTTGCAACATGTTTCGATAAATTGAATTTAAGTAATAATAAGCATATCAATTCGCCAACAATCTTTATATTTAAGAAAAAGACCAGATAAAAACGGTATAGATTCCAATGTACCATTTTAATGACTATCATCAACTATATATTATATAAATACGTTAAAGTTAGAGTTAAGTTTTTTTTATCTCTGTCTAATTCTATATTTTTTAAATCATTTTTTATTTGCAGGCGAACGGACGTTCACCTAATGATAAGTGATACGCCTGCCCATAAAAAACTCGCGCTACTTAAAATCGTATACACAGCACCATATTTTTCTCATCGCCTTCCGACATATGATGTAAAGTGTCGTTACCCCTGTAATTTCTCCAGCTACAGCGCCCTCATAAGTGGAACACAGTAATTTGACGGTAGAAATAAGTTCTGCGGTGGCACCTAGACGACCTCCGACAACAGAGACCTACCACCATTATGTCTAACTTCTACTCGCTTGAACCTAATACTCAAACTTTTTCGACTAATTGCCATAGACATTTCATATCCCAATCTTTAAGACCTGAGGGTTCAATATTGTGTTCTTGACAAATTAATTAACTATACCGCCACCTACCGGAATAATTTTGAAGTATCAAAAATGTTCCTTGTCAACATTACGACACCTAACAAATGTAATACACAATTTCTCTTTGGTAGAATTAATTAAATATGGTTTAAGTTCTATATTATTATATAAAATCTCTTCCGAAAGGAAGGATAAATCATAATAAATGACTTTAGTTTTCAATTAATTTGTTTTAATTCAAAAATTGTTTTCGTTTGCATTTATAAATAAATGGTTGGTAGAAAATCGATTTTAATTAAAATGTTTTAATTAAATCGATTTCATCACTGATTTCCAAGTTGAGGGATATTGATTAACTTATGCTAAAAGGTTATAAGAGGTCACTTTATTCATCGAAGCGACATGACGAGTGAGACTTTCACCTAACGATAAGTGATAAGCCTGCCAGTAAGAACGTGGCGGTAATTAAGATGGAATGCACAGCACCACATTGTGCCCATCGCCTTGATACATATGATATTAAGTCTCGTTACTCCAGTAATTTCACTAACTATACTTTTCAAAATGGGAACACAGTAATGTTTGCACACTTCTGTTTGGTGGCGGAAATAGGCGCTGCTGTGGTTCCAGTATCTTTTCTATACTACCTTTTTTTTAACAACTACATTGTAATTGATACCAGAGTTAAATTTTATGAAATGGTTATTAAAAATTTCTTAGATATATATATTTATCCTATATTAAGCCATACGTATAAGGTTAAGCCGGATATTTATTAAGATATAAATTAGTAATAATCAATAGTTTTGATATTTAACTCTTCAACAAAATTGTCTTTTAATTAGTTCATGATAAATTTCTGATGAACGTTCCAGTTAAAAAGAAACAAAATTTGGTTTATTTGTTAACGTTAATTTCACGCATTAAAGTGTACAAATTAGTGAATTTAATGATAACAAGCAGTGTACAATTTGCATCAAGTATTCATCTACATTTTTCAGGTCAAACAACAAACACTTAAACTCCTGTGCAGCATTTATTTAAATGAAACGAATATTAAATCACCGACGCAAAGTAGTTCTGACTTGTTTTTTTATTCTGTTTAATGGGTTGAAACAGAGGGTGCGTGCCCAACAGTAATAATTGTACTTTATTTTAGGACCTTCAGTTAAAAAAAATATAACCGTCACACTGTTTAGTAAAGCCTTATAATTTAATAACTGACCTCACATGATAACTTTCTCACAGCAGTTTATCACCTCAAATATTCATTGATAATAGTTTTAGATCATTTTTTGTCAATGTGACTAATTTCAAGCAAAAGGTCACAAATTGAGGGTCCCACTTTAGTGTGTAGGTTGCTATAAAAAAGGTTCAGTAACTGAAACTTAGATGACAAGTGAGGCTTCCCTAATAAAGTGGTTGCAAAAAAGTAAGATTAATGTTCTTTGTAAAGACAGGGTCCATTATACAGCTTCGATATAATACTTAGTTTTTTATGTAGAGGTTGTTCTGGATTATTTATAGATGGAAACTTACACAATGATAACCAATTGCGATATAGTAATATATCGTGTAACCTAGATTATAATTTTATTATACAAGGCGATTTAAATGGAGCTGAAACTGGTCTCAGGTTCGTATCAGTTATTGGACTTTTTTTTTAAATTAGGCAACGAGTCGAGCGGGACGTTCACATTGACGGTAAGTGATACGCCTGTCTATAACAACATAGCGCTGGTAAGGATGATAAATATTGCTCCACATTGTGCTCGTCGCCGGAGACATAAGATATTGAGTTTTGTTACCACAGTAATTACAATTGCTTACACATTACTACTTAGCGACAGAAATATGCGTTGCGGTGGTACCTACGTAGATGGTCTCCGGCAACAGAGCCCTACCACCATTTGTCAGCATAGTTATTAATATTGCTTCAGACCCTATGATTTTACCATCATACTACTTGCAGGCTTTAACTGGAGCAGATATACAAAAAGCGTACGAGACTGTTAATTAGCTTTTCACAAACTTCATATTCAGTCATTGAAAAGTTCATCTGTATTACTTGTATTAACAAATAACAGTAGTTTTGATTTTATAACTATTTTCTATATTGTTAGAAGAGTTAAAAAACTATTCATTAAAAACAGAATCGAAGGCTCTGTTTAGATCTTAATACTAATAGAGAATGTACAGTTTACTTTTCTAATTAAGATGATATTATTATCTAAGTATAGTATTTATTTAAGGCACACAGTAAGCTAACATTTGATCTAAGTATACGACGCAAGTATTAAATGTACAAAACGTATGCAAAGATTAGACAGTTATAAACATAGTTAAATCTTAAGTTTATAGTTATTTATTTTATGATAAAAAGAAATATTTTGAACCACTAAAAATTTGTGTACTATTGATATATTATATTTTGTATTTGAAAGAGTTATTTCAATACCATATCTGACAAATGTTATGCAAATCCTCTTAGCTGTTACAGTGTTATCTCGTTACAGCACACTTTGCTCCATAGCCAGAGTTAACGGTATTTTACCGTAATAAAAAATTACAATTTCACGATTCATACGTTGAGCATTATAATATTCATATTTTCATTTGAATAATATATTATGTGAAACCACAATTATTGCGGTAAACCGACCACGTAATATTCTATACAAAATAACGAAAACGCAATAAATACTTGATTACGAGAGCCACTAAGCAATAATACAGAAACTGGTAATAGTAAAGAGTGTAGTGGAAATATTGAAACATTTTCACGTAGCATTTCCGCTGGTTGTGACCAAACGGCGTGGAAAAGGTCAATTTTCTGCGAGAAGGACCCACAATAACTTAGTACGTTTTATTACGTAGGTGATTGGAAATCGATAGACAGCATGACGCGACGGAATTATGGGGAGATTTTATTGAATTTTATTCAAGGCGCACAGAAACAATTAGTTATGGTAAGATATCAGCTAACATACACTTTTATTAGGATAACATACATGATATGAGAAACCACTGGTTTCCCAATGAGCTTGAGCACGTTGTTAATAAAAACATGAAGAAAACTAACGAAAGATCTAAAAGCAACAACTATAAGATATGACATCCACCACACCACTCTTGGCACTAATGGATAAATGAGTTTGACTTCCTCGTGTGAAACAAGATCCTAAGTATGGTTTGAGTTAAGCCTGTTTATGTATTTGTGTATATCGATTCAGATAGACAATTCAATTCTCTATTCCCTATATTTATGCAGATTAAATCTAATATTTTATATTGAAAGTGAACTATTATTATATCGCTGCTTATCTTCTTAAATAATTTTCCCGTTACATCGTTTGCCAAAGATTACAGCTGTGACCTAATTACAAAACAGGTCAACTTAATCATCTGATTAGTTGAGAGAGCCTAGTTGAGACTGTTCTCGCCGATCTATGATCACGCCAGAGTAATGAAAACAGATAGAAAATTCTGTAACGGATATTAATAAAATTTCTTTTGCAAAAGTATTATGGAGTAGCAAGTTCTCAATACAAAATGACGTCCGTCATCAGATTTGTTGATTTTCAAAGATAGTCAAAGGTCGAGAAAAGACAAAGATACAAATGTTGCCTAATCTAAAATAGATATAAATTTTTTAATTTATATTACCAACAAATTTTTTTTTAAAACTACTTCTAACAAAATCACAACATACAAAATTATAGACGAAGCAGAAATACAACAAGTAGCAGTAATTTATTTAAATATGATGTACAAGTTTTCTCATCTCATTTCTATCTTTTTACTATTCTGTTGTTTTCGTTTTATTATTCAAATTTTATTTAATATATTAATGATTTCCATATTTTGTATAAGTTTTTTCCGTTTGCATTTCTTTGATTATCTGTACATGAAGCACCAAGTTACGCAAAGTGTACAATAGGACAAAAGCGATATACTACAAGCCTCCATTCTCGTATGGCCGTGGTTAAGCACGAAGATAACACCACATTTGGACTTGGACGTAATTTAGAAAATTTTTAACATCTAACTACTTGTTCGTTTGTAAGTACCTCCAAATTGACCTCCTGCTAAAATAATTTCAAAGTCTTTAACTTATTCAATGAAGTTAGATATTTATTACATCTAATTTTACTACAAATTTATGGCCTTACTTCATATTCTAAATTTTTTTACATGCTTTTGGGATGTAGGTAGATATGAAAACTGTGATAGTGTGAACATTTCGTGATACCTTCCCGTTGCTGGAGTGTGATTTTCT
Source organism: Ornithoptera priamus (assembly GCA_029034505.1). Lineage (NCBI taxonomy): Eukaryota > Metazoa > Arthropoda > Insecta > Lepidoptera > Papilionidae > Ornithoptera > Ornithoptera priamus. The sequence goes on from JARDWD010000395.1 coordinate 6,813,068, forward strand.
TCAGTTACTCTTGCCAAAGCTTTAACGCCGGAGGGTTTCGCGACCATTTTATTTCATTAAAATGGGACATTGGCGAAATTTTAATTAAGGCCCCTTTTTTACTAAATCAAACCGGAATTGTTTCCGGCAAGAAAATCCGTTTAAAACCCTCCGGCGGAATTCAAACTCACTCAAAAAAATACCTCAATGTAACAAACATCTCTTTGTTACGATTTAATAAACTGTATTCAAAATGAAAGTAAGTTTGGCCAAAGTGTCTTCCACATTCAGTATCATCAATCTTGTTCGAATATTGAACATGTTATATGTTGTTAATATATTTGTACTTATCATGTGGTATAACAAAAATTTGTGATATTATTTATTTACCATTATGTATATTTAGATACCTAATATGTAGATGAACGCCATAGTTATAGCCAAAGCGTATCCTTTGTAACCCTGTAGTAGAACGTATTCGTATTTAAGAAATATGATATTATATATGAATAAAAGATAAACATACTAACACGAAAGCAAAAACTTTCTCCAATAATCATTGGTTATAAGAAGATTTGTATACCTTTAACACTAATATACCCATTGAAGCCTTAATGAGATAATGATTACGGCAATAATCATTATCAATACTAAATCCTTTGCAATACCTTATTATGTGATAATATGCGATCCAAATATTTATATTTACGGATAATGGATAATATATTTAACTCTGGAGTGGATGGTTAAGGTAATCTGAAATGTTGTTTTAATTTGTTTATAAATAAATAATAACAGGTTGTTATTTTACTTTCGAAATACGGAAGAAGTCATAGTTACGAAACATACAGGCGTGCACCGGCATAAAATCTGCCGAAGAACTTTCCCATCTTGGACCAGAGACGCGACCATTTTTCGAGTTAACGGCCAACCTTCAGACATGAAGGGACATAAGGATCACGTTGTTAAGTTCAGATTGTTGTTGGAAATAATTTGTCCCCGAAACGACCAAAAAAAATAACAAATTACTGATGATACGCCTACTAACAACAAATTTGTGCTAGTCGAGATACTAATACACTGCACCATCTTGTGCTCATCTCTTTGAGAGACGAGATGTTAAATCTCAGCCTCAGCCTATAATTTTTGATGTCAGTAACAGGAGCTACTCTGGTGACTACCTAGAAAATCTCTGACATATGTTAAATAACATACTGATCTCATCTCCGAGAAAATTAGTCTCGTTTTTGTGTCTGACGCATGATCGTTAACCTCTAAGCGATATAAGAACGTGAACCTTATAACAAAAGGTTAAACTCTCATCGTTTTCGTCTATCGTTTAACTTTCTTCTTCTTCTTAATGAGTCTGTTCAATATTGGAGACAGCTATCAGATTTGCGAATTTGTCTCTAATAATTTTATATATTAATCATAAAAAAAAATAGTTTTAAAACACTTGGAGCGCTAATAACATAGTTCTAAGTGCGGATGACCTATACTCGTTTCAATTTAAAGAATCCTAGGTTCAAAACCGACTGTAGCTTGAGCTTCTATTGGAAAACATAGTGAAGAAACCGAGATTTTCTGATAACAATATTTTTTTATATTATACAAGTTTTATTATATTATAACAGCCAATCTGTATTTCATCAGTGTGATCGACTCTCTCCGTGCAAGAGAACACCCCGACGAGGTACATAGTATTTATGTATGTATATATTCTCCACTGTTGATTACCACTAAGAGATCTTTATGTTTATAAATACTGTACTCATTATAACACAAATTGCTTACATTCCTCCTCCTCAAATAGTATTCCTCATGTCGGAGAGTCGTGACTGTCTCCACTCTTGTCCTCATGATTTTTCGTCATCTCGATCTATCTCCGGCTACACGGAAAGCATTGTATACTGTGAAGTCAAGTGCGTTGCAGATCTGGTCAGACCAACGCATTGGATTGCGATGCTATGACCTGTTTCCGTCCACTTTGCCAGTAACCACTAGTTTTTCAAGATTGTCACCGTCTTTCCTGGTAATCACCCTCGTTAAAATAATTCTAAAAATAAATTGAAACAAAAATAGAAATAAAGTATCGTTCTTTTATTACAGTAGGATACAGACTGCGAAAATTACAAAGTTGGAAATTTGAACAGAATTATTAACAGTAGAAGAACAAATAAACTTAACACCAATATTGGCAACGTTTGTGGATACGATGACCAGTAACAATGGAGACGATGAAATTGAAGTGTCGGCTGCGCAACTTCTACAAATTAAAAAAGGACATAAACTTGTTTATTAGCTTCATTTAACTCACGAGGCATTTTATAAAAGCAGTCGCGGGAAAAATAATGTTGGGCATATCCCGTAAGCACAAAAGATAATTAAACAATAAAGTAACCTTGAAAGTTAAATAGGGTACAGCTTAAATTTCTAGGTCGCGTCGTAGTTTTTCAAATTAATTGCCATTCGCGTCGTTAGACATTTATGTGGGTAATTTACTAAGTCTAAATTAGAATTTACTATGTGAAAAAGTTTCTAATCTCTAGTGGGTGTTAGGAGACCGCTTCCGAAAACAAAGAGACTAGTACTAATGACACCTTTGATGATGGGACGGAAAAAATCGATCCTAATTAAAAACAAATCATATTTTTAAAACGTTTTATTAGCATTATTTAATTTACATCATGTTAGTACAGCTAAATGAAACGATAGTTTCATAAAAAATACATTACTAAAAAACAACGAGCAATGAAACACGAGATCAAAAACTGCTGATGCTCGGATCAACGAACGCCCGGGCGAGCAATCTAAATGCTCTGTGACCCTATGAAATAAGGTTCAAATTGAAACCAAATACATCTCGAGTTCCCGCCGCGCCCATATGAGAGAGGCCTATGCCCAACAATGGGATCATCGATGAGGGAGAATGGTGCTTTAGCCACAACACGCTAGCCCAGTGCGAGATGGTGGCTGATCCAATGGTGGAGAAGAATTAATCCATATTCGTCTATTGTATGGTATCCACTTATTTTCCCTCTGAATAAAATAATTAAAGATTTCATTAATTATCCACTAGTTTGTTTTATTTTCCATTACTGCTTTAATAAAATAATAGCTCTCATAATTTTCTCACTACTGGAACAATGCCTTCTCTCACAAGGAAATATTCAAGGTCATTTATTAACCGTGTTGGTCCTGTGCGACTTGGTGATTATTACTGGTCTACTAAAGTTAATGATTTTTTTATGTTTACGTCAATATTAGACATTTAATAAAATAAAGTTATTACATCCATATTAGCAACATGAAAATAAATATTTATTTTTAAAATAAGTTATTCAAATGATATTTAAGTTCAATAAATTACTGACGAAGGATTATAAATGTAACATTTATAACCACTATATGAATGCACTAGGAAGGCTCCCATCAGGGAGGAATGGCGACACATTAAATTTGCGACCACCACCTGAAGTGATGGCCACGATCACTCTGCCAAGAGTGATACCGACAAAAAAGAAAAAGATAACCAGTTAATCTATTACGTAGTAACATTACAAATAATCCTTCCCGAATAATATTAGTGAGTAAAGTGGAAACTATTTCAATTCAGTACACTGTAGATAGATGGCAGCACTATATTAACAGTCAGCTTTGCTCTAACTGACGTCAGGATCATATTAAAAGTAGTATTGAATCGTATGTATATCTTGAGTATATAAAATACCTGATATATTAACATTACTACCTTGTTACCGTAACCGATTAACTATCGACCATATAACTTAATGGCGCTACAACCCTTTGAGGGTCTTGGCCTTCTGTACTATTCTTCTTCAGATGTCGGGACTTTTGGGTTTCTTTCTCCATCAAGTAAATTCTTTCATACTCCTAATGTCTTCTTCTACACCATATAACACTATTTGATACAGTAAATGTTCTAAAATGAGCCTAGTCTAGACAAGTGGCAGTGACAAATATAAACGTAAAACTTCCAGAAGCTTCTTTAAAACTTCCAATCCCAGCATTCCTAGATCTATTTATCTTTCTTTAATTCATTAAATTGTACACTTCTAGACGTGTTGAATTCAACAGATGTATAATTTCTTTTTTAACACAATTGCCGCTCTTTCTTGTAATTTGCCAAAATCTTTGTCTCATTATCCATGACGCCACCATCTTCATTTACTTCACGGGTATACGCGCAAAATGTCTTCCTAATAGATTAATTATCTTACACACGGTGAACGTTCTCGTTTACCGAACTTCGGAAATTTCCTACGGGAAGGGAATTATGCCAATTTCTGCCAATTCACCGCGCGCGCCAATTAGGAGCAAACGAAACTTTACAGATATTATTCACATATTAGTATGGGTCTAATTTGTAGTCAGCAATGGTTTGGTTGGTTTAAGGGATTATACACAACCATTTATGTACACATTAGTATAACTTAGATACAATCCTCTTTTTGGTCTAGTAGACCTCCCCAATACACAATAGTAATACTTATGGACACTGATAATCTATGCTTTTGTTTTCAACAGCCAATTTACGTCCCCACTGTTGGAGCACATGCCTACTCTCAATATGAGAGCGATGGGACCATAGTCACCACGCGAGGCATATTCGGATTAGCCCGCCGTTCCGATCGGATGCGTTCCATGCTACCGACATCAGTGCACGCTACCGTTCCGCACCACCCCCACCCGATCCCCCTCCCACCGAGGCTCCTAAAGCCGCATCTTCCTCGGTACCGTCAAAACCCCAGGCTGCTTCCAGCCACATTTCCTCGCTCTCAGAAAACCAGGACCTAAACACCTACATAAAGAAGGTGAAAATTAAAGACATTCTCGTTTTCGGAGAAAAACTACGAATCGGAAAAAATTCGCAGGAAACGCTCAGGGCCTTCCTCGAGCATGGCGATACACTCGCCGTGCTGGAGGAAGATTACCCCTAACCTTCGTAGGACTCCAAGACTATTGGGTTACCTCAATCATAAAAGAGTTCTCCAAAATCTTGAGCAGAATCAAACCACTCTCACTAACTGTAGCGCACTTCAACGCAGACAGCATCTTCCCCCAAAAGGAAGAAATAAACATATTTATTAGGAACTACGATGTCGACATGCTCATTCAAGAAACGTTTCTCAAACCTTTTAATCGCGACCCAAAAATCGCCAATTATCATATAATTAGGCACGATAGGTTGACCGCCCTAAAGGCGGCACCCTCATCTACTCTCAACAGTCCCTGCACTGCATACCGCTTGAAAGACCACCCCTTGCAATCATAGAAGTTCCAGCGTGCAAAATCTCGCTCACCGATCATCAACCGATCGTCCTCGCATCCGGCTATCTGTCCCCTACCAAAGAGGTGCAGGAAACAAACATAAGAACCCTCCTCGACTTATGCTGGTCTGTTATCCTCGCTAGCAATCTTAACAGCAGCCATAGCACCTGGGACGCCATTAAGCGAAACCCTAACGACAAAATACTATTCAAACTCTCGGATAAGCTCAAGTTTAACATTGTAGCTCCGCAAACTCCGACGAGATTCCCGCCTATCGCATCTCACAATCCATCCACCCTGGACGTTGTGTTGTTCAACAAGGTTACCATTCCACTGTATTCGATCGAGAGCATTGACGATCTAAAATCCGATCATCGCCCGGTTCTTATGAAGCTGGGCCGGTCCGCTGGTGAGGTCCCTCTGACCAAAACCATCGTCAATTGGCGCAGCCTCGATGTCAAACTCAAGGCCGCGAAACCCCAGCACCTAGACGAAATTCCTAGGACGGTCGACTCGTTCGATACTGCAAACCGAGCGATAGACTCATTAACCCGTCACATTACCACAACCGTCGAGACAGCATCGAGAACGGTACATCGAGAAACAATGCGACACAAGTACTGGACAAGCTATACCCCTGATGTGCAAGAAGAGCATGCTCTTTGTCAGACATAAGCTTCACCTCGACAAGATAAGTCCTATAACGTCTTACGCCAGCGTAGTCTTCGTCCATTCGTCCCAAGTATGCCTCAAACCTCTACAGGTTCTCCAAAAACGGTTCACCTGTATGGCCACCGGTGCCGAATGGTACCACCGTAACGTGGACCTCCACAGCGATCTCAAACTCCCAACCATAACGGAACATTTTACATAGTGCTCTGGTGGCTACAGCAGCCAACGAGCCGCCTCCAAATCCCAAGACCAATAAGCGCAGACCACGGCATGCACTAATTCAGTCAGCCCCAGGGGTCCCGCACATCGCACACGACCCAACAGTCACCGACAGCACCCACGTCACCACACACACTTCGGACGCTATCAATACGCTCCGGATCTCGACATCACGCCGCCCTCGCTTTGGAACGCGGCGCCACAACTACACGCACACCGCGTACACGAAGTACCCTCGCGAACAGGGGCGGTCTTCACCGCCCAAAGATTTCGATACAGGCGAAGGCAGTCGGGGAACGGTCCGCGCCTGCCCTCGACGACCGAGTAGATTCACCAGGAAAACCAAAAATCCAGGCACTTAATCTGAAAATCCACCGCCGGGTAATTACACTCCACGTAATACACTTTTTAGAAACAGGCCGACAAGTTGTAAGAGTCGCTGTGGCTTCCAGCGCTTAAATCATCACGAATCTAGTCACCACGTGGGCCCAATGCGGATTGGTGACTTCACACACACACCTTAGAATAAATTCTAATTCCTGTGCAGGTTTCCTCACCATGTTTTCCTTCACCGTTTGTATTCCGCTGTTGTTATTAAAGTTCACACATACAATCTATGCTTGCAACATTATATACTCGTATATACAACCTGAAACGCCAGTTTGTATTATAAAATCAATGAAAATAGCAACAAAGATAAAAAGTGCGACGACGACGAAGTGACGAGACGTTCACGTGATGTCACGTGATGCTCTTGCTCATAACAATGTGATTGCACCAAGTTATGGTCGTCACCTTGCGACATGAGATGTTGCATTTCTGTCGAATTTCTTTCACGAGTTCTACATACGCCGGAGGCCTATAAAGGGAATTGTTAATTTTTTATTTACAACGGAAACAACAAAAAAAATTGTTCTAATTGTATATATTTATAACTGTTTTTATTATTAGATCAAACGTATTATTTATACGGCAATTGTCAGTTCAAGGTGCCCTGACCGATTGCCAACTGACCTAATTATTCTCAGCCTGTTTACGTCACCAAGTTGGAAAGAGGTTGTTGGTTCTAAACAGGAACATATTTTTTTTATTTCAAACAGGATATGCATAAGATGGACAAATACTGTGAAGAATATAGGGTTAAGTTAGTTTTTATTATGAATTGTACTAATGTAGTACATTTGCCTCGTAAATTTTACTGGTGGTAGGTCTCTGTTGCAGGAGACCGTCTAGGTAGGTACCACCGTAGCGCTTATTTCTGTATATCAGTAGTGTGAAAATATTACTGTGTTCCGGATTGAAGGGCGCTGTAGCTAGAGAAATTAATTGAGTAACGAGATTCAACATCTTATGTCTCAAATATCTAAAAGCCATGAGCACACTGTGGTGCCGTGTATGTCATTTTAACTAGCGCCACGTTGTTATGGGCATGGTATACTTACACTTACCATCAGGTGATTGTCCCGCTCGTATCGTCGCTTAATGGAATAAAAAAAGCATTAAAATTTATGAAGGACTTTAAATAAATATTAAAAATCGATAAAATTTATGCAGATTGACATAAACTTGAGTTAAAATTGTAACTGCTCTTTTAGAGACAGGACATAGATTAAAATATAAAACACTGTAAAAAAAATTGGTGAAAGCCTTTCAGCTCTACGATATGGTCGTGATCTTAACTGGACAAAAATCCCATAAAGACAGGAAGAAAAAAGTCTTCATAGCTGTGAGGGGCAAATAGCTGGAAAGACATACGGCTTAACTTAACTCTTCTTGCATGAAATAATCCATTGCTCTGCTTTAAACTATTTAATTAAGAGAGAGTAATGGTTTTTGAGGAGAAATTTATAGTTCAATTAACATTTCACAAGGGGTCTTCGTGATTGTGTCCACAGGTAATGATTATACTACTTGCTCCTACAAAGGAAGTCGTAGCAAAGTTGTAATGAGAAAGTTGTCATTGAGGATGACTTCAGAGCTTTTAGGTGTAGTACTTAAATTTTCTAACATCAAACAATACTAACCACACGTTCTTTTGTTAGTAAAATAATGTGTAATTTTTTTTTATACATATGAACGATGGGACGACCGTGAAGATTCACCTGATGGTAAGTGATACGCCCGCCCATAACAACATGGCGTTAGTTAAGATATTATATACTCCACCACATTGCGCTCGTCGCCTGATACTTAAAATATTGAGTCTTGTTATCCCAGTAATTACTTTAGCTACAACACCCTTCAAACTGGAATACAGAAATGTTTGCACAGTATAGTTTGGCGGCAGAAATAGGACCTATACAATTGTAGCTCCTATTTCTGCCGACTACCTCCTAGAGATTTTCTGGCAAGAGAGACCTACCACCAGTAAAATTTCAATAACTACAGCACGTTTTAATTAGATACGATATTTATTAACTTGGCCTAATTTACGAAATAAAATTGTTTAAAGTAAATATTAGAAATTGTTAGTGATCCATGAGTAATGCACCTGTCCCTTTACCCTTTATATTATGGACCTCCAGTTATATGAACCAGTGCCACGTGTAAATAAAGAAAAGGTCATGCAAACATGAACGGAGAAAATATTTTTAGAGATAACACGTCCATAAATATATTCCGAGGTATAAAAGTTTAACCTTTAAGAGGTTATTTTCTAATAATATAGTGAGATAATATAATATAACATGAACTCTGTATCTTATAAAAAGCCTACGATTCACAAGAATTATAACTTCTACAAATAACTTAATATAATATATATGTTTATATATATATACTGATGGGGCCACTGTTGCAGGAGACCGTCCTAGATCAGAGTTCCCCAAACTTTTTCGTGTCGTAGACCCCTTGCCATGTTTTGCCGTGTTGGGTAGACCCCCTACTTACCTGATATTGATTTCCTGTAAATTTCTAACTGTAGTGAAGTTTAGTGTTAAAAATATAAAGTAAAAACACATGTTAATTTATACATTTATTAATTGAATTTAAATTAAAACTACCAATATCCTACAACTTACACAATTTTATAAACATATATAATAAATTTTTTACTTCATAGGTACTTTTATAAATAATGTATATGTTTTGATATTATAACATAGTATGATGTAAGTAAATAGGTACTATCAGTGTATGTGTTGAGATCCACTATCGTGGACCCCCATTTTCATTTCATAGACCCCAAAATTTTTTTCGCTGACGTAGACCCCTTGCAGGTTGTCATAGACCCCTAGGGATCGATATAGACCACTTTGGGAATCACTGGTCTAGATATTATCGCAGCTCTTATTTCCGCCGCCAAACAATAGTGTGCAAACATTACTGTATTCCAGTTTGAAGGGCGTTGCAGCTAGTGTAATATTAATTACTCCATTAAGGGTAATTAAACAACATTTTAGGTCTTAAAGCGATGAGCACAGGGCAGTGTAGTGTATATCATTTTAACTAGCGCCACGTTATTATAGACGGATGTATTGTTTCGTAAAAAAAATTCTTTATATTTATAAATATATATATTATATACGTTACAGATTATAAATTTTTCGTTTAATTTACAATTTATTTGAACCGAAATAAAAACTTTTTGATTTCGGTTGTCATTATCGTATGAATTTTTTATTATAGTGCTGTAATTCTTTTAGGATTTTACTTTCTCTATATGTTATATCTTTAACCATGGTCTAGACATAAACTTTTCACGCGAAAGATAAATTCTGAGATCGCAGAGTTCACGTCTCGCCCCAAGTATTGAACGGTTAACTTCATGTAAATTTATGTCTGGCAACATTTACTGAATTTCAGATTATACATCTATGTATATACATATATATGCTAGCTGTTCCTCGCTTGATTTGCTGCCCATAAAATAAATTTAGACTTGAATTTTGTCTGAAATACTTCTTGAGAACAACCTCAACCGCAAATTACTTTCTAGCAACAGCATAAATAATAAGAAATGAAAATGTTTATAAAAGTTAATTAGAAATAAAATGATGAAAAATGTATGAAATTAAAAAAATAAATGGCCTGTAAACATCTACAAATCATTCCGCGTCGATAAGTTTACTAGTTTTCAGCGATTGGCGAACAAAGGAAACCCATTCATATACATACTGTGTATTAGGAGACCGCAAACGAAAACAGACGATAGTACTAATGATACCTTTGATGATGGCACGGAGAAATCTCGATCCTGATTAAAAAAAAAAATATTTTTAATACGTTTTATTAGCATTATTTACGCTACAATGTATTTGGTATCACTTTGAACCTTATTTCATACGGCCACGGAGCATTTAGACCGGTAAGATGTGTCATACCAAATTTTTAAATAATGTATCTTTTATGAAACTATCGTTTCATTTAGCTGTACTAACATAATGGAGATTAAATAATGCTAATAAAACGTTTTAAAAATATAATTTTTTTTTAATCAGAATCGATTTTTTTTTTCCAACCCATCATGAAAGGTGTCTTTAGTACTATGATCTGTCTTCGTTTTCGGAAGCGATGTCGTAATACACAGTATAGAGACATATATATATATATATACATGGTTTGGGCGTGTATATATATATATACCCACACCTCAATATATGAGAAAATTTAGGTGTTTACTAAAATTATTAGTATTCACATAAACTTATTTATTTCATTGAAATGTATAATTTTCTTATTGCTTTCAGCAATGCCGTTACAGCTCTTTGTAAACAAGCTATACTTGCTATTGTTATCGGAGAGGCAGCAGTTCGATTCACACTAATGTTCTGGTGAAGGTAATCGTGGTTTAAGAACAGTACAGCTTAAGCTTTATTTGATGTTCACCAACCCCTCACTTCGCCAGCACAGTAGATAAACGGTCATGACTTTTTCTTGTGAGATTTTTCTGAATTCTAACATGATTCTTTCTTATGATTAAATTTTCTGAGTCCCAGTAGGAAACATTACAAGAGTTGTTTTTTTTTTCGACTAATCGACGAGAGACGAGCGAGAAATTCATTTGATAGTAGGTGTAGTAACAATAAGCTTTCCCATAACAACGTGGCGCTAGTTAGTATATGTACACTGCATTGCGTCGTTATCGTCGCTTTGAAATACAAGATGTCTCTGATTACTCCAGTAATTTCACTAGCCACACCGCCATTTAAACCTGAAAGCAGTAATGTTATCAACCTTTTTTTAATGAAGCGACGAGACGAGCGGGACATTCATCTGATGGTGACACCCCCGCGCATAATAATGTGGCGCTAGTTAGGGTGTTATACACCGCATCATATTGGGTTCATCGTCTTGAGACTAACGATATTAAGTTTCGTTACCCCTGTAATTTCACTAGTTACAACTCCCTTCAATCTGGAACACAGCAATGTTTGCACACTACTGATTATCGGTTGCAATAATGCAATAGGAGCTGCGGTGGTACCTACCTAGGCGGTCTCCAATAACAGACACCTGCCGTCAGTGTTTATTTCAGCACTGAAAGAAATGTAAATTAATATAATGGCAGATAAGGTTAAAGTTATCACACATTATTATATTTCATCAGACCATCAAATTCTAGTTCGAGATATTAAAAATATCAGGCCTTCAATGCGATCTCTGTTATACGTTTTAAGATGACCTCAGAATACTCCACTTATCGGATCCTCTCGTGGAGTTGGAGTGGGTAACTGTCACTTCACAACGATCTCAGTGCGTTTAAGATCGCCAAGATTATAGGCTGGTGTATAAATTGGGAACGCTGTCATCGAAGGACCCTTAACTGGTTCCACAACGTATCGGCTGCTCAATTTTACGACTCTATTGGAGCGTTAATGGAAGCCATTCGTGTTGTTAAGACCACGATATTGTATATTTAACCTAAACGGAAAGAGGGTAAAGTCAAAAATTTAACACGTGTTTTTAATTAGTTTTATATCTCTTTATTGTATTATCTTTCGATCGAATATATTGTATATATATATCATATATATATATATATATATGCTTTATGGTAACATTGAGGTATCTGTAGTTGTTACATTTCCATTTCCAATATTACTTATACATTTGTATAACATTATTATCAAATTATTTTATTTTTGCCTATATGGCTAATTTAAAATGTACTTATTTTTTTTTTAATTAACGCTCTTTTTTTTAACTTTAACCATTTTTTAGGTATCCTAATTAAGTAATAACTATGTCGTAAGAGACAATGGATTCTTCCAACAGATTCCATTCTCAATTATTAACTTTTCTTTCCCAGATCATCACTCTAATAACCCTGACATCATCTACTCATCTATTAACTGGTCTGCCTCTAGTTCTTTTATGTGGTTATCATCTTCCCATGATTTTAGTCTATTTTGATCTTCTGTCTCCAGTCAAGTGTCTTGTCCATCGCGATTTCAATTGCCTTATTTTCTATAGAATATTTTCTACTTTAATAGTTAATGTTAATTCATGATTTTATTATCTATTAGCAATTCAGCTTAAATATTTCTTTTTTTTTCTTTTATCTACAAGTTTTCGTGAAACATATAACATAGGTAATAAATTTTGTGGACGTAATAAACCTAACAAAAACAAAGCCATTACCGATAGCTGTATTATACGTAAAGGTAATACATTTATTAAGATAACAAGTCATACATTAACGCTCCCCCTTAATGTAGTGTCAAGAAATAAGTGGCTCCAGGAAAAACAAAGCTACGATGGTATTTCCTTTTAAATATATCCTTTTATCTAGCAACAAAATATTCTAACATTCCTCATATACCGTAAAGGGAATGAATGGGAAACCATTCATTTAATGTAATTCTAATGGTAGTAGTTTTTGGAAAAGGCAGCAAATAATGCATAATTCGTTTTTCCCATAATACAGAAAATTCATTTTAATTTTATAATATCTATCCATTGTGTTTTGGTAATTGTTAAAATGTCATAAAACATTGCGACAATTACCTTCTTTATTAGTAGGTTTCGTTGATCCTTGACAAAAAGAAAGCCAGTAAGTGTTTGGGTAGAACAATCTTTGGAGTAGGCAGTGGTGGTGGTGGAAGTTTCCCTTGGAAACAGTGCGTAAATCCATAGATTCGTGGCCAAACAAATAAGAGCCAAAGGTGGCCATTTCAAATAGAATATTTTTTTCTTTTTTGCTGAGACTATTAAATAATTATGTATAAATTTTAATAATATTACATTACTTCATTTGTAACGGAACTTATGGACTAGTTATTTAGCAACTGGCAGCAACTGGATGCACACAGCCGGAAAACAAACTAGTAGCGTTCCTTGAGAGAGGCCTATGTGCAGCAGCGGACTGCTGAGACATATTGATGATGATGATGATATGTATTAATATTATATGTCCGTTTAAACTCGACTCAAAATGGAGTAAATGACAATAATCATATCCAAACGTTTGCATAATTCGTCAGAGGATTCTACTGTTTGGCGTCAAACACGTTGAAACGAAATTAATTAAATACATTCTACGTCTAATCACATTCATATACGTACATACAATGCATCTACTACTCAGTAAACATTCCGCAAATTGCATCTAAATTCACTGATTGAATATCAATTTCGGCCTACATTCTAATATTAGCTTATTAGATGTCGAACACTGTCTATGTGTGATCGAATCATCTCGATTTCTTTTTTTTTTGGATTTTCCTAAATGACACATTAATAATATCATACCTTTTAAATACTTATAACTAATAATAAATTGTATTACCCAAAATTAGAAAAAAATATTAAAGTACTCTTACCTCCAAAAGTTATCCTTCCATTATACTGTATAATACTTAAAATGATGTTTACGAAAAGAAAAAATTACAAAATATAAAGATAGCTATAAACATCTGGACAAGTAGTGAATAAAACAACATTTCCTTTTGAACATTTGAATTTAAAGTTAATAATTCATAGGGTTTATCACGATCGAGTTACATTTACCTTTCACAGGATAACCAGGTGGCGTGATAAAGGTGTCCTTTCTGGAAAAGCCAACCGGCGTTAATAAATAACGAAGTAAACTGGAGTACTAACGATTGCTTGAAGTGATCTCACAAACCTTAAGGAATTTTGTATTAACCAGTATCGTACTGGTTCAGACAGAATCTATACAAGTATATATTGAAATTTATGTTTGTTATCCTTTTTTCTTTTTATTAAAATGTAAGCATCTAACCTATTTTATATATATGTTTACAAATACACAAGTTATTTGTTTATACACATTACTATTTGAATAAACGATAATTTGTTTCAATTGAGACGTAAGAAAGGTCTGCGCCATACAGTAACCAAAGTAATATTTTATTGTAACGAACGAATTTCATTAATAACGGAAAAGTTAAATTTGTGAACAAACCTTTTCCCTCAGTTTCTCCCAATTAGAATTTCTGTTTGAGATTTTCATCACTCGACCAAGTTCATTGTAATAGAATTTTAAATGAGATACTTGTACTCGACTCATCTTTTATAAACATGATTAAATTGACTTAAATGTTTTGAATGAATGTAACTGTGATTGTATTTTTTTTTCTGTTCTTTGTTAAACCTATTTTAAGAAAAATTTAATAGTTTGAACTATATCGCGATTACTAAAAAAATACAAGCATGTAAACAGTCTTTCGCAGTAAACGCAAAACCAAGAACACTAGATGTATTTAAAGAATAGAGTTTGGAACTCTTGCCTTTATCCAATATTATAATGACCTACCTTAATCCACATCCATACAGAATTTCTTTTCTGGTTTCTCATATTCACTGTATTATTATAATGAAGACTGCCATGATGTACTAGTGCGGAACACAGCTAAATTGGAAAACTACTATTTGGCAGGTGCTGTTGTTTCTGTGGCCTCTCTTAACGCTGGAGATGATCATTAAGTAAAGAAAAATCTATTTATAGTCCTAACTTATCCCAGAATATAAAGTATCTTCCTGACGATTTCCCCAAGATATCAAAACTAATGCTTGGCGGCTGAAATCCGCCTTGCGTTGGTATCTACCAAAACATTTTATTATCTGCAAAATTTCCGCAATGTAATATCACAATAAAATTTGAAATGCCTTCGTAATAAATGTCTTTTCAATTTCGCTGAAAACGAAACACAAAATATCTACTTTTAACATTGCTCTTACATTTCGCTTCTTCCTTTGCTACTCCGCCTACAAGCAATATGCAAATGCCATTTTCGCCTACGCGGAAGTAACTTCCATCTGTTAATATACAGGATGAAAGGTAATACGTGTAAAAGATCTGGAGGGGTTAAGTACAGCTCCTATCCTATTTATTCTAGAGTTATTAATTTTTTTAATATCTTACAAAAAATTCTCGATTTTCTAGGAAAACATTCGATAATTTTATTTCTTACTTATTTCTACACAATTATTAATGTAATAATTACGGTTTAATCATTGTTTTATTAAATTAAATTAATAATCATCACTTATAGGCTAAAACTTTTAAATTAGGTTATATGAAAGTCGTGACAGTAAAAAATAAGGCGTCATACTTACATTAATATTTAATCTTAAAATTAAATTTTATTTTTAAAAATATGTATAAAGCACATAAATAAGTACCTGACTTCAATACCTATCCGACAAGGTATAAGAGAGTACATAAAGATCGGATGGCCACCGGTCCTGATACAAGCACGAAGCCTTTTTCTTAAGTCAGATCGAATGACTGGACCTGTGAGCTGTTCTCTTAATTTTTCAGCAGCGACAATGATTTGTGACTCTAAATCATCTAACGAGTTAATTGGTGTTATGTACACTAAAGGTTTCATGTGACCAATGCTTCGTCAACATTGCTAAAATGATTAGCATCGTAAGGAATTAAAAACTTAATACATATTCATGATGACTTAACGGAAACTACTGGAACGAAGAGAATTACATAAATTATTCAGTTGTTTTAAAACTAACAGCAGGCTTTGTAATATTAAAGAAATCTACAGGACATTAAAAGATATATTCTATTCTATTCTATATAAAGAAAAGTAATATAAAACAGAACAAAAGCTACCACAAACACGATAACATAAATAAAGGCTGTAGTGAAAAGAGATTCATGGTTAGCGAAATTGTTTACGATCTGGTAATAAAAAGGTGTTAAAACACAAAATGTACTTTATAACAGGAGAACCCAAATACCGAGTACGAAATAAAAATAACAATAAAATAAAAAAATACGCGATAAGTGCTGAAAGTAATAAAAACAGAAAAATTAAAACACAATTTAAATGTATTCCTTTCAAAAGACAAAAAATTTTTTCATACTAACTTTAACTTTGAAATGTATGAAGGTAAGGCGTTTGAATAGATAACAAGCTAAACTAAATCATATACAATTTCTCGCAGCGATGTCACAACGTGGAACAAATTTCTATCTGCATGCTCGTGAGAGTCTGAATCATCCCTGAAAACGAAACTAGACTTGATACAAGAGCAATAATCGTGAAGGCAACATTTTTCTATTGAAAATTTCACCGCATTTATCATTTCGAGACCAACACTTGTTCGAAAACTACCTCCTATTAAACTAACATTGAGAAGAGTGTTAAATTAATAAACATTAAGTTCAAATTCAAAATAATATCTTATTTAGAATGTAGGCAAATTAATCATATATCTATATACTTTAATAAACAAAAATATTCTTAACATGATATTTTAGTATCTACATGGACCAGTTAATGTTCCTAATTTCATTATCTTGTGTATAAATTAATCGAGAAAGTTGATGATATAAATCACCTAGCAAGGGATCCATAATGGCCTGAGTGAAAGAAACATCCTTTCAAAATAAATAAACATGAACCAAAAACCTAGATCCATTTCTTACAGTCTGTCAGGTCACATTAAATCTGAAACGAACTCAAAAGGATGGTGCATGTTCCTTTTTAATAGTTTCTTCCAGATGGTTCTAGTTCCTTTTGTTCAAGCTTATTGGTGACTTCACACTATAAACTTCTAATCAGTTTATAGTAATTATTATAATTAATTACTTCTTCACACTGCAACCGTGTGATATCGCCGTGCAATTCATTACAATTCTTCCCAAGTCTCCGTTTTCCTCCCACATTAGTACAGAGTGTTTTTTTCCACAGTCTGCCGTTTCCTTTATCATCTATCTTCAAACGAAAACATCATCGTGTTCTGTGACGAGCGAAAAACATGAAAATGTTTCATAACGGGCTTGAAATAATATTGAATCAATAAACAGACGCGACGTTACTATTCTAGTCAAATTACTAATTTCATTAATCAAAATACTAATAAGGATCCCAGAGTAATTGGATATTGATTTATCTCCCGTTTCTAGTCACTATAAACTGTAAATTAATAATATTCGCAATATGTAGTTAGTGTTAGATATAACGGCATGTTATCAGTTAAGGTAATAGATGATTCAGGATAATATTTAATGGCTCTATTAGAAAGTTTAACTTTCTCGTAAATAATTTAAGAAAGAGTTTACCGAGATCTTTTATTTTCACTTACATTTATCTTATGAAAGATAATAATGCTGCAAATCATGTCTATTTAGAATTCAATGTATATGTATAGATTAGTTTATAAGTGAACTAAAACCAAATGTTATATACTAAATATTTTCGTAGCTATCGATTTCTTGATAATTTTGAAAGGTAATAGATATTAAAAACCTTGTTTCAGTTTCAGACATCGAACTCATGTATATCACTTTACTGTTTAAATGCTCTTATATTTACAGTACCCTTAAAAAGCCTTATTTTTTTCTAAATTTGATTGGCTTGGATACATGGAATATTTAGTAATGCATTATCAAGCTTTTCGCTTTCATCTCGATGGACAATAGCATTGTATAATAAAAATAATAATAATAATAATGATATAAATAGTTACCACTATTTCTAAATGTGACTACGGTATCAAATTCCTTTCAAGTCAAGTAAATTGCAACACTTTACTAAGTTTTGTATGACAAATGAAACTTTGTTAGACCTTTCGATATCCCGAGGGACCCGTGGAACATATTTGAGTGTTCTCAAGACTAACTCAACGGATAACTTTCGAATTACGTAAGAATTTTTTTTTCAATTCGTATATGTATAACATAAAATGTTATTTGCAAGCTTGCAATGCAAGTAATTTAATAATACGTAGACCGCAACTTACCCAGACTTTGTAAGCGCTAAAGCTTGAACCCTTAATTGCATTTTATTATGTGGTATTGCGTCTTCTGGTTTTAATTAGCTTCCAACATTTCCACAAGCGGTTTAAAGTACAAACCTACTAATGGCAAGGTTTCTTTCAACGTACACAATGCCCGAAGCGATGTCATTTGCAGCTGAAAAGCTTACCTGGTCTCAATTCGAAGGGCATGATGCGAAGCGTGCAAAGCGCCCCTCCTCTGCAGTGTGTCCCGGTCACAGGTCCCCCCCGCCGTGCAACATTGCACCTCTGATGCACTTACACACAGCATACACTGACACTTCCGGTGGAAACACTGCGCACGGCTAACGTCAGTTGGTACGCATTGGCACGCTGAGCGCGAGCTTGTCGCGTTACGTCAAAATCCGCTTGGAGATGATTTTGCGAAACGCAGCGTCCCCAGCCGAGTCGGGGTCACTTCTGCCGCTCGGGTGGCGGCGCGCGCCGCTAGCGCCCCCCGTCGCCATGACAACGCTCCCGGGCAATATCTACCCGGTCCTCTTTGGCGAACAAAAACAAAATAGCAAATTAATTGCGTAATCGTGTGCCGTGAAAATTTCGGTCTAAGGTTGTTCGATACGTCGAAATGGTAACCTTCCCGGCTTATGGCGGACCTGATCAAATCGCCAAACAATTAGTAATCAACGGGATTAAAAAGTTTAAAATTTATTTCGTTATCAATAAATACTTAAACAACTTCTTTGTTAATTTTTTATAAAAAAATATTTAAACTGTTACTATCTACTAATGTATGGATTATCAGAAAGTACATCTGGATTCTTTCCTACTCGCTTCTTTAACTTGACAAAAAGTGAGTAAAAGAGATAAAAAAATTTCAAACACCTCGTTTAGATAATAATAGTAAGTAGTACTTAAATTTAAGTTACCCAATTACGTATTTCAGCATTGTAGTTTCGGTCGAACATAGGCCCCCTCTCCATTTTTCTAGGCCTGTCGATTCCTTGCCGTCTGCATCTGTCCTCTACATACTTTGTGGTAGATATCATCTTTCCACCTGTTCGGTGGCCTTCCCATTCCGTATGTGTTTAAGAAGGATCTCCTCTATAAAATCAGCCTCATCCTACGACTATAGACCATTCGAGCAATATGCTCATTTCCACTTCTCTCGATTTCGTCCACCACGTCTCCAACTTTCGTTAACTTCTGATCCACTTATTCCTTCTTTCCCCAATTATATTTATCATAAATATTTGGCTGTGATGCATTAAAAGTATTTCTAAAAAATCTAAGTCTAATATTCTTTTAATAAAATGTATATTTCATGTTAACTTCTCATTAAGGAGTAGATAATATCGATGTCACTCTGCTGATAGAGAAGTACACTTCAAACATTGCAGTATTCAGCCTCATGAGGACGAAACGAAACTTCTTGTCTCAAATATCAAAATGTAGTAAATACAGTTTATGTTAATATCTGCTTCATCAACACATAGTAGATAACAAAAATAATTACTTTCAACCATTGGAGATAAAAGATATCATCATCGTCATCAGCTGATAGACGTCCACTGATCAATATAGGCCTCCTTCAAAGATCTGCAAGTTTGTAGGGGTTCATATGGGGGGACTTGGGCCATTTCCGAGCACGCTGGCGCAATGCGGGTTGCTGGGAACCAGAGCCTCGTTTGTTAATTAACAGGGTGCATCACGAGCAGGTGAAGTTGGCTTGGATCCCGTGAGTTGTTGTGCGGAAATCCTTACAACCCCAACAAAAGATATGTATTCACAATAAATGCAAAATTTATTCAAGCACTCCAGGATCTCATCTTCTAAACTCTTGATATTTTATCTATTTCTTTTCACATTTAAGAGTTAGTTCATCCAATTTGAGTGCTATCTGAGCCGCAGCCCCAATTAAAATGAAAATGGAGCCACAATGTTTTAACTACTTGTTAAAAGTATGTCAATGAAATGTACCTTTTATTGTCACAGTATACGATAGACTGTATCTCTGGCATATTTATGTGAAACGATTGACTCTATGTTAGACTTCATCAATTAAGAATGGCCTAAAGTTTAATTATGACTTCCCGCGACTCGACAACGCTGTTATCAATGTACATTAAAGAGCTTACTTTTAAGAACTGTCTTTAAAGCTTAAACGAGCTGCAATAAAAAAATTGTATAATAGTATAGAGGACATTTTGTACGTATCTTATCTTTGCCAGTTACTTATAAGAACAAAGAAGTAAAATTGCAAAAATATACAAACATTTATGGATTGTGGAGTAATATTTAATATGATTTCCTGTTCAATTTTCGCTAACGTGTATCGCTTCCGTGATTTGATGTCAAGTTATCGAGTTCTAAGTAAGTTTGTTGCTAGTTCAGTGTGGAATGTCATTAAGCACTAACGATCTAACTGCTTCGAATTGCGTAAGCGATGGATGCCATTAAAATAACAAACTGCTCCATTCCGTACGATCTTGGAGCATAAATTGAACATTTGAATATTTATAGAGCCTATTGAAAAACGTTTAGATCTATTTTATTATAATTCATTAATTTAGAAGTCCCGGTTTACATGTTACTGTACTAGCCTCACGCTATTAATCTGCAGCTATGACAAACATTACTTTACTTGGACTATAAACATGTGAGAGTCGGAATATTCTGGACAAGTACTAATCACCATCTACAGCATCAATATCTTCTTCTTCTTTGTCGTAACCTCATGACTGAGGGACGTGACTGTGGTGCGTTGCTCTGGCCACCATTTCTTTCCAGACATTTCTGTCTTGCGCCATTTGGATGGATGATTGTAGGGTCGCTCCCGTAGCGTCCTGAGTTGTGCGTGTCTATCTTGTAGGATACCGCCCTCTTGCTCTCTTTCCTTCCACCCAACCAGTAATAATCAGTCTTTCCAGACTGTCTGGGTCTCGCCTGACCGTGTGTCCGAAGAATTTGAGGACTCTCTGCCTACAGATTGTTGAGAGACGTGTTGTTATGTTCAACTGTTTGAGGAATGACTCGTTTGTGCGACGTTCCGTCCAGGATATCCTCAGCATTCTGCGCCAACACCACATTTCGAACGCGTCAATCCTCGATCTCAATATCAATATCACTTAACAGCAAAAATACTATACAAAAATATTAAGTGTTAAAATAATCATCAGATAATTAAATTTCCACGTCGACACCATATTATCCGTGTGAAAGTTTCTAAAGCATTAGAAGCATTCCTTCCGTAACCGATCGGTTAAACTTCGAACTAAAGTTATGAAAAATGATCGCGACTCGGAGGGTAAGAACCCATTTATTTTCTTAGCTGAACAAGGATTTCTATATAAACCAAAAAGATCCGAACAGAGACATACAACTGAAAGTTCTGCCCTATATTTAACAGAGACGAGCCCATTTTAAAAACCTTTCTAAAACCTCTCCCATAATTAATCGCTTTTCGTATAGTTATTTGTTATTTTAATCATTCCAGTATGTTCTTCAGTGGTATTCCCATTGTTGGGATAGCCACAGTTGTAATACTAATGAAACGTTTAACAATTAAAATTTAATTAACTCCATCGTTTGTGAATGCGCTTTTAAAGGTAAAACCCACATATCTGTTTCACGTAATATTACAAATACATATGTATTCAATACAAAGAGGACAATTATTAGTAACAGAATGAATTTGAAACTATATTAGTAGTGATTAATTTATTTACAAACCGGGTCATATTTCGAAAAAAAAAAACTTGTTAGAATACGACTAAGGGTAGTCAAAAATTAAACTTTTCAATAGGTCCTACTGGTAGTCTAGGTAGGTACATAACACCCTAGCTCCTATTTCTACCGACCAAAGGTAGTATGGTAACATTACTGTCTTCCATTTTGTTAGGCGCTGTAACAAGTGAAATTACTGGATTAACGAGATTTATCGATGTATATCATCTCAACTAGCGCCACGACGTTCAAGCCACTATTAATTCGTTCATCCTTTTCCTAGATTAATGGTTTCAGTAATAAACGAATACTGAATAATAATAAAGCAATATATTGACTATTTAACGTTGCTACAATAGTCATGTTATTCAACGAAAATCTGATAAAACTTCAGTATCGGATGAAGATACGCGGTAAATATACTTACAAATAAACAAAAAATACGCCTGTACAAATAACGAGAAAACTACCCTAGATCAGTTGTGTATATAAGTATGTATTATATTGTGTATATAAGTAACAATTAAGTGAAAAAACCGCATCTAAAAATGGCCTATATATGTATAATTTATATTTTGGTGAGAGCTAAGAATAATTGAACACATGTCGTTTATAATGACATATTTATATATGTAAACTAAGTAACAACTAGGTTCGTATAACTTCACTTAACCTACCTGCAGGGAGTATTGCGTCTTTGTTACATTGAAAAGCTTATAAGAACCCATAAAATGAAAATTACTTAATGCAAAAATTTCAATTTTGTAGGAAATGAACAACTACTACAAAAATGTGTATTGGGGACAATTTTTTTTTTTTTATTCAATTAGGCGACCAGATAAGTAAGTCATACGCTTGCCCATAACAACTTGGCGCTAGACAGGATGATATACACTGCACCATTTTCCGCTGGGACTGACACATAAGATATTGAGTCTCGTTTCTCCAATAATTACACCAGCTACAGCGCCCTTCAAACCGGAACACAGAAATGTTTGCACATAACTGTTTGACGACTGTAATAGGCGCTGTGGTAGTACCTCTCTAGACGATCTCCGGCTTCCCTTTACTCAAAATTAAAGGTGTTTAATATCCCTTTCCCTTACTATACCTATATATTAAATAACCACGATCATTCAAGGAAGAAGATATCCAAATTCATTGACTCATCACGAGATCTCCGATCCGTTTCGATCTGAGATCCGATCTCTAATAGTTATTAGAAGTATAGACTCAAAATTTGGTAGAGATATTGCTTCTGCCATTTAGAGATCAGCTAGCAATGGATTTTAAAAAATCCCCAAAGGAAATTGCTGGGGTGTTACAGCCAGCAGATAGCGTAAGGAACAGCTAGTTATATATATTATCATATATATCAGATTATAAGAAAGTTGGGAAGGTCATCTAAATATTCATTTCTTAAGAATTTCTTGAAGCAAATTTTAAAATACAATGAGTTGTCTGAAGGAACGCGAACTGTGCATAAGTTTAAAAAATTTCTTCGTGATTTTAAAGTATAAGAAAATTTGTTATTTACTGTCTATTAATATTAATACACATAGTACGAGTATGTTGTGAAGCTTGACAACACGTGAAGTGATGACCACGACCACCCTATCAAGAGTAAAGCGACGAAGGAAATAAAGTACGAGTATGTACAAAACTTTGACATTCGAATGGGAGTGTATATATACTTACGGTGTGTCCTTTATACAGTAAATTTCTCACGCTGATTACTATAAATAAGTAATCATTGGTAAAACTTTAAATATCCAACCTAATCCACAAGATAGTAAGGAATAACTTTAGTATAGAATAGATTATGATACTGGAATAAACTTAGTTGCCATATCAGAAATAAATATTTTATACTATAGTTGTAATACATGTGTTTTAAGTAAACATCACATATGTTCACACTATTCATTGTATAACTATTACATAACTACGGACTCATCTTCATCATCAGCCGCTAGACGTCCACTGCGAGACATAGGCCTCCTCCAAAAGAATCCCACATCGATCGGGTAAGGGTTTATATTGAGGTATTTGCGCCATTTCCCACCACGCTGGCCCAGTTCGTATTGGTGGAAATCAGAGCCTCGTTTATTGATTAGTAACGCGCACCACGAGCTACTGAGATTGGCTTGGATTCCTTTAGTTCTTATGCGGAACCCCTTACACCCCTACTACTACTGACTCAGCTATGCTGTTATTAACACATAACTTTATACAACAATAGTTAAGAACCTCCCAGAATAACTTTAAAACATAAAAAATTATGAGAATAAGTAATAGCAGAAGTTTGCAGACAACCTTCAGTTGCTTTAGATAGACTATCTGGAATGAAGACGGAATAAGTGTGGGTGGAAGTGGTGGTTTAATAACTCTTACTAGATATAAGAATTAAAATTACATGTGAGGGTAATATTAATAATTCATGAACATAAATCTATGTTACAAAGTACAGAAGTACAGCCAGACGTCGTGATGTAGTTGTGTAAATATACAGTATAGTCATACATTGTCAGCGAGAAACTTCTTTACTACAGTCCTTTAATATCCGTTTCACTTAACTTAAGCTTTAGTACAAAGACGTTTGGAACACGTACCTCGCATAAACTTTACAGAGGGATGCTGCGCTAGATCTTGTCTGCTTAAACCCCAAAAGAATATTGATGTACATAAAACTTTGACCCGTACATTATTGAATGAAACGAACATTTGAATTCTTTTTAAACTTAGTAAAATAAAACATATTTTTCATACTTTTATCGATATTTTCATACATCGCCTTATTACTGAGTGCGCTGACTTCAGAAAGGGAGAGCAGAATTAAAAAACATGAAACAAAACAAGTCATACTTTTATTCGTATATTATTGTATAGAAAAATTTGTTTACTTTAACTTAAACTGAATAAATAAAAAAATAATTTTCTAGCTGTTTTTATTAATACAAACAATAAAACAATCATCTTAGTGTTCAGTACACAAAGTTCAAAAGGGAGAGCGGGATTAGAAATAGAGCTTAAAACTTAACATAGACAAATTTAATTATGTCATTAGAAGAAAATTTTAGCTGTTTGTATATTAACAAAGATTTGGGATAACAAATAGAAACAACACTATCTAATTACGTCTATTTATCTTTCCTTAACGTGGTAACAAATTAATACCTCATTTAGTCCAATAAAGGATATGCAAATCCTACATGTTATATAAAAAGAAAATACTTCAACTATTATAACATTCATTAATACTATGGAAATTCTTAGAGATAAGCCACTTGTGAAGTTTTGTGTTAAATAACTTATCATTAAATATATTTAAATTAAGTAGGTATTCTATATAATTGGTGGATTATCTATTAACACTAGCTGTTCCTCGCCCGCTTTGCCGGCTGTAACACCTTGCAACTCCCTTTGGGGAAGACATTTTTTAAAATCCTTATTTCAAGTCTCTAGAGGTGTTATAGATGCAATGATATCGTGATGAGTGTACACTGATGGAAATCTCCCGTATATATATAGATTTCATTTTATAGTATATGAGCTAACTATAGTATAAATTAAGGTTATTTTTGTACAATGTTAATAAAAATTATATCTAAGAAAAATTATAAGAATCTTTCATAGGCAGCATTTCGGCCAATTTACCTTATTCTTCAAAACGAGGATTTAAAAGAAGGTCAATTAGGTTAAATTAATATAGTTTTTTAGCTTGTTAACAACATTTATATTATATATATTTTTTTATTTCAATCACATTTTAATCGGTTTACAGTAAACGGGCAAATCAGCTTTTTGGAGTGGAGTCCATTAGTTTAGTTAGAATAACAAAGAGCTCACCGGTAAAGCCATTTACATTTCAGCACGAATATCTACCTACGTAGTTTTTACAATAAGGATTTTAAAATTTATTCATTAACTAAGATTTTCATGAGAGCCTTTTTTTGATTTCGATCTATATTTTTCATCACTTTCATCTTTGAACGATAATTTAATAGGCGAATCTCAAAACAACATCTTGCAAGTGTATGTTCATAATTAAGTATATTTCACGGAGTATCCTTGAAAGTGCTTATTTTTTATTACTTACCTAAGACGAAAAAATATTTGTTTAATAAATAGCAAGAGCGGAGAGAATGTTAGTTGTCGTTTGCGATGCTGAGAATGGTTACGCTATAGCGTTTAATAAAACGCGTTGCCTTCGCATTTCAGTTTGCTTTAATTTGTTTGCATTTGTCTGTGATACTTTTTTTCCACAATTTTCTACTCGAATTATTAGTATAGTATACAGTTGTAAATACCCTCAATATTGTTTTTAATAATATAAATCAAATGTACGATCGCTGGTTCAAATTCTACCTCCAATATTAATGCCGAGTTATAATATTAAACGGGTATATTATTCTATTTAAATTATTGTTAACTCTTTCAATATAACGTCTAAAAAACGAAGATAAGTATTCCATAATAACTGTTCCCCGACCGCTTTGTTGGCCGTATCTATTCTTAGCTGACCTCTAAATGCCTGAAGCAATAATTCCACCAAATTTTGAGTCTTTACGTGTAATAACTATTTAAGATCGGATCTCGGATGGTAAGGGAGCGGAAATCTCGTGATGAGTCAAATAATCTGGATATCTCCCATCATAGAATGATCATGATTATTTATATAGGTATAGTGCGGTAAAGGTGTATTGGACAAAATTCTTTTTGAGTAGAGGGAAGAATAGAAGGCATGTTTCGACAATGGCAATGCAGGCTCATGATGGATAGAAATTACTATAAGAGATCTTGATTAAACGAGTTATCAAAGAGAAGGACATTGTGACAAGATTTCGCGGATCTTTATTCACAAAATAACAACAAATAATGTTGCTATGTATGTACTGGTCAGGCATTTTAGTGGAACATATTGTTACTTTCGTCTTCTCGTCAAATTAAAAAGAGACGGGTAATAAAATTGAAATTAGTGTATTCTATATAGAAACTTGACCAATGATATTTTTTTTAGTGATAAGATTTAAAACATGGACGACTTCTATGTCTTTAGTATACTAAACGAATCATGCTCTGGAATTGACACTTCACTAACGAACCGTTTTGTAGTTGAATCAGCGTTGACTGACACAAAATTAGAAAAGGTTTCAACAGTTGTTTAACTACATGGTATAAATATAGATAATCGAGTTAATCTCACAGCTTTAGCTAAATGTGTTTTTACTATACCCATTCTAAATCTCGCCTGAAACCGCCAAGGTATATATTTGCTCCAGTTCCTATTTTTATCACCATGCAAGATTATGTAAATTTGACTGTTTTCTTATTTGAGTATATCTGATATCTTTTGCCTTAAGGCAACAAGCGTAATGTATTGCTATAATCTGTTGTTTCTATTATATTTTATTCTGCCGCCATAATAAAATTGTTGTTTGGGCAGTCACGCCTATGTAATTTATACAAAGAAAGGACATAAATAAGTATTATATAAAAATAGGATTCAAATTATCCAACGTTCGCAATTTAACACGATTGTAACTATAGGTTCAGTATTCAATAATCCTGCGCCTTTGCGATTACGAGTAAACTCGGCTTCCCGTGAGGCTTTAATCAATAACGTTTCCAGTTCCGTTCATCTATCAAGCGCACTACTTC
Organism: Ornithoptera priamus; assembly: GCA_029034505.1. Lineage (NCBI taxonomy): Eukaryota > Metazoa > Arthropoda > Insecta > Lepidoptera > Papilionidae > Ornithoptera > Ornithoptera priamus. The sequence goes on from JARDWD010000395.1 coordinate 6,840,782, forward strand.
CTATTGTAGCGGAATTAATCAATACAGCCTATTTAATCACTTTGAAGTGACTTACATTTTGATGAAATTTTAATACACGTCAGTGAAAGGCGTTTCTATTTGGAATTCGAGATTTATGACTAAAGTTATTTCCATTGTTTATAGTATTTCAACTGTTTACCTAATTTAGAGACATTTTCAGTTTCTGGTTCTGATACTCTCTTATATAAAGCAGTTTTGATGTCTGATAATTTATTAAATCACTTATTTGGAGAGAAGAAACAATATTCACGAGGCGCTACCAACTAACACTTCTTTTGCAATCACCTCATTGTATTACGACATGCCGAGGGTTCTATTACAGGAAATACTGGTTCTCTTTTGCAGTACACCTAAACTCTTGTAAAGGACAGCTTTCTTCCGCTCTAGCTTTGCTACATATATGTGACCATTGTGTTTGCAGTCCTCAGAGTTGCGTAATGGCTAATAAATTATCCCACCCTCTGTCCCACTACCCAATACTAATCGCTTTCTCCGCGCAAGGATTTTCGCATTTCTTTTATTACCAACCCGTGACGATAGAGCTATTCCCTGTCATACACCAACGACACTTTATGCAATGCAATTAGGTGAAATCTTTCGTCATAGCCCAAAACTCAATTAGTGCTTTGCGAAGAACAAAGAGCATATCTATCTCCTGTACCCTTTGATCTACTATGAGCCTCATTAATTTACACCGATTTAAAAGCTAGAAAGATTACTAGTGCCATAGTCGACATCAATGCCGTCATCATTCTCTATTGTTTTCATATTAAAAATAGATGTATTGAATCTATTTAGTAAATTGCATTCGACTTCTCCAAGCGCCATAAAACCAATAGATAAGTGAATACAAATATATTAGGATAAGAAATGTAAAAGTATATTCACCCACTTTCTCCTTTCCCAAAATGATTTATTTAATAAAAGTACATAACAGACAGAATTGATCTAAAACATATAAGTTAAAACAATTGTAAGTTTGGATGCAGATGAAAAAAAAACGATAACATTCTTTTCAGAAGTAACAAACACGAGAGGGAGAATGCAGTTGAGTGAAATAGAATGTGACGGCTTTGGAGTGCGGAACGAACTAAACTTGACAGTTACAGTAACATTTTATTTTACATACAGGATTTTTATTTCACATTATTGAAATAAAAATTCGGTGCCTTCAACCTAACCTTTGCAAGTAAGAAGGTTATAACTATGAAGACTTCTAATTATTGTTTATTTTTTAAAGATTTATCCAAGAAAACGAACAAAACACTCTATTGTTAATACACAATACGCCTCCTCACAAAATACCTTGATATCACGCGAATGGTTAACTTCTTTTTCAGCTGTAACAAAAAACCCTTATCAAAATTCACTGAGGTCACTGAGTTCAAGTAATTCGAAAATTTTGTAATCACAGTGTACATTTGCTTTGATAAGAATATTTGTTTTTATGTGTTTCAAAGTGTCTAAAATGGGCACAGCGGTTTTATGTAGCGCCTGCAATAAAACTCGCCGCAATATTCACTTTTAAAGCATTTGAAGCACGAGCACGTTACCGAACAAAGGTTACATTTTGCACAATTTACTCAGTACGAAAATGTAGTAATGTTTTCATAGTTTTAACAGACTGTAGTTGTTGTGTATTTATAAATGAAAGGTAAATTACTTTACTGACGTAAACAATAACAAGTCTATTTCGATGTTAGCTATACTTAATAACATTTCTTAACTTTCTAGTTGTTTTAAAATAAAACCTGTATCGTTTTACAATTATATTGAATAGGAATATTCGGAGGATAATAAATGTTTAAAAGGAAAAGAACACAAGATTTCATTTGCACTTCTTTCTAATCTTTAAGGGATCTACTATGATGAATATCACAGTATTTTTCCAACAAAAAAAGGTAAGTTTATTAAAAATTTAATTTCTATTAAATTTATGAGGAGACGAACACAAATAATGAAACAAAAAACTATAATGAAACTTAAAACCTTTGAGTTGTCGTAGGATAAAGGAAAAATAGTCTGATTCGAAACTACTGACGATATTGATTCCTCCTGTTGTTTCGCCTGTTTAGTATTCAAGGGTCGTCCGACGAGCGAACTTCGTTGTCGGCAACTGAAGCCGGAGGATTTTATACGAATCTTTCTTTAACCGTGTCACTTGTCTGTCTTTTACCACTAAAACCGAAACCTCTTTATATTATTTTCATCCTTTTACCGTCTAATCAACTAAAATTATATTATTGTAATTAATCAAATGATATATTTAACACTATAATTACCTTGAATCAGTTTTAGATCTTTGTTATATAACTTGTTATCAATTTCAACATAAATAGCAAAAACCGCATAATTCTAATGTACAGAACCGTTACCTATCGAAAATCTTCATGAGGAAAGCACGACTAAGAGAAGGAAGATAAACATAATTTTGTCTCTTCTATTCTACAAGTTTAATAGCCACTTTCAAGTTTCCGAAACAGTTTGGAAATTCATTTAAAAATTTAAAGTTGATCCTTTCCCTCTTTTTCAGTTAGCACTCACGGCGTGTAAACAATTTTATTTATAAAACATTTTGAAGTACAAATATAATAATAACACGTCAAGGACCAAAAATAACGAGAGTCCAGTTTTGGCTTTATGGAGTTCGTTAGATGATAAAGGATCTTAGTTAAAAGAAGCTAATTTTAAAGGGACCCAAAAGAAGTGCAGTCTGTATGAGTGCTGGTCACAGAGGAAGTCTTCATGGGTATTAATGTGTCTCACATAATATTAATATAAGAAAATTTGGTGTTTGTTAGTCCGGCCGTTAGTGCCTTCTAGGTTCTGAGGGCCTATTCAGCAATTGCTTATCCTTTGACATAAACTATTATCCTATGTCGACACTTATATTGTGGGACCTGTTGGCAAGGTATATCTCGAGACAAGCTGAAATTTAAAACGTATTTTGAGTGCCATTAAACAAAAAGTGATGTAAACAATTAGAGTATAACAATCTATTAAAAGAAATAAAACTTCAGTCTGTGATACCAAAGAACCGCAGTAAAGAGACCGTGCTTGGTGGAACACATTACAAGAAACCTACGTCCAGCACTGGGCGTCCATCGGTTCAAATGATGATGATGATGACAGTGACTATAGCCTGCAAGAAGTATAGGTGATAATTGTAAACACATATATTTTGTTGATACTGTGTAAATTCGTTTTACTTATTAGTGTATTTCAATTTCTTTGTCAGTGTAATTCGAAATCTAACTAAGCAACGACCGTAAAGACTTTAAGCTTTGGAACGTAAAATACATTACAGTTCACCAGACTGTATCTAGGTAATAAGCTCAGACTCGTAAAATGTCTGTGAAATTCTCAGTAAGAACATGTATATATATATATATATACATATTTATTTATGACACTACTCTTAAACTAAATACACGCTTCGTCATATTTAGCATTATTTTCACTTGGCTTCGTGTGAACTAGAACTTGTGTTAAATCAATGTCGATAAAAAGCATGACATTCACGCCATATTAAAGTTATTTATCAATATTGCTATCATTATAAATACAGGCGCTTTCCAATAAATCCAAGTTTTATTAAGATTTTAAATGTAAACATAAGTATTATATTTTGTCATTTGAATAAACAATGTAATAACAAATTAACTAATAATTTTGTAAGTAGAGCATATTCATCGTGTAGATGTATATACATGATTTCCACCTATGTAGAGACTCATCGCGATATCTCTTGAACCATAAGGCTATAGTATAGACTTAAAATTTGATAGGAATATTACTTTTACTGAGTATAGGTCAGCTAAGAATGAATTTGTGTTACGAAATGTTAGCCCCAAAAGGAGATGGGAAAAGGTGTGTTAATAATGGGAAGAGACCCGAGGGGCGATGGGTTGCTGAGCGGGAAACAGCTAGTTTAGTATATAAAAATACAAACTCACAAAAGCGATTAATTAGATACACAAAAATATATAATCCAATTTACAATGAAACGACCGGGGGTTCTAAATATTTTACGGAATTGCACACAGCTTGGCACCGGATGTCTTTGTGGTAGGTATCTATTGCCGGAGATCTTTATTGAGATACCTTTAGAATTTCGCCAAGCATTGTTATTTCGAATAATAGCTTGCTTGGACCATTTACACGAATAGCATCATGAGACACTTCCTAGTTTTATTAGGAGCTTAAAACATGTGATACGGTTCGATGTTCTCATTTAATGACTGCGCCTAATTATGTTTTTTTTTTAATGAATTATGTGTTATTTTTAAATTTTCTGTTGTGTAAATATTCGTGAAACTTTAGAAATAGAATAAGTTGAGAATCTTACAAGACTTAGGTACTACTTACGAGATCAATAGAAGAAATATTAGTATATATTAATATTGGTGTATATTTTTTCAATAAAAAATATTATAACCTTACAGTAGAATATGTTAGTATAAAATTAACTATTAGAAATATCCTTAGTGTATTATTTAGTAATAATTTATAATACAGATGTTTTTGAAGAAAAACAAAAACGTGACTACAGGAAAATTTTAAAATATTCTTTCATTTCAAAACGTCTGTAATTAACCATTTTTTCATCACCATTTTAGCCTATTGATATCCTCAGCTGAACATAAGCTTGTCCAATATTTTCAGCGTCTAATCAATCATTATTTCTACTATGAATCAATCGCATTAACCAAATGTAGTTATCTATAATAAACTGTTTTAGATCAGTCGGAAATAGTTTCTTTACAAAAATTGTGTGGGAGGGAACGCGGATGTCGTTCTGTTCGAAAGGGTTTCTCTTTATGTTGAGTGAAGCATTTAGATATTATTGGCCTAACACTGAATACACACACACACACATTAATAAACGCTTTACACACACACACACACACTTGAAATAGCAGTAAATATTTGAACTGATATTGGTTTTGAAATACTAATAATTGTCCTCAATTTCACGTGGTGTTAGTGCACAATGAGGGCGGTGATGGTGCTCGCCTGGAATATTCAAGCTCTCATTTGTTGATAGCCTTTACACAGCGATGCTGTTATGACGGGAGATTTACAACATGTGTGTAATAGCTAGAAAAGTGGGTACGGAGGAACCATACCACTATCCAAATTCCTCAAATTGGTCCTCGGTTTCGAATCAGAGATTTATACAGTTACTTGATTATTGTAAACAATATTCTACCCAGATTTGGCCAAGCTAAACCCATATAGTATACTTTGATACAGTCTATAATAGCTTTATATAGATAAACGTTGCTTATAAGGTTTGAAAAAAAAATTTAAGGCTACGTAAATACATTTTTCTTTAGTCATAGTCTCTTAATAATTCCATTTAATATTGTAATAAAATATCAATATAACCACAGTTAAGACCAAAGAAGATTTAAAAAAATTACATTTAAAATTGTTTATCAAAAATACATAATATATGTAGTTCTTACACGCCCATAGTCAAGAGTAAACTCTACGGAACTTCTTTAGTATGTTTCCGATTTTTTTTTATTCTACGAAACGATGAGACGAGCGTAACGTTTACCTGAAGGTGAGTGATACGCATGCCCATAACAACGTGGCTCCAGTTAGGATGATATATAGTGCACCACATCGCGCTCATCACCGTAAGAGATATTGTGTCTCGTTACCCTAGTAATTTCACTAGTTATAGCGCCTTTCAAACTGGAATGTTTGCACACTAGTTCGATATCGCTGCGGTGGTACCTATCTAGACAGTCACCGGCAACTGGGAGGTTGGAAGGTTGTCCGTAGTAAGCTCCTTTATATTTGTAAATAAAATTTTTAATATTCTAATCTTATTAAAACTCAATAAATAATCAAAGATTTATCCTCAGATATCAAGCCATACGTACATTTGTCACCGTCTGCGTCTCAAATTACAACGCAGTCCGCTCTTGTGGATTGGTTAGGGTACCAAGGCTTCTATAAATTGATGGACCTCCTATAAATTCAATAGATCCAAAACCGACGCTGTATAAATGTGGAAAAACATTTTGGACCTTAATAATCAGACTGACAAAAAAATTATGATGATTTTTTTTATTCAACGAAGCGCCGAGACGAACTCAACGTTCAACAGATGTTAAGTGACACGCTCAACCATTACAATGTGGTGTTACTTAGGATGTTATACACTGAATCAAATTGTGCTCATTGCCTTCAGAGCTAAGATATCTATTCTCAATAACTTAGTAATTACACTAGTCATGGCGCCCTTCAAACTGGAGTACAGTAATGTTTGCATACTATTGTTTGGCGGTAGAAATAGGAACTGCAGTGGTACTTATCAAGACTCGCTAACAATGAAGTCCTGCCACCAGTGAATATATCCTAACACTTCCAATGTTATGTACAGATCTATCTTTTATCAACAGATGAACGTTCCTGCTGGTCTTGTAGGTTTGACTAAAAAAAAATTAAGCAGTAAACTAACATAGAAGTATATCTACTGTGAAATATACTTAATCTTTATCGAATGATGATTACTGATAAGTACATCGGTGATACGTAGATAAATAATCTGTATTTAATATCCTATACCTAACGTGTTAACTAGATTCGATACCCTACCACTATCGAAATTTATATTTACGTGGCACCGGAATAGAACCAGGGACTCGACATAATATGTACATATATGAATAGGGATGAAACTGTCAAACGCTGGTGAGAAAACCCTTAAACATTACTGTAGAGTAATGGTATTGTGGTTACATTATTGATATATGTAAAAGTTTTTTTGTGTAAAATATACGAAATTGTACAAGCTTTACATGGTCTACTAGTATAAAATTTGTATTTTAAGACCTAGAACTTAGATTTTTAAAATGGCTTATGTTCCTATTGTTTAAGTATTTTTTTTTTTAATCAAATTAGTCTATCCCAATTTATATGAGACGAATTGGAGACACACGTCGCTGACGTCATAGCGTCTTGGGCGTGAGAAATGTGATTGAACAAAGCAATGTTTACGAAGCAATATAGTGAATGTAGTTATTAGTAAATTTCACAATAAAATAAATTAAGGTTAAATGTAAGTTATCTCTTATACATTACTTATCTTACGTTTATGATATATAATGTAACAAAGATAATACAATCATACAAGTGTCTTAGACGCTCTTTTTTGTGATTACAACGGGCTGAAATTAACCTTACTGTTAAATGATGTTAAGGGATAATGAGGATAAATACGCTAAATACTGCTTGTCCAGATTAATTAGATCTATATGCTAACAAATGTAATATAGTAAACCAGGTTTATATCAGTTGAGTTACCAACCAGTCGGACTTTTTGTTACTCTCTCTCTTTATCCTTGTAATTTGGGTATAGAATATAATAGTATAAAGAAATCGATTATCTGTTGCGCCACAGAGGTAGTTAAACTATCCTACTAATTATTTAAAACTATAATAAAGTTAATTTGTCGTAAATTTTATTGCAATAAAAAATTGTCTTCGCTTCGAACGGTTTAATTTTGTTTACTCCGACATTAAATAGAATGGAAAGTACTAAAATTATACGTTCGTATAAAAGCGGTTTTAATGTGGTGGGTATGTACTATAATGGTACTTTGAAAGCGATATAAATTCCGCATATGCGGGTGGATGTACTGTTATGTGGGCCACATCTCCCGTGCCCTAAATCTTTCTAATGGGCGGCTTCCGCTCCCGAAGACATTTCGTAAATTAAAGGACATAGCCAAGGCAACTCTGCAACATATCTGTGTTTTAGTCAACAAGTCAGTCATCTAAACATATAAAATTGTATATAATAAAAATTTTAATATATCACCACTGACACTTTGCACGCATCCTGTCGTGAAAGCAGACTTTAAGAGTGAATTTTTTTGGGAAAGAGCAGCAGCTTTCCCGGTTAAGCTGCCTACAAGGCGATCATAGGACGACATATATCACTTTAACGGCTATGTTCAGCATTGCACAACAAAAATCTAAACTGATCCTAATAATGCTGATAGAAGAAACTATAATGCAGTTCTTTATAACTCAGGTTCATTTTTATATGAAACCAAGAGACTAGTTAAAAGAAGCACAATAATTTAAACTTGTTTCAATTCTCTACTAGTTACCTATTATCTGGCAATAAATTTAAGTAAGGCAGTAATTTTATCTAAGTTATATAAATAGAAAGAGGATCATAAATATGATTACAATTTTAGTGCCACAGTGGCATTAAGAGCATCAATTTTTTTTTTAAAACTTCAACTTCAATGACTTAAAGTGCTAGTTAGCTAATATAACAGAAATAGAATTATACTAATGAACTGTGCATGTATACTTAATCGAAAGTTTGAACTAACTCATCGAACAAAGAGTAATCTGAACTATTTTCTAATTTATAAAGACAACATGCACGCTTTCATTTCCCATGGTAATCGCTCGAGGTCCAAAAAAAATTTATCTTGTTCGTAAAAACAAAGAGAAGATGTTGTGTAACAAATATCAAACATTAATGGAATTTTAATTTTAGTTCACGATATACACTGTGATATTGAAACTAAGCACTGAGTCCATGCAAATGATGGTGTGGTGGTTATGATATTTCTAGACCACCATGAGTTGGTTGCATAAAATGTCTCTTTATCATATTCTTATTATAGACAACTTCACAGTAAAGTTTACTTACTATACTTTGAGAAAACAGATCATTTTGGTATCAATATCATTTGATTTTATATCTAACATAGAATATGAACAACACCGAGAAAAGCTATAGATATCTTTAGATAACTCATTTCGTATTTAAAAACACGAGGAATTTCTTAAGCTAAATATATGTTGTTTCCCTTAAAACGTAGTTTTGTTTTCAAGTACTAAAAATAATTAAACAATGTGCTTTCGTATAAATGTCCCCCGGGCTTACCATAACTTTCATTATACCCTCGCCGTTTGTCAAGTAACATAGTGACACAAAACTGCAAACAGTACTTACTCTATTATTAAAATATCTTTGTCCTGGCACAGTGTGCTGGAGTCCAACTTGCCTACACAAATACCCTGCTACATTTTATAATTACTTTTAAACAATTGTTACCATATTAGATTTAGCCAGATATTTAGGGTTTATACAAAAGACAAAACAACGAAATGACTAAGTCATATTTGCTTCTTACACGTAAGTTTTTTTACTTACGTTAATTGTAGTAAATATCCGTAAGTTTTTAAACAAAGAAAGACACCAATTTTTAAGATGAAAATATGTATTTATTTAATAATAAGTTTAAACGTTTTACAGTCGCTTAAAAGGAGCTAAAAAAATTCATGTGTATAAAGTACATTTTAAAAAATATTAGAAGAATAACTCCTTCTTTTAAACTACTAACTTCTCTTAAAAGATTCTGCCAACATCATGTTAGTCATAGAACAATATCTTAAAATACAATGGGAATAATGCCATAACGATTATAATTATTCCTTTCAATTATTCAAAATCTATTATAAAACTAAACTGTCAGTACAAATTGAGATAAAATATAATATTTATAGATTTACAGATATATATATACAAGTATATAGAGATAGTGTTCTCGCCTGTCGTACATCGATGATATTACTGGGCTTTCGCTTTAACCTTTGTCCATTTCGGTCCCTCGCCTAATACATCTGCAATTTCTAAGGAATCTCGGCCATCCCTCGTCTTCAAAGGAATTTATTCAATGAAACATACCGAGAGTTGATGGAGATCGACCAGGTAAAAATGCTTTTACGCACACGCGACATCAATGCTTAAAATTGCCAGTCGATCAACAGGCAGAGTATTTCACAAAAACTATCGCTATTGATCAAGTATAGTTTAAAACTATACAACGACAGGAACTTAAGTTAATCATTGTTTGTAACATTAATAGTAATGAAGTTTAACATAAACTAAAGCTATTGTAACAGACTTAACTAAATAAGATAGTGAACAACATTTGGATTGGTATTTTATCGGGTACATCGTTCCTAATTCCGATGGTTCGGTTAAACTTGTTCAGGAGATTAAATTTAAACTTTATAAATAGCTTCTCCGATCTTCCTCCGACTACGTAAGAAAGGGAAAACGAAATCCGTTGACTTTTTCCTTTAAACACTTACAAAAAGCAGTTCTAATGTTTTTTGTATGGCGCGTTCATATTAGATTTTTAAAATACTACTACTATTGTTTTTGAACTTAAAAACTACTACTAGTAACTTAATTCTTTCTCGGTTTCTATTGCTGGTGACTGTCTAGTGAAATTATTGGGACTAAACATTTCATACCTTAAGTCTCTAAGCAATAAGCACAATTTGATGATGTTTATATCATCATAACTAGCACCACGTTGAAATGGGTTCCCTTGCCTCGTCGCTTCGTAGAATATACAAAAAAAAATGCTGGAAGATCTCAAGATGGTATGTGATACGCTAGCCCATAACAACGTAACACTAGTTAAGATGATATACACAGGACAACATTGTGCTCGTCGCCACGGAAAATAAGGCAGTAACTTCACTAGCTACAGCGCTCTTCAAACCGGAACACAATGTTACTTATACACTAAACTTAACATGACTTACAAATAAGGTACTAAGTGATAGTTATGTAATATAACTACTTCGATAGGATCAGCAACATTAAATATAATAACAATTCTTATTAACTAATATATATGTAACATACTAAAAATAAGTTCGAAGTTTTTATTCATAAAAGAAGTAATTCATATAATTTAACAATGTTTTTGACTTTAATTAACTAACACATTAACACTTTATAAGTCACTAAAGGGCGTTAAATTTTAAAGTTTAGAAAGTTTTTGTTATAACTTTATTATACATTTCATCATATATTTTATCCATGTTATAACTTTGTGACGATTCATATTTTTAAGTAAGCTTGTAGTAATTCGAAAGAATCACTTCATCGTTAGAAAAATCTTACTATCGCCAAAGTTATCGACAGATGTCTCGATTAAGAATAATAATTTAAACTAATTACTTTGCACCCTGGGATGTGCAAAGAGATTTAGGGTAGGTAATGCAAACCACACACGTAACTGTGCTTATCAATACTTAAAAATGAACTTAACAAATTAGTAAATTTAGCTACAAATTAGTATAAATCAAAGCATAGTTGTGTACTGTTTGAGTAACTTGAAAGATTATTATTTAGATAGGTTAAGGAAGTGAGGGTATACAGTGCTTATGTACCTGTATGGGTACCTTAAGACTAAAGTAAGCACCAGAGATATATATATACATGTATGTATGTTAGTGCTAAAATGCAAATGCATTTGAAGCAGCTTTGCTGCCCCACGGCTCGGACTCGTCGCCCAGCTCAGATTGAATTTATCGATTTTGAATTAAGTTTCACTTAGGAACAAAGTGGTGCATGGTGCACTAATGGAAGGTCACCGCTTATTTCGCCTTATTGTTATATCACACTGTTAAAATTTACTAATTTCGTGTTATTATTTCACATGAAAGTTAAAATTTTACATTTTAAATTCTTTTTGATAATATATGCCGTGTACAGTAATAAAACGTTTTTTAGCTTAATTTTTTTTTTTGAATTAATACGCTTAACTAAAATTTAGCTTTATACTATATAACCTTAGTGAAAGAAAAAACGAAAAATAATGTAATTGCAATATAATTAATTTTTTTGGCACGGAAAAAAAGCGACCCTGTTAAAAAAATAATCTAATTTTTAAAACGTTTTATTAGCATTATCTTTATTATCGTCTGTCTTCGTTTTAGGAAGCGGTCTCCCAATACGTGGTATAAAGCTTTGTATGCCTTTCCGGTGCAAATTACTGTTGTGGAGAATGCTTGAAATTCGTATACTCATATTCGTATATTTCTGGTACCGAAGCCCACCTAGGTAGGTATCAACGCATTGCCAATTTCTTCCGCCAAACAGCAGTAGTGTACAATACTGTAAAATATTTAATTTTTTTCAGTTTTAAGAGTGTTGTAACTTATTGAATAAATTACTGGAGTACTGACACTTGATATCATATGTCTCAAGACGTGCTCAATTTACCGTGTATATCAATCTAACTTAGTCATTGACCATCAGGTGTCTTGCTTATCACGTCGCTTTATCAAATAAAAAAATATATGGTCCACATAATATGTGCACAAAGTTACGCGCTTCGGCCTTGGAAAGTTCATTTGCTTGTTTGTTAATGACGATATAGAGTCGGTCATTTGTCTTTGTGTACCCAAAAATTTGCCACACCGCTGTACCTTTTAATGTAATTTTTTATACAAACTTTCATATTTGTATGCATAAAAATCTTAAGAATAATTCACTACATTTTGCGGTAACACATGAAACCGTCGTAAAGATAACTTCAACATTACGATGGTGAATAACAGTAAAAGGATGTAATTCAGCTGAAAAATATACGTCAGTTTAAATATTAAACAAAAGTGGTCGCAGAAACTGAAATAAATTTAGCTATATCTGCGACGGACGAAGAAGGCACAAAAGATTTATCTAAGCTGAGATATAAACAGACATGTCTCCGGTCGGCAGCCGCAATTTATGTAACGACTTCCGGATCTAAATCCAATAGGAGATTTAGTGTATTTGAAGAGCACAAATATAAATGTAATTATAGTACCGCTAAATAATCTTCAATGTTCAAACTATCCTAAATTTGAAGAAAGGATCATCGCTCTCAAAGTACTTATTTCTAGAACTAGTACATCTAACTTTTTATCATATAAGTATTTGTAATTTCCGCAAAACGAACTCACATTTCTTGTTCGTAGTGAGACTTAACCATTGATTCGTGTCTGCGGATGCTTTTTATGTATCGTCTCAAGTATCGTGCTATATCTATTTGCGAATCTAGCAAGAACTAAGTATTAACACCTGCTGCAATTAAATAGTACATAAAAGGTGAATATGAAGTACAGAATAAATACATAAAAGACGAGTACATAAAATATACAGTGTGTTGAAAGATATCTGAAACATGAAAGAAATTTAAGAAAGCTCGATGTAATTAACAGTGAGAAGCAGTACTGCACTGCAGCGCAAAGGTTGTTACTATATAAAGCGCAAGTCTGGGTTCACATGGAGTATTGCTCTCATCTTTGAGCGGGAGCACCTAGATGTCAGCTGGGACTTTTTGACTCGATGCAAAACAGTGCTGTCAGAATTATCGACGATGCTTTACTAACGGACGGTATTGAATCTATTGGTTTTAGGAGAGATATTGCCTCCTTAATTTCTAACGCCTCCATAACGAGATGTGTTCTGATAAACTGTTTGACATGATGCTCGAGGAATCATTTCATCCGCTCGCCATCGACAGGGAATTCATCCTCACACCCTTGAACCGCAGTGTTTACGTACGGCCCGGTTCCAGAAATGTTTTCTCCCGAGAACAACAAATTGTGGAACAAGTTACCTGTCGAGATTTTCCCTAGGAGCTACGATAAGAAGTATTTCAAAAAGGGCGTGAAAAGGTCGCTTCTATCGTTCTGCAGGGTCGGCAACACGCCCAGTGATACCTCTGGTGTTACCGTGCCGTCATAAGCTGCGATTACTGCTCAACATTAGGCAGGCCGCAAGCCGGTTTGCCACCTAAGTGGTATAAAAAAAAGCTACGTTAGTGTTCAATTTAAAATCAGATATCCTAGCCCTTTGATAACTGAAACTATGTTGAATCTAAGACGAGCTCTTCGTGATATAGATGTGTGGTGTCAGATCCACAAGTTGTGGACTTTTGGTTGGTGGTAAGGAGTTTCGAACTCGCCTGGCTAACTAATACCATCATGTTTGTAAAGATAGCGCAGCGCTATAATGGCATTGCTATATTCTGGCTGTCAACATATAAAAGACAGAGTACTCGGTGCGAGAGCACTTCACCATTCGCGACCTCATTTTCACTTAACACCATATGAAATTGAAGTTAAATGTTAAGCCTGCTGTAGAATAAAAAAGTTGTGGAACAGTAGGAGTAGTCTATTAGGAGTTATCATAAACTGACTAGCTGTTCCCTGCTTTGCAAGACGTTATATAAAATTAGATTTGAAATTTGTCAGAAATAATCCCACCGGTGGCAACCCGCCGTCACCATGGGCCCTTTTCCGTTATTAACGCCCCTGCAACTCGCTTCGGAGAACACATTTTGTAAAATCCATTTTTAACTTACTTATAAATTGTAGAAGCAGTATCTCTATCAAATTTCAAATCTCTTCTCAATAGTTTCGGAGATCTCGTAATGAGTCAATGAATCTCAGAATATCTCCTGTATAATATATATAGATAACCAATCTTGTGTAGATGATTGTTTAACATTAATATAGGAGAGCAATTCATGAACAAGAGAAGAACGTTCCGAGTTAAAAAAAAACCGATACAATTTTAACAACGAGTAAGCTATCTTTATGTTTATTTTTGGCTAATAGTTCTCAATATATTACTTTTTAGCCAGAGTAAAGATTTTTTTCAGCAAGAGGTAACACTAAAAGGTATATCTCTTATTAAGGCACATTAAACTGATTACTTAATCCACTTAGAATTGAATATGGGAACAAAAATTTTGGTAAATTTTAGAACAATGGTGTAATTACAACATTACTCACGAAACACAAAGGATAACAACTTGGATATCCTATTATGGCTGCAATAATTGCGTTTAGAGTGGATACCTCGAGCGCTTTTTTCTTAAGAGAATCTTTTCAAACCGGCGTAGAAATGCTTTGTTTACTCTCTTGAGAGATGAGAGCCATTTGCTAAGAAATTTTACGTTTGTAACTGGACAGTTACATGTTGTATAACAGAAGAACAGTGCGAATTAGTTTCACAAAAGGCACCTTGTTTTGTTTTAAATTTTATGCTCTACAGATGACAACACTAAAGTATTTAATTAAGATTACTGCAAAAAATATATTAAGAAATATCTAAATAGTTTATTTCTTCATAGCAATAATAAATATAATAACGCACAATATACTAACGTATGGCTTTCTTATTGACCTTTGATAAAAAAAAATTAAAGAAAATATTTTTTTTTTATCGTTACTGTACAATGACGACTCGGACGATAATAATATATGAGTAATCAAATAGTCATCGAAACCTTATGGTTAACGGGTAAGAACTTATGTTCTTGAGAATATGTTTCTTAGGTACAAAAACACAATTAATTCTAAACACACATGACAAGTATGCATTACGGTATAAACTTCATGTTCAAAATGGGCAGGTGGAAATATCTGAGCAGAGAAAAACCATAATAACTAGCATCTACTCCTAAGGTAGTTAGAATATTGAGAAGACAGATACTGCAGATGGTACACACAAACACTGCTTTGAAATAACGTCAAAAGAATCATTCAAGTTTTATAGCTGCTTATTGACAAAAGAAATAACTTTATTATGCATACATGTTACACTTAAAGTATCATAGAATCCTAAAAAAATATTTCCCGATCTCCTCACGCCGCTGTGGAATAAATTAATGATCTAAGGTACTATTTTTTTGGTCGTGTAGCTAATTCTATTGGCATTGTATTGTAGCATTGTACTGTAGCAATTATTATAAAATGCTTATAAAATTTTTGTACTCCGCTCAAAAAACAATAAAAAAAAGTAAATATTTAATTGCAGGAGTTTATAGCAGCGTAAAAAAATTTAAATTTACTTGAGGCTGTATAAGAAATCTGTAAGGATAACTATAAAGTAACGCTCATGGAAATCTAACACTGTTAAGTTATTCTAGTCATTAGCATTTCAATGATAAAGCGGAACTCTTTTCGAACATTAAACATATTTTTCAAGTGTCTTTACATCATGATTAAGTATATAACCGTATATTAAGTTAGTTAAAGAAACAAATAGCTGTTAACCTCACACCAAACATGATGTATTAAATATAATGATAATCGACTTGGAAACCGTTCCTATACATTGTTCATTGTCTCGTTGGAAGGGAATTAACTTGTGATTATTTTTTCACCCCCTATTTGTCTGCACACGTGCTACTGAGTTTTTATAGCACCGACACTGTAATGAAGCGTACATTCGGAAACGACCGGCGCACCCTGGCCAGGATATCCTGTTTGAAAATAAAAGACAACCCCACACCTTTACAATGACTGAATCGCATACAAGACAAGCGATTTTAATCTCTATTATCTACATAGTTAAATTAAATTCGTGTGTAGAGTGATGTCTTGCGTGGTTATCGTTTAAAACAGACGTTTGTTCTGTACGAAGTAAAACGGGTTGCTAATTCGATTATTTCTACGGAAAAGGGTTTTTTACTATATAATATATAAAACAGTTTTTTTTTTAAATAAACTTGCTATAAATTACACAGTAATAAAAACTCTTATGAATAACCTATACATGAATATATTGTGTTTTAGGCATAAAATAATAGGAAACAAAAACACTAAGAAAAATATTAGTAAGATAAAATTTTGCTGTAGTATTTCAGTATCAATTTATATTTTCGTATGTTTATTTCATTTTATCTTTTACACATTATTGTTTATATAAAAAGTAGAATGTATTAAAATCAAATACCAGTAAGTTGTTACAGGCAAATATCCTACTTTAATACGATAACACGTATATTTTACGTTAAGGTCATTCTAACAACAAATATATAGCTCAACACACGTGAAGTAATACTAAAAATCGCTAGTATTGATTTTTTGTGTATGGCTACCCCCTCGCTATACGTAATTGCATACGAAAATGTGTTTACTACACACATTTTTTACTCACACACACGTAAGTCATGTCCGCCCGTTCCCCGTATTCAAACTCATTCACCGCCACCAGCCGGCCGGCTTACGGAACCCGTTCAACGATCCGCGAGTCAGTACAGCGCTGGCCGCGAAAGAAGCGAATGTGTTTACGCATGCGCCGTGCGTCCTAACCTCAAATGAACTGTCACATTCACGCACGTAAATAAACAAGTGTATTTATTATATACAGTTTCGTGTGTTCAATTGTATGCCTGTGAATTATTTATAAATAATAGTTTTGACGAATACATTTGTTGTCTAGTGACAATTTTGTGAATAATCACCGGTGCAAGGAATTTGCGATTGTGAGTGAGTAGCCTTTTGTTTTTTCCCCGCACGCCGCTCCGACATTGGCTTTGATTTGTTTTTGTATAGCTGTTTCAAATTTGTACAATGATACTGTTATTGGATTCATATATAAATATCTAATTTTTGAAATATAATTTTTATATTAATTATGTTATAAATATGACGATTTCATTCAAATCAATGTCGTTGTCATGCCTTGATTTAGTTCTTGTTAGTTTTATATAATGGATATGTAACAGCAAATATTTCTAACATTAAAGAACCATTATTTTATTGTAATTTATTTCAATAAATTGCCTTATCAATAGGTATGTATATATTAATATAAATTCTGTCAAATTTTACACTGTTCTCAGAAATGTAACCCATTTTTTTTAACAAAAAAACTGGAACTTGAATACAGTTCTCATTTAACTTTGTCTAATAAAAAAGTTCCTGATAAAATTACGTTTCATTTAACAGAAATATACCGCTGAGTAATAAAAGGATCAATGTTACAATACGCAAGCTACTAGAATAAGGTTTTGTTGATCATAATCATTATTCAAACCCGCAAATTACAAATTTTCTTAAATTATGTCGAAGAAGTAGTTTTTTCGTATTAAACATTAATGCCTACATCCAATTAATAACCGTGACCAAAAAAGAAGTGTCTTTTCCGTTCTAAACTATATCCGAGATTCGGTACGATCGAGGTGTGACTAATCTTTTTGGTGATGATTTATTGCCGTAATAAAATTACTAGTGTTATGTATCTCTAAATTGCACATCCTTTTTTATTCGTGATGTGATGGCATGGTAGAATCTAGGTTTTGAAACTATAAACCTTTGGAATCTATTATAATAAACATTATATGACAATTTAAACAAGTTGTCATTTTAATGTCCTTAGATTTATGATAGCTCTGATCCAATTGTCAGTTCTCATCATCGATTCATTACGATGTTTTCCTAAGCATCTTTTAGACGTATTGCTGGTTTCACCGCTCAGTACAACGTGATCTATTGTAGGTTTTATATTTAGCTACAAAAAAGGCAATATGTTGGTAAAATTGGTAGAAAGATATTAAAAGAAACACCAGTTTGCAAAGATTTAATAGAGGTCAAGACCGTCGTGACCCTTGGATCCGTTATTGATAATGTTCATTTTCACAGATGCTCATTTCTTATTCAGCGTAACAGTCTCACATCTATTCTCTTTTGTCAAGTAGGAATAAGGTTAAGCAGGTCTAAGTGATAACGTGCTCATTAATAGCGTTGTTTTAACTTGTTATTTATATTGTAGCTTCCGCTAGAATCTAACCATATTAATCCATGGTTCTTTCATTGAGGTTTTTAAAATTATTGGATTAATTAGTAATAATATTTATGAGACATAATTCTATGTTTATTAACAGATAATTGTGTAACATCTTAACCAGCGCCACGTTGTTATAGGCAAGCTTATCATATATCATCAGCTGAACGACCCGCTCGTCTCGTCACTTATTTGAATAAATATAATAATACTTAATATTATTGACACCAAATAAGTAAAGTTCCTTTTTACAAATTCAATGATTTCTATAAAAACTGAATCGGAGAATGTTCATATCGTTAAATATATTAACATATATTGCAAACTGTATAGGAAATGATTCATAGCGTTCATTATCATGATTATCATTATCAGCCGACCGACGTCCACTGTTGCACATAGGCCTCTTCCAAAGATCTCCACGCCGATTGATCCTGCGACGCTCGCATCCTGCTGCTATCATATCGTTACGACTTTTAATTTTTTTTGCAGTCTATGTGTTGTATTACATGTTCAGATATCTACCAGTGACAGAGAAATTAAATGAGTCAACACAGAAATGAAACGGAAATAACAAACACAACAAATGTTTAAGTTTTTTTTTTTGATATAAGTAACGCAAAAAAGACTACAAATATTTTTTTTGTGTTCTTCGCATAAAAATAAACATTAATAAATTATACTTCTCTTGTTGTTCTTCTTCTTACTAGACTTTGTTCCATCTTTACTTGAGGTCGGCTCTCCTGGTCATTCTCCTAAATCTATTTCTATTTTGTGTCATAACTTCTGTCAATTTGTTATGCTTTAGATCTTTAACGTAAATTATACTTCCTTTGTTACCATTACATTATTTTATTTCCTCAAAAGGACTACAATATATTTTAGAATATTGTGGCAACTATGTCGTATACTTTACTCTCTGTTAAGATTGACCACAAAGTCTAAAGTTTTGTGCAATTTACAATGCCGAGAAGGTCGAAAATAATAGCCGGTATGTTCGGACAAAAGTGTTATAAGCAGGTAAACAAGCCGCAGATACTTGTCGCGCCCTCCAGATAAGCTAAATACTGACTTCCTGCTGGCTATGGTGTCCACGCTCTTAGTATTTGAATAAAAAACAACACGTTTTTTTTTGTTTATATTTTCTTTACAGAAATTGTGGTGTATTATCACGAAAGTAACATAGATTTCTTCTGTGAATCTATAGTCTCACATGTACTCAACTTCTCAATCTTCTCAAGTATAATATGATAAAAGCTTTATAATATCGCAGAACAGAAATACTGAAGATACCACAGACATATTGGAAAGAATAATTTATATTACATATAAGTATCACCTTTATGGCGTAGGGTACACCTTCATGCTACAGCAAAAACTGCAGGCTCGATTTCCAGCTGGAGCTGGCATAGTATGTGTAATATGTCATGTGTCAATCACCTTTATGATTCAAATATTATATTTAAAAATTTGCAGGTAAGATGTTTTTTAATCTTTAATAATAATAAATATATTTAGTAAGAGTGCAGGGGGCACCAGTGCGTTCTGGAGGAGATCTCGGAGCCTCTCCTAATGCACTGACGGAGACCACCGAGTTGATTTTAATTGGTAGAAGCCCCACACAATCTTGTCATGCCTCCAGAAGCAGGGTATCTTTTAGAAGATTTCTCTCGGCGATGATAAATAAAGATGTTTTCTTAAATCTTTAACAATTATATATATAACTATATAATAGTTTACGTCGAATCTATCTGTCGTCTATATATAATGAAAATGAGTTTCCTTGGTTAGCCAATCACGTGATAACTAGTGAATGTATCGACATAGGTACAGGTAGGTTGAAGGCTTTATTTTTGAATTTCAAAGGTCCTTTATCATTTTAATTCAAATTAACTTTTATAAACATTTTCCTTTCGTATTATTTATGCGGTTGCTCTCAGACAATGTTTCAGATAAATTTTAAGTGTAATTTTATACTATGGACAGCTAAGCACAGGCGGGGAACAGCTAATTATTTAATGCATTAAAACACTTTAAGACATTACCTACAATTTATTTTAGGTCTCAGATTTACACTAGTAAAATTTAGTATAATATTAGTTATTTAAAGCTATAATGTCAATGTTCAAGGTACCAATAATTTTTAAGACATCTCATTAATATCAATCGTTAGATCTTGAGACAAACGCTTGTGGTACAGCAATTTCGCAAAGCTGTGTATTTTATAATACATTTATTGTTAACATTACTTCATATTGCTTTAAAATATATAATTCCTTACCTAGATATAGTACTATCTAAAATAGATTGCCTAGTAGTAAACTTAAGATATGTTTTGATAGAAAAGAATCTTTACACATTCATAATGACAGTATTCAAAATTTTTTATCTGGTTTTATTCTGATGATTAGTTTGTCACTATCAGTCTACTGTAAACCAATATCGATCTACGTTAACTAATTGAGTTTTTCTACCAAATAAATAATAACATAAGGAATGTACTAAGAATAAAGAAGAAAATATTCAAAGAGAATCACGTGTACAGTGTCATGTGGAATACTTTGAGATTAATCTATTATTGCAAGTTAACAGGCTTGTCACTGCGAACCACTTGAAGCGGATATATTATGTTGTCAAGTGAAAAAAAAAAAACAGACGGGTTAGAAGTAAATTATGGCCCCAGCACGCCATTTACTTTTTTAGGGGAAAAATACGGTTTTTACTTTATCGCAATGCGGATAAAAAAAGTTTACTGCCAAGGCGTGGGTAATGAATAATTTTTGTTTTAATACCTCAAACAAAGTGTAAAGTAGAATTATACTTATTTTATATTTCATGTATGTTATTTTTAGGTATACCATATTAACATTCAAGCTTCGCACCAGTCATTCAAAAGTGGATTAATGGGAATACTAAATTTATATACTCTTTCAAAACAACCCCCTTTTTTAATTTTCTAACCACTGTTTACGTTATACTTCGTCGTATCAACTTGTGAAAGAGGTTAGCAGTAGTAAAGCTAATTGATGAAAAAAACTGAATAAAATTCACCAAAAACTGTTATATTAATAAACGATAAATCTATTTGATATGCTTGATAGGCAAGTAATAACAGATTTAAATTAACTTCATTTAATACGACATAGCGCGATAGTTATCGATGTAGTAGTTTTTTTTTCACGAATAAAATAATTTTTAGGTTCTAGCTTAAAACTACACTTTTTATGATATTTGTAAATAAGTGCTCTAAAATTTATGTTGGATAGTAACCATGAAATAATTAGAAGTCTTTAAATAGTGAACATATCACCAGATGTCAAAACTGGGTGAAACCCTGGATTTCGTCAACATTACCTTAAGTTTCTGTCGTTGAATTATTATATTGTAACTATTATGTTCCGTGGCCCAATGGTTAACCTTTTATTACGAGGACTTCTTATTCGATTCCGTGGCCATATGTTGTGGAGGTTTTTTGAAGGTATGGTTTTTCTGAACCCGCCGGGCTAATTCTACCGCCGTATCAGCATTGCTGTTATGGTTATTAAAATATGAGAGCCATAGTATTCACTACGAGCACGCTTCCCCATCCA
Organism: Ornithoptera priamus; assembly: GCA_029034505.1. Taxonomy (NCBI): domain Eukaryota; kingdom Metazoa; phylum Arthropoda; class Insecta; order Lepidoptera; family Papilionidae; genus Ornithoptera; species Ornithoptera priamus. The sequence goes on from JARDWD010000395.1 coordinate 6,862,808, forward strand.
TACTCTCTTTGTCTTAACATTATGTCAAAAACATAGATCGGCTCATTCTCTGGTTTATTCCATACGCATCATTAAAACACGATTCGTCTTCTGAAACTTAGCTGAGGAGATGTTTATATCTATAGCTTGTTTGTGTCCAAAAATAGTTTTCGTTGGATATCGAACCCATAGACCCCCACGCGCCGAGTTCATCAGCCGTAGCGTAATGTAAATTCTAAACTGTAGCTATTCGAATAAAAAAAAAATACCATTGTTAAACAGCTCTCGGAGAGATCATAAATGATTTCAAGTTAGTAGAATATGTATCAAAAGAAACGTAAAAAAGAATTTTTCATTCACAACGCTGGCAGCAGGTAGCGAATCTCAAGTACCTGGTCGTGCCGTGACGAATTCCTCAAATTATGTAAGGAATTATTTACTTAGAAACAATTGTATGAATCGCTCTATGACTCAAGTGCCTGTTTGTTTAAACTTTACTCCTGTAGTTTCAAACCTTTTTCATTGATAAAAATCCAAAAACGATACTATAACCATAAGAAATAATATATATTAAAGTTTTTTTTACTTTCTTATACGTTTTATCTGTAATAAGTTTTCAAAACTTTAGCACATATGAGGTACTTTTATTTTTCAAAATAATATCTTTAGTAACAAACTTCTGGCTTAAAAAATATTTAAATTTAACTGATACATTAATTGTATAATTAAATATTGATGATATAGTTTTTTTTTAGAAATTTTTATTTTATTTCTTTTTAAGTTGATTGTAAGTAAACTATTACACAACATTAACACATTTTGTTACATATAAAACCAGATAAATCCTCGGAATCTTGAAAGGAGTATATATGTTCCTTGGAAATCAGTCATCAGCATTAATTTATTAAATTATTTGTTAACTAAAAAGATTATTAGAATTATAATAAAACATTCTACTTAATGTTTAAACAACGATCGAGACTTACGGTTTTTTCTTATAAGAAAAGGGTCAAGACTATTTATTAATCATACTAGCTAGTGCGGGATGGATGACGTCACATATCCATGATGGCTATTGTTGTTCAGTGTATCTATTTCCTCAAAAGGTTTTCTTGTACCGGAAAGCTTAGAGATCAGTGAAGATAGAGCTAACGCCTTCCTATATTTGTATAACGCGTATGATCGCACTTACATTTTGCTTTATTGTTTTTAGTGCAATTGAATCTATGTAGTTGACTACAATTAATATTTTAAATTGTAGCTAATTACATCCTCATTGTTATCAATTAACATGAGTTATCATAAAAATATAACACTCATCTAATTCACGTCAAATGATAACGTAAACAATTTATAACACTTTCTCATATTAAAGTGAACTGATACAAAATATGAAAAAATAAAAAAAAAATATCAACACAAATGAACCGGTAGGTTTCCATTTGATGAATATCGAGAGGCAACAAAATCGTATCACTCGTGAAGAGAAGAATAATAATTACAATGTTGAGTATCACCGGGAGTCCCTGGTCTCAAACAGCGGAATACCTTGTTTTATGGAATACGTTATAAACCTATGTCCGAATGCGGAAGTCCACCGTTTGGAATGATGACGATGTCGAGAAAGGTTCCCTCTGCCGTAGAGTGAGAAGCTATGGCCACACTAGCGGCGGTGGCGTTGACTCCACAGTCGTTGCGGACTCGGCCTCGACCCCCGCGATTCTAAATGCCGTATTTTTAGTTTTCATCTCATACCTAAATAGCAGAGCTAGTGACTCAGATCAGCTAGTTAGTTATAAACGTGCGCGGGCAAGCTATTTGTACTATGTGAAATTTACGATTGTTAAATAGGAGTTACAACATGACTAATTGGCTGTGAATAGTTTCCGCTTTGTCATTTTTTTTTCTAAGTCGCACGATATTTTCTAGACGGTTTAACTGATGTAACACGGGCATCGAAACAAAATCTTAGCTAAGATAAATTATAGTAGTAAAAATCGTTTTTTTTAATAAATGTCTATCAAAAACCTAATACTTCAAACAAGAGAGACAGTTGATTGATTGATAAAGAATTAAATATTTGAAAGGAACAAGAAGGGGGGATATTAGGTTTATGGCTGCTGTTTAGGATAAATCGACCAAAGCAGCTAAACGATTTTATGAAAGTTAAAGTTATGTTTTAACCTTTAACTAAGTTGAATCAACAACAGTTCGAAGTTAGTGATATGTCTCCTCTTATAGTTGGATTCGTTTTTATACTAATGATAAGCTAATTTCATATAATTTTTATACGACGTAAGGTTTCTTGGTAAATCCGTTCCAGTCATGGTTCAGTGGAGGTTTTGTGAACGTTACTGGAATTATTTAATGACCTGACCGATTTTAAAGAATCAGCGGCAACCTTCCATTATGGGTTAGGTGTATTTCTCTGAATTGTCCTGTGAAAGTATTACATGACAATATGTATATGACAAGAGAACACGAATTTATGAAAAAAAAAATATTCTAGTATAGATTGTGAATACAAAAAGAAGTTAAAATAATTTTGATAATAATCAATACGCGTAGATCACGAGGACTGCAAAATGAATACGTTGTGGCAATATTCTTATGACTCATCTCGATTATTTTCTATAACACATTTTTTTTTTATATCGCTATGAAATCGTTAGTAGAAGAAAGTGGCTTTAGATTAAAGAAATGAAATAAAAATAACAAAGCCTGATTTCTAGAGTGTAACAAATGTACATTAATTCACACAGAGACACGCGAGAAACATTAGCCTCCTTTTACCCGACATTCGTTTAACTTTCCGCACTAACTTCAGTTTTAATTTGAAAGAGTTTAACATGCTTACTATACATTAATATTGATTCTCATATCGAAAATCTTCTGCCTATCTGCCTAGATTTTTTTTTAGAGAAAACAACATCTTATTTGGAAATTTATCTAGAATCTGATAATGAAACGTAAAGTCATACATATATCGGGATTGTGTTTGTTCGTAACTTTCCCTTTTAAGGTCGAATAAATGTTAACACAAATACGAACTCAAGATGGGTTATTTGCATAAAAGTGCTTTTGAACGTAGCGAACTTGAAAGCGTTTTGTCTGCAGACATCGAGGGTTTATTGACTCGTCTTAAAAGATTTGGCAAACGTTTGGCTTGAGAAGAACAATAGTTATTTATGGTGATATGTTTAAGGAACGCGTACATACACCACAGTCTTACTTAGAGAACGAACTTATTAAATCATATAAAGAACTGCTGCATATATCGTGAAACATGAATACAACTAAAACTGTGATTTTTTTTACTGGTGGTAGGTCACTTTTGCATAATACCGTTTAGATAGGTACTATCGCAACTTCAATTTCTGCCGCGGAACAGCAGTATGCAAATATTAATGTGTTCCAGTATAATAATGCTAATGAAATTACTGGGGTAACGAAACTTAACATAGTATATTTAAGACGACCACAATATAGTCCTGTGTATATCATTCTAACTGACGCGCACGGTATTACTTACAGGTTAACATCTTGCTTGTCTCATCGAAAGAAAAAAAAACATTCTTTAAGTATTTTAACAAGATTTCAAACTTTCTTATGTAACTTAAATTAAGATTCGTAACATCCTTGATACCTATCTTAAAACTTATGCATTATTGGAGTAAGCTAATATGCATAATTAGTAGTGATAAATCAAGTAAAAAATGGAGTAAGAAAAATAAAGCTCTCTAGAATAATATCGGGGAAAAGTCGTAGGAAAAAAAATGGGTTATTGAACTGCTATTGCTATTATGCTCTTTGAGAAACTAATCTTGTATAATATTTGAAGAAATCATTTCTAGTAAAATTTATTTTATTACATTCATATCCATAAAAAAATACATCTCATTAGTGATTTACTTTATCTTAATTTATATAAAATCATCGTGAACGTTTAAAACCTTTTGTATAAATGTGAAAATTATTTAAAAGTAGGTAAGGATGTCAGTAAAATGATATTCCAAAAATTATGAGCGATGGATATATGTACATCAAATCAGATATATGCGGATGACGTGGCTGATGAGATGAGGCAAGTTCAAGAGCTGTCTGGCGCGGCACGATCTCACCGCTTTGTTGCTCGGGTTATATCAATCACGCAGTGTAATTGTGTTGTTGGTTATGATGTACGGTGGGCGAGGCGGCCGAATGATATTTAATTCAGAGAACAGATTCATACAGTAATTAAACCGACTTAACTCCTGGTAATGATTAGCACATCAATCATGATAACGAACTTCCACCATCAGAATGTATTAAAAGACTAATAATCTTCCGTAATTTAAGTAATTCACACAACAACTCGCGGAATGCAAGCCAACCTCATCTGCTCGTGGTGCACCCTGCTAATCGACAAACGAGGCTCTGGTTTCCACCAACCCGCAAGTAGTGGGAGTGGTCCAAGATCAAGAGCTTTCCACAGCTGATCCACCTAGTGCGCGACAGGAATGGATTTGCAGAACTGGTTTCCAATCTTCATTAATTGGAGGGGCACAAGGAGAAGGAATGGGAAGTTATCCCTCTTTTTATACGAAGGTTTAACAGATAGAAGATTAAAGTTCTACTTAAATGCTTAAATTATTCACTGAATACTTTCCTTTCATATTCTTACTGAAATTAATGGCATAGAAAACTAGTTACGGAGGACTCTTCGAGTAACATGATATTCGAAATTCCTTCTTCAGTCCGAGGGTTATTTGTGAATGCCGGATAGGATTAAAGCCACTACTGTTCATTTCCTTAATTGGCTATCTGCATCAATAGGATATCTTTGCTGGCATGCCGCATTGCGCAAATGTTATAACGTAATTTCTACTTACGGTTGAAAAGAGAAGAAAGATTCATTGGAGCAATGGTCTCGTACAAGTGATTTAAACTAAGCCACTAGTTAAGCTCTTGGAATTCGGATCTGCAAACCTTCAGTCCGATGAAGCCTTCATCTAAAAATAATAAACGACTGTAGTAATTAGTATACAGTTATCATATTCGCTGTTTATGTATATATATATGGCTTAGGCTTGTAAATGCGAGCTATCGGCGGTGGCGCGGGTTCAATCCCATTGGGCTCGAGCTTTCGGTGAAGGAAAACATTGCGACTGAACCAACATATTCCAAGAGCCACACCTATCAGATATGTGACATCCAACCTGCACTTTACCAGCGTGGTGTATAAATGGCTATCACTGTCTTCTTCTGTGAAGGCCTCGAGTCCAAGCTGTTTTTATAGCAAAGTCTGCCTCACCACTTTTAAAGACAACCGTTGATTTTTTACATGTTTTTATACGCGAAGTTTTTTGCAGTCTTGCTATTTCACAAGCCTTTGTTTGAAATAATAATGCATGGCCTTAATTATAAATAATCACGATGCAAAGTAAGAAATCTGAATGTTCATTTCGTTATGTAAAGACTGCAGCTTCCTTTGATCAAAGAACTTAATAGCATCATTTGTCATTTTATCTACATTAAGATCAAACGGTTTGTGTATTGCTTTCCGATTGAAATATACTGCAGATGGGAATCATAATTTAGTTTATTTAGTTAAATTTATTTATGTAGCTCATTTCCTACTTAAAATTGCTTTTAGAACATACCAAGAAGTTACAAGAATTCATAAGCAAGTAGACCAAAGAAACCGTAATTATCAAATGATCAAAAAAATACTTCTGCCTTTTCACCTTTCTTCTCATGTTGTTCTCATCTTTTAAAAAACTATATCATGTATCAATAATTTGTAAATGACAATTTTTGGAATTAAAGACTAACCATATTCAGGTCAATGAACTTTATTGATTGGTTCACTTTATTTTGGACGGACCATCTTCAAACAAAAAGGTTCAAATGGTCCGTTTCCTAGATGGGAGAATATTTATAAACGCCGTGGGAGAGCAAGAGGTGTTAAGTAACGAGGATGTGACGCTTCGAAAGAATATAGATTTGGATTGACGCAGTATTTTGTTCAGCCAGTTGGTGCTGATAAACTGAATAATAACGATTAACATGATTATAACGTTATAAAAAAATATTACTTTGTTTCCCAAGAAATTAAATTGCCGTAAATTAGCATTATAATATGAACGTTGGCGATTCAGTATGTGATAAGATGCGACCGTTACGAATTCGTAAAGTTTCCGCAGCTTTACTCAGATTCCCTTGCTAATTTTACTTTATTATGTTTTTGTAACAAAGAAACGTTTCCGACTTTGCGAGGAATTGTCGAGTTTCTGTCTTACTGAATTAGTTATGGTAACTTTTAATGCCTTTTATTACTTGTAAATTTAAATTTTACTGCGACATGGTCCCTTTGAACCTGTTTATATTATTAACATATTTAAATTTTTATTGTATAAAATTTAATATCTCCCATTTATAATTCTTGAAAAGGACAAAATTTTGATTTTATTTCTTACGGATTGTGAATATATCTGTTTGTTCCGGTTCTTTCGGACAATTCTATACAGGAAGTTAAACATGAAATCATTAAACCTGTATGTATAATCATCTCGTGTAAATTTCAACCTCCATTAAAATATATTGCTGTTATGAGAAAATATATTAAGATATGACATCATTGTTTTAAGATAACGGATATACATTTTATTCACACGGGTTTTTTTCTAAACTGAAATTAGTAATAATTAACATATTTGGAAATATTTCTCTAGCATATTTATTATAAAATATAAAGCATTACCTTCCTTTGAACGAAGGAAACCAAAAAACTGCACTATCTGAAACAGCTATGAAACCTCTGAAGGGTGGTCTATTCATTGTTTGTTTTATGACCATCATTTCTAAAAATATCTATCATGATGTTCACTAAACTTTTAAAGGCTCTCATATATTTTCTGTATCTCCCTGATATTATTGTTCAGGAGCTTACTATTCTATTTCCTGCTGACCTTTTCCCAGCTATGTACCGTCGGCACAGTATGTATTTCTCTACCATATTCCTATATTATGCTCGTCTCCAGTAGTCAAGTATAATGTGGTGCTGTGTATATCACCCTAGCTAGCGCTACTTCGTTATTGACTGGTTTCATCAGGTTAACGTCTTCATAGTCTCATGTCTCATTGCTTGTTCTAATAAAAATTTATTTGATTTCAATATACCCTCGATAATGTTATAGGTAATACTTCAGAACATCAATGTTAGTAAAATATTATTATTGTTCCTTGTGAATCTGTCTCTATCATTTTTTTTAGATCAAATTAATTTAGAGTCTAGTGACAGGCTGTCGATGCTAAGGGATGCTCGTCCAGAATATTCTGGGTCATAATTTGACTGTCGGAAGCCAGCAATACTGTTATGGATACAGATTTACAATATGAGCGTGGTAACGAGGCGGGTTTGAAAAGACTATCCCAAGTAAACTCACGAATTTGTGATTCGGAATCGAATCAGGGAATTCTGTGTTGCAAGCGTTCAGCTGTAGCACTAAGGAGGCAATACATCGTCGTTATTTTTTTATTTTTTCGTCTGCTCTATTCTAACAATGAAACACTGCTCTCATTGAATACGCACATGTGCATATCTCATGAGTACTTTATCAACATCTGATTTTAAATGAAGACATGTCGTGACAAGTTCGTACTTGCTGTGAACTTGACTGATCTTGTGTCATTTGCTTCTCCTGTCTGCTAAGTTATATGAATTGACTAATTAGCTCATTGACATTGATCACAATTACATTGGTTCTTTAGAACAGAAACAAACTGTAAACTGTAGGATGAGTATTATACATACAAACATTTTAGATAGAATAAAGAATAGAACTGCATATATATGTGTGTGTCTATATATATAAACATATTAGGTATAATATATTTATAGGAGTTATACAGAGATTCATTGACTCATGAGATCTCCGAAACTATTAGGAGTAAAGACTCGAAATTAGTTAGAAATGTTGCTTCTGTCATTTAGGGGTGAGTTAAGAGTAGATTTTACAATCTTCCTTCCTCAAAGGGAGTTGCAGAGGTGTTAATAATGGAAAGGAGCCCGTGGGGCGGCGAGTTACTGACGGGCGGGAATATTTCTGATAGAGTTAGTTTAATTTTTAAGTTTAAATTTCAAATTTAATTCTATATTACATCCTGCAAAACGGGAGGGGAACAGCATGTAAAGTGATCTGATGAGGTGTCCTTTTAACAATTTTTTCATCCTCATCCAATTTCGAATATTTTCTAAATTATGAATATTTTTAATGTGAAACATGTAGTATTTATTGTATAAGTCTGTCTATACGCACCATCACAGTATCTATATTTCTATCGATGCACACTACTGTTCAAACATTACTATGCTGCGATTTGAATGAGGTACTTATTTCATTATTATCACAAATAACAGGTTTATAAATATTCTAGAATCTAGAAAACTTAATATTTTTATTCAAGGCTACAAAAAATTTGGTGCATTGTAAATCATTCTAACTAGTGCCACATAGTTATGTATAAATTATCATCAGGTGAACGTCCGTCTAGTCTAGATAAAAAAAAAAAACTTGTTAGCAGAATATGAAACCTCATTACATTATATGTTATATAGAAGAACAGGCCATTAATTTTAGCTGGCCTTTTGGTGCGTTGCCTTGTAATTAGCTGTTATTAAATATAATACAAGTTCTTATGACACCGGATATCAAAAAAAGTTCGAAATTTCTGTTGTAGCAAAAAAGGTTACAAAAAGATGTATGCAAAGTTTTTTTTTGTGTTTTTGTCTTTGCACTTTTTATAACATATTCAGTGGAATAGGAACTCATCGGAAAAGTAGAAAATAATAACAATGAATAATAAATTACGTACAAACTTTTTGTCTACTTTGCTTCTGTAAATGAGTATATATAATTGTTTATATAAACTATTCAAATATACAACGTGAAAAATCTAGTTCAACATACTTTATAAAATATGAACATTTGGATAATATATTACAATTCACTGTTAATGTTTTTCGTTTGAGTGCTTTTGGTACGACAAATATATCGGACGCAGATGTGTGCTCAGACAAAATGAACACGAAGCACTGAAGGCCTTATATTTTTGCAGTTCATCCCCTCATTTTGCTTCCAAAAAAAAAAGTTGGTTCTTGTTAGTAAAGTGACCCAAGGAAAAAGATTAAAATGAATAGCGTAACATAACTCGCCCTTCAACCGAATTCTGCTTAAGCGCAAAACTTATTTTCTTTTAAAAACTTAATAAGTCCAAAGCATTAACTTTACGAGCACCGAAACTTGTTCCATTGTATCCAGTTTCAAATTATCCGAGCGATTCATTCTCTCGTGCGAGTTTTAATCTTTTTAGGAGGAAGTGTCTTATTAACAAGTTGCTGTATCTCTATGAGTGGGCTACTGATTCACTTATATAAATATAAATCGTATAAGCTGAACTAATTTTTCCACGTCTATAAATAACATTTTATTTATTAGCTTTGTTGATATAAGTTCCATCATTTATATGATATAGTAGTACCTCTTCCTCGCCAGCTTTGCTGGCCGTAATATAGAATTAGATTTGATATTTATCAGAAATATTCCCGCTTGGTAGCTACCCGCCGCCCTCGGGGCTCCTTCTCGTTATAAATACCTCCACAACTCCTTACGAGAGTAACGTTACGTAAAATCCGTCCTTAAGATGTAAAAGGCCTATTCCTACCTAATTTCTAGGCCTCATGGTTCCAGAGATATCGTGATGAGTCCCTACATAGGTGGAACATTTTCTAATTTTTTATTAATTGTGTGTTGAATATATACATTAAATTATTAAATAAGTACTAGAAAGAAATATTTACCTGTATAAACAATTTTAAGTATTGTTTAAAAAATTATGTATATATATGGATATAAGTCAAAGGATATGTTCCGCCGTAATGTATGGTATGCTCTCTATATAATGACCCCTTGTGTTTCAAGAGCGGATATCCTTCACATATGTTTTGGAGGAAACAAAGAGAAGACCATTTTTTATCGAACTGCTACCGTTCGCTGGTTTTTGCTCATTCGTATTCGCGTGTCGAAAATTACTCATATTACTGAGGGAATGGTTTACCAAATTTAACACATACAGGGTTTATATATAGAAAACGGTCTGGAGACTACAGGATCCATCAGTGTTGATATTTGTTTATGTCCTACAGTGGACAATTATTTCCTGTGATAAAAGTACAGGCTATATAAATTTATAAAAGTATATGTGCATCATTAAACTATTTATTATACTGGTATAAAAAAATACATGTTTATAGAGTAGTGAATAAGATTAATTTACTGTATTAGGAAGAATACTACAGTTACTCGATTTGCATGCAAAAGTTTTAAGGGAGTGAGGACCAGTGATGATTTTCTTGTTTCTAAATCTGCTAATAAGTCTTAATGTATTAAATGGCAAATAATTTGGTAATTATATTGATTAATGATCAATCAAGGAAAAATCGGTGGATTAATCATGTTCTTTGTTGGCTATTTTTGTTTAATAAGAATTAATTATTCAGTAAACGGAAGTGTTGAAAACATTAAAATAAATTATTTCCACTTGAACCAATCTCAATTTTGAATTTTTAAGTTGCTTTCGATATGTACTTAATAGCTGAGCCGGGAGCGCGCCCCGTGGCAGTTTAACCGCTGTTCAAATCACCGTTGATGATGAATGATTGCCAAGATTTCATCTAATAACGGCCTCTGTGGCTTCCAATTGATGAGACGGCCCGACAGGTTCATGAGCATTTTGCTTTGTTTGTATGATAATGAAACTTGTGAGCATAAAAAGTCATCGTGTAAAAATTCTTACAGTTTTTTATATTTTTCCTTATTTTACCTATTTGTATAAGATACAACATATACAATGTTTCCACCTACGCTGCACATATATTTTTGTGTTAAAGAACACAACCCTGTGTGGGTGACTAGTTCGAATGACCTTAACGCCAGTCTATTTGATGTATCGTTTAAAGCGACTAAAGAGGAAATGATTACAAGGAATCGGCAGCTCTCTTTGTGAGCTTTGCCACAATACCTTACAACCAGCATATCGAGCATGTCCAGAACGACGAACACTTCCTCTTTTGGTAGGTAGGTTTAGTATTGGACTAATAGGATGTGGATCTGAGTCCGTCAGCCTCAGAATCAGATGAGCTGTTTAAGTGAAAATGACTACCAAACGCTACAGATCATTAGAGTATAGAGTATTGGACAACATTTAACTGTAAAAGTACTAAAATAAAATTTACTAGAATTAACATTGCCGTATATCATAAAATAATTATTTTATTATAAGCATAGTACTTTGTACTAATCACCATCGTTAAGTGTCTTATTCAAACAAAAGTTTGGCGGTCAACTTGGACTTATGTACTACCTAAAAAATATGAATAAAAATATATAATTTATATTTTCCACTAAACAACTATATATAAATTTAACCCTACTGTAGGCGAAGAAGGCACCACTTATAATATTTCCCTGATCGCAAACTCCTATTATCCTATCATTTCCATAAGGCAATGTAATACAAAACCGGCAATATTACCTAAACAGAAAACTGATTACGAATTCGCACATCCTCTCCCTGAGGTAAGCTTTATGTAAATCGTATGACGCTACGGTGTGAATAAGGAATACGAGAGCATTAGTTCCGTAATGTGCTCGGATAATGATCTAGACTAAGTCCGAGCTCTACTCCTTATAAAACTATAACGTCGACATTTAAAAAAAAATCTACTCTTTAATATTGAGTTCATTGATCTTATATGTTTTATAAACCTATTTTCTGTAGAAACTAACAATACAATTTTTTTTATCTCTATGTTTGTTACGAGTAATATCCCAAACAGCTTCAACGATTTTAGCAGTACTTCCGTCAGCATATACTGGATAATGTTATGCCTAATTTAGGTCAATGTCATATGAAAATAAATTAAACTTCTCTATAATAAATCTTGCTCAAAACTTAAAATTGCTTAGTAACCTATGTTCGATGTTTCTCTTCATCAATGAATCGATAATGAGAATATCTATAGAAGAACAAAGGTCGCAGGTATAACGTGGCGGATTAGTAAGCTGGAGTTGCAATGAACGGACCTCATGACGCGAAGATCGGCGCAGCAATTCGGACACAAAGATCTTAGAGCCTGACACCGATTATATCAATCCTGCCTGGTGGTTCGATGTTCTAGTGAAGATCGCCATAATTCATTAAGGATATTTTAATTAGATCTATGTTTAATAGCATACATCGATTTTCTGAAACGATGATGATTATTTTTTGGTGAAAGGTCCCTGTTGCCGCAGACTCTTTAAGTAGGTACTTTCGCAACTCCCATTTCTGCCGCCAAACAGTAGTGTGGTAACGAGATTTAACATCTTATCTCTTAAGGCGACGAGGATAACGTGGTGCAGTGTATATCATCCTAACTAGCGCCACGTTGTTGTAGGTAGGCGTATCGCTTGTCATCAGGAAAACGTCGCGCTAGTCTCGTTTCTTCATAAAATAAAAAAAAAATAATTACTTATTATCTTTAAAAAGAGGAAGCGAGGATAATCCTCCAAGTTAAATTTTTGTCAGTGATTGCCCGTAGCTGGAAACTATTTTCGGCACTTAATTTTTTTATTTGCTGTCCATTCTAAGGGTGTGGTTTAAGGTTGTACTTTATAGGAAAAGCTCGAAACCCTCTCCTGTTTGTATTTCGGAATGCGACTCGCCGTGGGCGCATGAATGGCGCAGGAGTCGTTTGTTGACTGATCGCCGTGAACTGGTTATGATGTAACGTAACGACCCGATTTTATATGGACGAGCGGCACCAGACGCAACTTGATGACGTTAATCTAGTTTATGACGATATTTATATAATTTTGAAAAGATTAATATTTTTTTTTGGTTTCATGTCCTTTGTTAATTTTGTTTGTAATGTATATTTTCATCCAAATAACTGAAATACTACTAAAATATCCAGAAACACCACATATTGATAATGTATATGACAAACGATTCTTTATTATATTAAAAACTGTCATTATTTCACTTTTAAATTATACGGGAAATACATCGTTATAAATCATGATCTTTTATTGTGGCTAATAAAACACTGTTCACTATTAGTATTTAAAAATCATGGTCCTTGAGTTAATATAAAAAAAATATTACGTAAAAACTTAATTCAAACGAGCAATTGTCCTCGCCACCATTCACCCGTCCTCTTCAAAAACTGGCAACACTACTGGCAGGTGTGTTCCCGTCTTGCCCCTTTTTTTTTTGTAACGTCCGTTCCCGTTTCCAACTGTTAATAACCTTAACTGCCTAAAATCGTTTTTGATGATTTTAAAATGTCCGCCTTGGATTTACGATTGAGAATAACTTGAGCGATCTTATAAAATAACGCGGGAGCACTAACAATGAATGGATCGTTTCCCGTACGATATGTTACAGCGATTTTAGCTTAGGTTTAATGAATGAAAGCCTTTTATGTAATGAAGTAAGATCGATTTTCGATTATACAATATAAGGAATATCGCGTATCGGCTATAATTGTGTTAAGTTTGTTTTAATTTATTTTGGGACACAAAATCGTACTCCGCTATTGTGAGAACCTCGAAAATATACTTTATCCACGCTCTCTCTATTATGATTTGCTAATTCAATAAAACCTGATCGTACATCGTATGATATGCTCTGAAAATTTGAAAATCTCCGTTACTAGGCTTAAAAGATTTTCGGGAAACCTTTTCAATCTGAATCTGTTAAATAAGTAACAGCTCATATATATTTAATTCATCACCACTATTATCCGATTGGCATCCACTGCTGGACACAGGCCTCTCAACGATTCCCACCTCGATCGGGTAGAGATTTATATAGGGAGATTTGGTCCATTTCTCAGCACGCTGGCCCAATGCGGGTTGGTGGGAGTCAGAGCTTCGTTTGTTGATTAGCATGGTGCACCACGAGCAGGTGAGGTGGGCTTGATGCCCGTGAGTTGTTGTGCGGGACCCATTACACCCCTAACCATATATTTAAAAAAGCTGTAATAGTCGTTGAGGTTAAAAGTACTCTAAACCTAAAACGGATATAGAAAAACGATTTGGAAATGTTTCATATAATACTACATCTATTGACAGGTTACCTATGCAAGCAATATATGATAGAAATCGTAGACTTTAATTTTGTGGTGCAACAATCAGAAAACGAATGAAATATTCATCATGAAACTGATCGAAAAAATACCCGTTAACACATTAGAAGTCGATGTGAAAGCAACTTATAGAGACCAGATGGTAAGAGAACAAAATGTCTGCAGAACAAATACATTCCCAGTATGTTCTCGTGGAGGTCTAACGATCAATTTCTACGCTTCACACGGTTCAATTATATCTTCGTTGGTGTTAGATTCTCGTCACGTTTTAGCTGTAAAAGTTCCTTTGTTAATAGATCGCTGTTCGGTCATTACAAGCTCTGGGTTGTTTAATTATTGCAATTTTTTCTCGAAATTACAAAATAAATTAACAGGAATTATTCACATATATACTCGTTAACTGCGTATAAGAATCTCTAACCTTTATATTAGTTTTACTCAAACCAGTTATTGGATTAATAAGGAGAAGAAATAATATAAACCACTTTAATATCCTTATCCTCTGTCCTGAAAACTTATAAAATATTTTTCGTAAATTGTATTAAATGTCTTTTTTACTAACGAATCTGTACTGTATACATCGAATATACACTTTACTCCTTAACTTTATTCAATGTGTCTTATATTTACGATTGAATTTTCCTCCATTTTACTATTTTCAAAGACCTCCACTAATTTTGACACGCCGAGGGTAGGATATCAGGAGGCATATAACCCGTTCCCCACACGAGTGATTTATGAGTACGCTGTATAAATATCAGATATTATTACATTTCATTATTAAAAATATCAGGTTATAATAAAAAATACTGTAGTCATTGATTTATAGAACACAAGAACTTGATAAAATAAAATAGTTTATGTTCAAATTAAATCTTTATATGTAATAGTAAAGTTCGGTGTTATATAGTGTCTATCGAAATGAACCATAATGTTCAGGATGCTGTTAATAATTAGTGTTATCTGATAGAGAACAGTATGCTTGAGAAGGAAATGGCATATTCCTCTGATCTCGTGCACGAATCCATTTATAACGTGGAGTGTCTGATCGGCGAAGACGAGCAAAAAAGAAAGGATGTGAAACCTTTCAATGGCCCGTCGATCGGACATACCGCATGAGTCAAATAAAAACTAGTCGATGGTATATAAAAACAAACCACATACTACATATTGGGTAAACGTATATGATGCTGGGATTTATGATAATGAATTGCAAATAAATAATTAACAGTATTTTATCACTAATATATACCGAGCGTATCTTTGCAGAACTTAGGGTATTAGCTCTAAATAACGGTTTTATAAATGTACCATCAATTCATAAATTTCTAATGGACTACCCAGTAAATTATCCACAATATATTTCAAAGTTTTTCTTCTGGGCTCAATCGACGCAAATCTCCGCTAAAGCAAATAAAAAAAATTCGTACATTCACAAATTAGCTCTTTAGAGAGACTTTCCCCGGAGTGCCAGAAAGTATTTCGTTATAAATTTCTTTCCCTCGGGAATTTCTTTGCTTTATTTATTTTATTCGTGTACTCTCTCATATTATTTATTTCGTATGAATTGATGAAATTGTTATAAAATATACAAATTATTTATATACGTATTAATGTTATGAATGGAAATCATTAATGTTATTTGATTATCATAATTATTATCATATATACAAACCATCTCTTGACATCAATTCGGAAATATTCTTAGGTATATCTGCTGTACGTCTCTCAGCAGAGCGTTAACCCTTGGAGATATTTTCCACAGTGATAAACGATTTACGATAGCGGGGCGAACCGAATCGGAAACAAGTAATGGCGTTGTGTTAATTGTGGCTGGGTTGCCAGTCTACGTAGCCATTAAAACCTCACCGTGAAGAATGAGTGTGGTAGCATGAGACGGGACATCTGTCGGATGCAACAGCTGTCATACTCGACTTCTCTTGTTATTTCAAAATTTTGCCCTGTCTTCATCTTCAAACCTGCACTTTTAGTCCCTGAGTAGATTTCCAAATATATAAAAGACACACGTATAAAGTTTTACATCCGTACTTTAACAATTATTTTTTTTACTTAGTAGCATAGACTAGCTCTTGATTACAACATCTGATGATAACAGGTGATGTAGTCTTTGATAGTATAACGCACTAATTCAGTAGAAACCTATTCATCCTTATAAATATTCACCTTTAAAATCTGGTGGAAATACTGTGAACGTTGGCAGGTCAGTAGAATCCCTCGCTGTTTTGCTGTATGAAGGACGAAATGAAACGCTTTGTCCTAATGCGTGGAATATCGACAAGTTATTGACGAATGCCGTATGTCTGTATGTCTGATGATAACAACAATTCTTGGTCATCCAATAATATTTGGAAAACGATATTACTAGTGAGATTTTAAAGAAATACTTTACTTGCCTTTGTTCCATAAACACGCGAGCGGTGATACTGTGTTTAATCTAAATAATATTATTCCACGTTAAGGCTTAGTTCATCATATGAGATATACAATAAAATGTTTGAAGAATTGGAAAAACTGAAAGTCGTATGGAAACTAGTTCGCAGCGATTGGAAAACGTAACTGTAGTATGCGATGAATGTCTTCCAGAAAGCGACAAAAGCCGGTACTGCGATAATGGCAATCAAGGTTTCATTTCCGTTCAACAGTTGTCTGTTCTCCGTGTAAACGTATGAGCGCTGATGTTAAATACTGGAAATCTTGTATTCTCACCATTTCCTTCACATTTACTTTGGTACTAACCCATAGATGTAATATTTTTATTGCAAATTGAATAAATTGAAATAGGGACTAAATGAAGGAAGATTTTAAATAAACATTTGTTCAAAATGTACGGACCAAAATTGGACATTTAAAACGAAAAGTGTGTTGAAAATAAGGTTTAAGATATATTGGTCTCCAGAGACCCTCGAATTAGGAACTACCGCAGCGCCTATTTCTGCTGCCACATAGTAGTGTGCAAATTTTACCGTGGTCTGGTTTAGAGAGCGTTTTAGTTAATGAAATTATTTGGCAGATGAATATCAACATCTTACGTTTCAAAGTAATGTACATAACGTGGTGCAGTGTCATCAGCGTCATCACCACCAGCCCATAGAGGGTAGCATTTTGCAATTATTACTGTGTTCCAGTTGGAAGGACGTTGTACCTAGTGAAATTACTGGACTAAAGATATATATATAAAAGAACCAGTTGTCTCAAAATGACGAGTGCAATGCAGTGCAGTGTATACGATTCTAACTATGGCCACGTTGTTATATGCAGGTCTATCACTTACCACGAGGTGAACGTTCCGCTCATCTGGTCACTTCGTTAAATAAAAAAAAATTCAATGTGTAGAAGTATTGAGTTGGGGTGCGGGGTGTCTGGTGAATGACAACGCATGCGCAATATCAGCACTATGTTAATAATGTCAGAGTGGTTTAGACTACAAAGTAAGTTACTAAGTACAACAGTATTACGAAGATCCAGAGAGATCCTATTGATGGATAGAGTTGTATACTTCGTGATAGACTATCGTTTCGATCCTTGGTATTATGTACATCCAGAGAGATCCAGTCAATAGATACAATTGTATACTCTGTAACGACTTAGTGACTCAAGTCCTGGCGTCACGAAGATCTAGAGAGATGCAGAAAATGGATACAATTGTTTACTCTGTAATGACTTTTTAACATCCTTATAAGGATTTGAACTATGAATAACGATAGCGTGATTTGTGGTTCATGGTTGTGCCATCTTTTGGGTTGTTTGAAAACTTCTTGTTATAAATGTCAATCGTTTTATCCATCATAGGAAAATTTGGACACTAATTGACCGTTAAAATCCGCCAACTGTTCGCCTCGGACCTGAGAAGTATAGGCGCAAGAACCTTAGCGTGTTCATTTACATGTATATATATATTTATTTTTTTATTCCAAAATGTCCAAGTCCTATGTCTAGCAGTGGACGTCTATCTGCTGATGATGATGATGATAATTCCAAAATGTATGACATTCTTAGTAGCATATTGATTGAGAATCAATGCGTTATATATCCACACACATTATCTTCTCATTGCTTAGATAATTAAAACATTTTTAACTTTGTCTTTGAATTCTTTAAGTGGCAAGTTTAGGACAATTTGTTGAATTTTGTTATAGATGTACACACCGAGCCCTATAATGGAACTATCAGTATATATACTACTCTTATGGTCACTTATTTTTTTATCTTTTTCTAGCTGAAATTGCGAAAACGTATTTTCACAAATTACCTTGAGCGATATTGTTAATATTAAATTAAAGATACTTGTCTTTGTAGGCGTGTTCAACATTGTGGAACTTTATTTGCCACTTTTTTTAATAAAAAAGCGTAATAGGGTACTGTAGGTGGTTTGGAGAGGCCTAGTTTGTATTATCTGTTTGAGTTGGCTCGTGGAAGTTTTACTTTGACTTTTTTGTATATTCCTTGGCTCATGCTCGGCGGCCAATGGAATGTTCACGCTCCGTGGAGCCTTTCGTAACAGTCTTCTTGAGCGTGCTATTGCGAATGTTTTTATGTGGACACGGCTTAATAGTTCAGTGTTCCCGTTAATACTGATCATTAGTTTTATTTTTATCTGTCTATAATGTATTTTAGATTTTATTGTATTCAATTTAAACTGCTGTTACTACAAGGTTTTGGTTGCACAATTTCAATGTTTATACTCAGATATAAAATGTCGTATTTTTCTACGTTGTCAATTTCGAAAGCTAGCAAGATTTTTGTTTGAGTTAACTTTAAATAACATTACTACGATAATTATGAAGCAAATGTTAACGAAACCAATGACACGGCAAACCAGCACATACTCAAATTACAACAATTGAGACATGATTGCTTCATAATGGATTGTTCATGCATAAATCCGCTTCGAAGTCAGTGACGAGCGAATGAAAGGCACACCAGGCTTTCAAACTAAATTAATTAGTAATGAATCACCAATACTCATCATTAATGTACGCCTTAACGTATAATAATTTTATTATAATTTTACTTACCGGTTCTAAGATGAATCATCGTTTAAAGTTACAATAGTGTAAACAATGTATTTTTCCGTCATATCTTATAGGTATGATTTTATGAATAACTCAACAATTGGGCAAACGTGTTCCTTACTTTGTTAACTTAATCAGTAACTACAGTGAGCAGGCAATCTTATTGCTAACTTTTGAGTACGTATTTTTTTGTTTGTACTCCTTGCTTGCCTTTTTGTGTTGAGTACCTTTTATAATCCTGTTGAGTGTTTAACTTTTTGTTTCATATTGCAATAGTTAATATTCTAACCTATTTGTTCTTGTCGTTTCTATTAGTCTGATTGTTTCGATTGTTGCTTTACGATTACCTGAAAAATTTTGCTTACAAAATCGATTGATTCTTGGTCATAATATTGTACAATACGAAATTGTACGTATTTACAGTCGTTATTAAGTAAAATTCGCATTTGTCCTGAAAGGTAAATAAATAGTGGTTACTTCCGTCGCCTTTACAGACATGTCAAATGCTTTATAACTTTAATAATTTAAACATGTTGGATTTTTATTCGCTCGTGCTCTAGAGTACTTAAAAATAGGTTTTACTCATATTAACAAATGTAGAACGTGGAAGCAATTTAAAATGGACATAATACATTGACACATATTTCTATTCTTGGTAGAAAAGTTTTTATGTTTACTCCAATAATATTATTACGATATGTACTTCTTGATTTTTACGCTTTATAAACCAAGCTAAATATTTAAATCTAATTGTATCACCTTTAAATGTAAGCTTTAAGAGCATTAAGCCTCCGGTATAGAATACGATAACATGACACCCAATTTTCACTTTAACATTTTGAACTGAAGCTAATATCATTAAATTGTTAAGTAATCGTTTCTCAAGAGTTTATTTTTAACTTTACTTATAATTATAAATAAAAAAATATTAATAAGAATATGAAATGGTAATAAATATACACGAAGCCGTCCACAAAGATGCGGAGCTTGGAATTAAAAGGATATATCAATTTACACACCTCTATCTCTCCCCTATCACTATCTACCTCTTTACCGCTATCCTATCCAATATTATCTCACCTTTATCCTTCTTCATGTATACAAGTATATTTACATATATATGTATATATTTAGTTATGTTTTTTGGTTTTTGTGTTTGTTCATGTTTTATTTTAATTTTCATCAATTTTATATTTTCTTTTCTTTTTTATTTTACCTCGCGATCCCAAGATCCGCGAGCCGGAGTCCGATGACGCTGCTATGGTTTTCAATAAAACTAGCAGCGCAAATTTCATCAAAAAAAAAAAACAAATCAAGCCGACCTCAAGAAAGAGGATTTTTTTTTGTTTCTTTGTTGCCGGAGATCGTCTAGGTAGGTATCACTACCCCTTGAAAAAGTTCCCGCGTTGTTGTGGCGGTGGAGCTCAGTAGCCGTGATTTGGTCACCCATGGTGAAGCTAAAAGGAACCTACCCGGCCAGCCCGGGGTTTAGGGCCGGCCCAAGGTGGCCACTCCAAGGGGTCTCCGTGAGTTCATATCGGATGTGTGCCGGTGGATTGCAGGGGCAGGTTTATGCTGCTCTTTGTAACCGAGGTGGACTCGCGGAGGGAGAGTAGTGTCAGTATTGCGATTCGCCGCTGTTTCTACCTCCCGCGACTAAGCGGTGCCGCAACGGTGATGCGGCGGCGGTGGGGCCGCGGAGGAACAGGAGTGTCGATATTGCGTTCTGCCGCTCTCCTTATTACCCGCAGTCGTATGACGGTTGGCGGCGGAACCTAAGTCCAGATCCGTCACAGGGAGTCGGGAGAGTTTTCTTTCTTGGCTCCTATGGCCTCTGGGTGACAGATTCGGATTCGGTGGGATCCGTTGCCCAGGTGACTGTGAGAGGCCGAGAGGAGAGCGCGCTGTATATTCCAGCGTGCTCTTACAGAGGTGAAAAGGGGGGTTTTTCCCCCTGAGGTGGAGCTGCATGGTGCAGCTGGCGCTGGCGGGGTCGCGGAGGTGTGCGAGAGCGTTCCCGTGAGCCTGCCATAAGGCGACGAGGTGGAACATCGTGGTGATTTTAGTCGGTGCAAGTCCGACATAAAATGTCTTTGCCCCCGCGAGGGCAGGTATGTGAAGGCATTTCCCCCACGTAAAACAAAAAAAAAGGTGGGTACTACCGCACTGCCTATATTTGCCGCTAAACATTACTGTGTTCCGGATTGAAGGGCGCTGTAGCTAGTGTAATTATTGGGGTGAAGAGACTTGTCTTAGGCGACCAGCGCAATGTGGTGCAGTGCATACCACTTAACTAGCGCCATGAGACAACAACTCATGTTGGTTAATAAATGCTAAAGTGTAAAGAATATCTAGTAAGTAACATTGATTACATTGTTAGGAGAATTGTGTAAATATGATCCCAATTCAAGTTTAGTATTTATGTGTTTTAGCTTACTTGTTTTTCTTGAACTTAGTCTCTGATTATGTAAGTGGAAATAAATATAACAATTATGTATTGCGATATCTATTAGCATATAGATTTTAAAGAAATCTACGTCGAAGACGCAAATGTATTGTGGTCGCGATTTCTATAAATTAAAATGATAACTGCAAGGTTTTTATATTAACTGGATTTTAAAGAAATGTAACACTAACTGTGATCCTTATAACAAAATATATAAAAGTAAAGAGCCACTTTAGAGCACGACGTTTCATCTCTAAACAGCGACAAAGAGCGGAACCAATCAATTTCATGGATCTAAAGAACGAATTTGCAAGAAGCTGGTTGGAATGTGACGTCGTGAGGCACAGGTGCGAGGGCGTTGCACCCGCACGATGCCCGACTTGGTATCTGAAATTAAAAAAAAAATACCTTATTAACAACCTAAACACTACAGAACAGGATTCTTTTAGCTTTAAAATACTTGATGGTAAAATAATATCAAGAATCCACGATGTGATAAATAACACAATTGCAATATATAATGCAGAATTTTTTCGTATAGAAAATATGTTTTTTTTTTTTTTTTTTAATTATTTACCCCTCATTCCCCTGTCACGATAAATCAGGATGTTTGTTTACTACT
Source organism: Ornithoptera priamus (assembly GCA_029034505.1). Classification (NCBI taxonomy): domain Eukaryota; kingdom Metazoa; phylum Arthropoda; class Insecta; order Lepidoptera; family Papilionidae; genus Ornithoptera; species Ornithoptera priamus. The sequence goes on from JARDWD010000395.1 coordinate 6,885,061, forward strand.
AACTCGCGTGACTGATTCATTCTTACTTTCTTTCTATATTTTTATATATATGCATCTTCTTGTTTTATTCTTAAACAATTCGTCTTAAATCTAGTTACTATACTATTTTATTTTTACATTACTTTATTATTATATCTACACTATACATTATCTATCTTCTTTCCTTTACTGCTATAAATTTAAATACTATTGTCGTCATCTTAGTTCAAACTGTTAATATGGATAAATATAAAGTGAACTCATATTTAGGGGATGGTGTATGGGGTCCCTCACAACAACTCACGGGACCCAAGCCAACCTCACCTGCTCGTGGAGCACCTTGCTAATCAACAAACGATGCTCTGGCTCCCACCAACCCGCTTTGAGCCAGCGTGGTGGTAAATGGCGTAAATCCCCCCATATGAACCGCTATAAACGACGGCCCCTAATGCTCGGCAGTACCCGAGGCTGGATGTGGGCAACACAAAACCGGTCGATGTGGAAATCTTTGGGGGTAGCCTATGATCAGCAATGAACGTCTAACGGCTGATGAGTGAACTCATATTTTAGTGTATCTATTCTAGAACTTATTGTTAAGTCAATTGTAACGTTTGTGTCGAATATGATACGAGAAAATGAACTATCTGATACTAAAGATAAAGTAAGCGCTTGAGTTTTTACTTTTATTCTAATAAAAGCTTTTACTATTTGAAGCAATAGAAGTATTATTAAAGACCTTTAGATCGTTGTAAAGTTCAACCCTTAAATGTAATCCGTGTTGTTGCCCGCATTAAAGTTTCTCGGTGGGTCTCTATGTTTGGCATTTCAGAATATTTGCACTGCGGCTGTCGTTTCTAGTTGCGAAATCTCGAATAGCTCGTTATCCGTGACTCGTGAAATTGAATCTGAGAATATATTGCAGATTATAGAATTTTGCATCGAGTGTACGATGGTACCTTGTTGTTTAAAAATTTCTAAAAGTTATAGATAATAATTTTTTATATGTGCTTGCTACATTGTGTGCATAGTATGTATGTCGTTTCATCATCATTATCGGCTGATAGACATCCGCTGCTGCACACTTGACCGGTGGTAGATCTATTATTATTTATAGCAGGTTAAGATTATTGAGTATACCTTACCCACCTAGTACCTTCTACACATTACTATAAAACTAAAAATTACAGTTATGTAAATGAGGCATTAATATTATTCAATTTCGCTAAAGGTATCAAACAATTATGTTATAGCTAATGAAGGAACTGGGGTAAGAAGACTTAACATCTCATGTCTCAATGCAACATCAATGTGGTGCCGTTTATATCATCCTAACTAGCACCGCTGGTGGTACATCTCTGTTGCCGGAGACCGTCTACGCAAGTACTGCCGCAGCTTCTTTTATTATTGTGTTCTAGATTGAAAGAAGTAGTAGCTAGTGAAATTACGATAGTAACGAGACTTAACAACCTGTCTCAAGGCGACCAGCGGAATGTGGTGCTGTGTACAACATCCTGAATACCGCCACGTTGTTATGAGCAGGCGTATCACTTACTATCAGGCGAACTTATCGCCCGTCTCGTCGCTTCGTTGGATAAATAAAAATAAATTAAAATTACTGTGGTAACGAAACTAAACATTATATTTTTCATGGCGACAAGCGCAGTCTGCTGCTGTGTATAACATCCAAAGGAGCGCCACGTTGTTATGAGGAAAGATTATTACTATTAAAACGTAAGGATTCTTCAAAGCGGTAACATATATATGTATGTGCATATATGACGTGTATATATATATATATATATAAACATATTTATATCAGGCACTGCACTTAATAAAATATTATTCTTTAAGCACAACAACGTCAAATAATGTAAGGCCAAAATTCTATCAATGTATGCCATCTATCTCGATGTGGGCAGACGATAATAGACTCGCCTGTGTAAAGATATTCATCCAGCTTCATAATATTCGTATTTCATTGTTCATTGTCCTATCGTTGCTTACAGCTATTTCTCACGGCAATCTCATATTAATCATTCGCAATTACATCTCGTATTACTTGAGCTTTAAGCAAATATTCCGCTTATAAGTTTGCCCTGTCAGCTGCAGGTGTCCGCATTGGGATAAGTTTTCTTTGAAATATCCAATCCGCAACTACTATTCTCATACGAGCAAGTCACAATTGTGCACAGTAATTTGGTCTTTATGTGTCAAAAAAAATGGTTTAATTAAACATGTGCGATGTCGATTAACATTGACCGTAAACCATCTCATTATTATCGTGGGACTGCTATATGATACAGCACATATGAAATGTTAAATGGTGTGCGAACATTTTCATTTATATATCAATATAACGTTTTACTAATTTACAAATATTTTAAGATTTTTATAGTTAAGCATAGAACTGTTATTATTAGTTAACTTTTAAGCTTTAACTAAACCGTACTCACAATATCAATGATCATTAACAAATGTTATATAACAGAATAGTTACTTTATATGGGTTAAGTCTCTGTTACCAGAGACCTTTTAAGTAAGTGCTAAACTTATTTCTGCTGCCAAACATTCGTGTACATATGTTACTGGGTTCCGGTTTAGAGGGCGCTGTAGCTATTAAAATTACTGGGGTAAAGAGATTTAACATCTCATGTCTTATTAAGGCGATGAACACTAGCGCAGTGTATAACATTCTAACCAGTGCCACCTTTTTATAGGCTGGTGAACGTCCCTCTCGTCTCGTCATTTCGTAGCAAAAAAACTATCCGGTTTCCATTGCGCTGTGGCCGTCTGTCTGGTAATATAGATGTTCCAGGTTCATTTCCGATGACTACAGATGATGGTTTTTGAAACTAATTATCTTATATTGTAAATTTGCCGCTATTACAGTAATGCTGTATTCTATGAGAGCCGGTATTCTGTGTTAGCAGGCTTCTCTATCCGCTGTCACATTGTAATTTAAGACCATATCATAATTAAGGTCTAATATTGGTCCATATGTGGATGATAAAATTGCTGTTTTTCTATAGTTCTTAACTGAGTGATTTTTATTAATTAAAGATCTTAAGATGATTGAGGAAGTGTTGTTATAGTAATACAAAACATTTAATGTGAAATTCTTTTATATGGGTTTCATAACTTTTAGCTGCTTTGAAAACTTTACAATTTAAAATTGTTAGCTTAACACAAAATCTAGTATTAGCGGTATGAATTTTCCCAAGAAAGTTAGAACATAAGTTTGAAATATCCGTTGCTGTTATTGGCGTTATGAACGGGAGCAAACGTTGCACAAGTGTTGCAAGATTTAGAAATGTTTTAATTTGTCGGATATGTTATATAATATATATATTTTGAACATTGAAACATACACAGCCATCACAACTTTCCCACCGTTGGGAGTTTGGTCCTTTTCTCACAAGGTGAAAGTCAAGGTCATTTGTGCACCACACTGGCCAAGAGCTAGTTAGCGGATATAATATAACCGACCAAAGCTGTTATTCACGTACGATGTCTTCCTTTACTGGAATCTTATCGACATTATCAACAAGTATTACAATCAATTCAATTTTAATTAAAGTAATTACATGTATACTATATAAGTATTAAATAAAATTTGTATACAGAACTTTAACGATGAAGTTAAAAGAAACAAATTAGAAGTTAAAAAAATATATATATATTTTATATATTAATGTCACATGCCGTATAAAGTAACATTTGAGCTCTGATTTAATTTTTTTTTAATACAACGAAGCGACAAAACGAGTGGAAATTTCACCTAATGATAAGTGATACGTCTGTCCATAAGAAGATGACACTAGTTAGGATGTTATACGCAGCATCATATTGCGCTCGACGTCTTGAGATTTAATACGTTGTCTCGGCACCCCAGTAATTTCACTAGCTACAACTTCCTTTAAACGAGAATACAGTAATGTTTGCTCGCTGCTGATCGTCAAACTTTAGTTTGAAGAGGACGCTCACGATGATGTTGATTGCAGTTTGGCGGCTGCAATAGGAGCTGCGGTGGTACCTACTTAGACAGTCTCCAGCAACAGAGATCTACCCACCAGTATATTAGTAATTCATCATCGTCAGCCCATAGACGTCCGCTGCTGGACATAAGCCTCCTCCAAATATTCCCACACAATCGGGTAGAGATTCACATTGGGAGATTCGGGCCATTTCCCACCACGCTGGCCCAATGCGGATTGGTTATTAGTAATTGTTAGTTTATAATTTTTTTTTTATATGTTCAATTTGACTAATCCTCGTTCGCTATATTTTTAATTCACCACGGTTGTTTATTAACCAGTTACGGTATTACGATCGGCTATTATCAAATCTGCAGCCGCTATTAAACTTTTAGCTTCGTATTAATACACCGTGAGAATATTCCCTTCGGTTAAAGTTTTTTTTTAATAGATATTGCCGATTTTGTTTTCGATCGTACTTGTTAAGTTCCAGACGTTTTTAATTTCTACAGTAGATTGAATATAAAAGTTCTGTATCATTCGTTTAGCTTTTAAAAGAGGACGCAGTCTTGACTCCTTATATAGGAACGATAACTTACTTATAATGTGTTAATATAGATTTGTAATCTTACCTAGATACATATATTAGTTGTTCCCCGCTCACTTTGCTAGGCGTAACACTCGCAGTACTTCCTTTGGGAAAGGAATTTCGTTAGCAAACCTCTGAATGGCAGAACCAAATATCTCCCAGGTTTGAGTCTTACGTTTCGAGAATCTCATGATGAGTCAATGAATTTCTGGATATACCCTATAAATACAGATTTAAATAGTAATTTAACTACTTTCTCCTCAGAATTGTGTTTGTGAAGATGGACATATTCGAGCAGGCGCTACAAGCAATTCTTTTTTGGAATTCATTTCGAAAAGATAAAACTGATTGAATTAATTCATATATATTTTTATAAAGTTAAAAAAATATATGTTATTGATTTAATTGCATACTACACTTAATCCTCGAAGGTTATTTCTCTAAAAACGACCCGCTTGTGATAGATATGATTACTCATACGGTAAGATTAAAATATGCAACATTTGCATTTAAAAAATAACTACTCTTCTTATTTGTCATCTTATAAGAGACGAAAATAACTATGAGTATAACCTTTTTATTGGTTACTCCGTAAATAGTCTCTTCACGTACACGCAACAGAATGACGTCAAACCTCAAATCAACATTTTCTGTTAGTCTATGAAGAAGGTATATTTTTATATCATCATCATAATCATCATGCTACGGCTGTTCATTCGATATAGGGCTTTTGGTTGCTCAAGTAATCGGTTTCAAAATTTAGTAGCTACCAGCTTGCTCTAGAGCTTCATCTGATTACGAAGAGTCCTGTATTGCTCCTTTAAGAAACGTGCAGTCTATGGTCATGATGACCACCCCAATGTCATGGTTCATATTTGAATTAAATAATGTTTTGTAATTATTTATTAGGGTACTTATAAGGGGTGTAAGGGTTCCCGCATAACAACTCACGGGACCCAAAGCAACCTGACCTGCTCGAGGTGCACCTTGCTAATCAACAAACGAAGCTCTGGCTCCCAACAATCCGCATAGCGTACCCCTAATCCCCCAAATAATCCCCTAAAACTGACGGCCCTTAGTGCCCGGCAGTACCGGAGGTCCTGCTGACTGTAGTAAAGGCTTCGGGAAGCTGCTGGATGCGAGCAACGCAGGACCGATCGATGTGGAAATCTTTAAAGGAGGCCTATGTTCAGCAGTGATGTCCATCGGCTGACGATGATATCTTCTGTTATCCATTTGATAACACATCACAAAATAAAATTTTGCAAGAAACAAAGGAATCATTTTAAACACGAAGAGTCTATTTCTCCTATAGGCTTAAAATCCTCTTTTTTATCTAAACTCAATTGTGACCCGGATAATGGCCGATCCATTAAATCAACGATCTCGTTGGATGTCATAAAAGCCTTTCACTCGTAGTTTTTCTAAATATTGTTGAGCTCACTTGCTTTATTTTTATTGCGTGTCTCAAATATTATTGCGAAGTCTGCCCTTATTTTCGTATCAACAAGGGCTCGCTTATTGTTTATTTCATTTTGTTTGTAAATGTTGGGAAGGCGGACAAAGTGGGTACTCTAAATTATACGCTGTATGCAAACTACAAGAGGATTTATGAAACGAAAAAAAAATATTGTATTTCATTAATTAACTTGCGTATAACTTTATCAAACGTTTAAAGTTAATATTTATCGTTTGTTTTATGTCAATAGTTTAATATACACCTGATGGTGTTAGCTAGAATGTTTCGTCAGGCCCACATTGCTTACAACCCTTTTAAGCTACATGTTAAGACTGGTAACCGCAGTTATTTCATTAGCTACAGCGCCCTTTAAGTCAGAACTCGGCTCGCACACTTGTTTTGCGGCATTTGAAGTTATGATTAATGACCAACCTGTAAAAATATTTTATGTTTTTATAATATATAATATTATATGCTCAATGATTCTTCTTCTTAAAGTGCCTCTCCAACTAGTGAAGGTTGGCGATCAGCGTGATATTCTTTCTGTTCTAGCTCAATGATTACAGGCAAATAATTTTATGTAGAACTACAACATTATATTAAACCTCTTCATAAGCCTTTGACATTAACTAGAGAAATAAAAAACTGCACATAATACTATATAACTTAGTATATTTTTACTAATCAGTCATGATCATTGTTAATTCATTGTGTAGATATAATAAAAACAAATGTTTGAATTTTATTCACTATATCTTAATAATACCTATTATTAAGATATAGTGAATACATACCTATGTAACTTGCGTTCGTGTATCGATAAAGCGTAACGCTTAATAAAATCCGTTCGTTGAATAATGCGATGTTATTTATTCAAAGAACGTGCGAGACTCGAACGCGGTGCCGCGGGGGTACGCAAAAACATTTCCGCAACGAACCCCATCGGCCGTTTACTCCGGTTCTGCAGCGAATGCTTCCGACTTCAACATAAAAACTTGCGTTCATTTTTCTCCAACGGTCACTGTGGAAATGTGATAATTGAAATAACTTTATTCCACGGATAGAACCGATTGAAGTATAAATACTTCCGGCAAATCTTTTTTTCATTTTACACCTTTCGTTGTATATTTAATATGTTTTATTATATTTTTCATTCACAATGGGTTACATTTGACCTCATTTTTATATAGGACAATGATGCTGGAGATGATGAAGCACAGTGGCCCAGATTATAGCTCTTATTATTTACTAACCGAGGGATAGTAATGCTGTAACGACGACAGATTTACGATATTAGGGTGCTAGTTTACCGTATTAGAAAAACCCCATCCATCACCAACTAAACTTCACATCGTATAGCCCAGGGGCTGAATCGAACCAGGGAATTCTTTGATATATAATAACATTGCACCGTTGATGCATCGAGAACTTTAAATAAATCTTATTGTTTGTTATAAATAAATATCGATGTAAAGTACATACATCTAAGTATATGGTAAACCTTTCAATATATATATATATATTCTCTGTTATCAAATATTTAATATGTTAATATTGTAATTAATTCTAGAACATAATTAGTTTCATCCGTTTCCGTTAGCTCGATATCAATAAGCTATTGTACGCTTCGGAGCGTTACAAAGAAATGAATGCAAATTGTACTGCAATTAGTGTTTAGTTTATAAGTTAATAAGTGTCTATTTGTACCGAATAACAAGTAATCTAAGTTACCCGGTAAACGAACGGGTTTCCTTCATTAATTAACTTACAACTTTCGAAGCCGTGATGTGAAATCATAAGGTCTGATACCCACTGGTTTTGTGCTTCCGGTGAAGCTTTCGTTGAGATATAACATTCTCCAACCATCAGCGTGGTGGATAAATGGCCTTGACTTATCTCTTAGTATGAGAACGCCCCGAACCCTAATAGTAGGACCATTAAGACTGTTTATTTTTTGTTAACTACTATTACACAAAGTATTTACTTGTAAAGAGTATTTCTTTTTTTTTATAAATAGTTTAGACTTGCGCTTGACTACGATCTCACCTGATGGTAAACGGAGATGTAGTCTCTGGTGGTAAAGCGCACTAGTCTGGAAGTAACCTATTCACTCTTCTTTTAAAGACATGTCTCGCAAGTCTTTACTGACTCTGGGTAGGTATTACTGCAGTGCTTATTTCTGCCACCAAACAGTAGTGTGAAAATAATACCGTGTTCCGGTTTGAAAGGCGTAGCTAGTGCAATTACTTGGGTAACACGATTCAACATCTTATACTTCAGGCAACGAGCGTAATGTGGTGCAGTGTATATCATCTTAACTAGCGCCACATTGTTATAGGCAGGTGTGTTACTTACCATCGGGTGAACGTCGTGCTTGTCTCATTGTTTAATTGAATAAGAAAAAATCTTAATTTGTCGCGACATAAAGTATAAATGTTTCTTTATACAAATTACGTATTAATGGTATTACGTATATAAGACCATTAATTATTTCCTAGCTACTTCTGATAAGAAGTCTTGGTGAAACAGACAAGATGGCGACGGGGATAAGCCGTCGAAAGTGTATCTTTAGTTTGTTTATAACGAGAGCGGACGAAGCGGTTTCGACTTCCTCCCAATAAGTGGATAATGATCTGACCGCCTTGTTTTGCTCGGTGAGACTGCGATTGGACGCTTTTTTTGTTCAATTACCTATACCGCTGGTAAATAGTTCATCTATACGTATTGGTCACTAAAAAAGAAACTAAAACGTTCCGACTACTAGTAAATCTAATTTTTGATGCCATCGTTAAGTTGCGCTGTGAGCTTTTAAAGCACTAAAAATTGTGTGCAAAGTTAATAAAAAAATAACTGTTTATCTGTTGTTCATCATCATCAGCCGATAAACATACACTGCTAGACATAGGCCTCCCCCAAAGATCTCCACATCGATCGGTCCAGCGCCATCCGCATCAAGCCGCTTCTCGCGACCGTCAGTCGTTTGGAGATATTCATTTGAGGGACTTGGGCCATTTCCCACCACACAGTCCTAATGCGGGTTGGTGGGAGCCAGAGTCTCGTTTGGTGATTAGCAGGGTGCATCACGAGCAGGTGAGGTCGGCTTAGGTCTCGTGAATTGTTATGCGGAACCCCTTACACCGTTATCACTTGTTGTGACAATGTGACAATAACATCAGTAAGCGACATTCACCTGATGACAATAAATACACCGTTCTATAACAACTTGATCCTGCTAAGAATGATATACACAGCACCACATTATGCTCAACGCCTTCAGAGATAAAATGTTAACTCTCATTACCCCAGTAACTTTACTAGCTACAACGCCTTGCAAACAGGAACTAAGTATTTTTTGCACAGTACCGTTTGGGGTAAGTAAAATAAGTTAAGAATGGCTTCCAGTTTTATGTACTAAATAACTTCTCTAAGCACGTGAATCGTACGGCTACATTCTAACAAATGCACTTAAGTCACGTTTGCAGTTAACGTAACTGCAACGCGGAGCTAAGTAAGTTACTTACATCGCGCGTCGACGACAAAGAGATTTTACATCGAGCTCTTGCAGTAACATGTTAATATTTTTTTTATTGTTACGATGTTCGTATTAAAATGCGAATATTGCTAAAAATTTATATCTGAATGTATGAATATGAAAATCTGTTTATTTAGTCATATATACATTGCATCCATTACCAACCGGAAGGCACCCATTGTTGAGCGTAGGTCTTTTTCAAGGAAGGCCACTTTGATTAGTCCTGGCCGTTCCCTTAAGGTTAACAAGTAAATTTTTAAGTTCATGTAGTATTGATGAGAGCTTTTAAAAAAAATATTAAAGTTAAAGTTAACAGAATCACCATTATCTTCTAGTTCGCACGGCGCCGTGTAGTTGGCCTCTTACACTTCGCTTCATAAATGAACCTACATCTGAAGTTCTGGTGTAAGTGTATCATTTATAAGACTATATTATATTGTTTCTTAATATCTTTTTTTTATGTATAAGAATTAAAATTTTTTGATTTCTTAACATTATAAATTATTTAGTTGCTTCGAAAATAACAAATGGCACGTTTGTAGTTTTGCCGATTTAAATACTAAATGCCTCAATGACGTAATAGTTATATGCTTGCTTGCCTGCTTTGATACCTGGACCACATGTGGAGTATCAGTGGTAGTGAGGTTTTTCACGCCTCCCCCCGGCTGTCAATATATTAGAGATGGAGCATTCTGGGCGAGCACGCTTCATTTTCCACGACCTCATTGTTACTTAACGCCATGTCAAAATAAGGTCAAGTTTTAAGTTGATTGTAGATATAAATAAACTAGTTTTTGGTGTTCAGGCGCCATGCGCTTATTATAGTATATATTAATTTCAAGACGGAAATAGAAAGAAATATATTGTCTTAAAACATAAAAATGCAAAACAACGATGATATCAGATTATACTTAATAGGAAGCTGATGCTATAAATATTTAATCTCGCCTTAAATATACTAGTTTAAAAAACTTAGTAAATGCAATACTCTTATTATAAATTTATAATCAAAGTACCCGCTTCTACGAGGATACTGAACTATTAATAACATATTTGTTTTATATCAAATAATACAATTTACCGAATAATCAATCAAATGATGATGATGATGTAATGATGTTTTAGTAATACGATATATACTAAAACTTCTATATTTTAGTTTTCAGTTAATATTGAAGTAATAAGACGTTGGTATTATCCGAGTATGTAGACAAGGCAAACCACAAGGTGACCGACTTCCGCCTGTCCTCGCTTTCTATAGTAAGCAAAAATTCGGTTGAACATCGACTTCATAACAAAGTTTTGAGAATTTTTAATTTTTTTTTTTTAACATAAAGCTAAATTAAAGCTAAACATTTTCTGTCAAAACTTTGGAATAAAAGGAGAGATGATCAAGCAAGCGAGTTCGGATGCATAGAAATGAAAGAAAAGAATATAATGGAAGGGTAAAAATTTTGATATATATGAAATTAAATAATTAAACATGCAATAGAAAATTAAGTTCCTTCCTCTGTTGAAACACTAATTGATCATACGTGATTCAACGTCATCCGGTTATTAGGTGCGGCAGATCTTATCCTCCACCGCATTACTTTTCGACACCATATTACTTTTTTTTTGTTTGTAACTGAAGCTATCAAAATTTTATGCACATTTATCTTGAACGTGTTTTTATGACGAGATTACCGGTTCACTACCGGAAACAGTACCTGTCCGAGGGCAGCACTCTTACGTTTACTTTGTTTTACGTGAATATCGTCTTCCTTGCCTTTTTATTTGTCGGCTTATATTTTTAAAATATTTCTGCTATCATCACTATTACTATTGATACAAAGGAACCGATAAAAAAAATATCTTCTTTGTTTTCATTATTAATAGGACACTTTGATATTATTCAATGTATTTTATAACTTATTTATTACGTCAGCAAAAGAATCTTCGACTAAGGGGAAACGGATAGATTTCGCTTTGATTTATTTCATTATTATTCATGTGTAACGTTTTGATTGAAGCTTGATAAAAATTACTGTAATCGATTTCAGAACACCACACATTACATATTATTTTAAATATAATGGGATAAACCCAGCAAAGGTTTTAATATATTTAAGAATCAAAGTACAGCAATTTATAACGTTTTTAAATATTATCTATGTTATCTAAGAGATGTCGATTACTGAAATCCATATACTGCATCAAAACAGGTATGATAGACACGTTAAATTTTATACTCAAATATTTTTTTTTCCATTTCAGATATTCCCCATGTGATGAGATCAAAGGACTGAGCAATATAAAATGAATCTCCGCGTCCTGTTAACTTTAACTGCGTTTTCAATTTGTGATGGAAAGTTGCCCGGGTTAAAGCAAATCGTTCCACCAAACGAGCTGCCGCCAAATCCAACACAAAATATCCAGGCACTGAAGCTGTTGCAGTTCGGGGTCAAAAACGATAAAACTAGTCGCATAATCGATCAATACACAGTGCGACATCGTCGAGAAGTTTTCGATTCGAAATTGTACGAATCGAGTTTGATATGGGCCCATTCCGAGCGTCTGGACGAAAATGGCGACGTGGTGCTGCGATGGGTGAACTCAGATTCGAGTATCACGTTCCGATTGGAAGCGAAGACCCGTGGTTACGTCGGCTTAGGCTTTAGTTCGGCGCGAAATATGAGAGGAGCAGATTTGGTGGTCGCCTGGGTGGACGACAGGAATGGCAATGCTCAAATTTTGGTAAGTACTTTTAACCACCTGTTGTTTTGTTCACACGGTTGCTTTGATGCTGCACAGTTTTCGAGGTCACATATAATAAGATGTCTCTCTGGTCACATATATATATATATATATATCATATTCCTGGTTACTATTATTCCCGATTCTTATCCATACGCTATTGAAAATTGTTCCTTTGTTCCCGATCACTCTTTATCGTATTTTATCGCATTGATAATATTCGAAATATTTCTTCCTTTAAAATAACTTGGATCACAAACTCCTTTGTAAACTGCATTCAAATCTTTTGTACTTGCAGAGAATTCAAATTGCTGTTTTCTCAGCCATTCCCAGCCAACTCATTTTCTTTGTGATTCTGTTCATTGTTTTATCTGTCTTTGTCTTTATGTTATCTTGTTTATTTTCTTGTACAAGTATTTCACTATCTATCATAATTACATGTATGATTGAAGTTTGACTTTTGGGGCCGAAAATTCTAATCGAGTCTGGAATTGTTCAAAGTATACATAAGAATAATTTTTCTTGTTTTGTAACATGTAACGTAATATGTGTAGGTGAGAAAAATAATGACTCTTACGTAAGTATCTATTTGCAAGCGGTCTGCAAATGTTGCTCGTGGTTCATGCATGGAAATTTCTAACTTAAGTGTCGGAGTTAAGGGTTCCGTTTGCAGTAAAAACGTTTTTACTACAAACAATAGCCAGTTTGCGGTTTTAGACGAGCATGTCAACGTCCCAGGCATCGAACCATAACCGTTGCTAACGTCGTCTTGCCGTGATTCTCGTTGTAACATAGGATTTTTCTAAATAAGAGCTTTTGTATTAGTAGCTGAGGTCGTTGGCATCATATGTACACAGTGACAGTTAACTCATGTGAAGTAGCTGATAAAACGTATAAAAATGTGTGCACAACCTGAATAATTTCAACAATAGCTTTTTACATGTTTTTGGAACGTTAAGAATATTCTATTCCCCAATTATCTGCAAACTTTTTCTTGTCTTAATCTCATTTGAATTACTGACACTGAAAGTGTAAAAGAGTACTTAGTAAAAGTAGGAAACCGCCGGAAATAAGTTTGTAAGATGTCTCAAAATTCTAACTGTTGGATGTAAAACTAACTTGGGTTTTTGAAACAAAGTAATATTGTGAAAAAATCGATATGATTAAAAAAAATTGCCAGAATGGTGGATACAATCGCCTGGATTCTCTCCATATGAAAGGAAGTCCAGTGTCCCAAATATGGGAATGTTAAGAAGGCTAATTGATATCAACTGTTGACCGCCCATACAGCCCAGGTTGAGTGTAGATTACTGCTGCTGGATTGTCGGTAACAGAAGTTGTCAAGTGCAAAACTGGATAACCTGGGTCACCGACGTAAGGGTAGCTTGTCTCTAAGTGTGTCTTCGTTGTCGGTATTCCGAGTAGTAGGTTTCAATTTATCCTTCACAACGTGAACAGTAAGGGAATGGTACAGACTACCGGCTTCAGTGTTTTCGTCCACTTATCTCGTTGGGGTCTTCAAAAGAATAGCGAATAGTCTTCTTTTAGACTAGTGCACTTTAGCACCTATATTTCATTTCTGTTTACAATGAGGTAGGATCGAGATAAAAAAAATTGTCATTATTTATTCTGAAAGGTCTTTGTTTCAATTTATATTGTGCAATTTTCTTGGAGCAATTTTGCTGTAGAAAGTTTGAATTAGATAACGATTTTAAAACGTAAATGTAGAAAGTTATAATTACGGAACTGTTTGCGTTACACTTTCATTTGGTTAAAGTTAAAGTACAGTAATACTAATTATTTATATATATAGCATTCGAAATAATCAAATTGAATATCTATACTACCACATAGCTCGCGGTGCGATTAGTTTGTACCAGTTGGAAATTCTATTTCGGATATCTAAATGAGATATCGGAATTCGCTCCGAATTCGCCATCACACAGTACATTATTTTCCAATCGGTTGAATGCTATTTAAGTTTCAACATACACATTGAAATATTTCGTCAATATTTTAAACGAATTGGTATATATGTTTTCATTGAAATCGTAGATAATAGCACAATTTAAAAAGTTACGTAGGAAATGGTCTTCTTCTTTCCAGCATCCTATACTTACGTGCTAAACATCCCCAGATTGAAAACTGAGAGTTTTAGCTCCTTTTTTATAAAAACAGTAAAAGAAAGAAATAACTTACAGGCGTGAGTGTTCCGTTCAAATACGAGTGAGTGTCTTTAAGAAAAGAGTGTTACTGTTAAAAGGCTGCTACTGAGTTGATGCGTTTTACCATCACGTCATAATTTAACACCAGTTGGGATCGTTAAACACTAACCTATTTCTTGTGTTCCGTATTGAAGGAAAGGAGTTTTGTTGCTAGAGAAATTATTACCATTACGAGAGTTATCCTACATGCTAAGGTATCGAGAACAATGTGGCGTATACCATCGTAACTAATGTCACATTGTATCGAACAGGTGATTAACCTGTTGGTCCAGTCGCTAACTTTCATAAAAAAACTAATATTAGCTATTTATTTAGTTTATTAAGTTTTTTAAAATATATATAATATTAAAAGCTTCGTCAACGCTTGTTAAGAAGTTAATATATATCTTTTTTTTTTTCGATGTTTCTTCTTTAAAAAAATCTTTTTTCAAGGAGCTTAATTAATTATTTGTCTTTAAAATATTCTTGCAGAAGTTTTATCATCTTATTAAGTATGTTGTTTTAATTATTTTCTTTTTGAAAAGTATTCATAAAAGTTCAGAGAGCGCAGATCCCTCCGGCACTTTTAGTTTTACAAAGGTGCTCCTCCACGTCGTGTCTTTTTCTCAAGTGTAGGTTTTTTTTTTTAAATAAACATAAGAAAATAAAAAAAGCCCTGTGCAAAGCATGAAATACAATTGTTATTATGAGGAAGAAAAACTTATTCGTTTAATTGTTATGACTTGGGAAGTTTATAATGATTCGGAGTGCTGTAAATGTATATTAATATTATTATCTTGAGGTACATTCAAATAGAAAAGTTAACTTACTTAAATTAATTTATGTATATAAAATTTATAATACATACTAAAGAAGTCCACGACCATTACGTTTTGTTACTTAAAAATCTGTACTTTCAAACGTAACTTACATATTATATTGTATAATTGTTTTTTATAAGGGTAGAGGAAGACCGAAGAAAGGAAGGATGGATTGTGTGAAAGATGACATGTTCAAGAAGAGTGTGAATTCAGATATGACTGATGATAGAGGAATATGGAAAAGAAGTACCCACTGGGCCGACCCCACATAGCTGGGAAAAAGACAAAAGGAAGATTATATTTTTATGTGCAAAATGATGTCGAGTCTATATTTACATCCTTTGACCGTTTTAGATTAATTTTATTTTTCCTGATAAAATATATGTAAAGAGACGCATCGGATTTATAGTTATCAGTTTAAGTTAAGGTTTGCTTATCGTGTGAACGCTATGCAGTGCATGTGTAGATTATACTGCGCTTCCTAAACCACAAGCCGGTGGCCTGCATACTGATCTATTCTTACTTCGATTTATGCGCTGTCGGTTTGTTAGTCTGCAGTTTGTAGTCTCAGCGTACTAATGAACATTCACTCACATCGTTTTCAGAGTGATCTCATTTACATTAAATATAATACTAACAGTTTCATTGCTTGATACTACTAGTGCAGGTATCATCGGACGCTTCTATTTTTGCCGCCATACAGTGGTGTGGAATTACTTTGTTTCAATTTTAAAGGATTTGTAGGTACTAAAATTACTGAGATAATGAGACTTAATACCTTGTCTTATAACGACAAGCACAATGCGATATAGTGTGCCGTTCTATCTAGCGCTATGTTATACTGTTATATAATTACTAGCTGTTTCCCGACCGCTTTGTTGGCCTTCCTCGTTATTAAAACCTCCATAACTTCCTTTGGGGAAGGAACTTTGTAAAATGGCAGAAGCATTATCTCTACCAAATTTTGAGCTTTTACATTGAATAGTTTCAGAACTCTCGTGAGGAGTCAATGAATCTCTGGATATCTCCCGTACATAGATATACGTCTTGCTCGTCTCGTCGCTTTGTTAAATAAAAGAAAAAATAATTGATGTCTAATATAGATTGTTTGTATACCTGCATTTGTATACTTTAATGGTATTTAAGTATCAATTATTATAGATTCAAGCAGTTAAATATATTTTAAGAATATATTTAATATAAGATGTACTTGTTATGTTGTTAAGATAAAAAAAGCCAAGTATGTAGCCATCGAAGTATTGAAAGTGTTATGAACAAAATAAAATATGAATTTTTTGAAGTAAGTTAATTTTTTACTTACATCATTTCGACTCCTAAATCTACTTCTTATATGGAAATTATCATATATTCATTGGAAGCATATTTTACGAAAATCTTATTAACCGAAGAGATATATAGCTATATCTCTTCCTCGGTAGCCCGAAGGAACTTACGAATTCAATTCTTTCCATTGATCAAAGAAATATTGTTTAAAAAAAATCATATAGATTTGGTCTTTAAAAACGTACTCGGAGGAAATAAACGTATATTTATTTCGTACCTTGTAAAAATCATGAAAACGTGAATGTTTCACGACACAATATAGCTTAATTGCTCTCCGGGTAACTAAGTTACAAGAGCACATGAATAAATTCCGTTTAACTTATGTAAATACGTTTAAGTCTTTAAGTAAACAGACTCATCCGTTTACTCTAAATTTAATAAGTTTAATATATTTCTTAATAAAAATTTGGTTGTACAAAGAAATAATAATTTTCTACTTGGTCTATTTAGAGCAACATGTCCGAATAGTATAACTAGTTCTAACTATACCGTAGTTAGAGAAAATAATATTCGATAGAAACAGTTTAAGTGTGCACAAAAGAATCATAACAACATATATTTATCATCATCATCATCATCATTTTACTATTCTACGAAGCAACATTCATGTGTAAGAAGAGTGTGAATTTAGATATGGCGGCTGTTAGACGGATGTGGAAGAGAAGTACATACTGTGCCGACCCCACATAACTCTGATAAGGGCAGGAGGAAGAAGAAAATACTACGAAGCCACGAGACGAGCGGGACGTTCACCTGATGGTAAGTGATACGCCCGCCCATAACGGCACAGCGCGAGTTAGTATAGTATACACTGCATCACTTAGTGCTCGTCGCTTTGAGACATAGGATGTTAAGTCTCGTTTACCCGATAATTTCACAAGTAACAGTACCCTTCAAACCAGAACTTGGGCTGAACCAGAACAGAAAATGGGCTGACGGGCTGTTTCTAGCAACAGAGACCTACCACCAGATTCTGCCAAAATATATCTGTAAATAAGACTGAATAGATCTCACCATCAAAATTATGATAATGATTTTCTAACCATTATCGGACTTACAACTATAATATTACAATTATTATGTAATATATATATATATATATATCTTTTTTTTATTATCTTATCTTAAATTTTCTAATTAATTTTTATATCAATATTAATTTTATATGTGCAACAAGTTAATTAACCTATTCTGTATACCAAAATATACTACGGGTGATAAAGCTCTAAGTGCAAATTTAATTTTTTTACAATAATCTTGAAACTTTTTTTATTACCTTTCTACTTACTAGGTCAAAGTTAACCATCCACTAAATCCATACCCATTTCTATTTCTAAATCTCCTCTATAATCGGAATGTGTCTTTATATTATATTTGTTTTTGTTCTATCGTTTCTCCCTGATGTTATTGTTATGGTCTTTATTTTTCCTACCCTATTATTTGCACTATATACATATATTCTTACATTATCTTTAATTGCTTTACTTATCTCAATAACAATATTATTATGTCTATGTAGTAATATTTTATTGTCATTATTTCTACTGTTTACTATGCTACATACTTTTGAGCAATATTTTAAGGATTTACTTCTAAGTAATTTATTTTTTATCAGCACATGTATATTACCTCTATTTTATCTGACCTTCTCTTCCTTTTAAAATAATGTCTTAACTTGCTATATATATTAGGGGTCCTTACATATGAAATTAGCGTTTTGTCGTACTGACTACTTTTATATGAAATATCTCCTTTTGGTTAAGAATTCCAAATTCAAATTTATAAATTCATTTAGCTGTTACGTTTGAGTTTTGGGAACTGTCATTCATTTGTTTTTTCTTCATTATTTTCTTCTTTGGCGTCGCTTATTACCGCACAATGGAAAACATGAAATATCGGTACGTTTACGAGTACAAGTTCTGCCGTGGCACCAGTGGCTGCAGAAACAGCTCGAAGGATTAATGATGTGTACGGCGCTGGTGTCGCAAAAGAAAGCATGGTACGTTTTTGGTTTCGACGTTTCGTTCTGGAAATTTCGACCTTCAGAACCCACTCCGTGGACGGCCGGAGACCAAAGTGGAAAATGAAGAATTAAAGGCTATTGCGGAAACGGATCCATCACAAAGCACTTCAGAGATATCTGAAGGCTTCGGGATAAGTGACAAAACTGTATTAATCCAATTGAAGCAAATCGGGAAAGTAAAAAAACTTGAACGATTAGTACCTCATAAATTGATTGAATCGAATTTACAAACACGCGTCTACTGCTGTGTTACTTTGCTCAACCGACACAATAATGACGGGATTTTAAATCGAATCATTACTTGTGATGAAAAGTGGATACTGTACGATAATCGGAAGTGCTCGTCGCAATGGCTGAACACTGAAGACCCAACCAAATCCTGCCCTTAACGAAAATTGACTCGGAAAAAGGTACTTGTGAGTGTTTGGTAGACTAGCGTCGGTGTCGTACACTACCGCTTTCTAAAATCTGGCCAAACGATTACGGCAAATATCTATTGTCAGCAACTGCAGACCATGAAGAAGAAACTAGCTGCTAAACAACCGAGATTGGTCAATCGCTATAAGCCACTGCTGCTTCACGACAACGCAAGACCACGCACTGCACAGCAAACAACCACTATGTTAGATGAGCCACAATTGGAATTTCTGCCACATCCACCATACTCCTCGAACCTTTCCCCAACAGATTACCATTTTTTCCGGAATTTGGACAACTTCTTACAAGAAAAAAATTCGACTCCGATGCGGCAGTCCAAACCGCCTTCAAAGAGTTTATTAATTCTCGCCCCTATGGTTTTTTTTAGTAAAGGGAACAATGAACTAGCTATAGGATGGCAAAAGTACATAGATAACAATGGTGCATACTTTGATTCATTAAATATATTTTACGACAAAAAATAAACTTTATATTCCTCTCGTACAATACGCCAATTTCATATGTAAGGGGCTAATATTTATTTTTATGTTATATATATTTAAGCCGCGGATGACCCTAGTATCCAATGAGTATACGTTAGTCAATTAACTAATAGCATTAAACATCATCAGAGAATATAGTAAATCTTTTATATATAAAACTTAATTTTAATAACCTCAACTTAATTCGTGTCAGTGTCGCTGTAAAAAAAAGTGTACTTACATGTATTATCACACTTAACTATAATGGCTGGCCTTTATGTGCCGTTTTAAAATTCACAGACATTTTAATTTCCGCCTTTATTGTTAATGCGTTGTGGGATTAAAAACGATGTTGGCACATATGCGTCACACGCTCTCATGTATTAAACATTATATTTTACCAGACGAGACCAGTGTTGCGTTCATCTGATGGTAAGTAATACGCCTATCAGTAATTGTGGCGTTATTTAGGAGGAAATACACAGAACATTACGCTCGTCGTCTTGAGACATGTTAGTAGAAGAGAAGTCTCGTAACCTCAATAATTTCACAAAGTACAGCGCCCTTCAAACCGTAATACTTGCACGCTACTATCCGGCGGCAGATGCAGGTGCAATTCTACTCATCCAGACTATCCCCGATGTACAAAAACGATACCAGTAAAGACTTACGCGACTTGTCTTTAAGAGAACAGTGAATAGGCTACTTCTAGACTAGTGCTCTTTACCACCAGAGACTACATCGCCGCTTACCATCAGGTGGGATAACAGCTAAGCTTTTAGTTTAATAAGAAAATATTTTAACTGTCTGTGATAAATGAGCATATTATCTACGCGTAGGTCTATGTTAAGATTAACGTTAGTTACGTTAATGTGAACATAGACCTCGTTAATTACTGATGGTAAGTCAGTTTAGGTAGGTACCACAGCAGCACATACCTGCCGCCAAACATTAGTATGCATACATAAGTGTGTTCTGGTTTAAAGGGCGCTGTAGCTAGTGTAATATCTAAAGTCATGAGATTCAATATCTAATGTCTGAAAGTGACGAGCACAATGTAGTGCAGTGTATAACATCCTGCACAACAACTCGCACTCGAGGTAACCTCACCTGAACATGGCGTATCCTTGCTAATCAACAAATGAGGCTCTGCCTTCCGCCATCCCACATTGGGCCAGACTGGTGGACAATGGCACAAATCTCTCCATAAGAATCACTAAATACGACAACTCCCAGTGCCCAGCGGTACCTGAGGCCATGCTAACTGTATAGATCTTTTAGGGAGGCCTACGTCGAGCAGTGGACGTCTATCGGCTGATGATGCTGATTACGATGATCACTTAACATCAAGTAAACGTTACGCTCGTCTCCTAGATTCGTAACATAAGCTTGATAAGTAAACTATAGAGATTCGTATTTTGGGTGATTCTGGGGCCTTTTGTTGTGTAATCTCGTAGATGGTTAGATTTTTTTGAACTGGTCTCATTAGCGTCCACTCCCTTACTTGTAAGATAGCATCACTGTGTTCTAGCAGTCAACGTATAGGAGCCAGAGTATTATCAGCGAGCAGCCTTCATCACCCACGGTCTTCGCCCGCATTATGATTTAACATCAAGTAAAATTAAGGTCGTTTCTCTACATTTAAATGTTTTTAATTGTATGTAATCTCTATAATACAATAAAGAAGACTTGGTTGTAGGTAATCGTGACCTAATTCTCTGATGGTAATAAGGATCAAGTTGGAAGCAACTAAAGGATATTGCCAAAAGTTTAGCAGAAAACATTTCACATGGTGGTCACAAATCGTAATTTACCCCCGTACAGCAGGCGGCGTCTAAATTGACTAAGTTTTGTTTTCATGTTCCTTTTTACTGTTACTCTCTTCGAACTTGTTTGCTTACATGTTCTTGTCAATAAATTGTTCGATAAAAACTTAATTCAAACTCCTGCCAAAAACATTATAAATTGACATGTCTTTTGTCAACTTCGATGTTCGTACTGTATTTTTTTTTTCTTAAAGCAGGTAAAGTAAATAAAATCATGTAAGAATAGGACTTGGCGTTATTTTAAGAACATTTATTATGCTTCAAATTTACGACCATTAATATAACTTCTGCTTTACGATTATAAAAGCGAAATTTGTATCTATTTTATTCTAATCATCATCATCATCATCTGCCGATAGACGTCATCAGTAGAACAGACGTCCGCCAAAGATTTCCACATCGATCGACTACGAACTTTAATGGAGAGATTTGTGCCATTTCCTCCCACCACTCTGACCAAATGCGTGTTGGTGGAAGCCAGAACCTATGGTCTAATCATATAAACTTGTAATTAAAGGTATTATGAAAGGTAATGCTCTGTAATTTTTTTAAAGGTACTAACAACAATGAAAACTTTCACTTATAAAAGAAACTGTAATAAAATCATAAATTGACTAAATTATGTAAAAATAAATTTTCTATCATTTTCTTCTTTGTAATAATATCACTATGACAATATTGATAATCATCTTTATTACGGGTACAAAGTTAACGCTACCACTACTACAGGTTTCCGAAACCATACTCGTATGAAGTCAAAGGTCTAACCGCACCCATATAATACGTACGCCTTTGCTTAAGGGCAAATGTTCGGCTTCTGTAAGGTCTCAATATAATTACACTAGAGGAAATCGTATTATACGTATATTTGTTTATTATTTTCACTCAACATCAAATCTAACTATATAATTAAATAGAGATCATTCGCTTTGAGTCGATTAGTAGAACTGTTAAATATATTCCAGTGTTTGTATCCTATATACGGCACATTTACGATTACCTTTATAAATAGATGATCCTGTTTTGGTGTTACATATTAATCTTATATGTAATACAATTACTTGTCATATATACTTTTCAAAGTATATAGTTTAACATTAATAGATAGTTAAAATCTCTTTTCCCCTTCAGGTATAAACTAAGCAGAAGTGTGCATAACTTTTTGCACATTATACTGACAGCAGTGGAAAGTATACGCCGGTATAAAGTTATAATGGCTTTGAGTTTTCCAATTCAAAATTTTTAACAAAGGAAGAACGGTTTAACAAGTTTAAATTGTATTTATTTCGGTCTACGTGTTAGGGTTTATGACTAACACATTTTTTTTTTGGCATCAATAGTAGCAGGACACCAATGCTGAGAGACATAGTTACTTGCTTAAACGTTTAGGTTATTTGTACTGTGTCATTAATTGACATATATTAATTTATAATGAAAACAAATTTCGTCGCTCATTAGTGAGGTCTACCTTGGCGGTAGGCCGGTACCACCGCAGTCCATTTCTACAGCCAAAAAATATTACGCGAACCATGTTCCCCTTTTAAAGGCGCTGTACATTGTAGAATAAAAGTGCTCGTCGTGTTGAATATAAAATATAATAAAAAAAAAACCATTTGCCATTTCATTTTGCTGAATGAAAATTCAAATGTGATGCAATTTCCTAAAAGATTTTGTTACAATGAATATCGACAGTTTACATGAACCTTTTGGCCAGTCACGAAATGAAGCTGCGAGCGAGATAGTTTTTCGATTAACAAGCAATGTTTGAAGTGGCGAAGCCTTCCCGTCGTCTGTTGGTTTAATCATGTGGGCCAATACCTCCCGGTCCCTCAAGTAATCTATTCGTGTTTTTTCAAGCGGGCCAGTGTAAATATTTTTTTTATTCAACATTCGTATCTTTACAATATATCAACACGCGACCGTTACGATATTTCTTAACTTTACATATCCCTTCTAATTTATGGCTCCGCTTTTATTCAAACAGTTTCTGTAGTATGTTGATGGACTTAATTAGCGGTCATTTGTGTTAAATTATAATTACCGATATATACATATTTATATTACATGCGCGTTCCATGAACCTGATCTACTTGCTTATTAAGTGACCATATCATGCTTCTAACGAAAAAAACAACTTAATATAGTTTAACTATCGCTAACAAATGATACTACACGACTATACTCTAAAATGAGGATGATAAATTAATAATACGAATTAGTTAGTTATATATATTACTGAGTCACGAAGATAACTGTTGGTGGAAGGCCGGTGAAAAATGTTAGAGTACTTACTATGTCATTATTATCTTAATCATCATCATGAACATCAACTGCCCAATATCTTCCTCCAATGATTGTGTTTATAATATTATATATTAAAGTAATTTATTTCAGAATTTCTTAAAGAGAAATTTATTCTAATTCACTACACACAATTGAGTTTAACTGAATTGATTTTGTGTGTTTTGTATCTATGCTCCAGCCAGTTTCTATATAAACTGAGTCAGACGGCCATTAGAAATGTAACACCATACATAAACACTCGAACCACCAGGATATTTGCGTTCAACGGAAGCTGGGACCACACATCGGTCGGTCAGACGATCGTTCATCGTTTTAAACTAATAATTGTCTTATGCGGCACTTACGTATGACTTCCGGTCAATTGGTCGCATGTCCAGACCACCTATTAACAATTAGGTTAACGAAATGAAGTAACAGCACCATGAGTACATTGCGCAAATGCTTATATAGTCTTAAACACCAGCATCTAATAGTTTTTATATTTTAATGAAAATCATCAATAAAAACTAATCACGGACCACACGGAATCTTAAGGAATTAGTTTAAAGTGTTGCCAGGCTAAAAGTAGGGTAGACTCGTAGAGAATACCTTTTTGTAATTTTTTTTTGTGGGTGCAAATAAAATTTTAACTAAAAATAATAAAAATAAAGTGTTAGTGTAGTATGAAAATTCTGAGAGATTCACAAATGAGTAATCGTCATCGTCATCGACAGATAGACGTGCACAGTTAGGAATGAGCTTTCTTCAACAATTCCTATACAGTTCAGCTCTACTATAACCGCATTTATCGGCTTCACACGACCTACGGAAATTGCTTACCAATACTTCACCTTATTTTATTACAAACGTAACCTTTTTTTTCAATATATCAATACTATATACAATCTACGCGAAGTTATTTAGGGCAATAATATTTCAATCGTTTACAGCAAAGAAAATGGTCACTTGTCTCGTGTATTGAAATATATCAACGGAAAAGGAGCCACAATTAGAGGCGGAGAGAGTCAGTTGAATACTTATTAAGATATACTTTTGGAAATTCCCATGCATATAATCTAATCGCCGTTTTAAATCCCTTCGCACGCACCGTGTGCCCGTACTCACGTAAAATGAGTCACCCGATCCTTACAAGTCATATTGTACTCGGAAACATACCTTTCGCGACGTACCCTCCTATTAATATTCCGAACAGATTTGTCTAAACGACCAGTCTATACTATGTTTTCTATTTAAAATTTTCCTTTGATGTATTCAGGAATTCCAATGAAGGAAAATATCGTGAGAAAAGCGAAATCTATATATATTGAGAAGATACAGAGATTCGTCGCCTCTTCACAATATCTCCGAAACTGTTAGATGTAAAGACTAAAAATGGCTTGAAAAAAGACTAATAATGGATTTTAAGAAATTCCTCCCAAGGCAGTTATGTGGTGTTAATAACAGCAGGAGGCCAAAGCGCGCGGGTGACAATATTTCAAATTTCAAGACTGATCCTACATGGTCAGCAAAGTAGGTGGGGAATAGCTAGTGTATATACTCGCATATATATAACAACAGGTTTTGTGTAAACATAAATTTTTTTGACGTCCGGCGGGAAATGTTATGGTACCCGATCTTCAATAGATTTAATCAAGATTATTGGGAGATTTTTATGCACTTAAAACTCATTGATCATCGGCTGTGTTTTACAGATGACATCTTTATTCGAAACATAACCGCAGCCTCATTAACAAAAAATGATTATAGGATAACGCATCCCGGAAGCACGTCAATCCAGTCCCAATGACTGGAAAGCACCTCAAGCTTCGCTTTTCTTAACAGTCGTTGTTGTGAGGGCACAAAGAACTCCCATTCTTAATGGCACCATTCGTCAAAAGAGACATCCACTAATCCAAGTTTGGTCAGCGTGGTGGGTTGATGACCTTAAAATACTTTCTTTGTGAGAAAATGCCCACTGATCGCAGTTGTGAGAATATTAAGAAAACTATCCATTTATTTATTTTATATTTATATATTAAATAAATAAGGAGTAATAAACAACATCAACACTTTTTAAGTAGTTAAATAAAACGTATTAATTACTTTAATAGACAACCATAAAGTTTTGGATGTAATACTATTAGCAGGATTGTTTCCAAATTTGTTACATATAACAATAACCACATGCTCAAAGCTGGTGCCAGAGCGACCTACTGTCTTGGATTAATTTCTACTGTCGTAAACTAATTCCTAACATAAACCAAGTTGTAGAGATTAACGAACTTGCCAGACCTATTAGGCGTATTGATTAAATTAATTAGAAACATGCTGCCTAATGATTTATAATGTTCCCTATAAAATAAATTCCCTTAATTTGCTTAATAAAACAGATAAATCTATGTTCTAATATATTTAAATGTTTTAGTATATTCATATCTGTGATCAGTTGTGCGCCTCTATTTCTGCCCTCTTTACATTAGATATTATTTACTTAGGGCAATTAGTATTTAATTGCCCTAAGTACTCCTCTACTTAGAATATAAGCAGAAATAACTAGTTCTAAGAAGCATTGCATAATAGCTTCCTTTAAATAAAATAACCGTTATACTGATTTTTGTCGTCTTACAATCATCATCATCAGCTGATAGACATCCACTGCTTGACATAGGCCTCCACCAAATATCTCCACATTGATCGGTACTACACTGCCCGCATCCAGCGGTTCCCACGATTTCCACAGTCGGCATGGCTTCCGGTACCGCCGGGCACTAGGATCCTCGTTTGTACGGGTTCATAAGGTGGAGGATTTAAACCGTTTCCTATCACGCTTGTTGATTAGTAACGTGCACCGCGAACAAGTGAGGTTGGCTGAGGTCTTGTGAGTCGTTGTGCGGGACCTCATACACCCCTTACAATTAATAATTACTTAATTTTAAAACCTTTAACTCGTTCACTGAGACATACCAATCACTGACGGCATACCACGAACAAAGACATATCCTTGTTGCCGGAAACTCTTTAGGTATGTATTACCGCAACTCCTGTATCTGCCGTTACAACAGTACTGTATAAACAGTAGCTAGTGAAATTACTGGGGTAATGAGACTTACCATTTTATGCCTCATAGCGACGAGTATAATGTAATGTAGTATATCATCGGAAGTAGCGCCAGGTTATGGACTTACCAATCAGTTCACACAGTATCACTTACCATCAGGTGTACACTTCGTCTCGTCGCTAGGTCGAAGGAAAGAACATTTGTTTTCAGATCAGATCATTCAATTGCAACTCATGTTTTGAGTAGTTTTATATAAATTGTAATTTTTTTATTATAATCTAAGACAATTAAAAAAAAGTCATCATCTTCTAGTACATGGTATATTAACTAATAAAGATAATGATATTTCAGTATACTTATTATGTAAATTTCAAATCTTGGAAACTAATTTCATCTTGTTTTACTGAAAGTTTTTAATAGAGGTGGATGAAAAAAGTTCCTGCGGTTTTCTGTCAGTAACAGGAAGTAAAACCAATCATTAATGGATTCCGTAACGACGGATCGATGGTTGGAGCATTTTAATTCTGTTCATACCCTTCGGCAACTTTATCATGCTTATTAAACTTTACCTAAAAATTTCCTACGCCTCCATTCGTCATACAAAATTACGAGATTTATTGCCTCGCCTAAAAGGTAACGTGTATAGTTATTGTTTTTTTTTTTTACTTTCAAGTCCTTGAACTTTTATTAGTCTCAAAATTATATTCTCTAGATTTTCTATACCATATTACTCTTAGGATTTCAGTATTATACTATATTTTTTAAAAAATCCGCTATTTATACTTAGTATTCAGAACTTATTATTAAGGATCCTTAAATTATAAATACTACTTTTCAAGTATAGCAAGTTGTTGTCCTTTAAATGTTTTTGATTGTTATCATTCTAATATAATAAGACATCAACTTTACAAATCAAACATACATTAAGCCCATTAAGTTTAACCTAGGTGTTTGACCTGTATCACAGGAATCGGTGCAATCTGTCATAGTAACTTAATTACTATATTAAAAATATAAATATCTATATTTTTAAATATTGTATATCTAAGATATTACGTTTTAGTGTTGATATTATATTTGTGTCAGCGTTGTTTGATGGTGTGTATGTGTGTGTGTGTGTACATTAAGAATTTCTGATAATTTTTTTATAGAATGAAGCTACGAAAGGAGCGAGACGTTTACCTGATATTAAGTGATACGCCTATAACAATGTATTGCTAGGATGACATATTCAGCACCATATTGTGCTCATCACTTTGAGATCTGGGATGTTAAGGATTGTTGCACTAGTAATTTTACTATGACGTCATACAAATCGGTTTATAGTAATGTTAGCATAGTACTGTTTGGCGGAAGGAATAGCTACAGTTGTACCTAGAGGGACTTCTGACAAATAATCATCGTGGCAGCAGTGGCGGCAATGAACCCACTGTTGTTTTATGACCTAAGAATAGAAGTCTAGCTCTTGACAATAGTCACCACATTTATGATAGTTGTAGGTAAGAATATAAAAGCTTATTATGTTTTTTATATAAATTTAAAGATATGCTGTCTTTTAGCAAATATCAGTATAAAAGTAGCTGGTGTTTACTGATGACGTTAGTTATTCGCAATTCTTATTAAGCAACGTTAATTATTTCGTTAGAAATGAGAACTAGATCTAATTAAAAAAAACAGTGAGTGTTATTATATTGGCAACTGCAGGAGGAAGTATGTTATTAAAGTATGTAATGAACCGAATTAAAATTGAGGAAATTTATACGAATCGAGCTGTTCATATAGACTTGTTAAACTATCGTTATAAAAGAAAACACGATATGAAAACAGTAAACGAAAGCTTCTTAATTAAACACAAATTCTTAGCGGTTTTACTGTATATGGAGTAATTAATGACTTTTAGATTTATTATGACCGCGATAAAAAATACTATGAAATACATAAAATTCATCCACTTCATGAAGCCGATTGTAAATATTTTACGTTTATTGTTAACTTCTACCCTAATTAATAGCCACTGAAAACTCGAAAGCGTTTTAACATCCCATTATAAAATAATTATAGTAACGTTAATGATAATTTTTAACATGTGTAATAAATTTTAATGGTACATGAAATGTTTAGTTTATCAAACAAGTTCATATCTGAGACTTGATTATGAAATGCAAAAGAGTACCTTCAAATTTACGATTTCACGGTC
Source organism: Ornithoptera priamus (assembly GCA_029034505.1). Taxonomy (NCBI): domain Eukaryota; kingdom Metazoa; phylum Arthropoda; class Insecta; order Lepidoptera; family Papilionidae; genus Ornithoptera; species Ornithoptera priamus. The sequence goes on from JARDWD010000395.1 coordinate 6,913,985, forward strand.
TAAAGTTTAAACTGATATTTAAGCTAACAATTGTCTTAAAAATATCAAACTTAACGTCAGTTAAGTCATAGTCATCTGGGTCGCAGTGGATATATACACTTGTTATGTGACATGAAGATTCTAGGTGTGATCCCGGGGCCACATGTGGAGTTCGGTTCAATGCATGGTTTCCATTCCATCTAGCTAGCCACCAGTATCATATTGTAAATCTGCCGCCATAACGTCATTTCTGTTTAGGCTGTCAACACATAAGAACTAGAGAATTTTAGTCTAGAAATCGTCACTATTAACGACCTCATTGTCTTTCAGTGATAAGGAGGTTATGAAATTATTACCAAATTAACATTTATATGCTATTCCGATCTCGGGCTAAATAATAGGAGGTAAGTCCTGTTTGTCGTAGAAGGCGAATGTAAGATGAGTCTTCGGGTTCGTGGGACTCAAAGGTCCTCCACTTTTAAGTCCCACAAACCCGAAGACTATTATCTACTATTCTCATTACTTACTAAGGTCTCGTGCTTGTCGTGCATAGGGAAGGTGCTGGAAAGAGTTACAACCTTTCCTGCAACATGGTTAGGTGTAATACCGGGAGGTACTAATGATAACCATAGAGGGAGGTTTAAATTGGTACATACCCCACGTAAAATTGTCTTCCTCTTCGAAGCATGGTATATTTTTAAGATTTCATAACCGATAAAAAAAGGCATATGACACGTACATAATACAGTAGCGTTCTTCCCGCATTTAAACTGATTCCAGAAATCAGATACAAGACATCCATGTACATATGTTACAAACAAGCGTCTCCGAGCAGTATTGGTGAGTTCTCATAACCCTCGTCACGTCTTTTTCGGTCGGTTTATTTAAAATTCTTACAATGGTGTAGCATTTTAAACGAACTCGGCATTTGTCACACAGACGTCGCACAGTTTAGATGCGCTCTTTGAATAGCCAATAGATTTTTAAATGTGCCTAAATTATACCGATTTGGACCTCTACGCCGTGTACCGCTCAATGTCACAGCGGCGAAATTCAACCACGAACCAGAGTTAGTGATGTTAAAATCAACGATTAGACAGTCAAAGATTTTAACTATAAATTTATCATAATAATCATTTTAAACTTCTCAAAGTAAGTGTTCAAGTTTTATGTAAACCGCAATGGTATGACTTACCCTACAAATTTTACTTCACGCTTACAAATATATAAGCATTAGATTTTTTTTTAAATTATTGATAGTGCTTAACTACGAAGGATCGTGGTACCAGTTGTTAAGATGATTCGGAGTGGTAAATCACACTAAGCTATACAGTCTTTTTTTTAAGACACCCACGTCACATTTGGAAGGAAACAATGACGCCGACAAGTAGTTCTGCTCCTTTGCTGTTGTTATCAAGAACGACAACAACTATAGTTGTCATAAAATCCTACTGGTAGTAGGTCTTTGATGCCGGAGACCGTCTAGGTAAGTACCACAGCAGCGTCTATTTCTACCGCCAAAGAGTACGGTGCAAACACAACTGTATTCTGGTTTGAGGGGCGTTGTAACTAGTGTCATTACTGGGGTGCAAGACTCAACATCTTTTGTCTCAGGCGGCGTGACGATGTGGTGCTGCTGTGTACATCATCTTAACTTACGGGACGTTGTTACGGGTGGACGTATGACTTACCATCAGGCGAAAATCCCGCTCGTCTTGTCGCCTTATTGATTAAAAAAAAAAACCTATGGCATTTATAAAGTATATAGTAATAACCAAAATCTTGATGGTAATTATGTACTGTTTATTATGAAAATGTTCGCAGCAATTGAACAGTTAGCAAACGTAATCGATTGTTGTCTCTTCGAGTAATTCACATCAGAGCGTATTTCTCAACAACCCCAAATAGGTTCAGATCGCGAAGGTCGCGTACAAATTGCGTTTGTGGGGGTAATAATAATTCATTCAATTCACTACGTACAGGTTGATCGGAATAAAATTTCACGCGTACGCGATCCGTTTCGCATTTTAATCATATCATGTGGTTAAATTTAAATTTTTATATCAGATACCATTTCCATGAATAAGCACTTTAAATCTGTACCCGTTGTTTTCAACGGCTATCGCTTTAACGTATATCACACATTATTAAATAATTCATATATTAATATGATATTCAACAGAAACTCTTTGGTTATTTACTGGCGGTAGGTAGGTCTTTATTGGCGGAGATCGTCTAAGTACCACCGCAGCTCCTATTTCCGCCGCCAAACAGTTTTGTGCAAACATTACTGTGTATCGGTTTAAAGAGTGTGCTTTACTTAGTGAAATTACTGGAGCTAGTAAAACTTAACCTCTTATATGTCATAGCAACGAGCACAATATGTCCTTGTGTATATCATCTTAACTAACGCAAAAAAAAAATTATATTTAAATAAAGTGACGAGATGAGTGCGATGTTCACCTGGTGCTAAGTGGTGATACGCCTGCCCATAACAATGTGGCGCTAGTTCCAATTATACATACCGCACCACATTACGCTCGTTGCTTGAAACATTACATTTTGAGACTCGTTGTCCCAGTAATTACCGGAACACAATAATGTTTGCATACTACTGTTTCCCGGTGGATAAAGGCCCTGCGGTGATACCTACCTAGACGGTCTTTGGCAGCGTACACCTACCACCAGTATCGATAAAAAAAAATTCTGTTGATGATTGTATCGTTAAATTATTTGAGGTAAAACTAACAGTTCTAAAGAATACAGTAACAGCAAAGTGAACTTCTCAGTAACATTACTACGTGGGTATTAGTTATGTGTACTGAACTCATCATTTATAGATCTATATATCAATATTGATATGAAAAGATCGTAAAAAGCAAACACATGCATTCCTTATCTCGTTTCAATGATCGGTTTGGCATACCACGGCGGGGTTTATCTTAGATCAGTAGCTGTGGTTCTCGAAACGGTTGCAATGTGCAACATTTTGTGACCTTTGCTCGTGAACATAAGAGCTAAATTGGCTTACACTCACCGCAATCAGCTGGTGACGGCGTTTTAGATAGGCAGTCATTCGTTGTCTATATAGAGATTTACTTTTTTTATTCCTGCGTGAGCAATGTCGAGATTTTTCTTGACTTTAGGGCATATTTTTTTTGTTATACAATAATCCGACGAGAGGAGCGAGACGTTCACCTGATGGTGGGTGATACAGCTGTCCAAAACAACGTGGCACTAGTTATTCACTGGACCATGTTGCGCTCGTCGCCTTTAGACAAGATGTTAGGTCTCATTACGCCAGTAATTACACTGGCTACGCTAGTCATGCTTGCACACTACTGTTTAGCTGTAGAACTAGGCACTGCGGTGGTGACTACCTATTGTTTTCTTATCGGGGAGAAATCTTCTAAAAAGATACCCTGCATCGGAGGAGGAAGACAAGGTTATTTTATTGGATTTTCTACTAAACACGCATCGGTGGTCATCTTCAGTGTGAAAGGCCACATCTCCCACGGAAAGCACCGATGCCTCTGAGCAATACGCCTATAGCACGTCTTAAAGAGAGCTGCAGCCCTCTTCGACATCCTCGCTTTGGTACGACAAGAACTAAACCACCTCTTACTTGTCGTTCATCCCAGGCAATGACATTCAAAGCCCACAAATCTGAAAACACTTTTAGTCGCATTCTATGATAGGCAGGGTTTACCTTAGTCCCATTCTTAATAGCCTAAGACTGCAGAGCCAGCGGTGGTACCTACCTTTTTTATATCAATGCCTTGGGGCGGTGATGAATCTTCAAAAGATTCCTTGCTTCTTGGAGTAAGTCAGGATTATATGAGATTATTACTTGTTAAAACCCCGTCAGTAGTCTTCATCAGGGCATTTAGAGAGATCTCTTATAGAACGCACTGGCACCCCTCAACACGTTTCTGAGGAGGGGCCTAACCTTCCATGGCACGACGCTGTCCCATGCAGGTTCGCTTGTTGAGCGATAAGGACTCCAACCCTCAAAGCCCGCGAAACTCCTAGACTACTTTAGTCGCCTTCTTAGACTGGTAGAGCTTGCCTTAGTCCTATTCTTACTAGCTCGAGACTACAGTGCTCGACGGTACCTAGATGACCACCAGTAATTTTTTTTTTCCGTCAGATACATTTTCTCCGGCGGTCGTGCCTAGAGCACTGTTACAACTCCTCTGTCACCAGTAACTTTACAAATAGTTACTTCATCAATATCGATATTGGAGATGAGGTTTTATAATTAATCTTTGCATGTATTTGATTACTTTTTCTCGGCTCTTTCTTGATGTTATTGTTAACTTCCTTTATTTTGGTTACATTATTATTTATACTACTTACATCTATGCCTTTAACTGTCTTATTATTTTTTTACTTGTTCTTATTATTGTTTACTATGTTACATATTTTTTTGCTATATTTGATAAATTTGTTTCTAACAGTTTTTGATTACTGATTAAAACTTCACCACTTACACATTTAACATATACCACTATAGCTCCTATTTCTACTGTCAAACAGTATCGTGTAAACATTACGGTGGTTCCGGTTTGAAAGCTGTTGTAGCTAGTGAAATTACTAGGGTAACAAGACGACGAGTACAATGTGGCGCAGTGCATACGATCCTAACTAGTGTCATGTTGTTATCAACAAGAGTATTACTTGCCATCGGGTGAGCATTTCGCTCTTCTCGTTGAATAAATAAAAAAATCATTATAATAGTCGTATCATATTATAATTTAAGCATTTTATAAAAACTAGTGTAACGGTATCAATGATTTTAATGATTTACAAAGAATTTCATAGTACATAAATTTGAATATCCGGACTGACGCGTGTAACAAATTATTTATTCAAAATCATTATGTAAACTAATCTCGTGTAAAATTACTGCGATCCCAATAATACATTGACTTAATAATTTTCGATTAGATTATTATACAGCTTCACCTTCTTTATTTAAAATACTAAAAACGGTATACATGATCTTGGTCACAAATGCATTTAATGGTTTCTTTTTATTCAACCAAGCGACGAGAGCTTCGTACGTAATACCTACCTGCCTATATATATAATACCTGCCTGTAACAACTTGGCACTAGTTAGGATGGCATACACTGCACCGCCGTGACTTCATCACTTTGATATAGAATGTTATCTCGTTACTTCAGTAATTTCACTAGCTACAACTTACTTCAATGCGGAACACTAATGTATGCACACTACTCTTTGGCGGCAGATGGAGTTGCTGCGGTTGTACCTGCCTAGATGGTCTATTACATATTGATTTCATAAACAGGATTTGAACTTTTGTTTGTGATGTTATTTATGATGTTATTATTCTTCTAATCGTCTATGATGGTATTTAATCATAATCACTAAATAACACACAAAAACCACGACGTTACCTAACAACACCATTTATCTTGTATGAATAAAACAAACAATGCGGGTTTAATCTTGCTTATTTATTGCTATGACATTTCGAGTGGTTAGCAGCAGACATGGTCACGGAAGACTGAGGACATGTTCCGACGTCATTCTCATTACGGAGTATCTGCAGCTTTTCAGGTCCGGTACGTAGAATTAGGCTACCGTGTCTTAGTGTTATATTTGAATTTTTAGTACTTGTTTCCTCTACGGTACCGACCTGAAATGAGTCTTGACTTTCTACACACTAGAGCATCAGTATTTCCTGTTTTACGCTCCAGTCTTACCAAGTCCACTTTTATTAATCCAATGTGGTATTACACAATGATCTCTATTGAAGTTTAGATAATTTTTTTTTAATTTCAACCCTTGCAAATCTTCATAACAATCGGTGTTCTTTTGCAAGGGTTGGTTGTAGTTTTACTACCTAATGTTATTTTATATTTCTTAACGAAGATTATGGTCTGGCTGTGATTAATATAAATTAGACTTAGTATATATAATATTTAAATAATGGATGTTTAGATAACGTGTGATGTTATAAGACGTGGTGATTGTACGACAACGGTCGAGTACAATGTCGGACGCAGTGTGTAACTTAATTCAAAACATTAATTAGTAATTCACGAGGCAAGGTGCATGCGGGCGAGACACCTGCACTTTAATGTTTATCTCTTTTAAACTCATGTACAATTTATACATTTTTTTTTTCAACACTTTAAAAATAAACCTTTACTCTTTTCTTTTAAGGAAACCTTTAATAACTCACATTGGTTAGTATATACTTCACAAGCATGTTTCAGGAAGCAGCAATCGACTGCTGTTTGTTTATTAAAAACTGGTACAGTATAACATAACTTAAGAGTTAAGTGATGGTACAGCTTTGTTGTTATTGCAAAATAGTACCATTGCATCTCCAATCTACATTGTCAAACAATAGTATGCAAACATTACTGTTAGCACACTACATAATAGCGTTGTACCTACGAACTTGCTGCGGTGATTAGACCTAACACCTTGTGTGTGACGAGTAGAATATAGTATAGTGTTGATTTTCAAACTGTAAATTATTATAGGTAGGGGTATCACACTGGAACAGGTTAAGACGTTTTTATCTAGTCGCTTAATGAAATTAAAATATATACATATTTTACATATATATATATATATACTAGGAGCAAGCAAAAAGCAATGAGAACGACATATATACTCCTTAGTAACAAAAAAAATAATTACTGGCGTAGCTCAAATACATATTTGTAATATTAATAAAGAAAAAAATCTTCGATTCTCTTTTGGTTTTTTCTGAACGTGTTCTCAAAAATGGAGAAAAACGAAGTGTGAGCCGTTATTAAATACCTCTGTTTAAAAAAGTTAACGACGCAAGAGATTCATTGCGATTTGGAGGCAACATTAGGAGAGTCTGCTCCGTCGTATAGCACTGTCGCAAGGTGGGCTTCTCAATTTCGAGTAGGGAGAACGGGCACGGAAGACGAACATCGTCTCGGCCGTCCATCCACTTCAGTCTCCCAAGAAAATGTTGCGAAAATCGAGAAAAGTGTATTGAGCGATCGAAAAGTTACCATCCGATACTTAATTCAAGAAACGGGCATTTCATATGGAAGTATTCAATCCATATTTAAACAATCTTCGAACATGAGAAAAGTGTCCGCAAGATAGGATGCCGAGAATGTTAACCGACAGTCAGAAACAAAATCGACTTGACATTTCGAAGATATTGTTGGACAAGTTTCAAGAAGATTCTGAAAACTTTTTCTCTCGTTTAATAACAGTGGACGAAACATGGGTCCATCATTTTGATCCCGAGACAAAACAGCAATCTTCGCAATGGAAACGGCCATCATCACCGACGCTGAAGAAGTTTTGTGCCGTGGCATCAGCTGGCAAGGTTATGGCCTCAATATTTTGGGACTCAGACGGGATATTGTTGATTAAGTACCTGGAGCGTCGAACCACTATTATAGGTCAATATTATGAAGCTTTAATTCTCAAGTTGAGGAAGCCCATCAAAGAGAAAAGCAGAGGGAAAGTTCGGAAGGGCGTGCTGTTTCATCGTGACAATGCACCCGCGCACCGGTCAGCAGTTGCGATCGCTGCCATTCAGCAAGCTGGCTTCGAATTGGTTGACCACCCCCCTTCCTTATTCACCAGATCTGGCGTCAAGCGATCTGTATCTGTTCTCCAAATTGAAAGAATACTTAAAGGGAAACAGGTACGAAAACGATAACGAGGTGATGGATGCCGTGGAGAGCTTTTTGCAGGACCAAGACAAAAAATTTTATTTGAAAGGGATTGAAGCCTTGGAAAAGCGCTGGACTCGGTGAGTATAGAGACTCGGATACTGTGTAGAAAAATATTATTAAGTTATCAATAGTCATTATATTCTATCTCATTTTCACTACTTTTGATCTTTCCTCGTATATATATGAATATATAAATATATATACGAGGAAGAACGAGGAGAATAAATATATAAATATGTATATATATATATATATATATACAATAATTGGGGATGTAAGGGGCTCCACAACTCACGGACCCAAGTCAACCTCACCTGCTCGTGGCGTGCCCTGCTAATCAACAAACGGGGCTCTGACTTTCACCAACTCGCTTTGAGCTTGTGCGGTGGGAAATGGCCCAAAACCCCCCATATGAACCCCTATAAACAACGGCCCCTAGTGCCCGGCGATACCGGAGGCAATGCCTCAATGTGAGAATCTTTGGGAGAGGCCTGTATCCAGCAATTGGCGTCTATCAGTTGATTATTGATTGATATAACTAACTTATACAATAACTATACTGTATTTTTTGGAATAAAGAACGACAAACAAGGTGGGTTTTATAAAAAATAATACCAAATTTAAATATATATAACGATAAATCCTTACCTGTTATTAATATACTATTAATAGTGTCAAATAACTTTAAACTTATCAATCTCCAGTTAATATTTCATATGCGTTACCATTTTGAGAGGCTGTTCTTTAAACTCAAAGTTGGTGAGAAAACCATTACGGATAGAATCGTTTAGAAAATATAATGTGCATGTGAAAGATATCTAAGTTGATATTTCTCGGAAGGTCTGGTGTATAGCCGTTCCTTGTTTGCTTACGTATCTAACGAAATCGCTGAGAATCAAATAAATCAATTGTAAGGCGCATCACTCCACAATGAGCTGAGAATGGCATCGGCTGCGTTTGACGTAGCGGGTACACCGTGCCTATTGTGTTCCGCGATTCTCATGCGCGAAACATCAGTCGAGTTCTCAAAACTTATTCTTTTGTGCGAACGAAGAAGGAATTTTAATGCTTCCGCTTCAACTTCGTTATAAAATTGCACAATAGAAAGGCTGTTACGCAAATCCAAGCTTAGCCCCGCCGTCCGTAACATATCATCACGCTGACGTATGATTTGAATACTATGACATGACCAAGTTGAAGATCGCACGGCATAGCGAGCTAATATAAGTTTTAAATGATTATAAAACTAACACATTTATTCACCATATTTTTTCATTCCACGAAGCGACGAGACGAGCAGGACGTTCACCTGATAGTAAGTTATACGTCCGCTCATAACAACACGGCGCTAGTTAGGATGGTATACAAAAAATCACATTGCACTCGTCGCCTTGAGTTATCGGATATTAATACTAGTTATACCAGTAATTTCACTAGCAACAGGACCCTTCAAATCGGAACACAGTAATGTTTGCACACTACTGTTTGACAGTAGAAATAGACAATATTCTAATCAGAGTTATAAGTAGTGTAAATTAACAAATTCGACGATATTAACAGTAGATTCATCAAAACTAGGGAGACAAACGAATTGATTTAATTTTGAGCAATAAAAGTATGCTCATAACTTAATCGAAGGAATGATTAAGACTTAATGAACATACACACCAATAAGCATAATCTGCTACAATATATAATAATAATCATTGGCAGGTTATTAAAGAAATCGCCTGATAAACATAATTCATTAAGTCATTGTAACATAAAAATTAACATAACGTCTTCTTTCTGTAATAGAGAAATTTGTAATACTGATTACGATATTTGCGAAAGTCTATTAAAACGTTTGTTTGTGTGATATAGAAAAAAATCTTATCGCGAATTGTTAGAGGCTGTGATAAAAGATATAAAAAAAATTCCCAGTGTTTCAAAAGCCAAGAATCACTCGCAGAGTGTCAGTGGCATGGAAACCGCAGCGGAATGTGTTGAGCGATGTCGCCCAGCGTTTTGTAAAAGAACAGACTCTATTTGTGTAATGTGAAACATTCCATTGCATATATTTTGATTATGGTTTCTCTTTATATAAGTTTCTTTCGCGTTTTTGCAAAAAACATAGATAGCATTGCAAAGTTTCCGAGATTCACACGGATCAGCGCAACCCCGCGCACAATAAAACATTCACGAAGGAACAGGCTTTTGCGCGGATCGGCTCGCTCGATTTGAGCTACGGCAGAATACCGGCAACGTTCCCACGCCTGTATATAAACCTCTTTATATCGCATCCTGAGCTTAATTGTTGGAGGCTTCAACCCGGCGGACCCGTTCCCGGCGTCTCCGCGTCATTTCTGGTCACTTCCGTCAAGTTCCACCGGAATGTGAAGCGGCGCGATCAATCTCAACACATGTAAAGGCCTATATACACACTCGAATAAATTTGCATTTAATTGCTCCATTAGTCATAAAGCCAATAACATTTAATGGTCGCGGAACTGCATAAAAATTAACCTCCATAAACTGTACAGTATAGTGATATATCACTCGAATAGAGGTGCCCTAATTAGTCGTTTAACTACTTCAATAGACGAGTTTTACAAACTTTTAATGACTTGTGGAGTATTAGAAAAAATGCGATCAGATTTATGTGGAGAGCATTTAAATACTATATTGGTTATTAACTAAATAACCTGTTTCTCTTTTACGTCTTATTTAACCGTGTAATATACTAAACAAAACATTACTAAACAATAACTAAAATCGGCAAAGGAGAGAAACATAACGATTGGTGTATCTATACCATAAATTAACTTCGGTGGAATATTTATAGAAATTTGGGAAAATATATAAAAAATTAGTTGAGAGTTCTCTCAAAAGGTGGACCGACGATCTGTCGAGAATCGCAAGAACCTACTGGATGCAAGCAACGCTTGATAGATCGATGTGGAGGTCTTTGGGGGAGACCTATGTCCAGCAGTGATGATGATACAAAAAATTTATTGTTTTAATAAGAGAACAGCAGAGAAGGTCTGGTCTATCTAGATATAACAGAGCAGGACTTTTTTTAAATCTGATATGATCTCTAATAATCAACTTCTCTCGTATATTATAATGTAGAAGATGCGACCTAGTTACAAAAGTTACTTGGCATCATTGTTTCTCTATATCTATATTCTATCCCTGTATTTTAATATATATAGATTTTCATTAAGTGTACAAACTTGTATATAATGTACTGAATTGATATAAAATTGGTTTTACTCTTGATTTTTTAAATTTTTACTGTAGTACTACATGAAGAGAAAACGATTGTTGTGTATGAAATTAAGTCGGATGAAGTTATATTAGTATAAGGAGTAGAATATAGAAGAAAAACAAAAACATTATTAATGTCTTATAAACTAAACATGTATTACATTAAATAAAACATCAATTCTTTTATAATTTATTATCTACCAATGTAAAATAATACCAGTTAATAATTACTTCAGAATACTATCGCAGTAAGATTGGCGGTTTGAATATCGCCACCGCCGATCTTACCAGCGTCGTAAAAGGTTTCAATACAGACTTTCCTAGTGACCTTTAGATACTAAGTCTAGCTCCGCGTGTGACAAAAGCGACCTGACGCAACAATTTTCTATTTCTTAGGGAAGTTAGTATTCAGCTATGGACACTAACAGTATGAACTAATGATTGTAATATTGAAGTAGTTTACTTTTACAAAATTTTGAGAAACATTCCTAACTATAATATCTAACGGCGGACCTTTGTGCGACATACAAAATGATTACCTGGTTTATCTGGTCTAGATTCTCCTTCACTTCAAGACATTGTGCTTTTATCTTTAAGATATATTTATCTGCATCTTCGGCATTCGAGTAATTTTACTATTTTTTATACGTTAAGATTGGTGGTCAGATTAAGGAAACCGTTTTGGTCTTCACCTACTCTTTTCCGCTGATGGTATTTAAGTTCTAAACACTTCTTTATATCATCAGACCCTTCTGCTGTATTCCAGCAGCACGTTTTTCAAAAATTTTACCCACCGGAGCAACGCTTGGAACCCAAAAAGAGATCATCTTTTCAGAGATTCGAAAAAGGCTACCATTCTTTGTAGAAACTAAAACTTTTTTCTAACTCTTTAAAACTGAATGCTTCGAATTTATTGTTTATTTCTTTGCTTATTATTTGTATTGAAGTTCTGGTTTCGTTTCGATTTTTCTTCGGTTTCCTTGTCACTGAATAAGTCGTTTTTTTTTGTCGCAGCGCTTACAATTTATACTACACCGACCCATTTCAAACAACAGACAAATGTCGCACTACAATTTTGTTTTGAAAACCACAAGCTGTATTTCTTGCTTTAGTAGATGAATGGTTCTATCTCCCATAAAATTCATCGTGTTACAAGATACTTATGTTTTATATATTTTAAACTTTGTTTTCTTTGTCCTCCAATATCTATTTCTTTGTCTTTGTACCCCGCGTAAAGGTGGACGTGTATTTAGCATTATCTTTTAGTCTACCTTGTGTGATACAGATATAATGACAGATAAATTTCAGTTAATTGTAACAAAATCTATCTTCAGATGTGTTGTCTATGTCACTTGATAATTAAGATTCCATAAAATATTAAGAATGATATTATTCGTCATCATCACTTCATTTTATTGTTGTTCCTTTCTGGATATTTTAAACAATTTCCAGTACAAACGGTCCGATGCCACCTGCATCCAATGATTCAGTGTGATCTTCAACAAGTCGTCGATTCACCTGCTAGAGATTTGTCCCACATAGCACCTAATGAATTTATTCAAATCAACATAATCGGCTTATAGATCTTTTTTACTTTTTTTACTTTGTTAATTTTTTATTTATTGCCTTAGTGCTGATCTATGCATTGATCTAAGGAATAATTGAAACGAACACAACCTGCTTTTGCTCTTTTTCAATATTTTGATCAGAATTTATTTGTATTAAAATATCATTTGACAATAACATAAATGGCGTCTTTCTTGATATTTACAATTATAAAGATATCACAGTTTGATATATTCTTGTAAAATATAAACTATCATTCTGTAGTATTTATTGTTCATTTATAAAAAATTACTGGTAATATACGAGGTAGTTATAATTTTAGTAGACAAAAGTTCTGTTACTAGATATAAAATTTAAATAAGGTTTCAGTATAACTCCGCAAAGTTCGACTTTTTCCATCACGTTTATACTCCTAAGAGTCATAAAATAACGATCGGAGGATTTCCAATTTTCGTCTAAAATACAGATTAATGCAGACGCTTGTAGTTAGTCAATTACTTGTTATATTAGTAATGATTTTTATTCCTACCACTAGCGCTTCTTTTTATATCTCCAAGCAGTAATGTGCAAATATTCTAAGTTTTAAAATATATACCTCCTTTCGTCTGTCAAATTACTGAAGTAAAAAAACGTGTCTTAGGCGATAACCATGATTAAATGTAAATATCCTAAGTAGCATCAAACTTTAACCGCAAATCTTTCATTATTTTAACAATGTATACGTATCATTGTTTTGTCCTATAAAATCACGTATGTATATTATTATTTAGAAAAAATGCTGTTTACCTGTTTGTAAAATTTGCGTCCATACAACTGTAAAATGAATTGATGCGATGCCATCGATTCGGGACTCAGCGGTGCGCGTGGAATATTTCATCATGGTTGACTAAAACCTGACCTATCTATTAAATTCTAAAATCCATTGTCGCAAATGAAAAACATTTTAAATAATTAATATTATAAACTATAAAGATTGCAACCAACCTAAATATATTTAAACATACAATAAGTCCAACGGTGGACGTCTATCGGCTTAATGATGATGACACAACAAGTGCCTTATGATTCCCAGTTTAGTCAGTAAAAAGTCGGTTCGTATACCACAGTTTCTTTTTTTTCATATTCAATGCTCTGTAACAGCGAACCTGTAACACGAGCTTAACCGTTCACGTAGTGCTTAGTTTTAAATCTACACCGCTTTTTCCAAATATCTGAAAATGGACGATTAACACATGCCAAATATCAGTATGCTACATGGGCCAAATTTATGGTAACCCATCCACTATGGTTTAGATGTTCTCAACAACTATTCGCACGATTTATTTTTAATTTAATTAGGTTAGACAAAATTAGTGTTAAAACTTATTTTTATAAAGGATTTTGATTATTAGCGAAGTTTTAATTATAATTTAGTAAGATATGAAAGAAACCTTCACAACCATTTCATGAGAGACGTAGATTATGGAAACCTTTATAGCAAAAAGCAAATCTGGCTAAATTATTAATAACAATGTTGTAATGTGCAATATTCAATATCCTATATAGATAGTTATTATAGTGCTTCCCACTACTGAGACTCACTTAGTTTTGGAGTATTTACACAAGTTTAAGTGCAAGGAGAATCCGGCATGTGCTTAATGACACAATGCCGCATATACGGAAGAAAGATATGATTCAGAAGTAGAACTAAACGTAAAAGGAAATAGTAAGAGTATATGCAAATTAATAGAAAATAAAAGTGAGTAAAGATTTTTGAGAATATTGTGAATATATATCATCACAGTAAAATTTTGTAAAAAGAGTAAATATGATGAATAGCATAAGTGTCTCTCTTAAGAGAGACAACGGATAATCAACTCAGACGATTAGACGACGACGACTTTAGACCTATCTAAAGACATAATTAAAAAAAAAAATCGCTCAGTAATGGGAAGAATAAAGGATAATTTTATTTGTAATAGTGTGAAACATCTCATTCGCCAAATATTAACAGTCTTGAAGTTCTTTGTCCTCGCATTCGACAAATGTAACCACATGTATTACGAAATACCAGGTGCTAGAACATACGGCGCGGCGCGTGCGTTCGGAAACGACATCTGCCAGCGAAAAAAAAAAAAAAGGGAAATAATACTAGTATTATTACTATCTTTACCGCGCACTTTGAAGCAGCTGCCGTTTTATTTTGCTATGCTATCATCTGCTGCTTGTACAATAGTTCAAATGCCGCTATAATCTCTATCCATTTGTCTACTATAGCTTTTATTGAAAATGCGCAGAGTCGCTTTTAGCGATTTCTTTTCATGTAATTACCAAAAGGTCTATTAAATCCCTTTCGACGAAAGACCTCTCCTGATTAGTTTAGAAGGGTTAGTAATACGTTGCTTGAGTGCTAGATTGTCCAGCGAGCCGATTTAATTTTTTTTTCCAATTCCATTTTCAAACTGAAAAATACTCAAAGTTACATTTTGTTTCGGTCCCAAATAAATACTTTGGTTTATTCTAAACATCATTAAAAATCATATTAAGTGAGCATCATAATCCACTGCATTTATCACAAAGAATTGAACATAAATATGTTCCTGGTGTAAAATTTGATCAATGATCGATTGGACAATCCAGCACTCGGGCGAGGAATAGACGTTAGGACGATGACAATTAAAAAAAATATTTTTACAGATGCCTACCTTTTTATAAAACTTTCAACACTTCTTTCAAGTCATAAGATCACTTAGAACAAAATTTATGTAATTCAAGTCCAAAATTTTCTAGCAAATAAAGTTTATGACTTTCATTGTAGTGAACAATGAAATAAAATTTATAACAGAGTGTATAAAACTTTTAATATATCGCTCTCCTTTGACATTTGACCAAAGACACATATTTCTTGATTTTTTTTTTATTTATCTCTAATGTAGTCTATGGTTATCATATGCTGTGTTTATGTCATAAAATATCTTAATTTTGATTTTATAGTACAATACAAGACTTTTCAATACGTTATATAAATCGAAATAATAAAAATAATAACTAAATTTTCAAAGTATACTTTTGAAAAAGCATAAATTAATAAAGAACGATAGGGGTTAAAGATTTTAGAAAGTTTTATATCTCGGTCTCCTCTGCCTATATGTATTTGTATAATTGTATATTAGTCTTTACTGTGGTGTATCAATTTCAAAGTGTCTTTATCAAAGTCAACGGGCACACCTTTGACTGTTATAATTAGTACTATATTCTATTGGTAACCGAACTCCGTGAACCGGATACACTGACTGGATCATTCGGTTATACGAATCTGCCGCCGATGATGAATGGTTGCAATAACCGTTTAGTAGCTAGTTCATTTCTTTCTCACGTTTTTATAGATGATGTATTGATTTAGTAAATTTCATTTCATTTCTCAGGATTGTCACGGGTCAGAGTTTGAAGACCGCGCGGTCGCAGACGACGTCCAAAATTACGAGCTCATTTCGGGGTACCAGAACCTCACACACACCACAGTGGAGTTCCGACGACAGTTGGACACATGCGATCGCCAAGACTTCGTTATTGGGGTGAATGTTTTTTCTACATTGCCAGACAATGCAATTCAAGTTTTTTTTTTACTTAAACCTTTATAACTTCTGCTTTCTTTATTCACCCCTATTTGCTATATTCCAATTATATTTTATTTTCATAAATCTTACTTAAGTAATAGTTTCTATATAGTGTTACAGTTATTAACAATTCATTTCAAGTATGATTAGGTCTATTATGTATAAATATCATACAATGTATGTTTTTCTTACAAAAATTTACTAGCTACATGTGTACAATAGTTTGGAGTCTGCACGTTTTACAGTTATTTGTTACGACATATATTTGCCAAAAATTTTCAGAAATTCGCAATTTTCAGCAGAAAAACTCAGGCTAATGTTTATGCTGCTCTTTCTGCGATTTCTTTCCGCTTATAATACTTTTATCATCTGAATTCTCATCAAAATTATTACATATTAACATTTTTAGCAGTAGGCCTAAAAGTACACAGTCGCTTCCCTTACAGCGTTTTTTTTGCTGCCTCTACAATTTTAAAGAAACTTACCCCATAGACTATCAAAACGAAATTCTCAATTTCGTAATTAGGAAGCGTTTATACTAGGATTTTATTTTGGTAAATAGGTAAAACGCTTACCATGAGATGAAAATCCTTCTGATATTATTACTTCATTAGTTAAAAAGGCAATCGATTTTTCTTTATTTACAGGAAGACACTACACAAATCCTATGGGCTTTAGGGCCAAATGGTTCAGATGGCGAGCTACCCAAACATGTACAAAGTGGAGCTAGACCTTTACGTCTTCTTCAACCGTTGTCTAAACCCGATGACGTTTTTCTAATGCAGTGGGATGTGAGATTGAATCGGGTAAGATTGATATATTTTTTTTACCACAGAGATTTTTAAACACCTTGTAAATATTACTCGACTAGTATATAACCATATATAAACCAACTATTCAGTTAACGTATCAAAGCTTTAAACTATTATTTTAACTTAGCGCGTCAACAGCATTCGTCATAATATCAGTTAACTAGTTCTGAAATACAAACGTTGGTTTCGATATTTCAGTTATTCAACATTTCAAATATTAGTAAAGTTTACTTTAAAGACCAATATATAATAATAATAATTTTCTGTGTCTACCGCCAATGGTCGTTTGATCAAAAACGTATCAATATTAGAAGCGGTGATAGCTTCGCTTGTTAAAGTAGTAGTTCTCCAAGAGACGCGGATTCGATTCTGTGTTTGAATTTATGGTAAAGGAAAACTCTGTATAGAGACCGAAGTGTTCCAAGAACAAAACTATCTTTACATATGGCACTTCTTTCAACTCTTATATTACTAGTGTGTCGGTAAATTGATTTTGAGAACGACACTAGTCTCAGCAGCGACGTCAATAAATGAGTTGTATAAAACATTTTTAACTATGTTAATATCAAAAAAAAAATCCAATTCTATCTCGCTTGGTCAGAATAGTTACACGAACTGTATACAAATTGTTTGGATAAATCCGGTACACGAATAATGGAGATAAATTTTTATCATAAAACAACAGCCTCGGGGATTTAGAGTTTTAAATTATAACTATGTATTTGTATACGTTGATTACAATTTGTGTTAACAATATCACGTAGCGTTTGTACTGTCTGCATATTAATTTGCCCTTTAATAATGATAATTTAATTACGTTTGCATGTATTCAAATTATATATTATAAAACAAAAGTATATATAATGTTTTTTTTTTATTTTAAAGATTGATTATTATTGTATACATTAAAATCATATATGATACTTAGAATTACAAATTGGAAACGGTTTTAAATAATATTTCAAAATACTGATCTTTCAGTCGCTAATCTTGAATTCTTGATATGATTTTAAGATTTTAAAATAAAAAAAAAATGTTTATTTTCCATCGCGCTAAGTATTAATTTATGTCATAAATTGTTGGTACTTAATATTTTAGTAGCAAAACAATGTTGATAAAAAGTGAGTTTAGAAATGTTATAAGAATTAAAACAAATCATTTCAGCAAGAAATTCCCCATGTTATGGCAACGCTGTTCTGGTGTAAAATCTTCAAAGCACCCGACCTGCCGAAGAAATATCATATGATCGGCTACGAGCCCATAATTGACAGCAGACCGATTAAAAACGGGAGACCTGTTCAGGAAAAGGACAGCATGTCGCCGGTGCACCACATGGTACTGTACGAATGCGCTGATGACCCCGATGAGTCCACGTGGAATGAGTGGTCTAACCACAACGGGTTTTACGGACCCGAACGACCTTCTGAATGGTCAGTCTGTGCGACTCCTATTGCAGCTTGGGCTATGGGCTCCAAAGGTAATATATCATGCGATTACTTATAAGTATCTTTATTCGCGTAGATATTTCCTGGTAAGTTACTGTTATCTCTACCCTGTACTCTTGGGCTATTAAGAATAGTACTAACGTAAGCCCTGTCTGTCGTAAAAGGCGACTAAAAGAGTTTTCGGGTTCGTGGGGTTTGAAGGTAGAGACCTTCATTGCTCACTAAGTTATTCCAAGTAAACGGCAAAGACGAGGTAGTCTCGTCTATGTCGTAGCATAGTGAGGATAGTAGATAGCAACAACCCGTGGCCCGGGATCAAACAAGAGACTTTCTTGTTAGTAGCCAAAACGTCCGTATTACCTAGACGTAGATTACCTAGTAATATCATTGAGCTAACAAGGCGTATTGTCTTGTTTCAAGCCGAGGAGTGTAATGTGATGATATGGAAATGTTTAGTATCGCTTGAGCTTACTGCGATTACAAAATAGAGCGTTTTGCTTTTATTCTAATTTTTTTTTTTACATTTGCTTTATTTTCAAAAACGGTACAACCATTAAAGAGATATGACTTTTATTAGTGTTTTACAGTAACATTTTATATAATTGTGAAACATTAACACACGTTAAACGTAAGTACATATTAGCAATAATTGCTTTAAATGCTCAAGAAATCATTTCATTTAAGTCAGGGCCGAAATGTATAAGCAAATTTAACAGTTCTAAGACTTACATCAGACAATATTTAATTTTAGTAAAGTGGATTAAGGTCTTAATTTATGTGTTACTCCATTCTATTAGATTATGTATTTTCAGGCGAATTCCTGCCTGAAAATGTTGGCATCCCGATAGGCAAAAGAGGAGGCGCGACCTACTACATGCTCGAAGTTCATTATGATAATCAAGCTCTGCACGACGGTAAGTGTTAAGCAGACGTTTAACATTAATATTCAAACTGTGTATAACATTGTCAGATTACTTAAAGTATAAATTTTATAACAACAGATAATATTTATAAATATTCTAATATTGTGACGTAAATATGCCTAGAACATAGGAAAGATTGGAAGAATGAAGAGTATTGAGCCTGCATAAAAATTCGTATTTCATTTAAACGTCCCATTAATATATCTTATATCTTAACGATCTTATGTGATAAAATGTAAGCAATGACGATGATGAAATAAATAAATGCAATAAGTATAAGGTGATAACAAGTTTAATGAAAAAATAATGCTCCGATGCTATTTATATAGGTATCTCTATAATGGAGTTTTCGCACGATAGAGAGGATATTCTATTTAATAGTTTAAAGGTATTGAGGTGGGGTGCGGGTTCTTTGGTGAACGACAACGCACGCAGCAATATCAGCACTATATTGATAATGACAGAGCGGTTGAAAGAAGAAAGCAGGTTACTGTACAACAGTATCACAAAGGTCCAGAGATCCAGTAAATGGATACAATTGCATACTCCACAACGTCTTGTTGGCGAAGGCAATGTACACAAAGATGTACAATCCTTATAAGGATTTGCGCTATAATAAACGATAGCGTTATCTATTCTATTGTTCATGGTGGCGCCATCAAATAAAAAAACCAAGCCTGACACCAATTTCAATTCCATATAAATCTGTTAGGCAAATTTTATTTTGCTATCTTCGATATGTCTTGTGTTATATACAATAGGTAAAATTCTGTCTTATATGAAATTAGTGGTATTTTTTGGTGCCGAAGATCGTCTGGGTAAGTACGACTGCAGCTCCTATTTCTGGTGCCAAACAGAAGTGTGCAAAAATTACTTTGATCCGTTTTGAAGCTCGCTGTAGCTAGAGAAATGACTTGTATAAAGAGACAAAATCTTAAGTCTTAAAGCGATGAGCATGTGGTGATGTGTTTATCACCTGAAATAGCGCCACATAGGCAGCCGTATCAGTTACCATCTGGTAAAGTTTTCGCTTATTTCGTAGGTACATAGAATAAAAAATAAATAAATGAAATGTTTGTTTGTCTAATAATCGTTTTGTGGACTTCAGTGCTGGACAGCTCCGGTATCAGGATCCACTACACGACGCAGCTGCGCGCGCACGACGCAGCGCTGTTTGGCGCTGGTATCGGCGTGTCCGCGCTGCACGTCATACCGCCTAAACAACGCAACTACCGCACCGTCGGCATATGCGGCTCCGAGTGCACTAATACGGTACAATTCATTTCATTTCATAAGTCTCTATTCCGAAAACCTTTACGTAAGTACGGCATCTTATCGGATTCTGGGCTCGCAGAATCGGAGTCCGCGGCCTAATTAACTAGTAGCATCTAGTTATTAAGAACAAGACCAAGGTTAACCCTGCCTGTTGTAGAAGGAGACTAAAAGTGTTTTCTGGTTAGCGGTCTAAGAACCCGTATTGCTCACTAAGCGACAAATACGCGGTGGTCTGGTGCTTGTAACATAGCTGGGGTCATTCCACAGCTCTTGAATTAATGGTTAAATATATATATATTACTACAGTAATTAAAATCGACTCTTGTGTCTTGTGCGATTATAATTCTATACAGTGTCTCATTATTAAGGGCAGACGTATCAATTACCATCAGGCGAAAGTACTTCTCGTCTACCCATGTGCCTTTGCTATAAATTTATTAGCTTTTTTAATTAGGCTAAAATTCGTATTATCCCTTAGATAATGGGCGCTACTGAAAGTTTTCTCCTATCCTTCAAAACATGCTTTTTTACTCTACTTTTTTAGTATAATTATTATTTCTATTTCTAGATGATACCTGATGACGGGATTACCATCGTGTCAGTTTTACTTCACGCCCATGGCACCGCTAAAAAGATTACTTTAAAACATGTCAGAGGCAACGAGGAGCTACCTAGAGTATCAGAGGTATGTTGAATAAAACTATTACTCTATAAGACAAATAGTGTTTTGCATGTTGTAATAGATCTGATAACAGATGGCAGTTTGTTACATATATAATAAAATATTATATGCAAATTTCTCGCCATCTAATAATGCCGTTGCAGCAGCAGATCAAAATACTGCCACACGAATGTGTCCTAATAGATCACTTATTCAATAAGATATTATTACAAACTTACACTTTTTAACCGGGGGTGGCGGCGGTACCACAGACAATAGCAATCTCAGGGACTGTTAACTTCATGCAGGTGGCCGGTCGTTTTACAATACGACGGAAGAAAACATTTTATGCTGATCACATATTAGGCGAGATCGACAGGGAGAGCATGAATTTCTTGCCATCTAGATAATTATTACAAATTTAATCATATAATTACCTTTGCAACGTTATCACTTTACTACACTAGATGGCGCTGTAAAAAATATTATAACATTAAGTTTTTAAACTTAGATCAGATTTAATTTTTCATGAAAATTTTGGAATATAATAATATAGAATAATAAAAATAAAATAAAAAATGATTTTGATAGGAAAATTCGTACGATGCCCGCTACCAACAATCTCGCATCGTTCCCGGCGGCAGAAAGTTCTATAAAGGCGACACCTTAATCACAGAATGCACGTACGACAGTATGGCGAGAAACAAACCAATATTGGGAGGATATTCAGCGACACAGGTTAGTACATTTTTTTTTTATATACAAGATGAAACTATTTACAATTGTGTTATTTATAACAGTAGAAAATAAAATGTTTAAAATGGAGTAGCAGTATGTTGTTTTCAGATGATAAGGAATAATTTTTTGGCGGAAAACATTAGATGCTTATGTCTACCAGATCAATAAAAGCTGACGATGATAAAAAATTATAAGTTACATATGACTCTTAGCTAAACATACTAGTGTTAGATTGATAGCCGGAAGAAAAAGGACCAGGCTTTTAGGCTCAGTTACCTACGGCCACAAATGGTGGAGATCATACCATCCTTCTTTTTGCTACCATTCTCATAGTATAAATCCATCGCCACGACAGTGCAACTGTATTTTGTATATGATAAGAGTTAGAGTATTCTGGACGAGCACGTTTCACCATCTTCAGTCTGATCATCATCGTTATCGGCTGGAAGACGATATTTACTGAGTATAGGCCCTCCCTGAAAATCTGCACACCAATTCGCCTTTGACTTTGTTGTCACACAGCAAGACGTTTTGTACTGTAGCTGGATGGTTTTTGTAAGTGTACTATAGCTGAAACGTTTTACGATTATTGGATGATGTTTATTACAGGAGATGTGCCTCTCTTTCGTACTGTACTACCCGCGCACTCAACTCGCCGGATGCTATTCTATGACACCGGCAAAGGAGTTCTTCGAAACCTTCGGCGTCAAAGAGTTTTACGTTGTAAATATGATGCAGGTTGAAAACATGTTCCTATCTTCTTCGTAAGTAACGTTCTCAGTATACACATATTACAGTTTTTCTAAATTACAATAAAAAAAAATTACTACGGTCTTGTTGTTTGTCAATCTAATTGTTTAGAATATAAAGTTGTGCATTTAAATGGCGGAAACTATACACTTACACTTTGCATTGTACTTCCAGATACGTAGAGTACCCTAATCTGCCTTTAGACAACCAAGTGAAGGGATCGGAGGAAGTTATAGAAGGCGACGACCAGGGAGTTGGATTTATGAGTGAGTGTTTGGTAACTATTTGCCCAGTGACACAGAGGCTCCAAGTAGTTTCGGGCTAGATGTAAACCGCTGGATTATGGCCGACTATCATTTTGTCACTTACAATTTAAAATCACTAAAAAAAATAAATCAATCCTGAGCTGAAAAATCTCCACATCGATCGGTGGTGCGCTTCTTGAAGCTTCAGTGACGTTACAGTCAGTGCGGCCTCCAGTACCGCTAGGCACCAGGGGTATGTGTGGAACTATGGGCCATTGTCCACCACACAGGCTTAATGCGTCTTGGTGAGAGGCACAGCCTCGTTTATTGATTAATAGGGTGCATCCCGAGCAGTTGATGTTGGCTTGGGACCCGTGAGTTGTTATGTGAGACCTTTTACGTCTTTGCAAAATATTTAAAGTACGTATTTTGCTCTTATATTTTGTCTTTCCAATTTCAGAGGAGCTCATGATCAAGGAACCGCTAGAATTCCGTAACAAGACATTTATGGCGCACCTGAACGAAATGCCGTGGATTGAGCCTTTGCTCACCGAACAGATAGAGAAAACACTGTACAAAGGGATGCATATGACCTTCTGCAAGAAAAGCGACGACTCCTGGGGAGCGGTAAGTTTATAAGATATGTATAAATAAAGGAAATTAAACTACACCATTTCATACCATTTTGAAATCCTCCGAGTAAACAAATTCTTCTAAAATCATAACTTTAAAATAATACAACACATTTTTTAGGAGCAATTTCTTGGCCTACAAAGCGAGCAAAAATATGTGTAACATCATCAGCTGATTGACATCCATTGCTAGATATATGCCTCCCCCCAAAGATTCCCACAGCGATAGCGTAGGCAATCACATGGGGGGATTTGGGCCATTTCCCACCACGATGGCCCAATGCGGAATGGTTGAAGCCAGAGCCTCGTTTGATGATTAGCAGGGTGCACCACTAGCCGGTGAGGTTAGCTTGGATCCCGTAAATTATTGTACGGGAACCCTTACATCCCATATTTGTAAACCTTATGTTAATGTACCCACTATTGGAAGTTACAGTCTTCTCTTCCGAGGAGTCGTAGCCTTTTCTTTGTCAAGGTCGTTTATACTTCCCTGGCCAACTGCAATATACCGCGATTACAGACAAAAATATAATAAAATATAATCAGCCGTTTGTGATAAGGTATAGTACAGTGGAGAGATGAGAATTTGAAATTTGTAAATTGGAAAAGTAGAAAAAAAGAGTAGAATAGATATATAGAGTATGCACACAATACAAAACAGGATAAATAGGATAAGGAAACTGTACTAGAATAAGGAATAAGAAAATGTTAAAAATGTAAAAGTAAATGTAAGTAGGAATGGAAATAATAATAAAAAATGGTATGAGTTCTCCTCATTTTATGGGAGAGGTATGAAAGATGGAAATTGGGTGGAGAGAGATAGAAGAGAAATGAAGTGTGGGAAAGGAAAGGCAAGGAAGAGGAAGGAAAAAAAGAAAGGAGTGAAGGATAAGATAAGGAATGAGATTATAAATTAAAAATAAGAAAAATAAAAAAAAGAAACACGGGCCCGAGCTCAACTTAACTTTACAATTATAAAAAAAAAATTAAAAAAAATCAGTTCTTTGTGTGCTACAGCACCAGAAATACAAGTATTTAAATTTATCATACTCTTTGTCTGTACAATACAAACGTTATCGATTGTTCATGTATTTTTTTTTCTCATTTCACAGCCTGTCCAGATTCAAAACTATCCCAACTTTACGGAGTTGACGAACAACGACACAGCCGAGAAATCCTGCCACTACAAGAGCGTCGGGCTGCTGTCCGTGACCAAAACGAGCACAGCAACAAAAGCCTCACTCGCTTCATCCACCATTTTAATTACCTCAATATACTCACTGATCGCACGGTAATATTAATAGATAACCTCTTACGGAATAAGTTATCTTTTATGCACTACAAGTTGTTTATAACACCGAGAGATTAAAGATTTTCAAAATGGCGACAGGTTATAACTTATTCGTGTATATTTGTTTATACAGTCAGTTATTTCCGTTTAAAATGTTTTAGTATTTTGCTGTTGAATAATTCAGATAAAAGTATGACGTAAACCGATATTTTAAATTTTTTTATATTGTATTCATTAATATGCATTTCCATAGTAATTGCACGGAATTCCTACTTCACGTTTTGTTTGTACAAAATATTTCAAATAATGAAAGAGCGTATTAATTTTTAGATACATTTAATAATTACTTATGTAATAAATTAATAAAAATTTTTAGATAGCCCTTATCATTGTTCAGTCATCAACAAATTATTTGACGATTTATATATGATGGCAGTACGGCATGAATGCCGTTGCCTAATCTCGTAAGAAGTGTGTCAATGCAAAAGCTGTTGTAGTAGGTTTAAACTGTTTTTTTTTTTATTTGAGTGCAGTTTTTAGAGTTGACTTGAGAAAAAGTTATCGTTTTTTTTTTTCAAATGGGAGAGGTTTTTTTTGTGATTTTTGTACTTATGAGTTTTCGCTTGTTCGTCTTTAATTTGTTAATGCGTCATAGTTTTTACTAATTAATACTATGTATATACCAAACTTTTTACATTGTATGACGTGGATTTCTTAGAAAATGTCCAATTCATTTTCCGTTGTTTCCGATTTTTTATTAATGCCTCATTTAGAACTCTGCCTTCTACTGTCAGCCCAATCTTTTATACTATAGTCTCCTGTCATGATTGATGTCATTATGTTTTCTCAAAAGCATGTGTTTTTTTATTCATTTTGGTATGAAATGTTTTTCGTAACGTTTTCTAACAGAGGCGTAATTAATTTATTTAAATATTTTAATAATAGCTGTAGAACTGTGTACAGTGACGAAAGCCCAATGTTTGAATTCGTAAAACGTAAGTTTTCTATCTCTAGGCAGAATATTGTTAATAAAGAAATTTCTACATTGCAGCAGAATATACCAGATTTATCTCGTGTAAGGAGACGAGAAAAAGGGACATGTTTGAAATGCGTATCGAAGTCTTGCAGTCTGCTAGTTAAGGAAGCGTGCCTCAATATTATTTTTTGAGAGAAGGCCTTAACCCAGCTGTGAGACAAACACATCGAGAGTATAAACATTTAATTAGGGCTGTGCTTTGTAGGCTCTTTATACAGAGCGTATATCTCATGCAAATCTACAGATATTTTTGTAGAAATTATTATACCTTTTGTATGTTTTTTTTTAACCTAAGGTTTTTACATTTACAACTATACTAAATATATGTAAGTTGGTATGCAACACGTAAGCAATAACTGTCTTCGTATACTACTATTCAGGAAGAAAAGAAAGAAAGAAGAGAATGAAGGTAACAAATAAAAGAAATGTAAAGAATAGCATTGCAAGTCCAGGCCTAAAAATGCCCGAGAACGAGCGTTAAAAAAAAATACTATTCCGGCGTTCTCATGGTTTACAAAATGGCGGATTATAGACATCTTTAAACGACGAAATGTAATGGTTTTGTGCCAAATTACACTCGTTTATAATATTGATGTAAGTTTTGTCATTGAAACAGAAATTTTTACTTTTTACATACTCGTTTTTCCTGTTTGTTTTACTGCAACAAACAAAGTAGCATTGGCAGAAGAACTTTGTCAGTGTGAAGTACATGAAACAATACATGTATGACCGGTGGTAGGTTTTATTAGGATTCTCTGGGTTCCTTACTCTGCCGGAAAGTTGAGGTTTGTACACACGCACTTCTGTTCTATATACGCTATCTATGTAGCTATTGTAATAACTGGGGTAATGGTACCCTAACTATTGAAGCGTTGCTTTAGGCGTGTGTATCACTCACCAGATAAAAGTTTTTTCCAATTTTAATGCTCACAACAGTTTTTACTATTTTACAACATTTATTATTCAATTTGTAACCAATTCATATAGTTATCTATCGCCGTAATCGACTACGCTCTTGTTGATCGTATGGCACAGGCACCCATAAGCTATGGTAACTGTTCACCATCAGGCGGGCAGTGCGCTCATTTGCCACCTTTGTGTCCACTTTAATTATAAATACTTTAAAGCTTAATGACCGGTAATTATCATAGTCTTTCTTGTGTTTCACTTTTTTAGTTGGAGACAATGTTAAATAGAATATGGCTAGAAAGAGAAGAAATTCATTATATTCTGGATATGCCATGATCGTATACGAAATATTTTAGTTATACATGAAAATTATAATCTTTACTGTTTAACGAAAGAACAACGTTTTCGAGTCATGAGGTATAATTATGTTCTTATTGCGTTTAACAATATTTTTTTATTATTTTTATTTATACCTTTTCGTAAGGCCTTAGCTGTAAGCATACGCTTAGTAACTAATTAAGGGTTTATTTATTTAAAAAAAAAAGAAAAGTCAATATAATGTGTTTTATTACTCTGAGTATGCATTTTCATTGTTTTATCTATAATTACATGGATATGTAAATATTATTAAACTTTTAAATACGAATTATCATTTTATTATTTGACGACCTTTCCTGTTTCAGGTTTATCTTTGCTTGCTGAGTGCACCGATTGTTTCACATTGGTCTTTTGATCTTTACTCGTATTTGATACGATCGTTTGGGTTGCGGGTGCATTGGTCGGGACTGTTTGCTCTTTTTTGGTACTAACATCACCGCTTCTATTGCCTAGGTTATCACTTGGTACTGGGTTCACATTTGTTACACCAGAATTAACAGTTCCACCGTTGAAGTTGTCAAGGAATGGGTTTGGTCGCAACGGATACGTCTGAGATTGCTGCCGATGAGCCTCCAGCGCTTGCCAATTAATGAACCAGAAGGGTTGTTTATCTATTGGCAGTTTACTTAACCGGTCAACTAAATCCCTGTCGCCCAAAGCTTCTAAAGGCAACCTCTGTGTGGTGGTGGTACCTTCTCCAAATCTAAGAAAAAAATAAAAATGAAATAAAAAAATTGAAAGCTTGGATTTAAATGAACACATCTAACTTGGTGAAAATAGTGTAACTTGTACATTATGGTGCCTTGGAGATAAAACTGTTACCAGTGTCCCTCTCTAAGGTCCTATAATAATATAGATTAGTCCAAATTTCAATAGAATGGAATGTAAGGTAACATTATATGACTTATACTTTTATTGACTCAGGCTGAATAAGCAAATGAGTCGACATTTTCTTTCTCTTCGCTGTGCGTTGCAAAAATGACCCAGTTTCTTGAATAATAAAACAACAGATAAAGTTTAATTGCCAATTAAATCTGCTTCTATAAAAAGTTAGAGGTACAACTTGTCCTGTAAGTGTAATAATCTTACAAGTTTACAAAATAATATTCCATTAAAAATATAGATAAAATATGTACTTGATTTACAGAGACAATAGTCATAGTAAATCATACCGGTTTCCAAGTTCGCTAGCGACTGTAGATGGCTTTTCAATTTCGGGGTATCCAATTGGTCGAGATCCTGCGAAGAAAGGTCGTTGACCTAACACAAGACAAGCAGACGCAGCAACAATCAGGATTTGTATGTAAGCCATGATCTGTGTAAAAAAAAAATATACATACATATTCTTTTGTTCTTATAAACTTAATTAATAATATTATATGTAGGTCTTAATCATAATATTTAAAGCTCCAAAGATAAAAGAAAGTTTTGTGAATTCACCGTTACAGTTGAAACACTTAAAAATCATAAAAGTAGAACTGAGTATAACTTTAATTCTTACTATCAAAGTTATAAAATGATAAATACATTAATCGAAGTTTTTAATATTTTTTATATAATACTTATTTTTAAAAAAATTACAAAGATGACACATAGGTAATAGACTTTTTTAAGCCACGAAACGACTAGACTAGTAAGACGTTCACATAATAGTAACGCGTTAGTTCGTCTGATATAAACAGCACCACATTGTGTTCATCGTCTTCAGATAATTCCCCCCAGTCCCAGTCCCCAGTAATTTCACTAGCTACAACGCCTTTTAATCCAGAAAACAGTAATGTTTTTATACTACTGCTTGGCGGTAGAAATAGGAGCTGTTGTAGTACATTATACTAGATTAACCACAAATCGAGATAAAACTGTACAAAAATTTTTTTTTTTGATATTTTGAATTTCCATGAATGTCACGTGGTGGGTGTAAAAGTTAAATTTTGTATGGTTATAGGGATGGATGAATTTTCTATGTTCATATAATCTTTTGGAATGAGATTCTGTCGATATGAAATTAAGTCTCATTTAAATCTTCGGACATATGAACCATATTGAAACTTTTTACCAATGTGATCTCTATTTTTATCTAACTAAAACTGTCTAGTAATGTTCACAGCCGAACTAATTGTATTAATTTATTGTTCTCTTTATCTTCCTATCACTACACCCAAGTGTAAAAATGAAGGTGTAAAAATATGAAAATAATATATTGGAATACATTCGGAGTTGTGGCCTTTCCAATCATTAAAATCATTATTAAAAACCGATTAACCTTATTAATTAACTCGCATCATTTCAGACTAATATGTAGCGTCACCTCATTTTTTTAACTTAATATAACCTCTTAAAAACTACAAATGTATATTTAACTTAATTTTACATTAGTATTCAACGTTAATTTGGGTTTTTACGCTTGCAAAGGAAAGTTGGCTTTCACTTTGAGAAACAGTAAATAAATGGCATTCTTGAGACAATACTCCGGCAACGATAACCTAACTCTTCTTCTTCTTTATCGTAACCTCATGACTGAGGCACGTGAGTATGGTGCGTTGCCCTGGCCACCATTTCTTTCCAGACATTTGTCTTGCGCCATTTGGATGGATGATTGTAGGGTACATAATTATAATCTATTAATTTAATAAATGATACTATAGAACTACTAATTCACCTGTAATATTAGGTGACTATTATAACTTATGAAAAGCTTATACGCAAATTAAGTAACTTAATATTATTAACAAATTAAAATACCTAATTGAAGTCAATTTCTAAGCAAATGATTATTTCCAAAAATTGTACCGAATAATTCTTACATTTTACATTTTACAAAAATTTTATGTTAGTCTAAACTTTATATGCTTATTAGTTTCAAGCTGACGATGACTTAAAGACAGCAATTCCAGTCTATATTTAGAGACAATATTAAGTTAATTATAATATGAAAATACCTTTATAACATTTTTATGTTCATAAATAACACTAATTTGAAAATTTGTTATATTACCCACCTCAGAAACATGTTTTGTAATTACCGAATAATTACTACAAGAAATACAATGAGATGGCTTTGAGATTAAATCTAAAGGAACTACTAAGTATAAATTCCTGTCAAGTTATTCATATCACACACAAACATAAAAACATAAAAGATATTTAAATTATATATGTATATATAAATACAAACTTTTAAGGAAACGAACAAAGTCAAGACAAAGACATACATACATATATATATATATGTATTTTTTTCTTTAGTCTTGACTTTGTAGACAATTTTCTTAGAAGTTTTTTTGTTACATAATCAAATTAAATTTTACATATGAACAATAAAATCACAGTACAGTAAAGCCTTGTACGTATGAGAAATACCATTGTATTATAAAATAATACTTACGCGAATTTAATAAAATGTTTACACAACAAACAAACAGCTTGCTGTTCGCACGGCACAACACCGACTGGTTTGAGGCGTTTCGCAATAACATAAATAAAGAACTTGAACCTGTATTTTTAGAATACGGGTTCCCGTTAACTTAGGACCTCTTTTCCTTAACGCCTCGTTTCCATTCGGCTCAGTGTCAGATTTATTTTTAAAAAGTTTATAATTGCTTTGCACATTTGACAGCCATCGGTAAAACCATTTACGAATACAACTTAAACTGTATGTATATGATTACAATTATAATAATTTTGAAGGGTTCTTGATATCCATTCACCGACATCCATAATATGTCATATAAATAATACAGTGTATATTATATATGTGTTTTAATATAATGTGGTGGTGGGTAGGTCTCTAATGCCGGAGACCGTCTAGGTAGATATCACCGCAGCGCCTTCTTCTGTGAAACAGTAATGTGTAAACATTACTGTGTTCCGAATCGAAAGGAGTTTCATCTAGTAAAATTACTGGGGTAATAAGACGCAATCCTATGTCTCAAGGCGATGAGCGCAATATGGTGCAGAGTATGCACCTAATTACCGCCACGTTGTTATGGGCTAGATTCCTGACAACGTCAGCGCTGCAAGCCATGCGACTTTTACAGGTTATCTGACACTGGGCACGTGGACCTGGATCCACGGCCTGATTACAAAAAAGGTGTACTAATTGGATTGTAGTTATCCGACGGCGGGATTTTGCAGTGTGTGTCTGGTTGTTGGTTTTTCTGGCGAATTTAATCGGTCGTCGAAGGCTGCGTGGACCCGTTACCCAACTACCTTCGCCTGTATCGGAAATTGTTATGGGCGGGCGTGTCACTTACCATCAGGTGAACGACCGTTCGTCTCGTCGCTTCATTAAATAAAAAAAACATTGCATATATAAAAGGTTCGATTGTTAAGTTCTACGCGTAAAAAGGACACTGGTTTCTTACAACCAGGTTTTTTAACTGCATCCTTGGTGCTGTCGGTTACCTAGTAAGGTTGTTGTCCCTGGTTGGATTGCGAGGCTGCATATCACGAAACTTAGAATAGCATCAAATATTTCTATATAAAACGACCATACGACCAATGGGAAGATTAAATGCATTACTTTCAATAAAATATGTCAGATATTTAAATACCAAATAACCTTCCGGAAGTTAATAGTAAAAGTATCAACCCTATTAAATTCAATCACAATAACTTCTTGTTGTATAACTTGCTGTTAGAAAACTTACAAATATCAAATTAATGATAACGAGGCGTAACTAACTTTCGCTCTGGTAACAAATCCTGAATCAAGCGCACAAAACTAGACGCATTGTGTGTACTAAGTAGACGTAATTATTCTAAAGTTACAAAGTTATTACGATTCATTAATTTTTTTTTTACTGTGTATATTTAAACTGATCTCTAACAATGAATAAGGAAAAAATGGCGACGGTGAGTACCGGTTTGAAATCTCGAACAATTACGTTATGGGAAATAAATTATTAGCAAACAAGTGATTTTCAACTTAATTATACATCCGTATAAGATTTAAGTTTATATGCACTTTATTACTTTGGATTAAATAATATCCGATGCACTCAAACTGTAGTCTGATAAGTGTTTTCTATAGAAATGTTTAATATGTATGAGCATAGTTAACCGATTTATTTCAAAGGGGTTACTCGTGTGTTAACATTTGAAGGACTTCAATTGTAATGGAAATTCTTATGAACCAGTAAAGTGGTGCGATACCAATGAATCATTCATTCGGGGAAACTTACTCAAGTTTACATACTATGAATATACACGTAATGTACTTAACTAAGCTTAGCTCAATTTGTAAATACGATGGAATTATGCTGATTCGAAGTGTGAAGGAAAACATCATCAGGAAATTATCGCTTGTTTTTTTTTAGCTTTCTGTTTATCTGTACATGGCCCTGTTGACAGTCTTGAGTTTTTCCTTGTGGGAAACTACATCAAATACCAAGCAAAATATATATGTATAAAGTGAACTGTTTATTATATACTTAAGAAAATATCAAGAATGATAGTTTGTGCTCCTTACTTAATGGTTTGCCTTTCTAAAGCTCCTCTGACTTTGTGACGGTTGCCGAGGATTGGGACTAATACGTGGAAGGCTTGCTCAATTGCAAAATTAAAAAAAAAATTCTATCGTTCCATTGCTATCGTACCTTGCGATGTTGATATCATCACAATATCACATTTTTTTACAGGGCGCTACGGTGGTACCTACCTAGACGGTGTATAGCAACAGAGACCTTAAACACCAGTAAATTATACACCACCCCCCACCACACCACAATATTCAATTGTTCATTTTCTACATTCGGACATTAGATTATCTGTTAACATATTATATCCTTGTAAGATCCTTTTTGCTGGTGATATGCCAAGACGATGAGGAAAGAGTTCTTTGAAGATTTAAATTTCTTATTAATGAAAGATTAAATTCTTTAATAAGCATAGAATTGTCTTTGTGGTCAAAAATTGGCAATAGAGCATTTAATTTATAATTCAGTAAAAGAAATTTATCAGGTGTATATAATCAAACAGCATTTTCAAAAAAAAATCCAAATACTTTTAAAAGTCGTATTTGTGCGATGGAAACAGTATAACATCCTTTTTACGAATTCGACCTTTAGACACCTCGCAGAGATCCTTAAAACCTTTAATGTATTATTAATAAGCTTCTTATAAGCGTATTGTGCAAATACTAGCATTATGAATTTACTTAACTCACTTAACGTCTTTGATCCAATTGCTCGCTATCTCGGCTTAATATTTCATGATTGACGTCTTTTATGAATCCACTCATCCCTTCAACATGTTAAACTTATTTGACGTTAGGCAGTTTTATTAAATATAAACAATAAAGTGTATATTCCTATTTTTTTTTTTTGGTGATGTTTTATTGATAACCATTGCAGCTTCATCGGACTCAAGGGGCGGATCTGGTATCCGCGAGCTAAAATAATAAAAAAGAACGAGGAAAAGAAACTAAAAATAAAATTTAAATAAAACCAAAACATTAAATGAACACAAAAACAGGAAAACACAAACCTGAAACAAAAACATAAATGTTAATATATATATATATATATATATATATATATATGTAGATAAAGAAGTGTTTATAAGGGGGCGGAGAACGGTGAGAAAATATTGGATGCAAAAGGGTTGAAAAGATGGATAGTGCTATAGGAGGAGAGATAAGGGGGGTGTAATTAGATATCCGCCTTGACATCAGGCTCGGCTATCAGGTCGTAGTGTTCGTATACGATTAGAAGCCTCTCCTTTTTCCGTGTAGCTGAAAAGGTCCTTTAATGTAAAGCGTGTCATGTACTTCATAAGGGCCGCTATATCGGCTGCGCCCCGGGCATCCAGAACCTCGGGCTCGAAAGAGTTGCTCGGTGGTAAAGGCCTGATAGCAACTGGAGGGGCGGGGAGGGGAAGCATGCAACGGGGGCCTGCGGGCGTTGTATTGTTGGCAAAGGCTTTGCCCAGGCCTATACTGCAGTGATCAGAGCTGGTTGACAATCGTCAACCCTTGGTAACCCAGTGGTGCGAAAGGGGAGAGGGTGCGAACCCCGGGTATCCCGCGTAAACGAACGATTCGGTGCGGTAGCAATAACACAGTTACGCAGAAGATACGCGAATTTCTCCGCTAAATCACCGCGTAACTGTTGGATGGATGCTTATTTAGGACGGTTAGGATAGCGGATGGTACCAGCGAACGAGAGCCGGCTGGAGATCAATCGCACGTGCGTCTCATAAGGGCGACCTAGTCGAACCTCGCATTAACATTCTGTTAATTTATTACGTGTAATTAATATAATATAATACCACTCACAAGAAGGGTGATATACATTACTGGAAGGTCGCTGTTGCCGCAGACTCTCTAGGTAGATACCAGCTCAACAGTTATTTCCGTCGCCAAATAGTAGTGTGCATACACTAATTTGTTTCGGTTTAAAGGGCGCTGTGAATAGTCTAATTACTGGGGTAACGGGACTCAACAAATTATTGGCGATGAGCACAATGTGGTGCTGTGTATAACACCCTAACTAGCGCCATGTTGTTGTCGACAAGTGTTTTAGTTAACATCAGGTGATAGTCTCGCTCGACTCTTCGCTGCATTGAATAAGAAACAAAAAATACGGTTACTATCTCTTTCAGGTTCTGACTCATCGACTAACGGAAGTTGGTGAGGCAGGACCTGAAAGAGATCAGCCCTGTAGTCTCGGGCTAGTAAGAATAGGACTAAGGTAAACCCTGCCTGTCGTAGAAGCAGACTAAAAGGGTCTAGGAATTTCGCGGGCTTTGAGGGTGGGAGTTCTTATCGCTCATCAAGCGAACTTGTATGGGACAGTCTAGGAGGGTTAAGTCCCTCCTCAGAGATGTGATTGGAGAAAGTATAGAGAGGCACCCGTGCATTCTATGAGAGACCCCGGAGCCTCTCCGAATGCATTGATGCAGACCACCGAGGGGGTTTTAGTGAGTAAGAATCTCACATAACTCTCGACTTCCCCCCAGAAGCAGGATATCTTTCGAAGTTAAAAAAAAGGTCCTGAAAGAAATAAATAGCAACACATATACGTGTTGGGGGTTCGTTAATAAATTATTATGAAAATCAACTTTCTAATCTTCTTTTACAAAAAAGCGTCTCATGGGTGTCACTTCTATAAACGGCACCCTTCTCTACTAATCCGTCCCTCTCTCTCAACCCTATCCGACATCATTTTCGTTCAGAAACACAAATATATATCTTTTTATAATTAAACTACATACTTATATTAATTGTGCAGAAAATTGACAGTAAGTGTAAATTAAAAGAAAAACTGTGGCACCCTCATAACATTACAGGTGTTCTAAATTCGTTTCCGTATCATCATTACAGCCTATCCATTGCTGAACATAGGACATCTCAACTGATTTCCAGCGCATCCGGTCCAGTGCCAACTGCTACCAAGTATTCTCTGGTGTCTTCATTAGGTCATCAGTCCAACTGAAAAAATTATGTATGTATTTTTTTTTAATGTTGTTAGGTCTCCACCTCCACCTGTTACCAGAGACAATCTAGGCAGCCATGCAGCCAACCATGGCAGCTCCTATCTCTGCCGTCAAAGAATAGTTTGCAAACATTACTATGTTGCGATTTGAAGGGTGCTGTAGCTAGTTAAATAACTGGGGTAACGAGACTCAGCCATCTTACGTCTCAGGCGACGAGCGCTACATGGTACACCTATCATCCTAACTAGCGCCACGTTATGAGCTGACGTATCATCAGGTGAACGTCGCGCTCGTCTAGTGGTATAATAAAAAAAAATTCCTATGTATTGATTCTTTGTTTCAATTGTATTAGCAAGTCCGCTGCTATTCAATGAAATATCGCATATTGACATAAATATTCCATTTAAACGGATCTGCAATTAAGTTTAAATTGTGATTAGATCGTTAAAGACATAAATGATGCCATTACCGGACGAACGGAGTCCTGTAATAAAGGAATGGTTTCGGCCAAAATTTATTTAAACTGCGTAATTAATGGAAATATTTTCCATTTAATTGGAAGGATAATTGATTACGACAATTTGATCTAAAAATCGTTGCGTTTTCAGCGTCTTTGTTCGCAGCTGAATAATAATGCTATCGCGAGGTGTTTGGAAACTAACCTGCAGCTTTTATAAAATAATAGTATATTACATTTGTTTTTTTTTAAATAATATTATATATGTTGGAGGTGAGAATATAGTCATTGCCACTCTGAACATATTACCCTTATCTCAATAACCACCGCAATGGGAAGCAGGGGTCATTTACAAGGTGATAAAAAGTTGATAATGATGTTTATAATTTTTATTAAATTATTATTTTCTGTCATATAAATATTATTGAAATATGCATTAGATATATTTAAAAATTATAATTAATCATTTGTCCATTACGCTAATGCATGTTTCAGAGATTTATTGCAAATACTTAACAAGTCGTAGTAAAATG
Organism: Ornithoptera priamus; assembly: GCA_029034505.1. Classification (NCBI taxonomy): domain Eukaryota; kingdom Metazoa; phylum Arthropoda; class Insecta; order Lepidoptera; family Papilionidae; genus Ornithoptera; species Ornithoptera priamus. The sequence continues at coordinate 6,950,608 of JARDWD010000395.1, forward strand.
AAAGATTATCTATCTGCATGCTACTATGTGCGTTATAACTCTGTTATAATTTGCTTTAACGCTAAACTATACATCTGTACTGTTAATAAACTATAAGACTATGTATTAATGAAGAAAAAAACCTTAATTATACGCGCAATAAAAATAATATTTAACATCCGCGCAGACATTAATCTCAACTCTTGAAATTTTTGTTCACAACTTCACCTTCATGTCATTTGTTATGAAAGTCTTGTACAGCTTGTTGCGAATGGCGCTGAAATAAAAAGTTAGGTACTTATGTATGACGTAGACGGTTATTATGTTCAATTTGAAAAAAACCCTTCAATCAACTAAACTCCTCCACTTTTGGTACCGGAAATATTTAGAGTAACAAGCCTGTGACAAAAGAGGCAGTTAGCCATTACGCCCCGCAGGCAATTACATTTGACCTCCGAGTTATTTCTTTCAGTATCTTAAAGTTACCGTCAATATCAAGCGAAGTATCTGTTACCCTCTGGACCATAAAAAATAATAAAAGCTATAAATTACCACTTTATGTAGTACATTTTTAACATTATCGTAAAGTTGCGTGAACGTCCATAACTTGACTTGAGATGGTCTATTAAATTGATGAATATTATGATTTATTACTGTGATATCTTTATTCGTTTTTAACTTGATAACGACATAGAATATTATATATTATATATTGATCTCAACATGTTTCTTAATGGATATCTAGTTTTTATAATATAATAGGCAATAATCTAAAAGTGGAACAATGAATATTAACATTCTTTAAATTCGCTTCGGTGGTTGAACATTTTATAGACACTAAAATCTGTTAACATATTAATTTTTTTTAATAGATTTCTTATAAAAAGCAGAACAGTAGTAGAGAGTTATTTTTTAAATCTATATATTATATTGATATTATCGATTGTTGTGTTATTAATGATAATTTATAAAACTTGTCAAAGATATTATGCTCTACGCATTTTGTCTCTGGTCTCTCTAATAAACTCGATATGTGTTCCTCCCTTTGAATAAATTAAATAATATCCATAGAACTTTGAAACAAAACCAATAGTAAAGTAAAAGTATGTTACGATAGTAAATAAAGATTTATGCAGTTTATGTCACGTTAACATGTTTTTTTTATGTTAATATATCGTTTCGAGACAACCAAAAGAATAACTAAGCACGACGCCGGGCTAAGTTAAAGTGGATTTGTTCAAAGTTATTTAGGCAGAATTGGCACAACAAAAGACAAGTATAAATGGGGCTTATAAAGTCTTCGAGTAAACCTCTTAAGACGCGAATCGTGAAAAGTCAACAAATTTGGATAAATGTTATTCAAATTGAGCTTCATTGGAAAGCAAAAGAGGTTCATTTGAAAAAGTTACAACTCCTGCAGAATTGAACATGTAAACTTAACAGTTAGTGGGCTTAATAGTCATGTTGAGATTTTCCTGATACAGAAATCCTCAAACTCTGTTATCCATCATTTGCGAGATAACAGCTTTGGTGACGAACATAACAATCAAGTATTTCTCTAAATGTCTGACTACTTCGTCTTTCTCTTTGACTATAATCAGTATATCTTTTTGTCTCTCGAAGTTTAGTGGCAAATTTTTAAGATGTTTTCTTTTTCACGCCACAGACATGGAACATACGAGGAAAATACAGCAAAGATAGCATCGAGTCCACAATCTTTAACGCTGAACAAGGACAGCTCAGGAAATAATTAGTTATTCATTTTACTAGTTATTGTGAGTAATCCTTTGTCTCTTACTGAAGAATATTCGTTTAGTATAAACATATATACAGTTGCAGTTAAAAATCATAGTTTTCTTAAGTACTCCCAGAACAGAGGAGAGTGTAACTATTGTACTTTTATTATAAATTATAACAACTGTAAATTACCACTTGTATTTAAGGGAATAGACAGTTGTATTATCTACAGGAACGAGCTGCCATTTGCAGTTAATAAACATTAGACTCAAATATCAGCAAAGCGAAATGTTTTGCTGAATCGCTTTGTAACGTGTTTAGAGATTAATTACTAAAGAGATATAAAATTTTATTATTGATTAACGCTTTGTCCTCTGGATGTCCAAGAATAGCGCATATACAATATATTCAGAAGAATCAATCACGATGACAAGTGCGATATAGTAAGTTATAAAAAACCACGTTTAACATTAGGGGTAAGCGGAACTGCGCTGTAGTATCGGTTTACTGAGAATAAGACTAAGGTAAGCCCTGTCTGTCCTAGAAGTCGATTAAAAGAGTTTCCGGTATTGAAGATGAGCACCCTCCATTACAAACCGAGTGAGCTCGGGACATACAAGTACAAAGTGGCGTTGCAATTGTCGTGATAAAGCGAGGATGTTCGGGAGGATTACGATGACCTGTACTCCAACAAAAACTGGTCCCGAAATCAAACCAAGGATAAGTTATAAGGCCTGCAATTAGTTATTACGTCTCGGAGGTAGTTCAAATCATGTCCTTGAAAAAATGTTGTCAAGTTTCCTGAGGCCTAAAGAAAATAGAAAACTTATTACAAAGTTTTATATAGGTTTCAAATTGACCTGCTGACTTTTGTATGACCTCTTATTTTTAAAAAGTTACCAGCTTTCTTTAGGTATCTCATTTATAGATAATATAAAAATGTTAGAAAAAATTACAGTACGATAATATAAGTACGATAAAGAAAAATACGATAATTCTCTATTAAATTGATATCAAAGTATCATCAATTAACCAATTTGATTGTATATTTATATTGCTAAAGATATTTCTCCAGGACAACATTTCTACAGAAAAATATAGAGCAGCGTTAAAACCAGGCGAGTTAAAGAACAATGAACGAAACTCTGTATGTGGATCTGTAATCGAAGCGAGAACCTCCACGTTACAAAGGAAAAATTTGTATAATACTATAAAGTGAAAAATTAGGTTACTTTTCAAAGTAAAGAGCACTGTAAAGATAATCCCAAGTCATTCAGAATTCAACACAATCCTCAAAGCTTTCGTCGAATATCCTTAATATTGGATAACGACGCGTTTCTTGTGTCCTGTAAATGGCTTATTTAAAATTTATTTAAGTTGGGTATGGTGCTGGGAATAAATAAATTTGAATATTAGGTCCTTACATATAAAATTGGCGTTTTGTACGGGAGGAATATAAAGTAATTTTATTTTTTACAAAATATATTTAATTAATCAAAGTATGCACCGTTGTTATCTTTGCACTTTTGCCATCTCACCGGTAGTTCATTGATCCCTTTACTAAAAAATACATGGGGGCGAGATTCAATTAACTCTTTGAAGACGGTTTGGACTGCGGCATCGGAGTTGAATTTTTTTCCTTATAAGTTGTCCAAATTCCGGATAAAATGGTAATTTGTTGGGGCAAGGTCCGGCGAGTACGGTGGATGTTACAGACATTCCATTTGTAGCTCATCTAACTTAGTGGTTGTTTTTTGTGCAGTGTGTGGTCTTGCGTTGTCGTGAAGCAGCAGTGGCCTAGAGCGATTAACCAATCTCGGTTGTTTAGCAGCTAGTTCTTCCTTCATGATTTACAGTTGCTGACAATAGATATCTGCCGTAATCGTTTGGCCACATTTTAGAAAGTTGTAGTGAACGACACCGGCGCTAGACCACCAAACACTCACAAGTAACTTTTTCCGAGTCAATTTTCGTTTAGGGCAAGATTTGGCTGGGCCGATTATCGTACAGTATCAACTTGTCATCACAAGTAATGATTCGATTTAACTTATTATGTTTACGACTTATTATTGTTTTAATAGAAGATATTAAAGTAAAGTATTGATGAAAACCTTATGTAAATATAAAAAAGAAATCACGCAAATCAATAAAAAACAATATTACTTTACCGCCTGCAATAATTACAACGGCAAACTTACAACTATACATTTAAAAATCGTTCGGTGGGTATAATTTAGTGTAAGGCGTTGTCTAATTCATTATACTAAAATTGATTAATCTATTTTCATATATTGTAAGTTTTATAAGATTTTGTATAAATTTTCAGCGGTTTGCTGTAAGTGGCTAAAAACGTGTGGAATTTTAGATTTTTACCTTTCATAATTTCGTTTTATATTTGAATGTGAAAGCATAAAATAGGACAAACAAAGGCTCGAGAAAATTGGATAGAGTGGATAAAGGTCTATCGGTTCGACAGGGTGCGGTGCTTTAATGGACAAGCATATAAAGGGTCTTCACTATTGTATTTCGTCTATCACATGTTGTTTATTATTCCATATGTATTAACAACAATATAATTTAGATGTCTATTTTTTGAAATATATAATAAGTACTTTACTTACTAAATCAACCAACGCTATTAGTCAAAGTAAAATTATGGTAAACAAAACTTATAATTACTACGACAATGTCTTTTTACAGTTTTCATTGTTCGTCGTAAAATTTTTATCTTAATGTTTACATATATTTATAAATATATATATATATATATATATAAGACATCTCCATCAGTGTAAAGACTCATCACGATGTCTTTGGAACCATAAAGCCCGAAGACTTGAAATTTGGTAGGTTTTTCAAAATGTTACCTCCAGGAGTTTTGGGGGTGTTAATGTGTGGAGATGAAGCACAGTGGATGGCTTGCTACTACCTGGGAATGTTTCTGACAAATTGCAAGTCAAAATTTCAAATCCTATTCTATATTACGACTAGGAAAGCGAGTGGGGAACAGCTGGAGAAATAATATGGAGCTAACATAGGAAATGAAGTATCTATACTCTGAAAGAATAAATATTATTTTTATGTTACCTGTAATTGATGGTGTGATTTAGATTTTTTTTCATAGGATATTTTCATGTTTTACCGTTCCTTTTGGGTAAATTAATTTATCGATAAATTCACTTCTAATGATAGTTTGACACAAATGACTTTAATCTGATTTGACTGGATTTATTGGTTATATCAAGGTTAAATAAAATTAATTAGTATGTAGAAAAAATTTAAAACTCTAGTAGTGGAAAAAGGTACATTAGTCTGTAAAATTTTCTTAAACGACCCTATATAATTCCTTTTTCGTTTCATCATTGAACATCTGCTCACGAACCGAACAACCTTTTCAATGTATCCCAAATTAGATGTTAAGGAAAAATGTATCTGTTAAAGAAACAAAAATCAAAAGTCGAACCGCTGAACGAGCTAAAAATAATTTGATCATTATTCCCGGGGGAAGGATCATAAAGAAGTTCAACACCATCTGACATTTTGTGAGATTATTTCAACGCGTGCTAACAAGATCCTTGGACTTCGTCACGATTTAACTTTAATGAACTTAGTGTGATTTTAAGCAAAAAGAAATACAAAGAGTGCTCGTAGATAAGTATTATTTACTTATAGAATTACTATCTGAACGTTGTAGACGTTTTACTGTCTGTATACATATATGCTGTGTTGGGTTCATTATCACCATCATCAGCCGATATAGGCCTCCCCTAAAGATCTCCACATACTGTCAGCACTGCCTCAGGTACCGCCGGGCACTAGGGGCCGTCGTTTGTAAAGGTTCATATCAGGGTTTAGGACAGTTCCCACCATGCTGGCCTATTGCGGGTTGGTACGAGCCAGAGTCTCGTGTGTTGATTAGCGGGTGCACCACGAACAGGTGATGTTGGCTTGATTCCCCTAATTTGTGCGCGACCCTTTGCACCCCTGTGTTGAATTAGTGCTTTTTAATATATAGCTAAAAAAATTGTTAAATGATAGATATTACCATATTCTTACTTCATCCTCTACTAACTAATAAGTTACTTGATAGTTTTTTTTTCTTGGATAATACGATGAGACGAGTGAGGCGTTCAAATGATGGTAGGTGTTAGGTCCACCTACAAAAACTTGATGCTCGTTAGAATGACGCACACAGCACCACATCGTGTTCGATGTCTTCACACCTAAGATATTGAGTCTCGTTACCTCAGTAATTTCAATCACTACAACGCCTTTCAAACCGGAACACAATAATGTTTGCATACTACTGTTTGGCGGCAAAATTAGGAGCTGCGATGGTTTCTATTTACACAGTCACCGGAAATAGAGACCTACTACTAACTGGTATAGAAACCTACAGTATTAAAATTAAAATATGAGTTAAGTTTTGTCTGGATCGATCCAATAATTACAGAGATTAGAGTTCTCAAACAATACCTAGTATTTATTTATTTTCTTCTTTTACAAGAGATTGCTGAAAGGTGTACGACTTCATTAATGCATTCGTTCCAAGTATATACTCTTCAATATTTAATTTATATAGTTTAAATTATTAATTTAACGTAAAACCATTTTTTTAAAACATTTTCAGAATAACAGGTATTTGTACTTACCAATTCTGCATACTACACCAAATAGTACCTTTTATATTCAGAAAATAATTCTCAAATTTTACGGCTGAAAAAAGCGTAAATCATGAAAAGGTAAGAAGCGTGCTGACGATTCACGTAAATTCTTTAAGAAATATGAAGGAAACTTGGCCTTACAAAGACCGAAAAAATTGAGCAAAACGGAAATGGGTAGGTCGTGTTTGACAATGCGTCTTGATAACGTCAAGGATGATTGATATATTGTGTTATACTTTGATTATTTCCAATTTTAGTACAATTTCCGTTGTAAAATACCAATACCGAAAGAAGTCTTTGAATGACATTAATTTTTATTATTCAATTAACCGACGAGACGAAGGGGATGTTCACCGGATAAGCTATACGCCTGCCTATAACAACGTGACTCCAGTTAAAATTGATTTCACCGCCTTAAGACATAAGATGTTGTCTCGTTACCGTAGTAATCACATCAGCTACAGCCCCCTTCAATTCTAAACACAGTAATGTTTCCACAGCACTGTTTGGCGGCAGGAATAGGAGCTATAGCAAGACTAGACGGTCTCTAGTGACAGACCTACCACCAGTACTGTTAAGAGTAAAAAAAAAAAATTCGTGCAATTATGGTTATCAACTTATTAACAAATTATAAATTAATTATTATAACATGCGTTTGTGTTTAGATACCGTGTAATTGGAATTGTTATAACACAAAGGTTAATTTGTATTTGACCACAAAACCACTCATTCACTCGTGAACTCGCCATATACAGTAAGTACAGGTTTTATGCAATAAGTGTGAAGTAAAAGCCTCTTTTATATAAAATGACTGACGGTAGGTCTCTGTTGCCGGAGGCTGTCTAGATTTATACCAATGCAGGTCATATTTCTACTGTGCCAACAGTGAAATTAGTGGAGTAATGAGACCTGTAGTATCCTGCTAATCAAGAAACAAGGCTCTGGCTTCCACTTTAGGTCAACGTGGTTGGAAATTGTCCAAATCTCCCCATATGAACCTCTTCAAACAACGGCTCCTAATGCTCCGCGGTACCGGAAGCTACGCTGGCTGTCGATTGATGTGGATATCTTTGGGGGAGGCATATGGTCAGAAGTGGACGTTTATAGTCAAATATATACGTCAAAGCAACGAGTACAATGTGGTGCAATGTATGTTATCCTAACTACGAATGTTATGGAGATTCGTGTGACTTACTATAAGGTGAACGCTTCGCTTTGTTTCGGTGGTTCTTTGAATGAAAAAAATACATAGCTTTTTTAAAATCCAATGTGAAAGGACTTCATTTTTATAATCTTTTCTTAGTACATAAGATTTCAATCAGGACATTTCTAAATGAGAGTTAAAGGCCCTAGTTTTATTTTATGAACGAAGCGAAGAGAGCAGCGGGATGTTCATCTTACGGTAAGTGATACTATTCCCCCTAAGGTGGCGCTAGTTAGGATGGTTTACTTTTTTCCCATACGTTCAATGAAAGTGTTACTGCAAGCGAGTCAAATGATGAGGATCCGAGTTACTACTGACCTTTTGGATATACTGCGAAATGAATAAAGGAAAAACCAATAAATTTGCCGTACTTATTTTTGGTCCAAAAGAATTCAGAATAGTCATGATCCTACGCAGAAGATACAACTAAAAGTCCTTGTAACAGTTAATATTTTAAGATGACGTCTAATGATTACCGCAATGATGTTTAATTTTACCGTTTGAATATATTAGTAAATAAATTACGTTAAAAATATTAATGGAAATTAAAAAAAAAAGACGTACATCCAATTTTCGGGCGGAAATTACATTCTAACAATGGATGGTTGAAAAATATCCTTGTAGCCGATGATTGATGATCTCCTTTCACGAATTTACGATGTCATCAACATTTTCGCTGCTTGTCATTGTAATTAGGAATTACATCTACTATTTAATATGTAGAATATTATCGGGGTCTGATGACGATGGAGAAGTTCATAAAAGTTATATACACGTCTCTGCCAACACCAGAAATCGGCAACCTTCCGATGCTGTTAACTGATGTCCTACATTAAGGCGCTCTGGAAGATATCCTTTTTTCTACGCAGCGAAGAGTCCAGCGGGATGTTCACGTCATGGTAAATGCTTGCTCATAATAACGTGGCCCTAGTTAGGATGGTACACAGCACCACATTGTCCTCATCGCCTTGAGACTAAGATTTTAGTTCATATCACCCCAGAAATTTTACTAGCTACAGCGCCTCCTAAACCGGAACACAGCAATGTTTTCACATTAATGTTTGGCGGTAGAAACAGGCACTGCAGTGGTATATAACTTTTTTTTTGGTTTCGGGGAAATCTTCGAAAGATACCCTGCTTCTAGGGGAAGTCAGAGTTACGTGAGATTCTTACTCACTACAACACCCTCGGTGCTCTGCATCAGTGCATTAAGATTAGCTCCGGGATCTCCTATAGAACGCACCGATGCCCCTCTACACTTTCTGTTAACACGTCGCTGAGGTGAGGCTACAGAGGAGGGGCAACATCTAGGAGCATACGGTGTCCCACGCAGGATGGCTTGTTGGGCGATAAGGGACCCATACTCAAGGTCCGCGAAACTCCTACACTCTTAGTCTGTTTCTACGACAGGTAGGGCTTATCTTATTCCTATTCTTACTAGGCCGAGACTACAGGGCTGCGGTGGTACTTCTACTGCTACTACCACCAGTAAAACGATATGACCGTCCCTTCTAGCGATATGACCGCTGTTGTCAATATCTTCCAATTTCTTCATTTCATAGTTCATCCTTGTTTTGTGTGAGCAGGTTTATTATACTTTTATAATTTCAATTATGAATATAAATAAGTTCTTTTACTTTCTAGTTTGATTAACATATTTTATTTTCAAAGGAGACGGTTTTAAGGAATCGGAGACCGTACTGATAGAGGTCACTGATAAAATAAGGATAATAACATTGTATCATGTACAACAGTCATGAAAACGTGGTGCAAGCACACAAAGCACCATATTGTTTAAAATAAATTCAGATTAACACAAGAGGAACTTTTTCTATTTGTTCAAAACCCTATATAGTTTTTTTTTATTAAATTTAAGTTTAGTATCTGAAGCAGAAGGCGTCGATACTGTGGAGTAATAACGTCGAAATATCTTCTTACTATAAAAAAGGTTTGATCCCTGAAACAGTCACGCAGGCTCTAGAATATTCCTGATTTCACGTCTAATAACCTGCATTGGCCCAGCGTGTTGGGGAATAGCCTGAGTCCTTTTATATCAACTCCTATTAAGGTCGCAAAAAGCTGCTGGATATTAGTAGCGCAGGACTGATATATGTGGTCTTTTGGGGAGCCCTGTGTCGAGCAGTGGAGGTCTATCCACTGATGATGATGATGATGATAAGATTAATGTTTTCCTTCGTAAAATTTCTTCAATAATAAATTATTTAGACCTCGGTCTATATCTCAGTGTACATAAATTAAAATTTTAAATGTAATCACTGGTGGTAGGTCTCTTGCAGGAGACTGTCTTGTTAGGTACCACCGAAGCGCATATTACCGCTGTCAAATAGTAGTGTATAAACTTTACTGTGTTCCGGTTTTAAAGGCGTTGTAGATAGTGAAATTATTGTAGTAACGAGAGTTAATATCTTATGTCTTAAGGCGACGAGCAGAATGTGCTGCTGTATATTATTCTAACTACCGCCACGTTGTTGTGGGCGGGCTGTATCGCTTATCATCAGGTAGTCATACAAAAAAAAAAGATAATAATTATCTTCTTGTAAGTGGAACACAATTGTAATCGTATCTTCCTTTAGCGAGAGTTTCTATAAAATACAGAAGTTGAACTTCATAAAATTTCATTTCATAGTTTTGAACTTCAGCTGACTTATAAAAACTTATTTAAGAAAATTATCGGTCATCACCACATACTTAAAAAAACATAAGCAAAGTGCTTTAAATAACTCGCACAGGTTAATTTTTGTTCTATTTCCTGTGAAATACTTTGTACTTAGAGAGCCGTTAGGAATTTAATTTTGAGACTTCCCTGTCGCACATTATGTTACACTGAACTTACTTAGTTAAAGTACTTGAGATTTTCAGAATAACGCTCTATCAATAAAGTGATCGATGTCTTTAATAATATCTGTTGTAACATTTCTTCTTATATATACTTTTACCAAATAATAGTATTTATATATAACAGCTGTTCCCCGCCCGCTTTGCTGGCCGTAATACAAAATTAGTCTAAAATATTCGTTGAGAGCTACCGCAATAGCTTTCTACAGCAACCGTTACTATGGTAACCGCATAAATATAACAAAATGAATATTTTCAAGTTGTTTAGAAATAAATTGAGGAATGATCTAGGAATCAAATAACTTGTAACCATATACAAATCATTCTGTGTCGAATGTGCGTGTTCCCATGTCGATACGATTACTAGTTTTCAGGTGATGTGCAAATAAAAAAACCCTTTTTCATTATTTATATGTATATAGATTTTGACAGTTTAAAATACTTCTTCTTTGTCGTAACCTCATGACTGAGGGACGTGACTATGGTGCGTTGCCCTGGCCACCATTTCTTTCCAGACATTTCTGTCTTGCGCCATTTAGATGGATGATTGTAGGGTCGCTCCCGTAGCGTCCTGAGTTGTGCGTGTCCATCTCGTAGGATACCGCCCTCTCGCTCTCTTTCCTTCCACACAACCAGTAATAATCAGTCTTTCCAGACTGTCTGGGTCTCGCCTGACCGCGTGTCTGAAGAATTTGAGGACTCTCTGCCTATTTAAAATACAGTTTATATTATATTTCTATTTTCTTACACAGCAGTAGTGAATATCTCCGCATATATGAGTCCTTTGGAATCGTCTTGTTGGACATGGTCTCTTTGGACAGTTGTATCATATATTATCAGTTGAACGTTAAGACCGTCTCAATACTTGGCCAAATAAAAAAGAAAGTTGATAAAGTTCAGATTTGGTACAAAGTCAAAAAATATTTTTTTTTATTTTACGAAGCTGCTAGAGGAGCGGGATTGTCGCCTGATGGTAATACCCCCATAAAAACGTGATGCTAGTTAGGATGATATACAGCGCCACATTGTGCTCGTCGCCTTGAGACGTAAGGTGTAAAGTCTCGTTACGCGGTTAATTTCAATAGCTATAGGCTAACTGGATCGCAGTAATAGTAAACTGTGATGTTACCCACATAAACGGTCTCCTGCGATAGAAATCAACCATTAGTAAATAAACCTAATCAGTTCTAGGTGCATTACTCACTTTTACTATATAAATATATAGATAATTACATAGTCCTCTTAATGTTCACTTTAACGTCGTCATTTAAGCGGTATGCACACCACCTGGTTACGTCATAAAATAAGTCCGCGGTAACACACGAAGGATAATAAAATACATCCCATTCCGAGTTGATTTATAAGGATCGTTACAGGTAATATATTATCTACAGTGACATATGCACATATTTACCTACGTTTTGAAGTACTAAAATTGAAATTGAACTCTCTAGTAGCGTGAAATATTATTGAAATGCTCTAAGCATTGAGAGGGTAAGAGATCCTGCAGAACAACTCACGGAACCCAAGCCAACCTGACCTGCCCGTAGTGCACGATCAGTGTGACAATGATGGATATGCATATATTAATTTTACAACTTATTGCAACTATTACTTTTTAATATACAGGTCTTTACATAAATTAGTAATAAATTTACAGACTCTATTAAATACACTATGATATATATAGTAAATAAAATTTTGATTTTTTTTTTAAACATATTACATTTACAATCTTACGTATGTGTACAGAAGGACATGCGTATACAATAAGTTATTCAGACTTTGATGTGAGAGGTAAAATAAACAAAAAAAAAAGATGAGCAAATGTTCGCGATGAATTGAACATGATTTTACGTATGTTTTCCACAATTGAACAATACGAGTAAGCTTTCAAAGTATAATAAATGTAACGTATTCCTCAATTACCAACCTTCCTCGCAGCGTGCATTAGTCGAGTCTCAAGCCCGGACCAAATTTCAGACGAACTCAAACGGAGTTATCGGAAAAAGGAATGCTTTTATGTAATGCATAATTCAATCAATTTCCTATATTCAATCGTAAACAGTACATAACAGGAATTTTTTTAAGGTATCGAACAGTAATCCATTTATTATATAGGGGTTTATACTGCCGTATAAATATAGTCTAGATCCTAACTTGAACCAAGGGAGGGAGTAGTAATATCGACAGCGACTCGACGACAGCTGCAATGAATGAGTTCTAGTTTGATTTACATGCTCTCTTCATCCAGTTTAGCTATACGAACCCGCTTTTTACCAAGCGCAGGGCATGTAGCAAATCTTCACATCTAAGGGAATGATCAGGCCATGACTATTAAGATACTTCCGTCACGGCCAGAGGCAAATATACTTGCAACTTGTTATACATTTGTATTTCCTTCTGAGTAAATAAATTCTCGTGGCGTGATTTACTGTTATATGTATAAAAAAAATTATCAGTAGGGATATCCGATGATGATTATAATAATTTACTATTGGTAGGGCTCTGTTGCTGGAGGCTGTCTTTGTAGATACACCGCAGTACCTGTTTCGGCAAACAACAGTACATTAGTGTGTTCCGGTTTAGCGGCGTTGTAGCTCGTGAAATTACTGGAGTAGAGACTTAACAAATTGGTCTGAAAGAGCACGATTTGGTGCTGTGTATATCATTCTAATTAGTGCTGCGTTGTTATCAGCAGATCAACAACTTCGTTGAATAAAGAACGATTGCACAGAATCACTTCGAAGGCATCATTTTGAGGCAAATTGTATAGTATGGAGTCACCTATCACTTAAGTATTGTTCCCATGTTATTTTTTAACGATTGCTGTTAAAGGACCAAGTACTGTGGTGGTGTCTACAGTGTTCTATTACCAGTAAACATTTAAAAAATACTTAAACTATTAAGTTGCTATTTATTTAGTATTTCATTTATTTATCGCTCGCGTGTTAAGTTTACGGCGAATTGATTGCGGTAATCTGGATCCGTACTTCAGTTAATAAGCTTAAAGTATTACTTAGTATATTATAAGCATTACTTAGTATAATATATTTACGGGTAAGGAGGAAATATAGTAATGAATTTCTTTATTACACGAAACGTTACATGTTTATCCCATAGTTTCCGGTTTTCTAGCAAATTCCGCAGTAAGCTTACTTGCTACCTTATATTCAAATAATCTTAAAAAGTTCGCAGGCGCACAATTATCAAAGCTATATGTAAATTGTTAATTAATTAATACAAATATATATAATAAACGTACATAACTAAATATATATGTAAATTTTAAAATAAAATAAATGCTATAGAGGATGTTTATTTTTATATTCTTTCTTTTTTGGTCTTTCACAAAAGTATTATGGTTAAGCAAAAAATAAACTGATTAAGTTTTCTAATTCAAAGTATCTCTTTTTATTTAATTGAGAACTAATGTAACAACTAACCTCGTCTCTAGATTAAGATGGATTAAGCAGGTCTAACGTACTAAGGACTTTTTTTTTGTTACTAATGAAACGAATTTCGGTATTAATTGAATTTTGCGTTTCTTAGTAATTAATTGACTTGTCTAACGAATAACTTCGATTTAGGAAAGATTTACAAAATGTCGTTGAAAGAATGTCCGAGCTTGTCTATTTGTATTCAGCGTGTTGGCAAACTAAATTAATACGGCCACAGATTGGAATGCTGTATAAGTAAACTCGTCCTGTTTCATCAGCAAAGTAACCAATAAGTATTGGTTACTAAGCAACTTAAGTGTTTTTTGTTATTCGACGATGCAAGGAGACTGGTCTCTTGTGGCAGATCTCTGTTGCGGGAGCCCATTTAGGTAGGTACCACCTCAGCTTTTATTTTTGCTTTTCGCTAAACAGTAGTGTGTAAACATTACTGTGGTCCGGATTGAAGGAAGTTGTAGGTAGTAAAATTACTGGGAAAACGAGGCTCAACATCTTACATCTTAATCCGACGACGCAATGTCGTGCAATATATTCCATTCTAACTATCGCCAGGTTGTTATGGGCATGTATGTCACTTACCATCAGGCGAACGTTCCAGGGGTGTAAGAGTTCCTGCACAACAACTCTTGAGATCCAAACCAGGTTGGCTTCCACCTGCTCGTGGTGCACCCTGCTAATCAACAAACGAAGCTCTGGCTCTGACCCACCCGCTATGGGTCAGCCTGGTGGAAAATAGCTCAAATCCGCCCATATGAATCCTTACCCGATAGTGTGGGTGTGTGGTGAGACCTATGTTCAGTGGAGAACGTGACTGACGATGATGATGATGAAGGTTCCGCTCGTCTCGTCGCTTAGTTGAATAAGTGAGCGAAACGTTTACCTGATGGTGAGTGATACGCCTGCCACTAACAACGTGGCGTTAACATTAGGATGATATACACAGTACCACATAGTACTTGCCTTGAGACACAATAAGTTAAGTACCGATTCTCCATTTCTCTAGCTATAACGCCCTTGAAACAGGAAAACAGTAATGTTCGGACACATCTATTTGGCGGCAAAAAAAGAAGCTGTGGTGATACCAGTAATGAAATCACTTGCCCGATCTAACTTACTTATTTCCAGTCCACCTTTCTAAGATGTAGCATCTTTACTCTTATAATGGTATTAGTAACTATACATACTATACTACATATCTAACTTGGTTTTATGCAACAGTCCAAATAGTCTTAGGTTCAGATCCCATCGCTGTGACCATGTATTGTAATGACTCGCTCGATCAAACTCTGATATTTTTTTTTGTTTATTACCATTTACCTTTATACTTAAGCGTTCGTAACTAACTTCATCATACATATGTACTTAGATGGTCTTCGGCAACTGTCATACCACCAACATATATAAAGTTCAGGTTTATTTATTAATTTTCAACAAATGTAACAATACTCAGGTCCATTATTGATACCCTTTCCAAAAACTTGTTGTTTTAAATTATTTACCAAAGTGTTTTCTTTCATACGTGACAGGCGTACATTAATCAGTGAAATATTTAAATAGACCGAAAGGCAAAAGAACGATCTGATTAAGTTTTATAGGGGTTTTTGGGGGTGCTTAAATGTAGCCTTGAACTGTTTATTACGTTAGTCAATGCTAGGGCCGGTCAAGCCGTACACCAAAAACAAGGTCAAACAAGTTGCGTTAAATAAATCGCCATGAACGTTATCAAACGTGATCTCGACACATAAATAGGTATACCATACTATATACCGACTAGTTATGTGAGCGACAAATATCTCTAGCATAACTACTTCACAATTTTTTTTATTATATGGTAAAACAGAAATAACTATTAATAATAATTGAAGGGTTAGTGAAAGATTATTAACATCTTACGTCTTAGGCGACGAGCGCAATGTCATACTTTGTATCATTCTAACTAGAGCCACATTGTTATGGGCAGGCGTATCACTTACCATCAGGTGAACGTCCCGCAGGTCTCGATTCTTCATAGTATAAACCAAAATCATTGTTTTTTAAAGACGGGAAATGTTAGTATATATTTCGTGAACTTCTTTAGCACAATGCGAAATATATATAATGAAACGAAAAAGCGTAACGATCAAGAAGCAACTTACCCGGATGTTGAAAACATATATATAAAAAAAATATTTTTGTATCGAATAATTTCTACCTTTACTAAAAATATTATCTCTCTCTCTCTCTTTCTTAATTGAATTTATAAGACATTATCGATTATTCGCTCTATCTCTCTTTCACTGTTTATCTCCTCACCTCCATAGTATAAATATTTTATAAATGTATGCTAGTAGTACTTCTTTGTGTGAACTTGATTTTTCCGTATCTATCATTAATATTTTTATAAGTTAATTGATTATTTTTTATTTAATACTCCTATAAATATAAGAAATCATTAATTCTATTTCTTTTATAACTCTAATCTGTAACTGTTTTTTATGTTAATGATCATAAAATGATAATTAAAAATACTGTACAGCTAGAGAATTTAAAAAAATATGTACACTATCAGTAATACTTATTCCTTGTTTCCCACCGGCGAGTAGTACTCTTTCCCCAAATCGATTGTATTAATCGATCCACAGAAGCACCGACATTGGGACCTACCAGATTTCATTCACTGTTTACTTACAGATACTTAAGCTATTTTATTATGAGATGTTCACCTGATGGTGATACGTACGCCTATAACAACCTGGCGCTTGTTAGGATAATATACATTGTACTATATTGTGGCCGTCGCTTTCAGACATATATTAAACCTCAACACTATTTTGTATTTTATTGTATTTATGTATTACTCTGTATTGTGTCTTAAATAAATAATAATAAATTGCTATATGACAGTTAACAATAATGCAGTTTTATTTATTGCATCGAACATTTAAAGTTTATTATATATTAGCAAAACATTGTACATAAACTTCAAGGATCTATAAGTGATTAAATACTGTAATATGTTTAGCATGTGTATTGTATTTAAAAAAAAAAGGTTTACGTGTCATGAATGTTTTAAACAAAAGCAACAAAGCTAATTCTTACAGTAGTTAAAATAGGATCAGATAAAACTTGTAGCTGAAAAGAAACACCTTGAACAGTCTGAATGTTTGTAGAAATTCGATATTTTTGGAAGCCTTGGGAGTTGTTAAATTTAACTAAGAGTTTAAGTAATACGATTAGATATTATTATTGTAAATATTAACACATAACTTCTCGTTGAAGTTAACTGTTTATAATTGTTATTGTAAAATATACACGAACAGTATGTGAACTAAAATTTGTAGTTAAATAATTAACTACCAATACTGCGGTAACGATAATTTACTGAAATAAAATTTATTTAAGTTTATACCGGACAGTTAACATTTACTCGGTAACACGGAATCGCCTACATCCAAATGTCAACGGAGGTCACCCAGTCACATCAATAGTTTGATGTTTAACTTACTATTAGAGTAAGATCAAGTTAGAAATAAGTAATACATAAGAAATTTAAAAATTCTGCCGGCACCCAGTACTTTGCAACATTGCTGTGTTCTACTTAAAAGAGGGTGGGGTCTCGTTGTAGTAATAAGTCTAGTTACTCCAGTAACAAGTAATGACATTTAACATCTTCATTTCAAGCCGATGAGCACAGTGTATAACATTTCAAATAGCTTAACATGGTTTTGAATATTAATCACAGAATATAATATTAATCAGTTAAGGATTTGTTTATCCTATTGATTATACTTTTCATTCCTAATATTAGAAAAACTAGGTTTGTAGAGGTCTATCAAGTGCGTAGTCGTAGCCCCACGTTGGTCGCCACCACTGTAGAAGTCTTTCGGTGAGGGGCGGAGATCAATAACTGATGCTCATAATAACAGTAGTCTCCCTCTTGTATTACGAAGATCCAGAGAGATCTAGTAAACGGATAAAATTGTATACTTAGTTACGACTTACTGGCCGAAGGCAATATATACAAAGATGTACGATACCTCATAAAAATTTGCGCTATGATAAATGATAGCATGATCTATTGTTCACGGTGGCGCCATCTGTTGGGTTGTTTGAAAACTGTTTGTTACAGATTTTTATTTATATTAAATTCTATATATTTAGGGATATTAAGGATGCTGTAATACAAATATTATTACTACATCATTGTAACATTGATGAGTATCATTTCTTTTAGTAGGTATCCAATTATATTAAATCAGACAGCTATATAACAAACATTACAATTTGCCGCATTAAAGGTTATGAAAGGCTTGATTACACACAAATGTCAGGGTTAAAGAAAATAATGAATAAGGAAATGACTTCATAGGTAATGAGCTTTAAGCATACCATATAAATAATTCTAAGCTTTTAGGAATTATTAAACAAAAATTTTTTTGCTCTGAATTTTATTCAAGAAACCGTCGAATACTGTTTGAAAGTGTCATATACAGGGTGAAATGTAATAGATGTAAAAGATCTGGAGGGGCTAAAGTATAGCTCGTATCCTATCTATCTATGTATGGAATACCCCATACAAAAACAATGGTGTTATTAATTTTTTAAATATTTTTCAAAAAATTCTCATTTTTATAAGAGAAAATTCGATGGTTTTATTTCTTACTTATTTGTACACAAATTTTAATGTAATAATTATTGTTTTATTAAATTAAATAATAATCATCACTTAGAGGCTAAAACGTTTAAATTATATTCTTCGAAAGTCGTGACAGTAAAAAATAAGGCGTCATACTTACATTATTATTTAATCTTAAAATAAAATTTTATTTATAAAAGATACATATAAAGCACATAAATAAGTACCTTCAATTCAATACTTATCCGACAAGGTATAAGAAAGTACATAAAGTTTCCAAAATTTAGAAGAAATAAAAAACACAAAACCGGATGAAGATCGCAAGGAATCAATGGATACGCATAGCATCGCAGCAGTGGTGCTGGAAATCGAATGAGAAGGCCAGGGTTCAGCAATGGAAGACAGCAGGCTGAACTAATTCTGGTTATAATATCTACTATCTATTCTCGACATGAACACAGTAATATAAGTACACTTAATTTACTGACTACCTTCAGGACATCATTTTAAAAGTATTCGGTATAAAGGACGCTGTTTACGACAGTTAGTTTACAAGAGATTTATAAATATTTATGTTTGACTGCCATTATAAACAGACAGACGTTGCTTAGGTCTAAGTGGCCTACATAATCATCAACTTAACATTTTGGCAAGCAAACAAGGCCGCTCGCGATTTGTTATCTGCTTCGTTAGCGAAGGCTTCGAATTTTGTTTGTCTTTTTAGTTTAACAAAAAAGTAACTAATGTTTTCAAGGGTGAAGTAGTAGAAATTAAAAGTTTTTTAGACCATTCCTAACACCGACTACATGAATATTAAGAAACAAACATTCCCCTTTAATTATCTCACAAATTACATGCTTTTTGTGGGTCTCAAATCCCAGAGACAGTAATTAATAACAGCTAAAACTTTTGCCCTAGTAAATCTCTCGTTATAATTTTTGGGTTGGGACCTTTTACTTATTTAATGCTTAACTTTTGCATTTATTTCTAACAATGCGATGTCTGCAGTGTTTCCTCTTAATATCAATTATGTTATTTATATTAGTGTATGTGATTCAATAAAGGGTTATTCCATATCCATCAGAAGCCATTCATATGTTGGTAATCATGACCATGAGTAATCTTCCTACAATCAGTGTTAATACTTATTGTAATCCTTTCCCCCTTTCAAATATATGTTTAGGATCTACTATAATCTTATTTGACGTGACCAGGATGATGCATACTATTATTTTTAATATTATTAATGTTTGTTATGGCCATTAATTAGTTATAATCATTTGTGATCCTCTCGATTAGGACCTTGTTCTACGTTGTGTTTAAAGTAATGCTCAGATCGTTTATATAGAAGAATGAATATTTTGTTGTTTTCTTATTTATTATCCATTCACGCTTGTAAAGGGCTCAGCGTCTTGTTCACGTCTATTTTACTATTTTATCTTTCGCCAAATTATATTTTCAACTTTATAAATTTGAATAATTTTATTTGGGCTACTTAAACGCTTTTATTATTTAATATTTTTTTTTATAGAATCAATAACTTATTTCTATAGAATAACGTATTTCGTTACAGTATGAAATAAATCTAACATTAACTATATGAGAGAATACTTTTTGAACTTTATATCTTTGACGACTTCTCCATTTTACTTTTACTTTAATTGCGACAGAATACGTACTCACTTAAACCAAAGCATGAAGTTGGATGTGCGCAGTAACCATCATAGCTTCCATTGCCTGGAGTTATTCTCTTTCTAGTTCCTTTAAAGCATTGTTAGAGTGGCGCTGTGAAACGAATAGCAAGGATTCAACGCACATAAGTAGTTAACATTGACATATTTGAATAGCTTTTTCTTGATAAATAATTTAATCCATTCATATAAAAATAATATATTTTTTTATTATTAATTTCTTGCTTCTTAACATTTGCATTCACAATGACAAATGATTAATTCATATTCGTGGTTTTCTTTGATTCTGTACACAGGAAAGAGTACCTCGATGATAATGATTTAGTTACAGTTATAGTTATAATTGTCTGTCTGTTATAATTATAATTAATCTAGTAGAAGGTCGGCAGCCGTTTTGGTTTTCGATTTTGTAACTTTGATTTTATTGAGTTCACTTCGTTTCTAATCCGATAAAATCACTCAATGTCTTTGAGATCTATTTGTGGGGACAGCTTCGAAGTCAACAATTCTATTGAATTTCCTAAGTTTGGTGTACATTTATCTTAAATATTTACCTTACACTTTGTTTTCAATATAGCTCTAACATTGACAAATCCATTACCTAGACATAGAGTGATTAATAAAGACAGTCTAGGCTCAAACATTCTTGTTCTTATTATGAAAATGAACACCTAATGTGTTAAAATTCGAAAGTAACGTTGTATCCTGTGTACAGTGCTTGTTAAACGAAATGAAATTATTCCATAGATCTGAAACAGACATGTTGTTTCATATAGAAATAAAAATTTAAACTACCGACAACGACCTTCTAAATACATGTATATATATTTATATATATATTGATAAAAAGTCAAATCCGCAATGTTTACCTGCTATAGGTTAACGAACCACGCTTGGGTAACAAACACTAGAATGACTAATTACAACAAAAACAATTAGGCCACAAACAAGACTGATATCAATTTTTCTTATAACCTGCGCAATAACATATTCTGATGATCTTTACTGTAACATAAAGCACAAATTTGTTTAAAAAACTCAAGTAAACATTTTGTGCGAACATATCAACTTTGTTTAAAGTTACGCATATTAACGTAAGTGGTAATATTTATTCTTTCCGTAAGCTTTTAGAAAAGCATACGATTGAAATGGTGATAAGTACAGGTTGTTTTAAGTTAATTTTGATGTTCCAAATACAGTATACATTTAAGAGTCAAAATATAATAAATTTTTCTTCAACTGTCTGTACACTGCCTACTTTGCTGACCGTCACACCCCCGCATATCCGTTTGGGGAATGATTTTTTGTAAATTTCGCTCTCAACTAACCTATATTCGCTAAAAGGAATATTTCTACCAAATTTAAAGTCTCTGGCTTATGCTTGCAATAGTATCATGATCAGTCTCTACATAAGTGGAAATTACTTATATGTATATATAGATCGATATAGATTTTCAATTCACTATATAAATGTCAAACAACGGTTCTAATATATATAAAAGATAATAATTTTGAGCATCATCTTCACCTTTATTATACTGGACATATGCTTCGTTTATTGGGTATATTTAGATTTTAAAGTGTTTGCAAATAAAAAGCTTTCCAAAGCAAATTAATGATTTAAAATGACTTTTATAAATCTAGTGTGCATCTCAGTTATGATAGAACTTTATATATTTTTTAATACTACGAAATGTTTAGATAATAGGGCGTATCCTTGATGATAACTGGTACTCCTGCACTAACTAAATATTTTTTATCTAAAACGTAAGATGTTCATTCTAGTTATAGAAATAAAATCGCTTTGGTTTCCATTATGGTTTTGCTGTACATTGATTATAATAGTAACGTTAATAGTACGTTAAGTGAAATTTTAATGTATACTTACCACAAATTATACATATGTAATCTAAATGCTATATTCCCTCATGTATACCATTAAGGGTCTATTAAGTCAGCCACTTAAAGCAACTCTTGAATTTGCCTTTCAAAGGTCGCGACATTGTATTGTTTAAGCCTCTAATTTTGTGACGTCAGTGTAACCTACTAACGCTGACATCTGTCTTACAACATTAAGATCACCTATATATATATATATATATAGATGATCTTAATGTTTACAAACCATAAAATAATTTCGGCCTACTGCCGTTTACTGTTGAAGACGGGTCTCTCCAATCGACCTACAGCGCGACTGGTTTAATGCCATGTGCATCCGACGACTCTCCGCGATCTTTACAAAGTACATATCTATATGGTCTAAAATCTAGGATCTAACATCTTATCTAATACGTATGAGAACAGCTTAAATGTAAGCTTACTGGTAGTAGATCTTTGTTACTGTAAACCGTCTAAGTAGGTACCACGGTAGCTCCTATTTCTACAGTCAAACATTAGCGTGCCAAACTGTGTTCCGGTGCGAGGATTTAGGGTTGAAAGGGAGTTGTAGCTATTGAAATCACTGGTAACTAAACTTAACATCTTATAGCTCAGGGCAACGAGCACAATGTGGAGCAGTATATATCATATTATCTAGCACCACATTAGTATGGGCAGGTGTAGCACTTACCGTCAGGTGAACGTCTTGCTCCTCTTGTTACTTAGTTTAATAAAATAAAAAACGAACAATGGATGATAAATGTGCTTATATAACATTGCTCATGTAACATTTCGGATTCCTCTCAAAGTTTGGCTCAAGTTTATTAGGGATTTATCGGTTCCTTTCCGAGCGTTTTAACGCTTAGATCCATCGCACTTTTAACTACATTATCATCGCCATAATCGGATACTTCTACTTCTACTTTATATACAGCCCCACTTTATGCTCGTCGCCTTGAAATATACAATGTTGAAGCTCCCTACCCCCGTATTTACACTAGCTACAGCGCTCTTTAATCTGGAACACAGTAATATTTCCTCACTACTGTTTGGCGGCAGAAATAGGCGCTGCGGTGGTACCCACCTAGACGGTCTCCGGCAACAAAGATCTTTCAACATCTAACTCCAAAAGTGTATTATTAATAATGGTAATCAATACAAAGATTATATTTATAGTCATAATCAGCCAATAGACGTCTACTGCTGGACATAGGCCTCCCCCAAAGATCTCCACGTACAGTCAGCGTGGTATCATGTACCGCCGGGCACGAGAGGCTGTCATATGTAGGGGTACATATGGGGGATATGATCCATTTACCACCACGCTCGCCTAATGCGGGTTGGCGGGAATGTTTATAATATATTAATGTAATCAATAGTTTAGTCGCATTGACCTATATAAATGGAGATGATTCGAAGAAAAACGAAAAAAGTAAAGCAAGAACCGAATGCAATGACTCCAAAGCTAAGCTTACAGTCACGCGATCAGTTCGCGTCGCGAGCTTACTGCCTATTGTTTAAGACATAAGAAGGTCGTAGAGTCGAATTCAATTCCCTCTGTTTATTTTATTCTTTATGCAAAGCAAGTGGATAATACACGTATATTACAAAATGGAAAAATGGTGGTCTTATCCTCAATAGCGAGCTATCGTCGTCTTATTACTTACATACAAGACTCTTTTACAATATAAAAAAATTCTTAAAGGTTAAAAAATATATTGTCATTATCATCAACCGATAGACGTCCACTACTGGACATAGGTGTCTCCCAAAGTTTCCTACTTTGATCGGGTAGGGATTTATATAGAAGGATTTAGGCTATTTCCCGCTATTCTGGCTCGTCCGTTGATCAGCAGGGGGCAACACGAGCAGGTGTTTGTGACTTGGATTCCTCGACTTGTACGGAGACCCTTACACTCCATGTAAAAGATATATATAAATTAATATTTGAAGATATATATTATATGTACACACATTAAACAACCGCTTTTAAGAGTCCGTTTGATCATCACTTGGTAACGAATGGAGATAAGCAATGTCCGCGGAAATTTAAATATGTACTTGTATATGTATAATAATTTTCATCTGCTCGTTGCTTTAGATGATCGTAATTTCCTATTTCATGCCGATATTCAGTATGAAAACCTATCCATTTCCAGTATAATAATTTTATGATTGGATCTAAACTCAATCGTGTCTAATAGTAAAGCGACAACAATCTTCTAAACAAATTTTTATTAAAGTGTTAAGTTAAAGCTAATATACTGTATAAAAATTGCAGATTTTATTTCAAATAAATAATATATAAACGAATAAAAAGATATAAAGTTTTTTACTTAAAATTGTATATAGAAAACCTGCTGCTTTTATATTATTTAAAGTAAAGTCGGAACTTACATTTAAAAAATCTCTCCGAGTTACTTTCGAGGGTTTCAGTTTCATTATAGTGGCATGAATTTACAGAAATGAAATATTGTGTTTTTATTAAATACAAAATGTCCTCTCTATGTCAATAGAAAGCCACAAAAGCAATTCCTTGGTCGCTATAACGACGAACAGCCCCACTGTTTACGAGCCAAAGTCTGCACGAGAAACAGTAACGCACCACCTTCCAGCCCGTGCGCCCACTGCCCCACTCCGAAGAGCTTTATGCAAGATATTTAAAAAGACCGTAGAACCGAATGCCAGCTGCAGGTCTACTCGTGAGAAATAAAAATTTTAATTTTGAAAAGTTGTACCTTGGAAAAGAAACTGTGCGGTATTTTCAATTAAAATGTTTTATGCAATAGTGTGGACATTGTTGGTGGCGGAAGTGCTCTCGGCAAAAGAACCCAAACAGATAAAGTTAGCGAATCAGGGGACTATATCGGGAATGTATATAACGAGGTTTCGCACTAAGCGGATTGCTGCTTACGTCGGCATTCCGTACGCTCAGCCTCCGACTGATTTTAGACGATTCTCTCAACCCGAATATATAAATTTACCTCTCTGGGAGGGTGTAAAAAACGCTACCATATATGCACCGGATTGCATGCAAAGTGATCCTAAGAAAGAAGACGTGCAGAACCCGTTGAACAAGCACGACGAACTGTTTATGAAACTTCTGGAGACGCAAATGGAAGAGCCAAGGGAAAAGGAGTTTTCAGAGGATTGCCTCTACCTGAACGTATATGTTCCAGACGGTAAAATTCTATCATAATAAGCATAGCACAACATACACAATTATTAAAGTATATTTAATTTGGCTATATATATATATCTATATATATATTATTTTTTCATGGAGAACAGAATTTTCGGTTAGGATTATTAAAGTAGTCTATTAGATATGACATAAGAGTCTTTAAGGGAAAAGCAAACAGGTTTCTTACACGCTTCCTGTGATTTAATACTCTTTAATATCAAAACAATAATTTTGTGTTCGTACCAATTAATTTCTTTTTATTTAGGCTCATTAGTTTCTCTGCCAAGTGTTTGAACTTGCGCGAAATCCTTACTTTTAGTTCCAACAATGTTGTAAATAAAAACTAGCCGAACTGTATCTTACAGGTTCAACTGGTATTTGATATTAAAGTGTAGTCCTTTTGAAAATGACGATTCATGTTTATGGTTAAAAACAAACAGCATACGAGAAAGACCTTCGCCAAAGTCCTTAATTAACCTAGTTTACAAATTCCTCATGGCTCCCCTAAATCCGATAAGAAATTCGTTTTAGGCCCGTATGTAGCAGGTTTCGTTCATTGCTATTCTGGGCCTCCCCTCGCTAGATTTCACTCTGATAGTTTCCGAAGCAATAAATCATATTTATTTCTGCCATTATTGTATCAGCGCCAAACCGAGGTTGATTTAAAGGGTCAATACTGTACAAAGTGCTGCATAGAAATTGTTGAGATGATTTATTTTGCATTGGTGTTTAATTGTTGGTTTACTGAACAATCAAATATACTTAATGAGAAAATAAAATAAAAGGTTGTTATTTATTTATGAATAGATTAATATTATGTTAATAATATATTAAACACTAACAAATCGAAAAAAAAATATTTCGGTACTCTCCAACTAAACGAATAGTGTTTGGTATGCATGACGTTATCACTTAAAAGAATGAAACCTGGCATTTGAAATAAATAATCTATATAGGTTTATTGTAATAACAATACATTAAACTTTACAATATTTTGACTATAACGCTTTAAAAATATTTTTTAATACACCAAACAAAGTATTCGTTAAAAAAAGATAGTAAATCTGTTAGCGCTTTTATACATCTAATACAAAATTATAACAGTGCCGCAAAAACTTTAACCGTATAACTTAAAGTTTTATTTATTAAAGTCTTAAGTAACCTGATTTAAATTCGTCATTTCATATTAAATCCAATTTATTTTATAAGTTATGAATACTGTAGCATCTCGTTAGAAACTTTTCCTTTCAAAATTGGCTTTCCTAATCTAAAGTTATACTGATGTCATCGATCTAAACTTTGTAAATAAAAATATATAAAGTTCCGTCTAAAACTATATATCAAATGTATCGCAAACAGCAATAAATTTATTACCATAGGTATTTATACTTTTATTGATGTTTAAGGGTAGCAAATTGTGGTTTTTATCTTTTTCCATTATATAAAAGGATATGAATTTTATCGATATTTCGTTTTATTGTAAAACGATAATTGAAACTTGTTTGTAAAAAAAACATAAAGAATCTTTAACGCAATAAACATTAGTATAGTTATAACTTTTCTCAAGCTAAGGCTTTTTAAACTTATAAGGATTTTCATCTATTTTCAATAATAGAGTATTGGAAATACGTTAACATTTTTCACGAGATAATAGCTTTGGTCTACCATTTTTATTATTTATAGGAATCTATTCGTTATGGAATATTATTATTTATTATTTTTTATACAGCGAGAATTTGAGAAAATCATCCTCATCATCTTAACCGACGGAAGTCCATCGCTGGACGTAGGACTTTTGTAATTTTGCAAAAGAAGGCCTTGTTTCATTTGAGTCCAGTAGCTCCTACAATACTTTTGATATCGTCTGTACTCTTGATAATGGTTCTGCCATAGTTGCCTTTTCCGGTGCTTTGTCCGTTGCCATTTCAGTGAAAATGAAACTGAAAAACTGATTTTTACTGCTATTACACTTTTATCAATAAGAAAATCACGATTCATGAGTTTAATACGTAGTTTACGATCGCACCGATCGGTCCATAATTTTCTTTGATCTCGCCCGACCACTAAGTTTTTGTATGCGTTTCAAAAGTTTTCGTACCGTTTAAAATTGGCGGACCTTTTCGCTCGTGACTTGAGTGGGCATTAGCCCGGGGGTACATTTTTATAAAGTAAGGTATTTGAATATCTTATAGGTTATAGAGGACGTAACATATCACTATGTAAATGGAATAGAACATCTATAATCTCTTCTTAATGTTCAATCGTTTATCAGAAATCTTTTATTAACGTTTTACAACGCTACGTTAGAGTGGTATTAGAGAAAATCTTACTATTTTCTCTCACACGAGAAGTCTGGTTAGAACATTACATTTACACACGTATTCATTTTATAAATACCCACTAAAAAGGAATACACCAAAGAGAATTAATAATTTCTCCGATCAATCAAAATATTATAGTTATGGTGGTAGGTTAGCGAAAGTAATGTAACTACCACCGCAGCTCCTACTTCTGACGCCAAAAATTACCATGTTCAAACATTACTACGTATCCGGTATGAAGGGTTGACGGGTGACTCAACATCTTGCGTCTCGAAGCGCAATGTGATGTAGTGTTTATCATTTTACCCAGCACCACATTGTGAGCGGGAAGTTCACTTGTTATCAAGTTACCTCATCGTTTCGTGGAATATACCAAATACGTCATAGCGTGTTGTTTATATATATTTTACGTTGTGATGTTGTTTAATTTCTTCGCCCTTTCCCCTGTTATTAATATTATACCACTTAACATTCTCACATTTTAACATACCTCGTGTGCGGCGATGTTTGATATTAAGTATGATAGCCGACGCCTGTCAGCATATTGTACTTTAGTGCCGGCGACAAACGGAAATGCAAATCCCGCTTCAATAAAATTTCAACTATCGCATGATTACACTACAACTACAAAAGTATATTTTCCTCTTAATGTACTATAACTTCATTATTTTATTTATCATACTTTCACATTGTTTAAAAGCCGCCTAGAAATTGTTGAGAATATTTATTACCTGTTTATGTCTTTATAAATTATTTACCGACTAAAACAAGAAGGTAATTTTCGACTCCTTAATCCAGAATAGCGAAATCAAAAGGCAGAGCTTAGTGCTTTAGGGTTGCCTAATCACTAAAACGAATTATATATAAAATAATATAATAAGTTATTACTATTCAAACGAGCATAATTCTTAGATTATCTGTAGTTATACGGAATACGGCCATAGATTAAAGTACAATATGAAACTAAGTTATAAAACTTTTGTAGTTATTAAAAGTATAAAGTGGAGAAATATAAATACACATTTATGTATATATTCATTATTATTTAAGGCGTTTCGTATGTTTTTAAGTTGCATAAAAGTTATGAGGCAACAAATACTGGTACTTGTGTTAGGTCTCGTAGTAGTTAGTAGTATGCTAACATATTTAGGTTCCCAGGGGGTTATAGCTAGTGAAAATACTAAAGTTGAGGTTAACATTTTGTTGTTTCAAGACGACAAACTCAATAAAGTGTTGTGTATATTATCCTGACTCGCCATATTGTTATAGAAAATCTTATAACTTACCATCCGGTGAATGTGTCGTTAGTCTCGTCTGGGTATTGAATAAAAAGAACTAAGGAATTTATTGTATAACCCACTCAATGTTCCCACAACCAGAAGTAAGATTTCCTGTTAATAATAGACAGGTAAGAGGAGACAGGAAACATCTATCACGCATGCCAACTGCGAATTAGTTAATGTCTTATTTCCACGAAATGTTACGAGTAGTTCGCTTTCCTCGCGATGTTCTTTTACATCGGAAGCTTCAGCTCAATGAAACACGAACTTGAACTCCTCGAATGTATTGACGATCGCTTTACAAACTGAGCTATCATAGCTTCCATGTCTTACACATCTTTGTTCATCACAGGTTTTTATGAGATACTGTTTGCATCTAATATGTTTAAAACTGCATCAATGGAATAGCCCTTTGACCTTATTAGCTATTACTTCGTGTTTCGTGATGTGATAAACTTTTGTTATTCTGATACTAAAAAAATTATAGTATTGCGGTAGCCCTACGTTGAAAATATCTATATACTGGTACGCAGTAAGTAAACTCTGGTGCCGAGAACGCGTGACAGCGTCGCAATGTTACTCCAGAAATTTGAATAAACCACGCATAATAATTACTTTCACATACGCGCTAAAGTTTGAGGTGAAATTTTCTTAGCGGGTTATAGCGTATTGATTATTTAAGTATACGTTAAGGCAATATCATTGTTTAAAAAGCTGTGAGTTATACAAACATAATTTAATAGTTCAAATCCAACTTTTAACAATTTAAACAAGAACTGACTTAATTACTTTCGTGGCGCAATGGCCTAAAGTCTACCTTGTAACTCTGAATAGTATAATTCAATTTCAGGGTCATATGTTTTTGATAGTGACGGAGTTTTATCACCTGGCTAGCTACTGCTCTCATAATGAAAATCTGCCTCCACAACAGTATTGTTGAGTGACGGCAGTCAACAAAGTCAGAAAGTTTTAGGACGCGCGCCTTCATTGTCACTTGCACCGCGAGAAATTATATATAATTATATATATTATTAAATATGTTATTGATAATAAAGGGCCGCAGGTAAAGTACTAATTTTACATGTAACTATGAGCTAAAGCTACAAACTTTATATGTAACTATGTATGGTTTTTAGTCACATGGCAAAATTCGTAGAAAATATGTAAAGTATACAAGTTCTAGTATTAACGAACAAAACAAATACATATTTCAGGTCATTACCCTTATTAATAGATTTAAAGTATAATACATTGTTAACGTAAATAAACCAACATTTTCCTACATAGAATTTTACACAATAATTTTTCATGCCTCAATAGAAGCGTGTGCATTAGGAATGACTGAGTAACCATACAGTGCATTTTCTATTTTCCTTTCTTATGTCTGTGGTAGAAAAAACGTAACCTACTTCACCGTACATATAATAACAATGCAGTCTATTAAACTTCACGGTTTTCAAGTAAATTCCAGCCATTAATGCAAGAATTCCGTGCCAATAGCTTACTCGTTAGGGGCACTTTGACTTGTCGGCCTAACCTTAATCTCATTTCTGACCTGAATAATAATTCAACGACTGTAAAGAAACATGTGTTTCCGCAAAACCGTCATTCGGTACAAATTGTTTCCTACATTTTTTTGCAAGCTTTTTCTCAAACCTTCACAGCATTTTGCTATAGTAATAGTTACCATTTAAGAAGACCAATCTTAAGCTATTCATCAATAATGTATTCATCATTCTTCTTCCGAAACTTGGTACAAGGTCTTATCGTCCATAATCCTTCAGTGCCTGAATACTAAACAATAGTGAGTGTTGCCTACGGCTCCGAAACTTGGTTCCAACTTTGAGCCTCGTAAGAAAGCTCAGAGTCACACAACGAGCGATGGAGAGAGCGACACTCTTTCGGCGACTTTGCTTCATCAAATCAGAAATGAAGAGATCAGCAGAATAGTAAGGGTTACCGACATTGCTTTGTAAGTCACGACGCTTAAGTGGCAATGGGTTAGGCATAAATAACTAGTAGAATCTTTGATCGTTAGAGAGTGATAGTGTAGGAGTGGTGACTCGTTACCGAAAAGCCCAACGTTGACAGAATTCTTACTGGTTGACAGGCAATATTAAAAAATTCGGTGGTAGCCACTGGAGTTAAAAAATGCAGATCTACGTCCGGCAGAGAATGGACATCATCGGTTGAGATGAATAAGATCCTATGCCCATTATTTCATGTTCCCAAAAAATGATTGTTGTATGTTGTTAACAAATTGATATCAAAAATCTATTTGATAATTGTTAAATTTTCTATTGTCAAAAAAATATTTCGCTTACAGATTTCAAAGTGGACGGATATCCAACTATGGTTTGGTTTCACGGAGGCGACTTCGTGCGGGGTAGTCCCAATGCTATTAACCCTTTTCAACTTGTGCTGAAACAAAAGGTAAATTTTTTGCTTAGTTTTATCTACCTTGTTTTAATCTGATTGAAAATATATTCTGATATTACAAATTTAAACTTTAGTATTCAATTAAATACTTTTAATGAGTTAAAACTATACGATATTGAATAATTTTTTATCTCATCGGATACATTATTGAATGATAGAAATCCTACGGAATACAAATATTTATTGTTAAGAGTTTTATGTCACTTCTTAACGGTAGTTTAAAATAGTCTGAAGAATAAATTTCACTAGTTTGGATTTTTTTTAAGATTTTAATTATGTGTTGAAAATAATGTGACGACAGGGTTTTAATAATTTTCAGGTGATTTTTGTTTCTGTTGCCTACCGTCTGAACATTTTCGGCTTCTTTTCGACATTAGATAATGTAGCTCCTGGAAATTTCGGCTTGATGGACCAAGTTGCGGCACTGAATTGGGTCAAAAATAACATTGAAAGTTTTGGAGGCGATCCAGATAATATTTGTATATTTGGTCACGATGCTGGTGCTGTAAGTGTTGGTTTGCATTTACTATCATCGTACTCTTCTGGATTGTTTCAAAAGGCAATAGCTATGAGTGGTAATGTACTGTCGCCAGAGACAGTAAACATTGCAAGAAACGAAATAATAACAGTCGATAAAGTGGCGAACGCTTTCAGTTGTTTTAGAAAACCAACGTTTCAACTATTGGATTGTTTAAGAAGAGTTAACTACCAAGCACTTTTAGATATAGGAGAACCGTTATCAGCATGGAAACCTATAGTTGATATTGGTTTTAGTAATATTTCTCAACCTTTTCTACCAGATTTACCAAGTAGGCTGTTCAAAGATGAAATATTCACACCTGTGCCGGTGTTGACTGGCTTTACGAATATGGAGGATGCGCTTTTGCTCGATAATAATTCTGAGGATTCCGGCGTCAGCCAACGTGAATTCGACGCAATGCGAGAAGAAATTATTCTTTCCGATATAACAGTGGATAATAGTTCTTGTTTCACAAATCAACACCACATACAAGATGCAGTGGCATTTTTTTATAAACCAATCCCGCCTACATCAAATGAAACTGTGCTGAGGAAACTCTTTTTAGATTTTTACACAGACAAAGTACACGGAGCAACAACGTATCAGTTAGCACAATATATTAGCAAACACGCTCCGGTATACCTTTACAGATTTGATTTGAAACCATTTTCTGATATAGCTAACGAAGATATTCCTGACTGGATTGCAGTTCCTCACAATTTCGATTTAATTTTCACATTTGGTTTACCCCATTTAGCACTCCCTGAGGACTTTTCGAAATGGGATTACAGAGATAAAAGTATATCAGATGTAATAATGAAAATGTGGAGCAATTTCGTATGGTACTCTAACCCAACTAACTCAGGTGTTATTATTCAGTGGGATGCGTTCGAAGTTGAAAAACCGGGTTTTTTTATTATAGATAGACAGAATTTCACAATGAGTACAAGCGAAAATGTTAATTACAAAGCTTTCGAATTTTGGACAGATTTTTATCCCAAAGTAGTTGAAATAGGTACAAAGTGTTGTAAAGAAATCGCCGAAGATAATGGTACAGTACGAAATTCAATGATAAGATCGTTTACTCTCGCGGTGTCAGTTTTTATTTCGAATATCGTGTTTTAAAAATAATAACAGAAATTATTTAAACTCTGATCTTTATTTTTATATAAAGTATTAAAATTAAAAAGAGTTAGAATTTATTGTATTTACTAAGATACTATTTATGTACCTAAAATGTGTTAATACTAATTATAAATTATGGACATTCAAACTGCTTTTTCATACCTACCTACCTGTGTTTAATATTTGAATGATTATATCATAAATTATGGTAATTTTAATCAACAAATGCTCTATGGTCACCCCGCTTCATTTTCAAAGTTTAATGTGTAACATTACCACAATTTTTTTCGAAGTCAGCTTTGTTACCAAACGGTACTGCTGCTTGAAATGATTACATGACATTGAAGATCGTTTCAATTTTATGAACCCGTCTTCTAAAATTTATATTAAATTTTAGACCCGTTCAAAAGTTTGAAGAAGTTTCCGAATATTTAAATGAAATCGCAATTATTAATTTACTAACTAAACTGTTTTTCATCGAATTTTATAGAACAATTAAAAACTTTACGATTATCATCAGATACAAAACTGATGGAATAAGATTGAGGAGATGGTAAAGTTGTGTTCGCCGAAAATAATCTGGCTCTGAAATGTTCTCAGTCGGAACAAAGCAATGCTGTTATGGTAACAAAGTTACCAGAGAGGCGTATTATTTTCAATGATTTTTTAAAAGATTGTATACATGAAAACTTAATTAAGCACGAGAGATTACTGCAAGTACAACCATACTATCAAATCTACGTCAAGATGCAAATGTGACTTTGAGTACTTAAAATTTGTACTCGAGGGTATAGGTTCATCAGCTTCTAAAATAAGTTTTCTAGTCATCAATACCGAAAATTTAACTTGGCTCATTTTGCTAACATTTTGTAACTTTGGATATATTAATGGATCTCTGGAGGCACTTTAATGGAAATGAATTGATCCTCAGAGTCAGAACGTAAAAGTATTAGCACGTAGAGTTTTTTAAAGCAACAATAGCCAAACAATTCAGCTCCGGTTTGCGAATTTATGTATGTAGATAATGATGAATAAAATTGGTCTTGGTCTCGCAGTCTCGATCTTAGTCTTGCGAAAACGCAAAATCAAGACCAATTTTACATAAGCAACATCAAGACGAAAAGAAGAAGATCAAGACGGAATGAACAAGAGAAAGACTTATTATGCAAAACCAAATGTACAAGACTAAACGAAAAAGTTAAAATTTTGTTAAAATTATGAGTTGAAATGTTTATAATAAATTTTTATAGTTTTATAGATTGCTGATATAAATAAATATAAACTGTTTTAATAGTTAAACTTTAAACAATGTATTTAGAAAAAATATTCAAAAGAAAACTCAAATATCAGACCAAACAGAGTGAAACTAAGTTTGAATTCGCAAAAGTAAACAAGCAAGACCAAGACCAAGAAGTATTTAAGCAAGACCAATACCGCCATTCTCCAAGCCTTGGTGTTATTCTTGCTTTGCTCATCACTTAGTGTAAGTTCGAACCAACTATTTGATTATTAGTGTATTCTGCCCGAATGGAGTAGTTAATGCAAACCTTAATTTAGACATCATCAGGTTGAATGGTTTATTTTTCATTACAAATTATTTACTTCGAAGTTGGACTTATTTAAATTTGAATAAGAATTTCAATCCCGAGGGTGAAAAAATAAGACAGATTTATCCTTGTTTCTGTTGGAACTCGAGAATTGTAGAAAGGTCCGTTCCTAAACGGCAATGAATTTTTATGCAAAATTTTATGTTGTCTATGACTATAATAATATCATTTATTTATTATATATAACAATTTTTTTTTAAAAAAAAAGTAAAGTCCGTTTTGCTGATGAATATATGGTTAAATTGCTCTTAATTTGTCAGGAGGATAATTCAAACTTTTGTATTTTTTTTTATTTTGCGATGAAATTCAATACAATTTTGTTTATACTTTAGACCTTTCGATGTTTTCGCTTTAAACATTTGCATACTTTTTAGTAGTTTACACGATTTAAGGAAATTTTGTTGATGGCCCCCGCGATCCAGTTTGTTTGCTTAAGTAATCATGAATGTTTTTCACGTTAACTAACGGACAGACATTTTGGCAAAAAAAACAAGGAACGGAATAGGTTGTAAGACAAGTATCTAGCACCTGGTTGTTGATTTAATTCAAAGTAAAGACTTTGGCCGTTTTTTTATATTTTGGAACTTTTAAAT
The DNA here is from genome assembly GCA_029034505.1 of Ornithoptera priamus. Lineage (NCBI taxonomy): Eukaryota > Metazoa > Arthropoda > Insecta > Lepidoptera > Papilionidae > Ornithoptera > Ornithoptera priamus. Next base: position 6,985,759 of record JARDWD010000395.1, read on the forward strand.
TGTTTTTGTAGTTAAAATATCCTGTTTATTCAAAATCTACTGCAGTTGATTGAAGAAAAGAAGAAGCCATTCAGAGAATTAACGTTTATGTTCCACTATCGGTGCCTTAGAGTTGTCTCTTGAGGAAAATACTGCAAAATAATAAAGGACACTCATTTTATGTGTATATAGTATATAATCTATTTTATAATGTGTCTGGTATTTTCGAATATATACTATTTCACTTAGTGTTATTTCGTTGATATTTAAACGATTATAGCCACAAAAGATACAAGGGTTAACACTCGTAAAGTATTTTATATAATTCAACACTCAAAGATCCCTGTTTCCGTTGCAGTCTAAGAAAGAATCATCTTGCTTGTCAACAGTAAATAGCGGTGAAATTTGAGGAATTATGAATTAATGGAAAAGGGAAAGAATATATCTGATTGTGGTATTTAAATGCGGTTAGTTGCCAATGCTAACTTAATTATAATATTTTATTTTAAATAGATTAAAGTAACTACATTACTATTTGCAAAACATTTGATTATATGAGAATTCATGATGTCAGGACTAAAATACAATAACGCGGTGCACCTTGCTGAATAACAGACGAGGCTTTGACCACCAACCAACACGTACTGGGCCAGCGTGGTGGGTTACGACCCAATCCCTCTCAATGAACTCCAATAACTATGTGGAGATCTTTGGGAGAGACCTATGTCCAACAGTGGATGTCGGTTGGCTGATAATGATGATTATGACGAATGATTTAACAAATATTTTAAAAGTTAAAATTATTAGTAATCGGAAAGGAGTATGACTATTTACAATATTATAGCTGTGATAAAACATATAAATAACAAACTACGATACATTCTAAACCATTAAACTTAAGGTCGCTGATAAGTAGAGATACACTGCACCTCTTAATCTCGTATAGCAAATCTAATGTATAACTGCGAAACATTGCTAGTGTTGTCGAATCGACTATTATGTCGCAAAGTAGTGAACAATATGAATCCAAGATACACGAATATGTATCGAGATGAACGTAACTTACCATTAAAAGTATTTTAGAGTAATAAATAGTATAATAACTTGATTTATGGGTCATTGGGCTTAGACACCGTTTTTAGAATTGTGCTTTATTATATTGTGGAGTTCTTAAAAACTTCTTCGAATCATACGTGGACGATTCTAGAATAATTATTTTATCCGTCAATAGCTCACATTTGACCTTAACTGGAAATAACATTAAGTTCTGATCGTGAATCATGCTCCAAGAACACTCTGATTGCCGGAACACAGCAATGCTGTTATAGTGACAGATTTACAGTGTAAAATAATAAAAATACACAAAATAATTTTAACACCGATCCCTAAACTAAACTACATAACATAAGAACCGGAAGTTGAATTACCTGAATATCATTTACACTTGCAATTGTAATGATGTTATTGTATAAAGGAGATAAGTTAGCTGGCCAAGTTGTAATTCCCACCGTGTAGTCTCAGGCTATTATGGATAGGATTAGGGTAAGCCCTGCCTGTAGTAGAAGGTGACCAAAACTGTTTTTGGTTTAGATGGACGACAAGTACGTGGTGGTCTCGACAAGCGAAGGTGTTGGTAATGCTTGCAACGCTCCCTGGGACGCAACTCGGCGTAATGTAGGGCGGCAACTGTACGTTGTGTAGCAGATGCCAGGGCCCGCTCAAAACTCACTGAGGAATACTATCAAAGAGCTTCTAGTGGATACATATCTCACAGTAATGTAGTCTTTCTCCTAGAAGAAGGGTGTCTTTTGAAGATTTCCGTCTCGATAACAAAAAGATATATCCGTATTAAACCAACTAAAATAAAATACCTCAACATTTAGCCCCGGAAGTGAACTAGGGTTCTTTCTGTCAAATTACAAGCGGTCAGCCAATGCACCACGAAAGCAGTTAAAAACTGAGGGAAATATAAATATTTTTTCTTTTGGGAATTTTCTGTCATATAAATTTTAGTACATATCTATATATCATATAAGACATCACATATATATACATAAAAGGAAAGAGACGAGACTTCAAGCTATATATACTCATATGGTGATATCTAGAACTATAAGGTATACAGACTTGAAATTTGCTGGAAATATTCCTTCCACCGAGTATAGGTCAGGTAAGAACGGAATTTACGAAACGTTACCTTCAAAAGGAGTTGCTGAGTGTTAATAACGAGGAGGGGCCGGGAGGGAGGCGAGATACCGCCCGTCGGGAATGTTTATTACAAATCTTAATCTACATTTCGACCAACAAATCTGGCGGTGAAATTATAGTTATAAATAAAACGCATACTTAACCCTTAATAACCTAGAGTTTCAATTTTGATACCAATCTTTTAAACCGAATGTTCACATTACTATTAGTTTTTTTTTTATAGGTTGGCTGTACGTATTTTACTGTTGTATAATATTCTTCCCAATGAAATTAAAAAAATAAATATTGTGATTTTTTTAGCTATTTTTCCCTTCATCTAGACCCTCAAGTAAACATAATAATATTAAAAATAAATCACTTTCGTAAATCAGGCTACTAAGGGTTAACACTCAACTACATTTCAACTTAAGCTGTACGTAGATATAAATATATTCTCATAAAAGTATTTAACGTAAGTAAAAATAAACTAATATAAGAGTTAATTCCACGTAAAATCCAAACGATTCGCCTTTCCTGTTCCACTTATAATTCCCACAATATCTTATCGCCTTTTAAATTTTTATAATAATTGTATATAACAACGAAGCGATTGGATGTTGCGCTCAGTTTGTTTATACATACTGTACGGTTATCACGGAGATAATTCTATTTTAATTTAATAGCAAAGTTATAAACATTTACTTCGCTATATTTTTTGCATTAAAACACAAGTGATTTTACATCTGTGCGGAGTTTTACTTAGATTGGGTCTTAAGTTGATCAGAGTAAGTAAATTATTCATTATTACAGTTACAAAGATCTCTACCTAGAGAGATATTAACGTTTAAAGCATCTAACAGCAGAGTTTGAATATTATTGTGTACCTTTTTTTATCTAATAACTTATGATTCACTCTATGGTAAGTGATACTCCCGCCTAGAACAACGCGGCGCTAGTTAGGATGATATAATCTGCATCACGTTACGCTCGTCGCCTGAGACAATGACACAAGTTGAGTCTCGTTACCTCAGTAATTACATTAGCTACAGCGCCATTCTAACCAGAACATTAATGTTTGCACACTACTGTTTGACGGCAGAAATAGGCGCAGCGGTAGTACCCACTTAGACGGTCTCCGGCAACAGAGAACCACCACCAGTAACTTGGATGAAAAGCGGTGATGTCCATATATTTATTTAACTGATGAAACATATGCATACTATTGTACATCTCAATGTGTTTTCTACTTGTTCTATAAAGCAATAACTTAAGTAGTAATGAGTACAACTTCTTACTTCCAATTGAAGGTTTTACTGGTTTCGTCAGGTAGAACATTATAAGCGAATTTCCAACCGAGAAGAAAAGTATATAAAAATTGTCGTGAGATCACAATTTCTTCTCCAGGCCTTCATTATATGCCAATATTAAAATCAAAATGTTTGGCACATGGTGGCTAGATCTCTGTTCTTGGAGACTGTCTAGGTAGGTAACCTCCAAACAGTAGTGTTCATATTTAACTGTGTTACATTTTGAAGGGCGCTATAGCTTATGTAATTACTGGGGTAACGAAACTCAGCATCTAATGTTGCAGCACCACGTTGTCACTCACTATCAGGTGACCGTCTAAGTCCGTTAAGTGAATATAAAAACAAAAATATCTTTCTTAATATGATTACATTACAAATAAAAAGATATATATAGATCTTTGGTTACGTGATTTACAAACAAATATATCAACAAAGAGATAAACGCTTTACTGTTACTTGTTTTTAATTTTTTTTAAATGAACAATAAATAAAACCTTGTTTACTTAACATCTCGAGAAATTGTATACTAGGCAAGTAAGGTAAGTTTACTACTAAGTTTCGATTTGATCTTTTCTTACTGTCTGGTAAATCCAGCAATAAGTGAATATCTATACGAACATTTGTTATTACGTGATCACATATGATAATAAAGTAAGGTAAGTAAATAAAATGATAACTTAATGTTGCATTTTTTGTTAATGTTGAATAAATACGCCCGTGTTTAATATTTATGTTTCATTATATTTCAACGTGAGTTGTATGTTTTAATGTTTCTGTATTTAATTAAAATATAAGGCACTTTTACATCGACGTACATATATATTCTTGTATACAATTAAGCGACGAGACGTACACCTGATGGTAAGTAATACGCATCCCCATAACAACGTGCCGCTAGTTAGTATGGTAAACATTCCACCACGCTGCACTGTACGCACCTTTCACCGTGTATATGTGGAGATTTTTAGGGGAGGGTTATGTCCAGCTGTGGACATATATCGGCTGATGATGATAATGATGATACTGAGCCACATCACGCTCATCGCTTGAGACATCAGACGTTGAGTCTCGTTACCCCAGTTATTACACTAGATACAACTACCTTCAAATCGGAACACGATAATCTTGCACACTACTGTTTGGCGAAAGAAACAGGGAATTGAAGAAATTAAGCATTAACCGGCATAATGTAATAGAAATTATAAGAGGTTCTACTGTTAAAATTTTTTGTAGCAAGGGTGGGTAAACGAGCTAACAGTTCACCTGGTGGAAAGTGATCACTAACGCCCATGGATAGTCGCAACACTAAGGGAGTCGTGGCTACGTTGTTGACCTTTAAGGATATACGTTCTTTCCTTGAAGGCCGCCAAGTCGTATTGATTCGGAAATACCACTAGCAACAACTGATTCCACAAAGTGGTAACAACTTGCGCTTGAAACGGACAGTGCAGGATCGCCAGTCATCCACGTGGTGAGGATGGAACTTGGCGTTGTGTCGTGAACTGCGCTTGGGAAATATAACTTCAAATCTCTTATACTTCTCTTAGTAATTTACTGGTGGTAGATTTCTGTTGCCGGAGACCGTCTAGGTAGGTAGCACCGTAGCGCCTATTTCTGCTGCCGAACAGTAGTGTCCAACATTACTGTGTTGCGGTTTGCAGGACGCTGTAGCTAGCGTAATTACTGGGGCAACGAGACTCCATATCTTATGTCGTAGGCGACGAGCGCAATATGGTGCAGTATCCTAACTAGCGCCACATTGTTATGGGTGGGAGTATCACTTACCATCAAGTCAAGGTCAAGGTCAAGTGAAGGTCTAGTTCGTGTTTTCGCTTAGTTGAATAAAAAAAGTAAAACTTTAAGTTGGTAAATATCCAAAACAAAGTGCACTTTTACAATTGTTCATAACCAATGCTGTTGATACGACTATATTACTGAATTATAGTAATTTAAAAATAAAAATTTCTATGAATCATAAACTTAAATAAAAGTAATGTCCCGAGTTCAGATCCAACTGGTTTTTATGTTTTGCTCCTCAATAAAAAAAAACCGGTTTAATTAAACTAGTTTCATTTAACACGGACGGAAAAATATGTTCGTAACTATATTGAAAATCGGCGTCATGACCAGTCTATATCATCGGTCTTTTTTTTGTATTAAATAATTGTATAATTATTCAAATATATAAAGAAAAAAAAAACAACCTTTTAAATTTAATGTTTATGCGTCATTAATTTATACATATTATTATAAAATCTACATTATCTTTGATTTTATTAAAAACCATAGATCAATCAATGACGTACCTCTTGTTCTTTACTATCAAGCAACGAGACGATTGGAACGTTCACCTGATGGTAAGTGATACGCACGCTCACAAGAACGTGGCACTAGTTATATATATACTGCACCACATTGCGCTCGTCCCCTACTACATAAGATGTTGAGTATCATTACCCGAGATATTACACTAGCAACAGCGCCCTTCAAACCGAAACACAGTAATATTTGGACAGTGCTGTTTGGCTGCAGAAAGGCGCTGCAGTAGTACTTACCTAGCCGGTCTCCGGCAACAGAGACCTATCACCAGTAACCAGTTTTTTTTTAAATATTACATATTAAATATATATACGTTCATATAGCAGCATATTTAGCTCTTTACCACTCAACTTCTAACGACTATTCTCTGATGGTATTGAGCGCTGGGTCGTGATTTAGACCCTTACAGCTCATGTGCTACTGGGCTCTTGGAGTCAGTTCCACGGCCTGTTCCACTAAAATAGAGGATGGTGCTCGTTATTTATGTAACCTCACCTACTATTATTTAATTGTGCTGTTTTAACTACCTGGGCAATATCCGGTAAGAAAGAAACAGAGAGAGAGTAAAAAGTTAACACTTGTGTAGATTGTTTCAAAACAATTAAAAAAAAATGTCTTTAATATCAATGGTTAAATAAAAAAAGAAGTATTCTTAAAAGTAGTAAATCTATAATCTGCATCTCTAACAATGATCTTACTTTTTAACAGTAAAGTTAAGTTTCTATAGAGTTAAGTCCAAAGATCAAACGAATTTGCTATAACAAAGAATGTATTTGTTGTTATATGAAAAATATTTTTTAACTTATTATTGTTATTTTAAAGCTAGATTTTTGAATGAATTGTTTATAAATATTTTTGTTTATTTCTTTCATTTACAGATAAATTCGTAATGGCAGTACTATATTACATAGCATTATCTGTTCTGTTAACCGGCTGTCTCAGCCAGCGGCCATCGTACGCTGGTCGTAATCCCATTGGATATCCGTCCGTAGAAACTACTCCTGAACCGGCTGGACTGGGTAACAGGTACGTTTATAAATTATATATCATATAATACATTACGGAAAGGAACACTTAGTTATCTCGCTTAAGTTATACACTTGAAAGTAATGGATTAAAAAGTCTAGTCAGATGTAAAGACGTTAATATAACCTGCAATAAAAATAGGTCTGGTGATAGGTCTCTGTTGCCGGAGACCGTCTAGTTACTGTGATCCGGTTTGAAAGGCACTGCAGCTAGAGTAATTACTGTCATATCAAGACTGAATAACTTGTCTTAAGCGATGAGCACAATGTGTCGAAAAAAAGAATACTATATAGCACTTTATTATATTTGTAGCTCGCTGGCCTAATGGTTAGAGCGTGCGGCCTTCAATCCGAAGGTCGCGGGTTCGAATCTCGGCATATACCAATGACTTTAATATTTAAGTTATGTACATTTGTGAATTTTAGTAACAACAACGAAATACAAATGGGGAAAAAAAAAAAAAGTCCCCAAAGATTCCCAAAAAGAGGGTTGATGTCAGGCAGGCGGCCGGTCGTAAAAAGTTTAGCCAAAACTATTTACAACATGTTCGGTAATGAAGAGCATGTTGTGCCGACCCTACATAAAGTGGGACCAGGGCAGGAGAAAGAAGAAGACTTTATTATATTTAAAAGAATAGATTGTTATTTTGGTAGTAAGAAAGGTCATAGATATTTTAAACAAAAAAAAAAATAACTTATCGCTCGTTTTTCTATATATTTTTTTTATATAAACTAGAATAAGACAGGTTTTGGAACTTTTTTGAAAATGACTTCCTTTTTTTGTAGATTTGGCACTGATCAGGGTACAACACAAAGATTACCTTTGGAAGCTTTAGGAGATAGAAACTTGGTGAATCGCCTCAGCAGGTTGCCTATTGATAAACAACCATTTTGGTTTATCAATTGGAAAGCACTGGAAGAGAACAGGAGAGCGCCGCAGACTTATGAACAAAGAGCTAATCCATTTGTAGATCCAATTCGATCTTAATCAGGTCGCCCGGAACAGAAGAAACTTTTGGATAAAAAAAAAATGTGATCAACGTATATACAATATTAAAATGATGTATTACGAAACGTAAGAAATTGCACAATAAAAGTGAACTTACTCCTATTATATACCTTTATTTACTGTATTACTTTTTTTAATTTTCTCTTAATTGTTAATGGATATTGTAATTTTTTTATTTAAAGGACAAATTTATGTCTATCATAGTTCACAACATATAATATATTGATAATAAAAATATGTGATCAGAATCATAATAAAACTGAGGATTTTTAAATTTAATTTAATGATGCATCAAAATTGACCAGGACACTGTATGGCAAAGAAGACGTAGATTTTTTACTTTATATGAAGTAATCTATAAATATAGATCAAAAATGGATTCTATTTGTTAGCCAATCACGTGAAAATTAGTGAACTTATCGATATGGGAACATGACCGGATTCGGCGCCGAATGATTTGTAGGTTATTTCATCGTCATCATCATATTTATCAGCCTTTGTTTATCCACTGCTGGATATAGGCCTTCCCCAATATCTCTGAAATCCAAAAAATAACAAGTTATTTATTTTTTTAATTTGGTACATATTTTATTATGTATTATGTGTGCGGTTGCTATGATAACGGTTTTTATAGAAAGTCATTTGCGGTTGCGGTTACTCTCAAGGTATATTTCAGACAAATTTCGAGTCTCATTTTATATTACGACCTGCAATAAGGGTGGGGAACAGCAAGGTTATTATAAAGAAAATATGTAAGAAAATGCGATTAAGGTAAAACTAATCAAAGTAAAAACTTTTAATAATACGATGTACCAAACAATCAAGCAATTCCCCAATCTGATGCTTAGTTAGGGAAAATGTGAGAAATCTGATATTTTCATTTAGCAAATCGGTAAACGGGAGTTAGATATTCGACTTGTTTACTCTGGGGAAGTAAGAGCTAATATAACTTTAGCGCTTAGTAATGTACTTTTTATATAACATAAAGCAATAAGACAGATTCACTTTATGGTTGATCAATAACAACTATTAGCTTCCTAACACTAAAATATAGTATCTAATCAGTTTAAGATGATGACAAATTGCTAAAGTCTTCTAAAATAAACTCATGTGGAGGCAATAAATATTTCAGCTACAGTTGATACCGTGAATAAGAATTTAAAAATATTTAGATATCTTAACGAAGTTAAAACTTAAATGTATATACTTAGTTGATAGATCTTTCCCAAGTTGATATTCTGACTAATGTCGTGTACTAGAAATATCTTGTACTAACTCACTAAGTAAAATACAATAAACATATATTATAATTGCGCTATTTCACTTTAAGTTATGATATCAATCAATGCAAGATTCCATATAAGTTGAGACGATACATTAAATTTAAACTTAATGTCTAAATATGACACATCTTTCATAGATTTAGCAATCATCGTCATTGTGTTGAAGTCCACTGTTGTATATAGGCTTTCCCGAAAGTGGGCATAAGATGTCTCTACACTTGTGGAACAAGTAGAAGTACAATATCTAGATGTCAGTCACACAGATGCTTCTCTTTAGGATTATTCTCCTTTATGAGAATCGGAACATACCTGATTTCTAATGCGGTGACATTTGCCTAGTTACAGTAAGTTGGTACCGGAACTTTGCAGCCCAAAAACAAATTTAAGAGGTCGACTTAAATAAATTAGACTACCTCTATAAACTTGAAGTTTGATGATTCCATTGAAAGCGTTAAGTTTATCAGATTATAGAAATGGGACATATGGTCGTTAGAGGCACTGATTAATGCGCAGTATGAATTGCAAATTTGTTAGCATTAGTAACGCTTGATCTTATGCGATGAGGATCCTGCTTCCGAAGTAATGTTAACGACTTAGACTATTAAATATACCAAGATTAGATACCTAATAAATTATTGACAATATATATGGGTTTCGTTTCGTAGCTCTGTTCGTTCACTCTCTTTCTCCACATTCCATTCTTCATGTACCGCACAGGGGTTACTCAACAACTCACGAGACCCAAGCCAACCTGCTCGTGATGCATGTGACCTTCTAAGCAACAAACGAGGCTCTGGCTCCTACCAACCCACATTGGGCCCAAATATCCTCATATGAGCCTCTACAAAAGTTGTCTCCTAATTCCCAGCGGTACCGAATGCGATATTGACATTTGAAGATCGCAGTAAGCCGTTGGATGCAAGCAGCGCAGTACCAATCGATGTGGAGATTTTTGTGGGAAGCTTATGTTTAGCAGTGGACGTCTATCGGCTGGTGATAATGATTGTTCATTTTCAGGTCCACAAACTGCGGAATTTGGACAGTTATAAAGTTTTATCGAACATGTTTATCTACCCGTTATGACGGCTTCCGGTAAGCATGATATGAGAACCAGATTACTCTGAGCTAGCAGGTTTTACTATCTTCGGTCTAATAATTACTTAAAATAATATTTCACTTAAGTCATGTGGGGTGTTGATAAAACGAAACATGTTTAAAACATATGCTTGAAAGATTTTATTTCGAAAAACAAGTTAGTGTTAAGTTAATCCATTATTGTCCTATTTATCTATATGCCGTTTGGTAGCTGATCTTTGAAAACCACTCCCCTTCGCTTGAACCGAAGGATTACCGATAGGTCGTAGGCCAGCGTAAAATGGTCTCTGGCAGTTACACACCGATATGAGTACCAATAAAAACAATACAATTCGAACGTACATATTCTGTAAGATAAAAAACATATTCAAAAACATATATTAATGATAAAACTTTTGTTACATCTTACATATAGCTCCTTCATCTTAAATTTGATATCAATGTATGTCTTACAAATTATCTAAATTTGAAGTTTCAAGAAAATAATTAGCGAGAGTTTAGAAACTAAGCTTATCGATGTCTGATATAAATTTGATATATTTTAGTTAAATTAAAACAGAAGTTAAAAATACTTTACCTTAAAGTAAAACACAAAGCTCAATAGAAGTAAAACAGTGCTGGACTCTCTCAGACAAGATATACCCGTGTTTAAAGCTTGTACAGCCAATATATTTCAGTTAGATCGTGATTAAGCCACAATATCTCTGACGATTATCTAAACACGCTAAGGTCGTATGAATTATACATGTTCCAGTTACATTATAAAAAATACTATTATATCAATTAATTTAACTGCAGTTGCTTTAACCATTCCACTGTTTAGAATATAAATAATATAGTTAAACAATTGCATTGACTGTTCAGATTGGTTCAAATCTTTCTCTCATAAGAAGCTTTTATGTTAGTCTCTTTTCTTTCGCTTCGATTAATATGAATTTAGGGAAAAGTATGCATGGAAATATTTTTTTTTCAATACAATATTTATTGTGAAGAAGTTACGATATATTTTTCTTTAAACAATATATGTATTATGTATCACTTCCCGTTTTTTGATTCTTTGACTCTTCTATATCATACTGAACTCTGTGTATCCGTTCAGCGGAATTGAGGTTACTGTGAAATCTCAAATATTAACATCCTTCAGCATTATTTTCTAGGTATTAATCCCTGTGTCAATTTCATTAGAGTATACAATATTAAAACACTGCTCTACAACCATTAAGTAGAATTCGAATGGTCGATTGGAGCGGTCACGATATCAAATTTATTACAGAGCTTTACAATTGCTTCCGGCAAAATATGCCAGCTAAAAAATATGTTCTTTTTGCACAACACTATCGGTCTTTAAAAATAATATCAAGCAAATGTAAATGTTTCTTTTTCTGGGCAAGTAAACTTCATAATACCCGACACTTTATTGCTAATATTTAGTTACAAATGTGCGGGGAAAGCTGGATTATTAGTCTAAACCTTAGATACCAGAAAACCTCTCAGGTAAATCGGTAGCGGTTAAATTAGGTCTACATCGGATAGAAAACGGAAAAAATTAGGGATTCATCGCTCCCACAACACCTCCGAGGTGGATGATGACTGGGAGTAATCTCCAGTCTTCGTGATAGTATGCCATGGGACTGTTCTTTAGTTATATCTATTAAAACAATCAATTATTGCTTGTATAAAAGAATGACTATTAAAAAACTTTAGGTACTGTGTGGTGACCTGACGTGACCACCAGACTTGACGTGACCATGAGTGCTACAAAACACTCGAAACGTCGGATACTAAATAGTTAAAATAAGATCGCAACAAAATCTGTAAACTATACTGTTTATTCATATTTCACAATAATAATATAGTATTCAATGTATTAAAGAATAAAAGAAATTTATATCTTAAATTATAATACTTGTTAAGATCATTTTTAGCTTCCAGAAATTGTCTTTGCTTCAAAATCGCACAATAACACTCAGTAAAACGACACCATTCGAAGCGAAATATCGTTCAAATGGCTACTTAAATATAGATAAGATTTTTCATTTTATATAATACAATGTATCGCTTAAAACGTCTAGACAGGCGGTCTGGATGTCAAATAAAAAAAGCAGTTACTATGTATGAATACTATCATGAAAAAGATTTAGCAAGGAAATTTACAAGGCATCACATTGTAAAGTAGTAATTAAATTAACTAGTGTCTTTCAAAATTTTGGAAAAACTTTGTACTAATACATATAATATATAATAATGTGAAAGTATGAGAGGCTGATTGGAAGACCCAAACCCCCGATAGATCCTTGGCGTGACTAAGCAGGGAATAATTCCGGACAAACGCCAACACTACTTCCTCTTTGATAATTAACATCATACTGTGCTTTTACAATCATAGCAAGCATGACAAGAGAGGTAATACCTTCTTTAAGGAAAATCTGTTTTCAGGTGGACTGTAATAGGCTAAAACCAACTATGTTGAAATGCAAAAAAAAATTAATATAACAACAAACCAACCATTTTAAATACGATTAGTCGATAACTATTCAGAATTTATTATACGATATAACACTTTATATCGATATGCTTTATTATTCGGGAGTAATTTGTTAGGGATAATTTAATTTTGAAAATACTCCAATGTATCAATTTACATTATTAGCGGTTATAATAATCTAAGATCAAAATAACTTCTATACACATTCCACATTATCGGCAACGTTAATCAATAGCAGGATCCTGTTCGCAAGAGCAATTAATACAATGTAAATACCACGTAGCAGTGGAAAAGTTTATTTATTTATCCAATTCATCTTTACGCGGAAACGGTTAACATTGTAGTTTTTTTGTCTTAATTATGAAACTGTAACATTCCATAGTAAGAAATTGATTTGGCATAAAACTCATTGCGCCTGTAAACTATCAATAGCAATAAAACAAACAAACAAATTAAGTCTTATCTTTTATCAGAACGAAATTTTGGTAAGGAATTAATAAATAGTCCAAATTTTTCGTTTTATACTAGAAAATGAAATTAATTATGCATATGATCATTGTGGTAGACTCTTGTCCAGCAGTAAACGTATATTGGCTAATGATAATGATCATAATTATCATTTTACGAGAAGGATTTAAACTAGTTTAAAAATAAGTTGTGTATGTAGTATAATTATAATTAGGGCTTCAAGTCTTCTTTTCAGTCTTCCGCAAACAAACATAATTAGAACTTGTTTTACTTTCAAGATTCGCTTAGTCTCATCTTTCGTAGAAAATGACTTTATGTGGAAAGATTACCTTTTATCCTAAGTTAAATAAGCTTTGACATTTAAACTCATTTCAAATTTACGTATTAAAGTAACGTGAAACTTTAAGACGTTCAATATCCTAAGCAAATTTAATGAAATTTTTGTTACAATTTTGCCCAATTTTTAAACAAAATTTTCATAAATATTTGAAAAAAAAAAGACAAGTCGGCGAGCAGGACAGACGAGGTCTTAAATTGACGTAAAATAAATAAACAGAATTCTTAAGGTTCCTACTACTGGGAGTCGAGTTCTTAGCTTACAAAAAAATTTAACCCAAATTGGTATGACCTACAACATATTTAAAAAGAATTAAGTGAAATTTTGTAAATAGCTTATATATTAACATATTTGTTTAATATGATGTTTTTTCGAATTACGTTTAAAGGTAGGTCACTATTACCGGGACTAACTTAGGTAAGTTTTTTCTTAAGCTGTGTAATCACAGGTTGTAAAGGATACGACTGATGTACCCCTGTTTGGTTTATAAAGGACTAAAAATATAAAAATAGTTTTCAATTTCGCGGGTTTTGATTTTACGGACTTACATCACATAAATACGAGCTAAGATCAGGAAAACTCTTATAACTGTGGATCAAGGTGATGGTATGTTACTTAAAAAGGTTAATATTACTTCCATTACCTTTTTTTTAAGTACTGTGATCAAGGTAAACTTAAGGTGGGCTAACAGAATCGTAAACGTTGATAATGGACGATTTTAAGTCACGTTAACGCTGTTAGAAGTCCAAATCATTCACGCTGTTAATTTCTTTTTATGTGCGTTCCGTTTTACGAGTTTGTTGTTAATACGAATTTACAGCGCCTTGTTTTCTTTTTGGATTGTATTTTTCACCTAATTTCATTCTGATAATGCGTTTATTATTTAATTTGTTTATGCAAACCAAAATATAGCTATTTAGTGCCTATGTTCAGTAAAATTGTTGTATGCAAAAAGGAGGTAACATATATAGAAAAAAATTATGCTGTCAGATTATAGAATAAAAATGTAGACAGATGTCAGATTGGAAAAAAACTGCTATATAGAATTACAACGTAAACATTTTAGAATTGTGGAGTTTCATTCTGCGTGCACAAACCCCTTTTTCTTTTTTTTTTCTCGTGGAGAAATTCTGACATCGGATACTCTTCTCCTGCCGGGTCAGCAAGGGAGTTATGTCGGACTACTACCGGCTAAAACCCCACGGTATCCTTCTCAAAACCCTTAGTTGGAACTACGGGAACGCTTCTACTTACTTCCGTAGTCCCAACGGCGTTGATCGATTACAGGCATCTCGCCTCTGCGTGGAGCTGCCACTTCCCACCTTTCACTATCGCACAGAAGCACCGTACGCGTCATCTCGAGGACTTTAATATACGCAACGAGCGTCCCCTGAACCCGCTGCCGTAACCTCTGTTATGGGGGTTGGAAGTTATTGTGAATTCTTTTCCGCTGCCAAGGTCTCTGGCTACGAATAAAGAGAAGAAAGGAGAGGTTACATTAAGAATTGTTACTTTGAGAATAAAAAGATGCAGGGTCTTATGGATATATATGGTTTTCATGCATATTTACATTTGCTCTAAGGTGTAAATGAAATTTATTTATTTCAAATCTCTGTACTCACCGGACTCCCGCAGCCAATGTCCTGTAGTGGACTTCATACAATTGAAATGACATTAAAAAATAACATTACTTATACTTAGTATAAGATATAGTTTTGAATACATCTCCCGACGAATTTATTGTTAAATATGTTTACGTACATTATTATTGAGGGCAAGACCTTTGTTCCAACAGTGAGGACGTAAATTGGCTGTTGAAAAAAAAAAATGTTTACGTATATCAGAAATTTCTCCATTTCCTTTCCGTTTATTGCAAACATTATTATAAATATTTTTGTTAGATACTTTTGTATATTACGTAGCTTGTTCTTGTAAATGATATTCAGTCGACTTCCTATGCTAGTGAAAGGGTATAAGCTTAAAGATACAAACATTGTTCACATAATAGAATCGCCTTTGAAGAGGGTTCGCTTAAAATATAATATGAACTCTTCAAAGAGAAGGAAATGAGATTTGCAGCGACAAGGTGATTCTCTATAAGGTAATATCTAATACTAGTTTTAATATTACACTAAATCTGCAAGTGTTATTATTATTTCTCCAAGTTATATTGAACTAGAAGTGATTCTTCTCATAAAAGATTATATAGCGATCTACGTATAATATATATACTTATTTTATATAAGTATATGTTGTGTGTATAACAATGAAGGCAAGGACAATATATTCTGACGATATGATCTCCCACCTGCTTTTAATTTGTGTTTAAATTATAGTTTAATTTTTTTTGCAAAGTTAATACTCGAAAGACCTACAAGCATAAACCTCTTCTCCATTTTTACACCCTTTAGTATCACTTGCCCTCTGCGTCCATCTTTCACCAGGTTATTGGCAGAATTATAGTCTTTTATTTTTTATTTGGTTTTCACCTGTGACTGTTTGCTCTAAAGTACCCCCACCTCCCCACTCCCGACCCACCGATTTTAGTATATCCGAGCAATCCTTTCCCTCTCTTCCTGCCCATCGGCAATTTTTTTAATTCTACGGAGCAACTAAGCGAGCGAGATGTTCACCGAGAGATGAGCCATCTATGATGAGCCTGCTTATAACAACGTGGCGCTAGTGATGTACACAGCACCACATTGCGCTCGACGTCTGAGACGTAAGATGTTGTCTCATTATCCCAGCAGTTACACTAGCTACAGCGCCCTTCAAACCGAAACACAGTAACACTGCTGTTTAGCGGCAGAAATATGGGCTGCTATGGTACCTACCTAGACGGTGGTCAGCAACACATACCTACCCACCAGTAAAGTGTAACGCGCGTATATACTAAGAGAATCCATATTTATGTTTCATACTCCAATCAAGAATTTCGATCAACGACGGAATTATATTTTAATGATCACTTTATTAAAGTAGCTCCACACGAAGCAGGCGCGCATTCTTAATTACAGAGAAAACGTTGCGATAAAATATCTCACCATCACGGTTCAGCCCAGACTCCCATAATTATGATTATGTAAATATATTGCAAATTAGTAACATAATTTAATTTTAATCGAAGCGAATGCGTAATGTAGATAAAAACAAAAAATTGTTGATCTTAAGTAAACGAGTGGAAGGAATGATACCTAACCAATCGCAACAAATTGAGGTAAAAAGTTTTCATTACTACATTTGTTTGTTTTTTTTTCCCAATTATTTCTTTTTTTTTATTCACTTACAATTTTATAGACGAGCGGGACGTTCAACTGATGGTAAGTGATACGCCTGCCCATAACATTGTGTCGCTAGGTAGAAAGGTATATCATCATCAACTGAGAGTCTTCCGCTGCTGGAAGTAAATTTCTCCGAAGATGCCCATACCGACGTGCTCTGCTTGCATCCAGCGGCATCTCGCCAGCTTCAGTCATTTGTAGGGACTTAACGTACAATTAGTAGAATCAAGCATCTTGGTGGTCTACATTGCCGGAGACCGCTCAAGTGGATATCACCGCAGCCCCTTCGTCTGTCGCCAAAGAGTAGTATGCAAACATTACTATTGTCCGGTTTAAAGGGAGTTTAGCTAGTGTAATCACTGTGGTAACGAGACTCAACATCTCATGTCTCAGGCGATAATCGTAACGCGGTGCAGTGTATATCATCCTAACTAGCGCCACGTTGTTATCGGCGGGCGTATTACATATCATCAGGTGAACGATTCACTGGTCTCATCGCTTAATTAAATAAAAAACTTAAAGTTGGTAAATATTTAAAACGGAAGTACTCTTTTACCATTGTTTATAGCCAAGGATATTCATACTAGTATGTTACTGAATTGTAGTAATTTAAAGATAAATTATACTATCAATCATACACACAAATCTTTTCACATCTAGTGTTCGTGTTTCAGTTTATTGAAGCATTCTCCTGGAAGTGCACGATTTATAAAGTTTTTCCCCTCATAAAGGATAAAGGAGGATTCAGTTAATAGATATGAACACACAGATTTATGAACCCAAGTTACTCATAACTTTATGTACGCTTGAAATATACGAAGGGTTATTTTAATGTTCTTTTATTTAAACACCATTTAAAACTCCTCCCCTTTACTTAGCGCATTAAAAGCAGGTGTTGTAAACTAAATGGCAGTTAGTGCAAAACTTTACCGTTCATTTGGCGTTGCGGTTAAGCCTGATTGAGTATCTAACTCGGTGCAAGAAGCGTTCAAAGTCAGTTTGATGCCAGTTTGAAGATACTCGGTTATTTGTTAATCTACAAGGAAACTGTCGACTAATGAATTATTATACATCATAATTCTGAAACTGAAGCAAACTAATTTAAGCTGAAAAGTTACCACATTGTACAGTTAAAAAAAAAAACAACTATAATAGTGACTAACAATATAATTGGTACTTCGATATCTTTAGGACAAATATTCTCTATAATTGTGTAAATTAGAAATAATCATTTTCTCCTTAAATATGTTTTTCATAAGATGATCCTGGCAGTACTTCAAAGGAACTTCCATGTAATCTTTAAAACACACGTAAAATAGATGAAGTTATTAATGATATATGAAATCGTTTAAATACGTTTCAAAAGAGAGAAACAACTGGTTTGATAGTAATTAATTATGTTTTAGTTTAAAAAAGTTCATTTGTAAATAAAAAAATATTAATACACAGCTCTCTCAACTTTCCCACAGCTAGGACTCGCAGCATCCTCTCGCAAGTGTAGTCTGGTGCTATTTATTAACCACTTTCTCAGTCGCAGGTTGGTAGATAATGATTGAATAGAATAGACGATTGTTAATGACTAGTTAATTATAAATAATTCAAAAATCTTGCGAAGTATTTTTGCAATTTTTTTTTATTCAAAGAAGCGACGCGATTAATAGAACGGTCATCTGATGGTAGGAGTTACGCCGGGTCTTAGCAACGTGGCGCAAGTTAAAATGGTATACACTGCACCATATTGTGCTCGTCGCCTTGAGATATAATATGTTAAGTCTCGCTACCCTCAGTAATTACACTAGCCACAGCGCCGTTCAAACCGGAACACAGTAATTTTTGCACAGTACTGTTTGGCGGCAGAAATAGGCGCTGCGGTGGTACCTATCTTGACGGTATCCGGCAACTGTCTTTCTATACTGTCTCAGAGTAAAAAATAGTCACTATCATACATACTGTTGTTCCCGTTGCCCCGACAATTGACCATATCAATATAACATCCGTTCGTAAAAGTTCTGTATTGGTAATCCCTTATACTGGATACACCACAAACGGGACGATAATATTCCGGACAGAAAGCTGGACAGGACTCTCCATACATTTTTCTGGTTATAACGTTATAATCCGGTACACAAGATTTCATTTGAACAGGGATGTATTCTAAAATACAGCAAAAAATCTGAATTTACTTTTACAGTGCAGCTACGAGACGAACGGGACGATCACGTGATGGTATGTGATACACTTGCCCACAACAACGCGGCGCTATGTGCACCACTTTGCGCTTGCCGCTTTGAGGCATAAGACGTTGTCTCCTTACCCCTGCAATTATACTAGCTACAACTCCCTTCAAACCGAAGCACAGTAATATTTGTACACTACTGTTTGGCAGTAGAAATAGCCACTGCGGTGGTAACTACCTAGACAATTCCCGGGAACAGAGACCTACCACCAGTGAAAGCAATTATTTACCTAATTGTTTACTAGGGCAGCCAGAAAAACTACTTTGTCGGGGATTCGTTAAATATTTTTTTATAAAGAAGAGACTACTTACACTTAACCGTAAGTGATAAGTTTATCCGTGGTAATGGTGCAATAATTAAGTTATTTATACAACACAACATCGCGCTTATAGTCTTTATGGTGGATTTTAAAAAGGACCACCTATCACTGTTCGGCTGTTAAAATGGCGTTGAAAAGGTACATTGTTGGTCATCGAACCTATTACCAATAAAACCTTGGCATCTTTTGGGGCCCTATCAATGAATAGATGTTTTTTTCCTTTTCGACTCTTTGAAAATTGAAAACACGCGATTTTAGCAGAATAATACACAAATGGTCGTTGCGATGGCATCCACTTGGAGGGTGTCCTCTGGGTTTCTTGGTTGGTTGGATTCTTCACTATTAATTTTAAAGCATTACTTTTAACATTTCTAGCCTGCTAACATAGTACTGAATAATGGGACCCGTACCTATATCATTGCACTTCGAATCCAACATCATTGCACAGTAACTTGGGAACAGTTTGTATTTTGAATTATGGAAATCTAACCCGCAAACAGGTTTATCCACTTTGGTTTTACATTTGATTTGACATTTTTTACAATCAATAGAATTAACAACTGAAATAAAACATATTTTTTATTATTTAAAAATTACATTAATCTACGGCGTGAAGGAAAGGGGTTTAAGTGCTCCCGTACAACATCTCACGGGATCCAAGCCGTGGTGCATGTTACTAATAAATAAACAAAAGAGGTTCTAACTCCCACCAACCCGTAATAGGCCAGCGTTGGAAACGGCTCAAACCCCCCATGTGAATCCCTTCCCGACCGAGTGGGAATCTTTGGAGAAGGCCTATGTCCAGCAGTGGACGTCTATCGGTTGACGATGATGAAAAAAAAATTATAACAATTGATTGCCACTTGTTCTCAATTGTATCAAGTAATCATATCACAAAAACTAGATATAATTTATAACATATGATAAAGTTAATGAAAAACCGAGAATTCACGAAATGAATATAAATCATTGAATCGATTATCAATAACGATTTTCATAAAATAAAAACGAACAATTAAAAACCACAAAGATTACTATTAAATAATCCATTTCGATTGCAACGAAATACTTCAATTTTGCACAACAATCGATGTCTTATTGTTGCAATGACGACAGTGATAGAAACCGATTAATAAACAATCAGTGATTTAATTGATTATTAGCGCTGACCTACTGATTGAATGACTACTGATTGAAATCAGTTAAAGGAAATTATCTCTTAATTAAACTCTTTTAAATACTGTGACAGAGTTACAATCGATTGGAGCTCGCTTCAGTTAACTTCTCTTTGATATTTACATCTCCGTCGAACTCAATTTCATAAACTTTTATTTTCAAGCTCTTTATAATAGATAATAAAATAGCTTTATAACGAAACTGATTGACTGTGAAATCGAGTTATTTTCCACCCCATCCACCCCTAACAATTATAAATGTACCAAATGTACTTTGAATTCATGAATTATACACCGCGAAATTCATTTACATGGAGAGTCTTCCTTGAGAGAAATTTTAAGGAGGTCTGAGAGAATAAATTAATATTATTAAAAAAAATGTAAAGAAAGGAAAAATCATATTAAAGCATTTCAAACTTTATGTTTGTTAAGTAAAATTTATAGTAGAATCTAATTATATAATTCATAGCAAAAAAAGATTTTATAATAAATAGATCAAGGCGTACTCTTGATGGTTGCTAGCGCCGACAGAAATACCAATAATAACGCGCCGTTTTTAAAGAGATGCTTTGTAAAATCTATAATACTGAATCATATATTATTAGTTATTAGTTGAATAAAAAAAAAGAAGAAAGCTATTCACTATTATATAAGTCTAATTGAAACATTTTTGTTTACGCGGCAAATATTGAGCAAACAGTCCACATTACAAATTTCATTAATATATTACAAGAAGCAATTTTAATTTAGACCTTATTACGAAATAATAGTCCTCGTAAAATATAATTAAGTTACTGAAGTAATATAAGTTATTATTCCTATAACCGTGCTAACATGGAGAAAGCCAATAATTAAATATGTCCAAAAAAGCTGCTGTTGTTGGAAGCAAAAATAATTAAATATAAGGATATAGAAAGATAGTCTTCCTTGGATATGTACTTGGTTTATTTTATTTATGTTAAGAGAGAATTAAAAAAGAAATTCCACATTTGTTCTCAGATATCAAATTTATCAATAATAATAAATATAAAATATATATAACTTGCATATATAAAAGGATTTCTTGTATAAAAATAAATTTTTCAGTTCAACATTCAGTTTGTCTATGAGACAGGCATTATAATCTTAAAACCTATTCTCTTTCTTTCTCCTGCCCTGGTCCCACTTTATGTAGGGTCGGCACAACATGTTCTTCATTACCGAACATGTTGTAAATAGTTTTGGCTAAACTTTTTACGATCGGCCGCCTGCCTGACATCAACCCTCTTTTTGGGAATCTTTGGGAACGTTTTTTTTTTTTTTCTTATTTGTATTTCGCTGTTGTTACTAAAATTCACAAATGTACATAACTTAAATATTAAAGTCATTGGTACATGCCGCGATTCGAACCCGCGACCTTCGGATTAAAGGCCGCACGCTCTAACCATTAGGCCAGCGAGCTACTTTCTTCAAACCTATTATCTTCACTATTTTTTTTTGTACATACACCAACGCTTGATTAAAATCCCGTTGGTAAAGAAGTATCCTATTTAATATTCTCTAGAAGACTCCCATGTCATCCCTAGACGGAAGCGCTGACGGCGGCAGACTGTTCCAATCCTTCGCTGTTCGCATAAGAAAGGTGGAAGCGAAACAACCCCTTGTTATTCTGTAAATGTTTTACTAAACATAGGTCTTGATATTTTGGAATAATTAAAGTGCTCACCACGCTTGGAATCCACCTTACGCTATTACCGAAGGCAGTAAATTGGTAAAGGTCACAGGATATGCTATTGCTCTTTTCCTGGAATTCCCTGTAAATCCCGTTTTACGAGTACTACACGCCGAGGGTGGATCAGGTATCTATATATTTTAACCTATCTCTCACTTGTGAATATTTGACAAATTGGATAATACTTAGATATCAAACTAGATTTTTGGACCGGATTTTGTAGAGTATATATATCAACGCTTTAACTTAAAATAATTAAATTTTTTGATCATCTATCTGGTTAGTTGATCATCTGGTCACCATCATCACCTCTATGGTTTTTCTTCGTAGAGTTTAAATATTAAATATTCAATAGTTTTACAAGGTGTCTTTACTATCTGTATGTACGAGTATGTAAACTTTAAGAAGAGCTTCACGCTAGTCTTATGGGAGCTGTAATATATAAGATGTGCATATATTTAAATTTGTTTCCAGTAAGGAGCATTATTATGCATTACTCGTAGGTGTTATTCGGTTCTTCAACCCAACGTAATGACCTCATGTTTAAATTTAATATGTCCCGAGACTAACATTCATGCCGGAAATTAACTTTTTAATCTCCTTTTAAGATTTCTCTTCTTGATAATTTTCATTAAGAATTTTGTTGACTTTATTTACTTCATTATCATCATCATCCAAACCTTTTCTCTCTTGTTTACTAAAATAATATAAAATTAAGTTTATTTTTCTTAGTATACAATAGGGAAAGTAAATAATTGATGTTTTTGTCGAATTTATTATTATTAATATAATTGTGATTGAATGAAGATTAATGTTATATAGTATTATAATATATATATTTCCACGTATAGACTCTTCACGATATCTCAGAAACCATAAAGATAAAGATGGAGACTTGATATTTTATTGGAATACTATTTTTACCGAGTATATGTCAAATAGGTTAATTTTACCACTACTGGATCTCAGGGCCTTCTCTCACAAGCAGAGGAATCAAGCTATTTATCCACTACGCAGGCTAAATGCGAATTGGTGGATGTCATATGTTGAAGAAAGCTGTTGTTATTGGAACATCGATTTTCTCACAATATTTTCTTTCACCAGAACTTCAAACTCAGTTGGGTTCGAACCCTATGGTCTCTTCGAGACGTATAACATGTCCGACCTCTTCGCAAACTGTGCTGTTATACATGAATTATCACCATAACATTTTCCATATTTACCGATATTGGTCTTTTTTTACAGGATTTTGGTCTTTTCCGTAAATATCTCTAAAGATATATAGTATTTCGCAATAGTTATTTCAATTTGGGGCCCAGTTTGGATGCTCGGCACGGATCTCGTACTATGACATTTCGGTGTAACTTCACGAAGGAAATTTGATTTATCTAGGCGAGGTGTTAAATGTCACGTGGAGTCAAATGGATATGGCTTGGTTTTGTCACGTAACCATTACAGCCTCTGCTACAGCTGAAATGGAGGTTAAATAATATTTTGTACAGATATTATTTCCAAATAAATATAAAAAATTGTCTTAATTTTTTAGTATCCTTTTATTATAAATTTATACGGTATATAAACGAGTATAGCTTGACGTTCGCCCGTTGGTAAGTAATACACCTGCCCATAACAACGTGGCACTAGTTAGGGTGTTAAACACTGTGATAAATTGTACTCGCCGCCTTGAGACGTAAGATCTCACAGAAGTCTCGTTACCTAAGTAATTACACTAGTTACAGCGCCTTTCAAACCGGAACACAGTCGTGTTTCCGGAGTACTGTTTCGTGGCAGAAATAATCACTGCGGTGGTACCTACCTAAAATATGTCCGGCTACAGAGACCACCAATAGTACCACCATATGTTGACTAATGCAGTATGTCAAATGCCTGATGCATCTAACAATGTAGCAATATTTATTAATATATACCTAATTTATGTATATAACTATATTACCTACACACGTACTCTACATATATGTTGTTACCTTTATAATTTTTTCATCCATAATTTGTATAATAATATTATAACGTTGTAGCTTGTGTTTTTAGTATACAAAGTATTTATTATTTATATACCTATCTAATTAATTACCTTTTTTATTATATAATAATTTTCACAATTTTTTAAAAAAATTCAATATAAAAGTACACGTTAGCGAGCGGTAAACATTTACCAAAGAAATTTCTCAACTCTAAGTAAAAGTTTACCAAATCGACTTTCATCAACTATCTAAGAACGGAAGCAAGAAAACTAAAACAAAGTTTAAGATAACCATTTATCCTAATAAGGTTTAAGGCACTAATATTGAAATATTTTTTTTAATCAATAAGTATTCTTTCATAGTTTATTAGATATAACAATTAATAACAATATCCCATTATGGAGTTGTGAAATGCATAATACGTATGTACTTTCAATATAGTCTACATTTTCAATATAGTATCTATATCAATACTAAAGATATAAGTAAGAGCAAAGTACCTAACCTTGAAAACTATGACTATTTCGAACTCTGCTATTCAAAACATACGTAAATATAACTTACTATATATAGCTTATTATAATAATATGCTCATCTGCTACGATATTCTTTTGAATTCATAAAGCCCGTTTCTCGGTGACGATACTTCACCATTCCGCTACATTTCATTCCCAAAAGTTTCACTTCAAATTAGGACTTCAACCAAAGGTCCCATCTGGTCCAATTTATTTTGCTAAGTAGGACTGACTCAATTTCTATCATTTTGTATATATTTGCATACATATACAGAATCTGTATAAGAAATATATCTATTTCTATAAATAGCTATTTAACAGAAAAGCTCAAAGAGACTTCGACTCGTATGAGTATAAGGAATTGTATAAGATGAAAAAAATAAATAGATGATTTCTCATTTAAGTTAAAGAATTGTCTTCACAGATAAAATTATTGTGCGATCAACAGCATAATTATAGCATACCACTCTTTTAAAGTCCTTGGCAAAACTATGTAATCATATATGAGGAGGAGAAATAACTAAAGCAAAGCTAAAATTTTATTTAGATCTTTGTTTGTATTGTATTTAATTTCAAATTATCAGCCAGTAAATAACAAATATACTCCTAAATATATTATAACGTAAAGAATTTCTAACACATTAATTACCGTGAATATCAGGAAACTGATTTTTTTTTTTATAAGGAAATATTTGTTTTTGCTTCGAAGCTACGTATCTGTTACTTTATTGAGCACTGATGTAACAAATGTTTCTCAGCGCAAAAACCTTGTAACATCATTTTAGTATTTTTCTTATTTTATTTAAAAGACGAAGAAACTAGAGAATTACAGTTTTCTCATAAGTTTAGAATAAAAATATAAATATGATTAGCATGCACAAAAATTTTTAATCTTTGTATTTATAATACACCCTCACAACGCATAACAACGTACCCTCTGCTGAGATTGGTAAAAAACTCAGCGGGGTGACTGTACAGTTTACTCTACTCACCCATGTTATTTTATAAGTTATATTATAATCTAATAGTAAATATTATCACTTGATTATAAGTGTATCTTGCAGTGTATAAATAAGTAAAGTTTATTTTACTGGTCGGTAGGTCTCTATTGACGGAGACCGTGTAGGTAGGTACCACCTCAACTCCTCTTTCTGCCACAAAACTGTAGTATGCAAACATACTGTATTCTGGTTTGAATGGCGTTGTAGCTAGTGAAATTACTAAAGTAACTGAGACTCAACATCTTATGTCTCAAGGCAGCGAGCACAATGTGATGTTGTATATCATCCTAACCAGCGCCTCATTGTTATGGGCAGGCGTATCATCAGGTAAACGTCTCGTTCGTCTTGTTGCTTCACAGAATCAAAAAAATATTCACACAATTAATTTATATTGAAGTTATCAATATATTTATTTCTTTTATTTATTAATTTTTAATACATAATTCGGATATATAATGGAGATTATTGGGAGCATTGATGTGCGGCTTAGTTATACAAAATGTACGTAGGTATTGAACTATGGCGAGACAGAGTCTCTGCTAGTATTTAAACGAGAGACAAATTGAAATTCCTATCGAGATGAACGCATTTGATGGCGGAATTGTTTTTTGCTTGATCTTATCTGAAAGATTTACGCTGTAACTGTAAATATCGTGCGTTGTAACGATTTTTTCAACGAACATGATCACATTCGATTAACTTAAACTTTATGCATTACATTTCTAATAAAATTATATTGTAAATGTGCAGTGTTTTTAACTTTAGTTGCAATACAAATCTATGTAAAGGAGATAACCACAGATTCATTGACTCATCACGAGATCTTTAAAACTACTAGACGTGAAGACTGAAATTTGGTAAAGATGTTGTTTCAGTCATTCAGAGGTCGTCTAAGAAAGGATTTTACAAAATTTCTTTGACAAAGGAAGTTGTGGGATAGGAAGTTTTTTTTCTTATATTACGTCCAGCAAAGCGAGCGGGGAACAGCTGGTAACTTATAATACAGAAGTATATAAGTTGTAAGTCTTTAATAACATTTGTGTATGCCTACGGAATGTTCTTGACCCCAAATTTACATTAAATTTAGCAATAATGAGGCACGGGCATGTGAAGCGTAACTACTATGACTTATTTTCTACCATCAGGAACACAGCAATGCTGTTATGGTGACAGTTACAATATGAAAGTGAAAGCTAGCCAACATTTAGCCCAGGAATGGAACCCCATACCTTAGTGTTACACGACAACCATTTTGCTTAATGCGCTATTTCCTCTGACACGGGCCAGAGGTTTTATTTGACATTTGTTATACATATTTAAATACATAGGGGTGTAAGGGGTTACGCCCAACATCGTACGGAGCGCAAATCAACCTCACCTGCAAGCGGTGTAGACTGCTGAATAACAGACGAAGCTCTGACCACCCACTAACCCGCACTGGGCCAGCATGATAGGGTAAGGCCCAATTCCTCTCAATGAACTCTGGCAAAGAGATCTTTGAAAGAAATGATACTGTTCAAAGATCACATTATGACAAAATTATCATATATATTATATTATAGAAAATTATCACGCATAAGTTAAATGAGAACATAATATTCCTATTATAGCTTTTCATTTGATTTTATTTATTTTTATTCTCAGTACTTTTCGCAGTGCATTTACAAAAAGCTAACTTAAATCAATGTTAGAATTGAATCACCAATAAACACGGCAAGCAGTTA
This sequence comes from Ornithoptera priamus, assembly GCA_029034505.1. Lineage (NCBI taxonomy): Eukaryota > Metazoa > Arthropoda > Insecta > Lepidoptera > Papilionidae > Ornithoptera > Ornithoptera priamus. The sequence continues at coordinate 7,013,198 of JARDWD010000395.1, forward strand.
GTATTTCAATAATAATTTACTGCAAAAACGGTAATTTACTTACTTCCTCATACAGACTCGCTAATAAAAAATGTTATACATAATAAATATTATTTTATTTTATCCTCCCCGTCTACTGTAATCAAATTCTCGCTAGCCGCCCCACGAAGGTTTTCACACCACATTTATCTACGTCTCACGCTACATTTAATAGTACGCAGGCACCAAATTAGATTTTAATATGTATTATAGAAAAATACCTAAAACTTATAGCTTTATATATAAAAATTAAGATATCTATGTTTTATAATCATTAAGTAATACAGTTAATTACTAACGCAATTACATTATTTTTCATTTTGTTGAGTTCATAGTTGAAACGCCATGTCAATATAAATAACTGATTTCACTGCTCAGCTATCAATTGGTAGCCTGACGAAGGTCTCTGGATCGAGTCCGGAGTCAGATGATTCAGTTTTGATGTTGGTTGCAAGAGGTGATGGTTGAGTTTATTCCGATCCACATTGATAGCAACTACCCTCATATTATACAATATAAATATGATGTGAAATTCAAGTCTCCATTAAAAAAAATTTAGCAAAAGTAGATTTTACATAACTTAAAGAAATGCTCGTGTGCTCGTAATATAACATCTATAATTATCTAATTGACAGGATACGACTACTTTATCCACATAGGTCTTTGTTACTAGGTATTGCCTAAATTTATATAACACCATCGTCGCCACCTATTTCTGCTGTCAAGCAGTATACAAATATTACTGGGTCCCAGTTAATACGGTGCTGTTGCTTGTGTATTTACAGCATAGTGTTATTATTTGAGCTAGCTCTACATAGTCATGAGCAGACTTCATTCATACAGCAAATTAACCATCTTTTCATGTCGTTGGTTAGAGAAACATCCCTCAAAATTTGTACTTCAATAAAACGTTAACGTATATATACTAAAACATCTTTCAAATATCCAGCCAACACTTTCCCAGTTTTAAACCAGTTTCTCTAGTATTTCTTGAGCAAGTTTATATACTAAAGAGAAACGTTAAATCCTCAGGGACTTGAACTATAAAAATCCAGTCTCCACTCTAGGAGATAACTAATACATATTCAAGAAGCGGCTTGCGGTAACAATGGGTTAGCTCGACAATGTCCTTCATACTGCGCATGCTTCCATTTCTTTGGTTGTAAAGTTAAGTAGTATAATACATATGAAAAAACCACTAGCTTCTAGTTATTTCCAAATTATGGCTACAATAAAACTATCCGGGCCCTCAGCTTTTTAATATTTCATTAGTTTTGCTCTGCTAAAGGCGTTTAGTAGACAAAGAATTTTCTTATTTCCTCTGTTCTCTGTTATTCGTTTGAGTTCTTGTCATTCTCATCATACTCTTGGAAATTGGAGTTTTAAAGTTTATTCCATTGCATGAATTTCTCTTAGAGCTTCTTATATAATTTTTCAGTTTATTTAATACCTACTTTAAACCAAAAGATTGTCATGGTGGTTTGTAAAAACAAAATTTGACATCTTTGTCAATTATACTCATTAAATGTTTTAACTATTACAAAATCTTTTCTACATCCGTTATTAATAACTGGTGGTAGGTGTCTGTTCCCAGAGACCTTCTAGGAAGGTCCGAGACTTAACATTCTATGTGACAGGGTGATGAAAGCAATGTGGTGCTTTGTACATCATACTGATTAGCGACACTTTATTATGGGCAAGCGTTTCACTTACCATCAGATGAACATACGACTCGTCTCCTCCTTCGTTGAATATAAGGAAAACACGTCAAAGGATAACTGTTTTTATTAAAAACTAACAATAATATTTTTAATTGTACACAACGTTGTGTATTTAATTATAATTTAACTACATTTCAGATATTTTCCAAATCTTTAACTATATAAGTTTAATGGTCGCGATATTCAATCAATATACGAATTTCTCCTTAAAGGATGAGTTATTGGTTTATTTCTTTCGTCGTTCAGGGCTTGCCAATTGAGTAACCAAAATGGTTGTTTGTCTAATGGTAGCTTTAATAGTCTCTCTATTAAACTCCTGTCACCTAATGCTTCAAGAGGAATTTTTTCTGTAGTAGTTATTCTTGTAGTGTCAAACCTTAAATAAAGAAGTTCAAATATAATTTAAGGTTGTTTAATCCTTTAGGCGACGGGACAAGACGAGACAATCACGTGATGATAAGTGAAACGTCAGCCCATAACATGGGGCTAGATAGGATGATATATACTACTACTCCCGAGTCATAGGATCTTGAGTCTCGTTACCCCAGCAATTACACTAAGTACCGAGCCTTTCAAACTGGAACACAGTAATGTTTGCACGCTACTGTTTGGCGACAGAAATAGGCACTGCGGTGGTCTAGACCCAGAAGGTCTCCCGCAGCATAAACATACCACCAGTGAAAACCAGTGTTTTCTTTCCATCTCAGTATTTATTAATAAATAGAAAAAAAAAATCATCGATAAAACAATGCTTCTTTTATGAGAGAAAGTGATAATAATTACCTATTACTTAAATCATCATTAGTTGTTGTTGCTACTGTCGTTTGGTCTAGTAACGGATATCCAACAGATTTGCTTCCGGCGTAAGATGGTCTTTGGCTTACGCTCGCCGCCACCAGAAGTGAAAAGATTATAAAATGTGCAAAGGCCATACTTTAAACTGCAAATGAATTTGTGGTGTTAACAATAATGGTATGAGAAAAGCTTCGGGAACACAAAGATGTTAATAAAATAATTATTATATGGGAAAAAATTCCTAATCGACAATGCTGGCGTTGATTAATAATTACGTTTATAGAATATTTGTCGAAGATATTCTAAAAACTACCGTAAATAAATAAAATTTTTTTTACGAGACGACTAGTGAGGCATTCACCATATGGTAAGTGATACGCCTGCCTATAACGATATGGCGCTAGTTGAGACTATATACGCCACGCCACATTGTGCTCACCGTCTTGCGTTAGATAGTGATAAAATCTCTTTACCCTAGTGATTTCACTAGTTACAACGCCCTTCAAACCAGAATACAATAAGTTTGCACATTACTATTTAACGGTAGAAATAGAAGCTGCGGTGGTACCTACCTACCTATAGAAACCTAAAGATATATAGACCTATATAGATATATAGACAAAAGAAAATGTAGGTAATTTAATCAAATTAAAAATACAACACAATACTAAAGAGACTTTATATCTTATATTGTTATATATTATTATTTGTACAAATTTAATAATAACCTATAACAATACGGAACTATACAGAATTATAATTATTATAAATAAAAAAATAACGACATTTTTCTTTAAACAACATGGCGATCAAATAATTTTAACCAGATAATGTAAAGAAAAGAAACAGCTATAAGAGAATAATTCTTTTAACAAACTTACTATTGCTTAGTTAAGCGGCCTTTTGTCAAGTGATGAGAATCAGTAACAAGTACACAGTATAGTAAGTATATAACAACGACAGTACTATCCTAAAATAACTGTATTTTATAGTTTTGTTAAATAACAAGTCCCGCGACGTTTTATATCTAAGTCACTCATTTCAGTGTATAATATACAAGTATCATAATGGTTAATATATGCTTTTAATGATTTAAGCAATTATAAGTAATGGTATAACTTAGCACAGAATGTGATGATTTTCCGATGTTTTAAAATTATGATTCATAAAAAAAACATTGTTAACGAATGATTTGGTTATTTTATAAATATCGTGAGGTCTATGAATCAGTGTAAGACGGGGTCGATTGGTGTAGACAATTGTGGGATTTATGTCCAGCAGTGGATGTTCAACGGCTGAGTTTTTTTATTCTATGAAGCGATGAGACGAGCGAGAAGTTCATTTGATGGTTAGTGATACTCCTGCCCACGATAACGTGGAGCTAGTGCAGGTGACTGACATAACGCCGCATTACGCTCGTCGCCTCGAGTTATAAGACTATAAATCTCGTACCCTCAACCAATTTCACTACCTATGTAGCTCCTCATACAGAAACACGGTAATGTTTGCACACTACTATTCAGCAGCAGAAATTAGAACCAGCGCTACCTAGCTGGTACCTAGCTAGACGATCCCCAACAACGGAGACCTACCACCAGTACAGTATAAGTCGCACAACAACTCACGGAAACCAAGTCAACATCACGTGCTCGTAGTGCACCCTGCTAACCAACAAACGAGGCTCTGACTCTCACCAACTCACATTGAGCCAGCGTGGTGGGAAAAGACCCAAATTCCTCATATCAACGAACGAAGGTTGCGAGAAGCCGCTGGCGGACAGCGCAAGACTTAATGATGTGGAGATCTTTGTGGGAGGCCTATGACCAACAGTGAACATCTATCGGCTGATGACAATGATGATGACGACTTTAAAGAATTTGTACAATTCTAATACTTAATATGAAGTGTTCTTTAGTAGATGCTGATAATGTACGGTAACAAGGCAACCTGCCTGATAGTAAAATTTTATCTTATAGATACTTTTAAATCTGTATTTTATTACCGATCCCGGAGAAACCTTATCATGTCTTCCTTGAAGAGCCTTTGACTGTAGCTCCTTAGGTTACTAATTAATAATTATATTATTTAAAATATACAAAATTAATTAATTGATACTTACTCTATATACTTAACGAACGTTTTACTCTTAGTAAGTAAAGCAGTTCCTAGAATCTCTAAATATGTAATAAATAAGTAATACACATATAACAAATTGAAAATTTTATTAACTTACTTTACATATCCTTTACTATCGAATAACCACTGTCTTTGATTAGCTTTTATTAAAAAAAAAATCTACAATTTTTTATTAATAATATAAAATTTAATATCTCAAAGGGTCCATACTATTTTGGTATCATTTGTTAGGGCTTAAGGCTCTCAGTACATTGTTAGAATTTCAAACGGATGGTTTTATTATAGACAATAAAACGTAAATCTCATTGTTAACCAAAATTTGAATGAAATTTTTTAGGTAAATTATCCTTTTTGTCCTTTCCATTGATAAATTTGTATTATAAATTAAAATTACGGATCTAAAGAATAAATAAAATTGATAAATAAGGACGAGTAGGAGCTTCTAATGCTAAACCATACCTGTAAAAACGTAGCTCTGGTTAGGATGATGTACACTGCGTCACAGTGTTTTGTTGTTGTGATTCATCCATAACAATGAAATAAAGATTTTTGGTTTTAATAATTTCAATATCTCCATAAATGTACCAATAGTATTAATTACTCTCCAACTATAGAGCAAAGAGGAAATGGATAAAGAAAGTTGTACATTAAATAAAATTACTGTTATAGAAAGAGTATAAATACTTGTACTCTCAAAAAATGATTTTTTTTTGTAATCTTAATGAATTTGAATTAAATTAGTATAAAACTTCGCGGTATTATTAGATTATACAAAATTTCAAAAGACAGATTTTTCATCTATCGGTATGTGTCGAAACTGTGTTTCCGTCTGTTTATTGTCGGTTTGATTTTTTGGCAAAAAAAAAATATTATTTTGCGTTCAAGGTTTTCCACATTTATCGAATCCTTTGACATAAATGTAAGCAAATTGATATAAAAAGCCGTTCACGATACGAGCCGCGACTGTGAGCGAAATGTATGTATTATTCATCAAATTAAGGAATCCTCGTGAGTGGGTGACTTTTTGAATTTGCTCTTCACGTCGATATTTGTCTATGGATTACTTTTAAACTGGTTTTATTTTTCAATTTAATTAGTATACGATAACATTAAGATAAGTAATAAGCAAAACATTCAACATCACTACAGTAATTACTAGAAAAAAAATTGTTATATTACACTTTAAACCCCCATTACATATAAGGGAAAAAATTACACCTCACACCTTTTATCTTCCGCCAACAATCAATTAGACAAAACAACAAAAATGAGTAAATTTTATTTCCGACATTTTAATTAACCCCATGGTTTGACAGCCGATGGGGAACTAAGGTCCTCGAATGGCGACCGCGTACCGGAAGACAGTGTTGACAGACCCCCCATCAAGTGGTCCATCTGGTGAAGGTTGCAGGAAGCAGCTGAATGTGGGCAGGGCAGGATCGATCGATGTGGAGATCTTTCGGAGAGCCCTAAGTCCAGCAGTGGACGTCTGTCGGCTGATAATGATGATGATGATGATGAATCCCGTCTATTCTAACATAGACATAAAATATTTATAAAGTAATGATTACTACATTACTTGTATGTACTTATTGTTAACTCCTGTTTGTAGGGCTGATATTTTTTATTCACCATGACTAATATTTGAACTTAATATAACAAAATGTTAAGTTACATAAACGGAAGAGGTCGTGGTTAAAAAAAGGATTGGCATCACATCCGCCGAAGAACTATTCCACCTTGGCTTAAAGACACGACTCCTTTCGGAAATAACCTTCAAGCTTGAAGACGCCCAGGAAGAAGAAAATGTAATAATGCCGTAAACAGTGATGTTGACCTAATTATAATTACTATTAATTCCACCCTTAATATTTTACTTCTTCCTTCTTTCTAACCACTATTACCACTTTACACCTAATTCCTATATTGCCTTATAATAATGGTAATTTGCTAAATCAATATAAATTATCAAATTAAAAATCATAACCTCTTTGTGTTGATGATATAAATATTTTTTAAGCAGTTGACAGGAAATAATAAAATTATATTTAAAGGATTTTAACCTGATTATTTAATTATTTATTATCGCAATGTTTCCAGTAGTTTACAGCAGTCGTAACTACAGGACAAAGTAACAGAAATCTTAACATTATCACGAAGCAGCTCCAGCATTTTAATATTTAAGTAACCATCTAAGAAAAAAGAGATCAGTATCTTGATGTCTTACATTGGTGTTCTTAGTGTTTGATTTAATTTATTAGTTAACTGTATCTCAAATATTAATTGTCTCGCGAACGATATTAGTAAGGAATCTGTGCAATGTCCAGGTAACAATTGCACCGAAAACTTTCTCCGTAAATTTTACGTCATATTAATGTTATGATGTAAAATTTTGCTTGTCAACACAAAACTTTTATTACATACCATTAAAAAAGGGATACAAATTTAAATGAAACCACAATAAACAAAAAAACGTGACGCGCCATCCTAATGTGGTCCGTTTGAAATAAAGCGTTCCTGATGACTAATAAATGAAAGAATACAGCAAATGACGCACATCAACACTCAAATGTCTGTTTATACTTAAATTTATCTATGTATATATAGCAGGTATCAAATGATTCATTGACTCATCGAGAGAACGGGATCTTCAATATAGCAGGTACCCAGTGATTCATTGGCTCATCACTATATCTCCGAAACTATTAGACGTAAATAATCAAAATTTAAAGGTGCAGGGGTTTTTTTAGTTTGACGTGGGGGAAATGCCTGCGCATACTCGTCTTCGCGGGGGCAAGGACAGGTTGTGTCGGACTTGCACCAACTAAAACCCCCACGGTGTTCCTCCTAGTAGCTTCCGCACACATCCTCGCGAGGAAGGAAAAAACCCTCCCTTTCCACCTCTGTAAGGCCACGCCGGAACACAGCGCGCTCCCACCTCGGCGTCTTGCTGTCGCGTGTGCAACGGATTCCCCCGAACCCGCCAGCTAGGGGCTATAAGAGCCAAGAGAGAAAACTTTCCCGGCTCCCTGCGGCAGATCCGATCTGGGGTCCGCCGCCACCCGTTATACGACCGCGGAGGATAGCGGAGCGGAGCGGCGTATCACAATACCGACACTATTTTTCCTCTGCGGCCCCACCTTCGTCGCATCAGCGGTGTGGCACCACTTCGTCGCAAAGGGTATTCTCCCTCCGTGAATCTACCTTGGTTGCAAAGGGCAGTATAGTATAAAGCCGTTCCTGCAGCCCACCGGCGCGCATCCGAGGTGAGCTCACGATGGAGCACCTGAACTCTAACCTGGAGCGGTCGCCTCGGACTGACTCTACACCTTGGGCCGGCTGGGCAGGTTCCTCTACGCTTCACCATGGGCGACCCAGCCACGGGTACTAAACCACTCCGCCACGACAAGGCGAGAACCTGTTGGCGGGTAGGTGCAGGGGTAAAGCAGGTGCACTGCAAAACTACTGACAGGACCCAAGCCAACCTCACTTATTCGTGGTGCACTCTGTAATTAATAAACGAGGTTCTGATTAACACCAACCCGCATTGGGCCAGCGTGGTAAGAAGTGGCCCAAATTCCCCCATAAGAACCACTACAAACGACGGCCCCTAATGCCTGGTGATACCGAAGACCATGCTAACTGAACCGATCCATGTGAAGATCTTCGGGGTAGGCCTATGCCCAGCAATGAAAGTCTATCTGCTGATGATGGTGATGATGAATCAAAATTTGGTAGAGATATTGCTTCTGCGTTAAAGTTTAGCTTTTCCGCTAACTTTGAGAGAATACGGCCGTTTGGATTTTGGCCGAAGGGATCCCAGCCGCTGTGCCTGCTGTTGAAGTCACCAGCGAGCATAACAGATGGACCGAGATCGAGAAGGGTCCTTATATCCTCTATCTCCACCCTTTTGGATGGTGAAAGGTAACAAGAGACGAGAACAAGGGGTTGATGGCCCGTAAGGCCGATTTTACACGCCGAGACTTCGATAGTTTTTAACTGAGGACATTCAAGAGGGACACAGTGCAGTGACCTCTTGTAGTAGATCAGGGTGCCACCGTACATAGCGGACAGCCTGTCATTCCTAACGAGGTGATAGTTTGCAATTTTAGGGTCGTGGTGGGATGGTTTCAGGAATGTTTCCTGAACTAAGATGACGTCGACGTCGTGGTGTCGGAGAAATGCGCTGATTTCTTCCTTCTGGTGACGAATGCCGTTCGCGTTAAAGGTCGCGACGGTCAACGAGCCAGGTTTGATTTTTCCTAGTACTTTGGGGAGCTCCGTGCTGATCCCAAAGGTGTGTACAGGGACTCGGACGACGCTTTCGCGGCACGGAGTTTCTCCGTGAAGCTCAGGAGGTCTTTCAATGAGAAGCGGCCTATGTATTTCAAAAAGGCCGCTATGTCAGCTGCGCCTCGGGCATCAAGCACCGGGGGGGTGACCAAAGGCCTGATGGCCACAGGGGGGGGATGCGAGCAACGGGGGCGTGCGGCCGTTGTGTCATCGGCAAGGGTTTTGCCCATGCCGATACCGCAGGGATCGGAGCTGGTTGACTATTGTCAACCTTCTGCAACCCAGCGCCGACAGAGGGGAGAGGGCGCGAACTCCGAATACCCGAGGTTGGAACTCGGGGTTTGGGGGGCGCAACCGCACCTTTGCGCGGGGCTTTGGAGCACCCGCGGTAGTTCGCCGGATGACCCTCGGATTTGCACAAGCAGCAGCTTGACGGGTCCGAGGACTCAGGCGTGCGTGGGCACTCCTTAGTGCCGTGGTCACCGGTGCATTTGACGCAACGGGAACGGGCAAAGCAGTTCCTAGCCGAGTGGCCATAAAGCTGGCATCTATGGCATTGACCAACGATGCCGCGTTTGTGTGGTGGCTCCACCGAGACGTTGGTGAGGCCACATAATTTATTGATATTATTTATTTTCTTCCCCTCATCAGTGAGCGGAAGCGTAACAAATATGAGAGGAATCTCTTTACGAGTCCTCTGGCTGGACATCCTCCTCGCTTCTGTCACGGGGAGGCCCTGATATTTGAGGTCTTCAATGACCTCGGCGATCGGCGTCTCTAGGGGAATACCCCGGATGACGACTCGGAGGAGTTTGTCCTCCTCTAAGGCATATGTGTGGAAGCTGAGATTCAGCTCCCTCATATGTTTTGTCGCGCGGCGGAAGTCGCCGGTTGACGTCAGGCGCAGGCGGATGCCCTGCGCCGTGTTTTGAGCCTTGGGGCACAAGATCTTGTTGTCCAAGAACTACTTGGACAGATCGGACCAGGCGGCTTTGTCCTGGAGGATGACGGGGTGGGGCAACTTTGCCTTGGGTATAAGGCCCTCCGTTGCTTTCGCAGGGGGCGCTGTTCTTGACGAGCGAATCGACTTTTTAGCCGGAATGGCAGAGGGCGATTCGCTGCAGGTCGGGGAATGTCGTGGAGAGGTTCGCTTGCGCTTACCTCTAATTACGACGAAGCGTTCTTCGTCGGAGGTTGAGGGCCTGGTGCACCTCCATGTCTGAGACGGTGCCCTCGCCGTCAGACATGGGCTCTGTGCTGCACGGCGACGGATCGCGGGAGCACATGCCATCTTCTTGATTAATTGGCCCTTTGCGGGCACAAGGACGAGGCTTCGGTGAAGCACTCGATACGGACAGGGGGGACGTTGGGCTGTCTGAGGCAGTCAACTTTGCTTTAATGGAAGCCTGATGGGCTTCAAATTTTTCCCCATAGCTCGGGACAGGCTGATTTACAAAATTCGATGAACTGAGTCCCTATGGACTCAGCCATCGAACTTACTTAGCTCCCCACCGCACGGTGGGGAGCAGAATATTATATACTACACCGGCAACTTCTACTGTTGCCTGTGTTTATTACGTGAAAATTGGGGTACGCACCTGTATACAGCACTCGCTCGCAGGGAATACCCGGCTGAGCAGCGCCAACGATGGGGTGTGGTGATGGACCACGGAACGCGTCGAAAATCTGAGCGCGGGAAACAACGCGTGCGGACGCGTGCCCTATTGGTCGGCGGCGACAGTTAGGGTGACGCAATACGATGCGGTGTAGTGACGCGGCGCGGCGTGGCGCACAAGTGCGCGCGGGCGGGTGGCTCGTGCCCGCGTAAACGAATTGTCCGGTGCGGCAGCAACAATATAATTGCGCAGGATAAGTACGAATTTCTTCGGCAGATCTCCGAACAACTAATTTGTTGCTGCGTGTATCGAAACGACTAAGGATGGCGAACGTATGCAGCGAACGAGAGCTGGCTAGAGCTCGATCGGACGTGCGTTTCGTTTGAGCGACCCAGTCGTAATCTCAGATTCAAAAGCATTCATTTAATGACGTAATATATGCACAGTGCTGCCACCTATATAAAGTGTTGCCAGTTTCCACTATAATTACAAGAACAACTAACTAATATTAACCGCGAAGAATTATTTATAATATTACTTTCTACTTGATTTAAGAACTGGCTGTAAATTCCACATCCATACAAATAATCCTTCGCCAGTCATTATAATTAACACATTGCTAATTAGTGAGAACATTTGATCAATTTATTTACCATTATATTTATGTACTAATTTTAATGTTGCTAACACAATATTGACTCATATTATTTTCCATAGAAAATTATTAATGAAATGACTAACCTCTGTAAAATCAGAGCAGCAGCTTTGTTGAGGGTAGGAAATGAAAAATACTTCAAATTATCCCCATTTTTGATTTTCACTCAACAAATATTTTCTTTATTTACTCTTTACATAGTTTTATAACAATTATTAAAAATTTCATATAAATGTTAATTAACCTTGCTATATTCCTAAGTTGACATTGTCAGTCCCCCAAAATTCATTTAAGTTTGTCAACAAATTCGAGTATCCGGCAAACTTCGCTGTAAGATATTAATTGATAATTTTATAAACGTCCAAGATTATTTTGCCATAGCCATAGTAAACTTTCAAGTAATTCTCTTCCACCAAGATTATATTTTATACTAGTTATCATATATACTAGGTTATGTAGCTCCGAGGCAATCAAGAAAGCAAATTATCAACTGGGTTAAACTTTTCCTGTACTTTAATAGCGCAGTTGGTAACTTACCAACTTTGCAATGAATAGTATACTGATAATAATGTGTAGAGCATTTTTATATTTAAATTATTAAAGTTATTTTATCATAAAAAAAAGTATACAAAGATATACATAAAAAGGAGCAATAAAAAAAACTAGGCCCCGTATAGATTACATACTATATGCCGTTGTAAAAATGTTAATATTCTACTTAAGTTTTTTTTAATTATATTATGTTTTAACATTAAAATATGTATATCTATTCCCTTCTAAATTAAAGTTTATATACTTGAAATATAACGAATTTTTAGTTTTCCATATTTATTTATATATAACAAAGGTAATATTTGATTTTATTTTAACCTTCGCAAAGATTTTAGTAATTTAGTTATATTTTGAATAACCAACATAGTGATTTTAATATTGTTTACAAGTTACGAAATAGGTTAATTAAGTTTTATTGACAAGTTTGTGATCGTTACTAACTCGGTAACAAGATATTGATGAACAAGTTTATTGATAGTTCGAAATATTCCCAAGGACAGTTACTTGTTTGATCAAATTACATTGTTATACTTAAAACAGCGGAACATGAGTTCTAATAAGCTTAAGTTGAAATAGTTTGTGATCTACTATTATTTGAGTTAATATTGAATTTATTAATTTATATTGATGATGAAGGCACAGATTTATTTAAAAGAAAACGAGGAGAGAAGCCAGAGTATCTGATGTATGTAAACTATCACTAGCACAGAAATATACAGGGAGGGGTAATATACAAAACAAAAGTGTAGACAAAAAACGAAATATATATACTTACAGCTGTAAATAATGAATAGAAATATCTGTTTTCTTTCGTCAAAAAATATCTCGTTTACTTTTTTCACACTAAAACCGTTTCTTTTTCATTATAAACATATTGCTGGCGGATTCTTGTGGGTAGAAGCTGAACAAATTCTATCAACCAAAATACATAGTACAGTCATTTTGACCGGGCATTTCATCAAAATAAACGTCGCAGAATATTCTTTGATATTTTTTCAGTTAATTTTTTTTTTAAAGTACCCACAATATAGATTGTGCGAGCCGTAAAAACACTTTGGAGATGACAACCCCTGGCGCATTAGCAATAACGCCACATTATAAGAATAGCCCTAATGGCCAATTGCTTTTTACGCTCCTTTACTTTTTTACTTTCGACAAAACCTTTACAGTGAAATACCTTTTTAACCTACGACAAAGAGTTCTCAATTCTAACCTGTTTTTCCTGCTACTTGTTTGTATGAAAACTTTATTTTTTATATATACTTTAAGATTGTCTTCGTTTTACGAAGAAAATTTAATCCGCATATTTTTTAAACATATAAAAGTAATAAAGATATATAGTAAATGTCTATTGCTAAAGACATTCTAGGTAGATACCGCAAGTCCTATTTCTGCTGCTAAATAGTAGTGTGCAAGCTATACTGTGTTCCGGTGCATATAGCGTTATTAAACTTAAAATCTTAGGTCTTAAAGCGAAGAGAATAATATAGTGCTAAGTACATCGTTTTTTTGTTTAATACATGTTGTTGTTACATATGTATAAGCCGAATGTTTTGTCGCAATAAAAAGGAGGACTTTTCTTCTGAATTTTTGATCTCCAGATATTCATGTTTCATGCAAATGCAAATGCTGAAAAAGCACTGTACTTCAACCGCACATAATGAAGATTCTTTATTTGTCTTAAGTTACGACTTAGAATTACAATACAAAAGTCTTATACAATTCAATACATAAGGTATTTTTGAAGTTTTATTTAATAGACGTATTGACCAAAGATAAACCTTGGTAAAGTATAATAGAAAGATATATGTATCATCATTATCAGCCGATAGACATCCACTCTTGGACATAGACCTCCCCCAAATATCTCCACCTCGATCGGTCCCGCATTGCTCGCATCCAGTGGGTTCCCGCGATTCTCACCAGATCATCAGTCCACGTTGTCGGAGGCCTCCCAACACTACGTCTACCGGTACGCGGGCGCCACTAGAGGACCTAAGTGCCCCATCGGCAGCGTATGTATATTAAATAATAAACTTTTGGCAATGAAGTTTTTATGAATTTTCAGTTATTAGGTAAGTTTCACGTTTAAGTGATTAGGTTCTACTGATATATTGATGTGAGACGAGGAAGGTCACCATGATCATCTTGCATCAGCTCCAGGTCTTCATCAACCGCTGTTTTCGCCGAATTCTCCAGTATTGACTGGCCCGAGAGAATCTGTAATGCAAATCTCCTGGAGCTCTGCCGCGAATCTCCAATCAATTTACAAATCAGACGTCGCAAATGGAAGTGGATTGACCATACTTTACGGAGAGATTCCAACAATTTTCCCAAGCAGGCTCTTGATTGGAATCTACAAGCAAAACGCAAGTGCTGTCGCCCCAGACAGACGTGGCGCCGCACAGTAAACGAAGCGAAGAAGAGTGAAGAACGAAGTAAGACATGAATTGAGATAAAGGATGAAGCCCAAAAGCGATCGCGATAGAAAAATTGGGGCCATAGTACGTTAATAAAAAAGGAAAGTTTCAATCAACTAAGCGACTAACTTCTTCAAACCGTTGACTTGTAATAACTTCATGATTAATTAATTGACCTATGTCTACTTGCAAGTAGACAGATGTATTTTTTTTTATTAAACGTTAATAAAAAATCCAATCGAAGCGCTTTCATCGAAATCATTTATACCGCAACGTCGACAGAGCAAACTTTAATAAGTGCTCTGTATTCATAGGTGCACTAATTGATATGAACCTGACTATTTGTTGTAGAAACAAATAAAAATAACTGTATTAATACTAGAAAAGCAATTTACCTTTTTATCTACATATGTGATAACATCTTGACGTCATTATCATATGGTGATAGGTCTAGGATACCATCTATTTAGGTACCACCGCAGCTCCTGTTTCTACCCCCAAACAGTAGAGTACAAACATTACTGTACTCCGGCTTGAAAGGAGTTATAACTAGTGAACTTACAGGAGTAAGGATACTTAACATCTTGTCTCAAGGTGACAAGCATAATGTTAACAGTATTCACATCTCGCTTATCTTATCGCTGCTCAATAAATATATGTTAAGTGTGGCTTCCATATGTTTATCAGAAAGACAGAGATGCTGATGTAGATGGAAGATCTTCGAGGCGATTTCGAAAAAATCTTGGCATTATCTTTACCATAGTTAGCTTTGGATTTGAACCAGAGATTTCTGTTTAATAATGCAAGTACCGCCACACTGCAGAGGTAATTATCAAGTTATATTTAATCAATTCAAGTTTGTCTTAAGCAAGTACTATTACTATTGATTACAAAAGCAAGAAGTTAAAATTGTTTCAATTACTTTTTTTTTTCTAAAGATACTAGAATTACTTTAATGTAAATAGAAAAATGATTTCTTTTGTATTGCGAATAGAAAACCCTATAACTGAATTCAGTTTTTAGAAAGAAAAATTTTAGATCACTATTAAATTTTCCTTATACGATTTAGTCCGCACTCTAAGTCTGAAATGGAGTTCACATCATTTGTGATAAGACAATAATATTTTTTTTTTGTTTTTACTTTCATACAATGTGTATATATCAAGAGTGTATATTTACACATGCAATTTTGGACAAAATAAAAGTTTGTTAATCTGCCAAAATTAAGCAGAATTTTTACATTAGAATTAATGGTCAGTTCTCTTATACAATCTTTACTGGTGACTGCTCACCGCTACCGGATACCGTCTAGGTAAGTACCACCTCAGCTCCTGTGTCTACCGTTCAATAGAAATGTGCAAACATTACTGTGTTCCTGTTCGAAAAGCGTTGTAGCTAGTGAATTTACTGGGGTAACGGGAATTAACATCTACTGTCTAAAGACGAGCACGGTGGATGCTGTGTATATTATTCTAACTAGCGCCACATTGTTATAGGCGGGTGTATGACTTACCATCAGGTGAACAAGGATTGAGAATGACGATTATATATATATATATATATATTTAAAAATCAACTTACGTGAGATATTACATAGTAAAGAAGTTTTGTAAGTTTTAGTTGTTAAAAAAGTTTTAAATAACAAAATGACTAAATTCTTAGTACTCCCACCGGATGATGTATTCAACTTGGGAAAAAGTAAGTTAAGTAATCTAAACTATTCGAACTTGAGTAAATTTTGCGGATTTTAAGTTTACTTGTTATTCAAAAATTAATCGTTGATTATACTTTATTTATCGCTAAACAGTAACGTTTGTAGTTGTTCTTATTCTTTATATACGTATACTGATAGTAATATCATTATATTTAAATATGTTGAAATTAAGAGAAAAAAACATTTTTTTTTTTTAAAAAAAACAATGCACTGTACTATTTTTATCTGTACCTAGAGAGTGGTGAAAGTTATATTATTACTATTTTTTCATTTCATACAGTGAACAAAATAAAAATCATTAATGTGCTTTCGCGCCCCCTCTGTGTTATTTTAACTAATATTGGTTCTGTTGTTAAAAATGTAGAAATGGTGCTGTATCAGCTGAATTCATTATAAACATGTATTAAGTGAAATAGAAAGCTTACAGGAAGAAAGGAATTATAAAGTTTATTTAGGTAATTGACTCTACAGTATTGACACAAATGATTGCGAACGGTTAAACTACCATTAGGTTCGAGTTTACCTAACCGAGTAAATAATTTACCCATTCGAGTACGTACCCAATTTTTACCCAATTTTTCTTTTATTTACTTTTTGATAAGATGCTCGTCCCGTCCCATGCTTGATGATTATAAAGGTTTTTTTTATATTCGTTTATTGAATGGTAACACTTATAATGCCTAATAGCGTATATAATACAAACGGATCCGTTTTCGTACTATTTCTTTTATTGTAACGCA
Organism: Ornithoptera priamus; assembly: GCA_029034505.1. Classification (NCBI taxonomy): domain Eukaryota; kingdom Metazoa; phylum Arthropoda; class Insecta; order Lepidoptera; family Papilionidae; genus Ornithoptera; species Ornithoptera priamus. The sequence goes on from JARDWD010000395.1 coordinate 7,029,858, forward strand.
ATTGAAAAAGTTATCAATTAATAATTTATTAAAAAATGTTTTTTTCTACCCCTGTACTACTCATGAAAACGGGTTTAAATATACTCAAAACCCGTTCAATTAAGTTAAAGAAATAGGTGCTCAAAATTTAACTTACACACGCGCCCCGGATATTTCGTTATGAACCAGTTCAAACCTCACCATTCCCGTCTGTAGTCTAACCTTGCTTAAGCCAGGACATATATTAAACTAATCAAACCTCCTTAATATCAAGGTTTATATACGCCCGATCTAATCCCACAGTGTAACTTATATACATTGCTTAATCACGAATATGCGGATGGCAGCGGAAATATAACCTTATAAGGTTATACGAAACTATAATCCATCCGCCAAAAGATTCTGAAGCGTTACTTTGGACAATACATAAAGTTGGAATAGTCTCATTAAATTGGATATAATTCCGTGGCAACTGCTAACAGCTTCCATTGCAACATGGAGGACTTTACTTCAATTTCGGAACCTCACGCAGTGGATCTTTGTCGCTCTTTGCTGGCGGTAACACCTTCACAATTCTCGTTGGAGAAGGAATTATGTAAAATCTGTTAGCTACCTATACTTGGTAAAAGAAATATTCCTAATAAATTTCAAATCTTCAGATCTCGAGAGATATTGATTAGTCTCTACTACTCCCTATATATAGATTACTCATAACTGAAATAATGACAAACCAGGCAAATAAAACATAGGTATGTATAAAACATTGATTTGTAGTAATAAAATAGGGTCTCTTTGGAAGAAAATTATTGAGATTTAAAAATAAACTATTGAGTGATTCGCAATAGTTATTTCCAAATTCATGAGGGGTGAAATTGAATATCGAGTGGTAAGGTATACTTAATTTTTTATAAAATTCATCACGAAAACAAATCCACTAGTATTTTTAAAACTATTATGTATTCGCGCACGTAGTGAACTTAGTACCGGATGCTGCAAGTTCGAATGATGCTTAAATTCATCTATATGCATAGATTTAAAATAATTACATATTTCACCAAATACTACCGTCTCCATAGCTAATCGTTTAGTGTCTAATATATAAGTTCCTGATTTAATTTGTGGTATTTTTGAAAATCTTTAATACTTTGTTAGGTGTTTATTTAAAGTATGATATTTGAAAACTTAACACATGAAGGTACTACAACTAACAAGACCAGAGCTTAGCAACTATATAAGTTAATATTTTATTACGTATATCTCACCATAAAATATCAGCTTATGTAGTTGTCAAGGTATCATACTTAATCGTCCTTTTTTCAATTATAAAGGTCGTTATTCTACAAAATAATGCTACACAGCTGAAAATAAATCCGTTTTGGGCCCGAAAATAAATGCGTCGGGGAGTTTCTATTGCTTTTCAAGTGGACAAACGGACTAAAGGTCGGCCTTTTGAAATGTAGAAAAGCGATTTAATAATATACTAAATACTAGAGCTTTAACGGTGTTTATTAAATAAAGAAAAATAATCGCATGGAACATCATGTGTATAAGAAAAACTATAGTAGCGAAAGTATGTTTCCAACTGAAGCATCAATATGGACACCGTAGGGGTAAAATATGTAAGAATTCGGTGCAATCGTTTCATTATCCCCACTGCTTAAGAGTATGAAAGGTTTCCCGCGAAAAAAAGAGGTAAACATAATTATAAATGGGGGCTCTTTAATATATTCAATCTATGATCGTCGAACGAGACGATAACAATTTAGATATATAATCAATTGAGATTACAAATCACTCATTATCTAGTAATCTAGGTAAATATGTATTTACAATCTTACCCCTTTTTCTACGTTTAAACATTACTATGCAAGCATAACTGTTTTCTGGTATTAAAGGAAGTAGAGGATAAAGCCTTAAGATCAATGCGAAGAAAAATGTAGTGTTGTATCACATTCTGACTACACTATTTACTTAAGAAATACCTGATCTTCAATAATGATGTAATAATGATTAAACACCAATAAGTATTAAGTTTAAATAAATATAAAATAACTTCGGGTGGTACGTAACAGTATAGTATCCAAGACTTTTATTCAAATAAACGCTAAGGGTAGTTAGGTAATTCAGTTACATAGAACATGTTGTATGAAGATGGTTTTAGTACTGAAAACTTTTCAAGAGATATAAAGTCTACGATAGTCGTTACAATGTGATAAAAAAAAATTACATTAGACGAGACAAACAATACGTGTTATCTATCGCTTACCCTCATTTACGAAAAACGTTTCCCTTTGTTTAAAATGCGGGTATTGTTCGTGTATAGGATTTCCACTTAAGTGCTGCAAGGACCTCACAGAACACGCGCGCAAAATGCGGATATAAAGTTTTTGTATATGTTATGCGACATTGACTAAGATTTCACTTATCCATATCTTTCTTCATATTCGATTAAAAGTAGCAAGTGTTCAGCAATGCTACTTTATACAACCGTGGAAATAATAATTGAAAAGAAATATACGATACTACATATTGAGAGTTATTAAATTTATGGTCCTCTTCAGCTCAGACACGACGTTTTCTCTCACATACATAGATATCACGCCTCGTTCCCAGTGGGGTAGGCAGAGATCACTTCTCTCCACTTGCTACGATCTTGGCACACCTCTCTCGTTTCCTCCTTCTCTTCTCTCACATGAAGACATATATTCAAAAGCTGTTCAAACATGTATATTTCTTCACATTGTTTCTATTCACCGTTGGCTCAAGTTATTTTTTTTATTGGTGCTTATTATTCCTTAGACTCGCGAATCCGCAAAATGCGAGCTTAGAACAAACTCAGTAGGATCGAAATCCTAATTATCTATGTATATATTAATTTACACCCCTATATCACTATACACCTCTTCAAATCTTTCCCATCCAATATTATCTTACCTTGCTCCTTCCTCTTTTAAATACAGTTTTTGTTTATCATTACACAGACAAAATAAATATTTACCTATCATCATCATCATCATCATCATTTCAACCGATGGACGTTCACTGCTTTTATATTCTATATGTGCACTATATTACCTATATATGTATATATATAATTTTGAGTGATTTGGTTTTTGTGTTTGTTTTAATTTTTTTTTATTTATTTAATATTAATTTTATATTCTTTCCATTATTTTTTTTTAGTTCGCGGATGCTATGGTTGTCAATATAACTAATGGCGCAAACTTCATTAAATAAAGAACCCAAATCCTCGTTTCTTCCAGTAATCCTGCAGCACTCAGATCTAAGCTATCATTGCCCTGTAAACAAATATATCTTTCACAATAACCAGTTAATAATAAGAGAACATATATATGGAACATATATGGAATATATTAATAATTTTCTATTACTCAAACCAATTCAGTTAGGATTACTTATCAGCTATAAATAAGTACTTAAAATCTTAATTAACATCTTCATTATTGACGATGCAGCCTCAAGTCTAATTATAGGTCTGATTGCATGTAGTCTGGCAACATCTATGGAGATGTACATGTATGAAATAATTTATAATCAGCAGGATATGGAAAAGATTTGTCCTGGAAGATACAGTTTTAATAAATGCACTGTAACTCAAAGTGAACGTTACAAGTCTAATGAAATTAATAAAAAAAAAATTAACACATTATACATCAGATCTCATATTAATGTAATAAGGATCTTGGCAATTATTTCGCAATAACGAAGGATTTTATAGAGGATACTTCATGTATATAACTAGTCTTAACTTCTGTTTTTCCTTTATTAACTACTTTATGTAATAATTAGATTAATATATCGATGAGACCAGTGTATCCAGTGGACAGGCTGATGATGGAATGTGGTGTATTACTTAATCACAATTAAATTGAATGGAATATATATTTCCTCACCATTTCGTTTCATTATTGCGATAGCTTATTATTTGGCTTAACTAGGAAAACCTAATTTGTAAATGTGATACTATGAATTTAAACTATTAAGAACATAAGATACTGGTGATATGTCCTGTTGCCGGAAACCGTCCACCGCAGCTCCTATTTCCGCCGTCAAACGGTAGTATGTAAATATTACTGTGTTTCGGTTTGAAGGGCGCTGTACATGGTATAACTACTGGGGCATCGAGCCAACATCTTATCAGAAGGCAATGGGCGCAATTTGTTGCAGTGTATACCATCCTAACTAGCGCCAGGTTATAGGCGGATGTGTCACTAGTATCATCAGGTGAACGTGACGCTTGTCTCGTCATTACGTTGATAAAAAAAAAAAAAAAAAAATATCTTCCAACGTTTCAATTATTGTACGATAACTATACCCGATATGAAATGTAAATTTGTTACTTATTAAGAAATTTTCATTAAATAGTTAACAGTTACATGGAGCGACATACTTTTAAGTTAATCTTTACAACAATAACGTGACTGCTATGAAGTCTGCAAATATTCCTTGTTCTGTATTTACTGCGTTGCCTGCTTATTTCGTTACGAAGCCGCAACAAACCGGTACGAGATGTGGTATGAAAACCTAATTAGGTATCTGTGGGTAAAACCCAACTGCAGCTTTATCATGTTAACGCACATAAACAATTTCTTTTAAGTAGTATTTATAAAGGAAAACAAATCAGCTCACGCTTCAGTTAACCTTTTTTAATACAAACAATTTTATCCTTGTCGTCAAATTGGACGATTACTATTTATTACGAAAAAATGCATTTAAAACAAAATAATCCAGAACGGGAGAAGCAGAAAGACGCTCATGGATAACCTCAATATAAATCAATTAGACATCAGTCTGTATCACAGGATTCTGTCTTCTCTATGCTCGAAGGCTAAAGAACTATTTAATTTCATATACAAATGAAGAATAAGTGGCTAAACGTACACAAGATTACACAAAAGAAATTCGTATATCGTAAATAAATATAATAAATATTTCGGCTTGTAAATGACATAACTTAATTAAGTTAATTCTAACTTAACGAGTAATAGGCCGTTGTTCGCAAAGCACCCTCTTTGCGGTTATTCATTAACCATCACAGAGCCACTAATTCCCACTGATTAGTTTCGATTCAAACGTACAAAACAGCCGTGCATACTTACCCTCCTTTGTCACAACCCTCAGGGTAAATATATACGAGAACAGTTGATATTGTTTCAAACAGTTTATTAATCACTTCAGTATAATCATTGATTTTCTATAATCACTAATAATTAATATATAATCGTATCTATTTTCAGCAAACAATTACGCCACATGTCCAACAAGACTTATAATAAGACCGCTACGTGATCTGTAGTGAAAGAAGTTTCCTACGACAAAAATCTCCACATAGATCGATCCTGCGCTGCCCACATCCAACTGCTTCTCGCAACCTTCACAAGATTGTCGGGCTACCTGCTGGGGGGCCTGCCAACACTACGTCTATCGGTACGCCGTCACCATTCGAGGACTTTAGTGCCCCAGACGGCTGTCAGTCCTTCGAGCGATGTTTTCTGCCCATTGCCACTTGAGGTTAGCAATCTTTTGGTCTATTTCGGTGACTTTAGTTCTCCTAAGGATCTCCTCATTTCTGATTCGATCACGCAGGGAATGAGCATGAGCAATGAGCATTTGCCCTTTCCATTGCTCTCTTTGTGACTATGAAGCCTTTTCTTCATGATAGTAATTATTACGAAAAATCTGACCTACATAGCATCTTCTTAAACTTTTGGAGACTGGCTGCAGATAAAGGACAGAAAAAATATATCGAATAAACGAAAGGTGCATGGTAAAGGAAGTATCAGGCTTATACTCGCAGTAATATTAGCCAAAATAAGGACGAGATTAATTTTTATTTTCACCCTCTGAAATTCTTCTTAGATCAAGGCTTATCAAAAAAATGATATAAAAAATTGTGATTGAGGTTAACACAAGATCAATTAGAGCTGGTGTTTTCTATCCGCCGCGGTACTCTCGTTGTCTTTATCAATTCTTAAATCTCGACAGATTAATAATTGTACGGCTTTTTTAGCTGTCGAGCTGGCGATGGTATAGGACGCACCAGCCCGTCAGCACTGTAGTTCCGGGCTAGTAAGAAAAGGACCAACGTAAGCCCTGCTTGTCATATAAGGCGACTAAAAGTGTCTAGGAGTTTCGCGGGCCTTAAAGGTGGGAGCTCTTATCGCTCAATGAGTGAACCTGCGTGGGACAGCGTATGGCTCAGTGATGATGCGTAGGAGAGTTAGGCTCCTCCTCACAAATGTGTAAGCACAAGGTGTAGTGGGGACTAGTGCGTTCTTTGAGAGATCATGGAGCCACTCCGTATACACTGATGCAGACTATCGAGGGGGTTTTAGGGAGTAAAAATCTCGGATAAATCTGACTTCCCCCAGGAGCAGGGTATCTTTCGAAGATTTCCCCCCGAAACCAAAAAAAAAGCTGTCGAGATATTGCTCGCTGAACCATTACAGTAATATCTATTTAAATCTTGAAATTACATAGCTCACGCAGGACACTGTTGGCAGGTCTCTGTTGCCGGAGACCGTCTGATTACATACCATCGCAGCGCCTATTTCTTCCGCCAAACAGTAATGTGAAAACGTTATTGTGCTCCGTTTTAAAGGGCGCTGTAGCTCGTTTAATTATTGGAGTAACGAGACTCTACATACAGAAACGTCGCAACCCTTAATGTCTTTCTATAGCCATTGAACTGGCTCCACGTTGTTATGGGTATTACTTACCATTAGATGAGCGTCCCACTCGTCTCGTCGTTTAATTGAAAAAAAAAGTTCATGCGATTCAATAATCAAATTTTTTTATGAAATACTATTTGTCCTCCGCCCACTTTGCTAGCTGTAATAAAATCATATTTGAAATTTGATTGAAATATTCCTTGAGAGCTACCGCAATCGCAAAAGTCTTCCTGTAGTAACCGTTACTATAGCAACGGCATAAATAACACGAAATGAAAATGTTCATAAAAGTTAATCAAGAATGAAATTAGGAAAGAACTATGAAATTCAAGAAATAAATATTCTATAAGCATATACAAATCATTCCGCGTCGAATGGCCATGTTTCCGTGTTGATACATTCACTGGTTTTCACGTGATTGGCAAACAAAAAAAAACATTTTCATTAAATATATATAGATTACCAATAATTTACAAGGAAATCTCATCAGTGAAAAAGCAAAGAAGCAGAGTGGGAAATGCTTAAAGTTTATATTGAGGTTATTGATGACTGTACTCAAGAGAATAATTATTTAGCATTGAAGACTATAAATAAATGGTTGACGGTAAATGGCAAGGGTAAAACCCAAGCAACCGCAACCGTAATAAAATTGATTAAATCGATTTATTATACAAATTATGTTTATATTTGTTATTGTTGCAGGTAATGTTTCTAATGATAAGATTAATCAGTTATCACTGTTACTGAAACTCGCTATAACATCATTATCATTATCAGCTGATAGAAGTCCACGGCTGGACATAGGCTTCCCCCAAAGATCTCCACATCGATAGTCCGCGTCGCTCGCATCTAGTGGGTTCCCACGACTTTCACCAGATTGTAGGTCCACATAGTGGGAGACTTCCCAACACTACGTCCACCGGTACGTGGGCGGCACTCGAGGACCTTACTGCCCCATCAGCTGTTGGTCCTTCGAGCAATGTGCCCTGCCCACTGCCACAAGTCTAGCAATCTTTTCGGCTATGTCGGGTACCTTAGTTCCGTTATAACATATTGATAAACCCAAAATTATTTTGTAATTTACTAGTGGTAGGTCCCTGTTGCGGAGATCGTCTATGTAAGTACCACCGCTTATTTCCACCGACAAACAGTAGTGTGCATGTATAACTGTGTTTTAAGGGCTTTATACCTAGTGAAATTACTGGGGTAACGAGACTCAATATCTTACGTCTCAAGCGACGACCGCAATGTGGTCCTGTGTATTTTTGAAACTAGCACCACGTTGTTATAGGTTATTTCGCTTAGCATCAGGTGAATCCCCTGCTCATCCCGTCGCTTCGTAGAATAAAAGCAAATGTCCAAAAATTTATACTGCATTTAGAGCAAATAACGTATCGTGTAAAGGAATATAGGTGTTCGACGACTATCATAAACATTTTATTACAAAGATTATTCTCTTTCGTGCTGAATCATAATCAATTGCGGTTTTGTCTGTTCGTGTTAAAATTTCACAATGTTTAAACGAATCCGTGATTTGCATGAAAGTATTATAATCTGTAAATCTTCCGATCATGTTTTACTATTTACACGATTAAAGATCCGCTTATAAAGTATATGTAAGAGATATTTATTTAGAAACAAAATTAAAACTGTCGGCAATTTTATAGTAATGCGATAGAAGATAAATTGATATTTTTTTTACACAGGCGTTTATCAAATATTGCATATTGAAAGTTTCTTATGCTACTCAATTTTTAAATATACGTAAAGTAAATAAATACATATAATTATGTAATATTGTAAAAAAACATTTGATTTTTATAACTATTGTACATTATAACTTTGTTTGATAAAATATGTTTTATCACTTTATCGCGATTATTTAATTACTAGCTGTTTCCCGCCCACTTCCCTAACTGTAATATTGCTATTCTAATTGTAATATGCTATTCTAATCTTTGCCAAATTTTGAGTGTTTACTAATAATAGTTTCGAAAATATCGTGATAAGTCAATGAATCTTAGGATATCATGTGGTACATAACAATAAACTATTCGAAGAGCGATTATTAATTCATTTTCATAGATATAAAGAAAATAGATCGTCATAATATTTAATTTTATAATATTTTAGTGATCTCTAGTGTCCCAAATTGTCAAGTTGTTTGTTGTTAAGTTTTCTATAGTAATCTAAAATAAAAAGATTTCGATCGTCAGTACCATCATCTTAACCTATTGTTTTTCCACTTACTCATTTTCCGATGAGTAGTCAATTTTGGTACACTCACAGTGTTAAAAACTAGATCCTTCCTCCTCCCAGGCTTATTCATTCGATGCGATGAGGAACTACGTCCATAGCATTATTTTAACCACGTTATAAGGTAAATTTTGCAGCTAGCTACCTGCAGACCTTCATTTTATATCGTCGATGATGTATAAAACCTGAAGTGATATGAAGACATAGTATTTAAGTAAACTTTTCCTTATTTATCGGTCATTTCACTCTGAGTACCAAGCCATCGGTCCACCTTGGGCTCTTTACATCTTATATCCCGTAGTGGACAGCTACAGATATATGATGTTATGATTATATTGCATATGATAAATTTTTTTTTTTTTTAATAGACAAGACTATTGTTATGAAAAACTATTGTGAATGTTTTTTAGTGTGATCCAAGATAATTTAAACCACAACATTTTATTTAATTAATTAACTAGGAATGCATTAGTATATATGGTTATAATATAATAATAGTTATAAAACAGTCTCATGGATGCGATGACATGATGACATGAAATCACATAATTTTCTTACGTTCTACGGAAAAAATAATCAATAGAAGAAGTAACTTTGAAATTAGATCGAAAATATTACAAACAGATCTCGCTGTATCTTTAAAAAAAATTCAAAGGATAATGTATTCAAAGCCTGAAACAATTTCTACATTCAACCTAATCCAGTGAAATCTCTCTCAATATTTAACGAAGCGGAGAAAAGGCTATTTCTCAATTCGCTTCGGTTAGTACAGCTCTATAAATTCTCTAAACATGAAAGTTAAGGCGAATGCTTTCCTTTGAATTAAAGTAAAAGTATGATGCATATGAAGTTAGAGGAAAAACTCCGCATTGTTTTCAATCGATTATCCTCTAGTCGTGCTAACGATTTACTAGCTAATATATTCCGGTTTTTAACACGTTATAATCAACAAAATCGTCATAATCAGCATCAACAGCCCGTGACCGTCTACTGCTGTACATAGACCTTTCTTAAGAAACACTACTTAGCCCGATCTTCGGCTATACGCATCTAGTTGCTGCCCGTCGCTTTACGCGGATAACTGCCCCATCTGGTTAGTGTGAGACCCGTGATACGATTGCCTAAACGCGGTCTCCACTCTAGGACACATGTGACCAACCCTTTGCCACATCAGTTTGCACAATCGGAAGGCTATATCTATAACCATGGTCCTATGACAGATTATTTCGTCCCGAATCTTGTCGAGCGGAGAAACGCCGAGCATAGCTCTTTCCTCACTCTCTATGCGACTCTGAGATTATGGAGCCGTCGCATCGTCAGTGTCCATGTTTCGGCACCGTGAGCACAGGCACACACTGGTCGAAGACTTTCGTCTTCAGAAAATAAAATACTGATACTAAATTAATTACAAAAGCAGAATTGAAAATTCTTTCAATTCGATCAATGTAATTGTTTCATCCAGTTCCAGGTTTGCGGTTTTTCTCTAGCTGCCTTGTGTGCTTGTGAATTTATAAACCAGAATGGACGATTATCTATTGGCATCCGATTGAATCTATTGAATAGATCTCTGTCATCTCGTACTTCTATCGGCATCTGTAGACCTCGATTAATTGTATTAGTAGAGGGACGATATGAATTTATATGTGGATAACCGATGCTTGTAGTACCAGCGTAGTGTGGTCTCTGGGCACTAACAATGGCAGCAATTGTAACTATGATCATTACAATTTTAATTTGTATCATTTTATCTAAAACAAAGTTTAAAAAGAATTAAATCAATGGATTTTATAACAAGGATATTGTCATCATTAACTGGAACAACTTCCCAACTTTTCCATCTTTGAGAATCATTTGTTTTTATTCTATTAACTTAGAGCTCTTTCCGTTCAAAATAGTCATTAACTACTACTTAAAATGTACCACTTTATAAATAGTTATGCCCAAATATGAAGTTTAAGTCTTATTGATTTTCTATCTCTCTTTCTTTTGATTAACCTGTACATAATCGAAGTTACTTTTTAATAAAATATCTATGTTTAATGTAATAAAAAATATAATATTACCAATTAGGATTATATATATATGAATTTAATATATTTCCTTTGGAATTTTAGATTTGAACTTCCATATACTTGATAAGAACATTTTAAAAGTGAATCTTATTATCATCCATTATTTTCATTCCGCTGCATTGCGAAAAACACTTTAAGATGTTAAGTATCTCGCTCTTAAGTATTATGCTAATAGTTCAAATTATAATAAGTAAAGAGAACTTACGTTGGGTTACAGGAACACGAGAAAGGAATTAATTTCCAGTTATTACTTAAGTTTGAAGTACGTATGACAAAAGTCAAACGTAGATACGTGGTACTATAAAACTAGGGAGATGCGAAATGGAACTTAATTGCGGGATGAACGAACTTAAGTACAAATAATTAACATGTTTTATCAGTGATGTAATATCTATAGAGTTATATATAATTAGACTATCAAAAAACATAAACATTTAAGTAATTGAAATAAGGCTTTTAATACACTGGCGAAATCTTAATGTCCCTCTTACTGGAAACGGGCTATGTAAATAGTAGTAGTAGCAGAACCTCTTTTTAAAAAGCAGTAAATCATCGACGATTATGCTAACTGTACTTTTTGGAAGAGACGGTTCTACCCTGTAAACCGTCCGCTGCTCTCCTTTAAGAAACAATATTTTTTAATATGTTAAATCTATTTTAAAGCGAAAAATATTAACTATTATATTAAATTATACATTTCATTATGGTCGCCTCTATATGTTCGTAAGCTGTTGTGATACTCGAAAATATTTTATTACGTCACATGGGGATATTCATCATTCGGCTGTATGACGTAGGGCGCGATACCGCAATCCCAAGGTTAAGTTCTGTTAAGCAAAAGTAAAGAAACCAGCGATGTTTCAGTTTTACTTGCATTACATGATTCCTACACTTTCCGTTTCTATATTAATTCAAGTGGTATTAAAAAAAAACATTGCAATTTACCGTTTGTATTAAATAAAGCCGTTATAGTTCAGTATGTTAGTGCGGTCTTACCAGCTTTACGTTTAGATGAGTCACAAGTTTCATCCTCTTTAGCATCAGCTTCCTGTGAAGAGCAACATCATGATGTTAGAAGAAAACATTTTCAGTAAGATATAATTCAAGTCGACACACTCTCAGCAATCCGCATTGGGCCAGCGTGGTGGGAACTGGCCCCAATCACCCATGAACCCTTACAAACGACTGAAGATCGCAGTTAACCGCTGGATGCGGTCAGCGCAGGGGACTAATCGATATGGGGATCTTTGGAGGAGGTCAATCAGCTGATGACGACGATGACATAGTCCAAGAACTAATACTTTTCCTTCCTCATAAGCCAGCACTAATGTAGGTGGATGCATGGCCTTGACTATCTCCTTGTGAGAGAAAGCGTCAAGTAGGAATAATAAGAAGGCGGTTTATTACTATCTATACGTTTGTAAAATATATATTTCCGATTACATAAGAAGTAAATAATCAATTAATCAATAGTCTATTGTAGAATTATTTAAACTGAATATAATCTTAGATTCGTGATTAACACTTTAACAGATTTTGTTTATACTAAACAGAGAAAAAGGTTTTTTGGACACGATTTTCTTAGTGCCACATTGCACAACCTCTAGAAGAAACAGTAATACTTCCTTCTATGTCAAATCCTATAACTACATAAATAAAGGAATTGTTTATAGATTATGCGGCTTGCTAGAACAGGATACACTGGCTCTCACATGTGGACAGCCGGATCATAGTTATATTGTCAGGAGGGTTAATTCACAATATATGTCTGGTGCTATCCAGACGGATTCGTAATAATCCTACCACCAAACAAAATAATAAAAATACCCGCCGTTAATTAAACATTAAACTTCGCAAGACCGCAGTTAAGATAACCGTGTAACCGATAAAACCAATTTCTTCAAAGGCAATACAAAGTAAACAATTTACTTTAATTTGTCAAGTCGTTACTTAAGCTTATAGGCCATTGTCGCTTTATGTACCGTAAATGATATTTATTTTAAACTACAGGCTAAGGGTGAAAATGTAATCATATGAACTGCTTTAAACAAAAAAAAAACAGTTACTAAGTAACATTCATACGTTGCAGAAACGCTTCCGAAATGAATGTACTCCCAGTGACTGCATACTTACAGTCTTCGTAGTATGGTCACCATGGGTCGGCCAACCAAGCTGTGACTCGCATCATTCTGGGTGGCCATAATACAGATAAGCTACTGCTAGCAGGAGTAGATTAGGAGTATCCTGGTTATGAGAAAAACTTGAGAGCTTCTTTTGAGACCAATCAAAGATCAGGACAACGTGTATCATATAAATTTAAATGAACAGCCTCACATATGTTCTTTAAAGGAGTAATTTTCTTATAACAAACGTATGTGATATCTGAGAAACTATTGCTTTAGTCTTAAGTATGAAACAATAGTTATTTCTCATAACAATGTAAAGTTTCTTACTTGTGTTCCTTATTAATATTTTTTTAATAGTTAACTTAATCTGTTAACAATACTCTGTTAACCTGCGTCATTGTTATTGTATATTATACTAGCTGTTCTCCGCCGGCTTTACTCGCCTTAATATAGAGTTAGACAGGAAATTTCGACTTGATATTTGTCAGACACATCCTCGCCCGGCGGTGACCCATCACGTTTCCCGTTATAAATACCCCCGACCTGCTGACCTGTAAATGACAGAACCATACCTCTTCAATTTCTTATAGTAATTTTTTAGTCTACGTCTGATAGTTTCAGGATTTCGTGATATGCCAATGTATCTCCGGACATCTCCTTGTACATTGTTTTAGATTAAAAGTAAAATAAAATAAAAAAAAAATTACTGGTGGTAGAGATAACTGAAGGGCCTCATTGTTTTATTGCTATTTCTTGTTTTATATTGTATTTTAGTTTTCTAGTATTATTTTAAAATTTTTCATCTACTCTTGTATACTATTTCCTTCACTCCTTATTTTCTTATATTGTTTATATTCTTATATAGTTTTGTTTTATATTGTTCGCATTATGCTCACTATGTTTATATCTACACTAAGTATATAAGATATTTACATATTTGTTATGCGTTATTTATTTTTGTTTATGACCTTCGCTACAGTTACAGTATCTAAGATTCCTATCTCTTAACTTCTATTTGCTATCAATTCACTTATTTACATTAATCTTATCTTCTGTTTCTATTTCTGGGTCTTACAGGACAGTGTACTGAAATATGAACGACACTTTCCTCACTCTCAGGTCCGCAGCTGCACACCGGACTCTGCAATTAAATTTTTGCCAAGTACTCAGGAAAGCTACCGTGACTCCTGAGCATTTGTATAGGAAGGTAGATCTTTGTTGCCGAAGACTACCTAGGTAGATACCACCGCAGCGCCTATTTCTGCCATCAAACAGTAGTGTGCAAACATTACTGTGTTCCGGTTTGAAGAGGCGTTGTAGCTAGTGTAATTATAGGGTTAACTCAACATATTAATTTTCAAGCGACAAGCGCAACGTGGTGCAGTATATATCATCTTAACTAGCTCCACGTTGTTATGGGCAAGCGTATCATCAGGTGAATATTGCGCTCGACTCGCCGCTTAATTAAATAAAAAAAAACTGTTTTTCATTATTGAGAATCCCACCACGACATAGATCACACAATTTTTACCATCACTCTTAGTATTGAGTAGCGGAAAATTTCTAAAACTATTAATGCAAGTTCATTACATAGATGTTTTTTTAGGATTTCAATATTGAAACCTATATTACGTTAAATTAATTAAAGTAAAACTACCCTTTTCTTAGACATGCATATTTAAAATAAAAAATAATTTGTAATATATTTAATCTAAGTAATATAAAAAAGTATTTTTAAGAAGAATCTTCATAGTTATTTTTTTTATCTATAAAGAAATTAAAAATCTAAAAGGTTAGGGGTTAGTTAAGAAAAACATAATTCATAAATTTCTCTTTTTGCTTTATGTGTATAACTGTCGTTTATAAATTTCCATTCTAGATCTGGACCTTCCTTACTATCTCTTTCAATTTCTATCAAGGAAACTATTTGGTCTTAGCGGCCACGTTTGTGGTACATTCCTCAAATTATCGTAGTGTTGTGAATTAAGCAGCCAGAATGGCCTGTTATCTACAGGTAGTTGGTTCAATCTCTGTACAAGATCTCTGTCTCCTCTGGCTTCGAGCGGTAATGGTTCGGTAACTTCTAATTGCTGTTGTGAAACAGTAGTTTCTAATTCAGGATATCCAATAGGTCTGGTGCCAGCGTAAAACGGTCTCTGTGCTTCATTTACAGCTAAATATGTAACCAGAAGTGTGAGTATCTTTAACGAGAGCAGCATTCCTAAAGAATTATTTTTGATTAAGTTCGGTACAACTACGAAGAAATTGGAAGAAATGATTTTCGTTGAAATAAATTTACCTTTGTTTCGATATTTACTCCGGATAGAAAAAAGTAGTTTCGACGTTTAACGGAAGTCAGTTCGTCGCCAAGTGCTTCAGAATACTGTGAGCTTGAATATACAGCACAAAGGTTGTATTAATAGAAATTTTCGCTGTTCCTTAACTAAATTTGTGCGGTGGTAACACTTGGTGATGAAAATTTGGGATATACAATATAAATGATTTCAAAACAATTTCATTTATAAAAAAAAACCGTATCCAATTCCAAACGGAAGACAATAATATATATTGATTTTGATCCATTTGGTCACAGCTGGTCGCATAAATTACCGTACCAGAAACTACGTCATTTGAAAGGTGTCTGGAGTCCTTCATATTGATCATCTTACTAGTCTCTCACTGTTTAGTATCAGATAAAATTTTCGCAATGTGTGTAGTAATTAATTATATAAAAAAAAACATCACAAGACTAATATTTGTATAAATTAAGTCATATTTATAAAGAAAGGAATAATATATTAAAACTACTTAATTGAATGACAATGGATAAACAAAACAGTACAAAGAAAAGTTAAATATCTCGAAGGATGGAAAAGGCTAGAGAGGCTTATGCGCTGATCACTGAACCAGGAAACCCGTGAAAAGGTTAAAAACGTTTAGGCGAGATATAAAACATATAATTAACAGTCTTAATGGTATAGATTAGGCCAATCTTTAATTTTTTATATTTTTTGTGTTTTCTAAAATTTCTTAATATGTCATGCCAAATTACAAGACGCAAACTTTCTCAGGAATGCTCATTTAGGACTTAGTGCTCTTACCATTTTGATCCTAATAATTTTGAGCGAAATAATATTGTGCGGGTATTATGTTGTGACAGACTCTTGGTCTGATACAACTGTGCCGAGATGAACTTGATCAAAGTTGTATGTTATAAGTAATCGCTTGCGAAAAGTAAAAAGATTCAATTAATAACTGTCTGAGGAATATATATAATTTCGGCAGAGTGACAAGGATACTGATATTATACATGATACTCCCATTCCACAATACTCTTACCCCATTTTTTCCAAGTTCTAATCGAATTAAACTCTTACTATTACATACACAATTATTAACAGATAATGTAACATTACCTTATAATTACTCTATAGATTAAGTAGGAGGTACGATATTCTGTAACTAGAATAATCGTATTCTTTAATTATTTAGTATAGTTTTAATTAAATATAAAAATAAGAGAAATTATTAAAATACATATACATAACATCTTCATGGTTTTTAATAAGTTTTGTCGATAAAAAAATAAATAAAATCGCTTCAAAATTAACTGCTATACATATTGCCAATTTATTGCAATTTCATGCGCGAATACAATACGAATGCATTGAAAACATTTTCAATTTAAATATAATCAATCAATCACCAGCCGATAGACGTTCACTGCTGGGCATAGGCATCCCCCAAAGACCCATATGGAGAGGATTTAGACCATTT
This sequence comes from Ornithoptera priamus, assembly GCA_029034505.1. NCBI lineage: Eukaryota > Metazoa > Arthropoda > Insecta > Lepidoptera > Papilionidae > Ornithoptera > Ornithoptera priamus. Next base: position 7,046,760 of record JARDWD010000395.1, read on the forward strand.
CCTATCACGCTGGCCTAATGCGGGTTGGTGGGAGTCGGAGCCTGATTTGTTAATTAGCAGGGTTCATCACGAACAGGTGACGTTGGTTTGGGTCCCGTGAGCTGTTAGGGTCGTTACCAGTCACGATGGGTGTTCTCGTCGCCTGATAAACGACCCTGAAGAGGACAATGACTAGATGTGGTATCCCGTCACTCACGTGGCTGGTAGGGACTGCATAAAGCAGACTCTGGGACGGGCTATCCCAGCATAGTGTTAAAGAGCCCGCGGTTGTGTTCCAAACGGAGATGCCGTGACTTCTCCGAACGCCGATGGTGACCACCGACGGGGTTTTAGTGGGTAAAAATCTCCACATAACTCTGACTTCACTCTCAGAAGGCAGAGTATCTTTTCGAAAATTTTCCTACCGAAACCAAATAAAAAAGGGTCCCGTGAGTTACTAGTATAGTAAGATAGTTAAATATAAACGATATTAAAATATTACAACAGTTAAAATAACTAATACTTATTGTTTTAACTGTATTCACAAAAAGTTTTGACGGATAAAATGTTACATCGTGCTTTATTTAATTGTAGGTTAGTTTTTATTTGGTAATTTTGTACTTGTGCAAACTTGATTCTTTAACCTTTAGTTTTATGTTCTACAAAATTTCGGTGGATGATATCAAATGGTTTATGTCTATCTCACAATCATTATTTCTGCCGTTAAACAATTTAGTGGTAGATATTTTTGGGTTAGTTACTGGTATATGTCAGGAGTAAGCACTGATTTACACACTAGTCGCGAGATCAAATCAAGATTCGTGATATTAACGCTGCAAGCCAAATCGACTCTTGCAGCTTATCTGATACTGGGCTTCGCGAACGCCTTCGCGACGTCGAATAGGATAGCGCAGGTGTTGATCGGTCGCTTGTGCGCGAAGCCGGTCAAGATGTGTTCCGTCAGCCTGTGGACTTGATGGACGCAAGGGTGGCTACTCCTGAACCCGAACTGTTCGTCGGGGAAGAGGTTGTTCTCTGCGATGAAATGGTGCGGACGCTCTAGCATGATGCGCATGTAGACTTTGCCGAAGGTACTCAATAGGCTGATCGGGCGATAGCTGTTGGGTAGGTTCCTCGGATTTCCGGGCTACGGAATCCCTATCCCTACGCCTCTTTCCAGGCGTCTGGGAAGGAACAGTCGGCTAGCAAGGCGTTGAAGATGGCCACTAGCAGGCCGATGATCGGGGGCGGGAAACTTTTCACCACTCTATTGGGGATGTTGACGGAGCCCGGAGCTGATTTGGCTTTCAGCCTCTTAATGATGTCAACAACCTCACCGAGAAGGATCGGTTTTAGGGAGGACCTTCTGTTGGGAGAGTTGCTCTACGGCGCACATCGTGCTCGACGAATTTGAGGTGAGCGGGGATCATACTCTTATTGTCAATCAGCTGCCATTTTAGCATTGTCTTCCGGTGGTTATATTTATGTATGTGCTCTACAAAATCTTCATTCTCATTCTCATTAAACCTCATGGGAGATTGTGGTAAAGTATTGAAAGACATTTAAGTTATAGAAATGTTAGGCATAATAAGATCATATCCCGTCTCAGGACGAACGCGTTATGCGCTGTGTAACCATCCGAAAACATTAAATAATACTTTAACATGTTTAGATAAATGTTAATATCGTTGATGCGTATTTATTTCGAAAATTTAATATCACTTTCGAAGCTCATTTTACTCCATTGTATTCCCTGGGCCACTGGACCACAAATACTTTTGACTTCGTAAATTCAGTTACGTTACAAGCTCTTTAATCAACATATTGTACATGCAAATAACTCGTTCAATGCCTTTATTTATTTAATAATATGCGAAGAAAATAAATGTAATAACACAGGAACAAAATATTTTGCTTTATTAAATTTAAAACATTTTAATTTAAAAATGGCTGCCGCAAACAGATTTCCGTTGCAAGAAACCGTGTATATATTTTCCACCGTAGTTTCTGCCGTCGAACAATAGTCTCTTTCGTGCGTAGGGTATTCAATGAATGAAATTAAAAAAATATGAAGATAATACTTAACTATAAGTTAAGTATTATAAGGAAAGTTCCGGGAAGAACTGTGGGTCGATAATTGTTAAAACCCAAATGCAAATTATTTATTTACGATAAGATTCATACATCTTAGCGATAATATGTCTGAATCATGTTACGAAGTTATAAATTAAAAACAAAGCACGAGCATATTTCATCTACCACAAATAGTTTTTTTTTGTGCCGAACGGCTTAAGTCACTTGGGCATGATAATTTGAACAATTAGCTAAGTTTTTTGCTTAGATGGGTTTTATTTTTCGTGAAGCCAATTGTTAGTCGAATATGTTTGAGACATAAATAAGTTTTGCGGGAAACAGCTGAATGTGGACAGCGTGGGATGGATCGATGTGAAGATCTTTGAGGGAGGTCTATGTCCAGTAGATAATGATGATGATGAGTTATCGATATGTGTAGCAGATATCCAGAGATTCTTTGACTCATTGCGAAATCTCTCAAACTATTAGACGTAAACACTCAAGATAAAGATATTGTTTCTGCCCTTTTAAGGTCAACTAGATTTTACAAAATTCCTTTCCTAGGGAAATCCCGTTTCCGGAAATAGGCCCGGGTTGCTGCGGGTTGCCACAAGCGGGATTATTTCTAACAAACTTCAAGTGTAAATTTCAATCTTATATTACAACTCGCAAGGCGGACATGGATGAGCACTAGGAGGTAAAATCATCAACGTTACATTGTTGTCAGGTTTTTTTACATTGAACCTTTGTGTATAACTATTTGAGTCAGGATCGCGTATCGCATCCTTAAGTATCTTCACTTGCTACAGCGTTTTTTCAAATCAAAACATTACTTTTTGGCGATAGGAACAGACTATGCTATGATACCCAGTAAAATAATTTCCGGTTCCAAAAATCCTATACATTATTTCTAAATATATCCAGACTCTTCGTATAAATATGTTAAGTATACAAGTTTTTTAGTATGTAAAATAACAAGTATTTATGAATTGATTTAAAAACTGCCACTGCTTTCATTATGTCGAAGAGGGGCTACTAGTTGATCATGTTTTAATGTAAGTGAGCTAACTTAATGATTTTTTCTTAATCAACAAAGCGACGAGACGATCGAGATGTTATTTACATACATTATACCAAATGCTCAAAACAACGTTGCGATAGTAGGACAATAAACGCAGCATCACATTCTTTTCAACGCCTCACATATTTTTTTTGTTCAAATTAAGTAATTCTCGACTATTCGATAAAATTTTAAATAACGCTTTCAATATTGGGAAGAAAGAATAATTTTTCGCCTTCTAATTGTTGTTAAAACCATGCATTTTTAATCTTTTTCTTATTAACGGAAAAATCTTAACTTGACAACTTTATACAAAGCTTTACATACATTCCGTGTATAAAGATTTTTATGAATGTGACATCTGTGTAGTGTTTTATCGCGGATTACAATTAAATCTAAACTTCACCACATCAGGTTGGTAAATAATCTTTGCTTTCAGATCCTATCAATTTTATTTTAAGCTTTAACGTAGGCGGAGAAAAATGAGTATATGCAAAAATTTATTGTGTTTCAGCTTTCCGTCTTGAATATCTAAGTACATAAATTATTATATAATGTAAATAAAAACTGTTTAACTGGCACGTAAAATATTATATCTTCAAATGCTCCCATTTTTCTTTAACATTCCATCGCTAATTTATCTGTTTTTTGCTGCATAACATTTTTACGATCGTGATAATGAAAGATTACCGTTACAGCATCAGCCAGCGCAGTCCATCCATCTTTTAGAACTGAATGTCAATGATCTACACGTTAAATTTGCGCAATTGAAAAACATTATCCCAATGTATGTTATTAATAAGAGCATGTACACCTGGATTGCTGTAGCTAACATTTACAGGATTGCAGTAATATAGCAATACTATGCTTATGCGTAGAGATCTGTATCACCTGTGGTCGGGTATCAAACCTGAGATCTCCGTTCTATAAAGTAACATACATATTAGTATTATTAAAGATATGAAACTAACAGGATTTTCATTCCTGTAGAACTACACATCCAGATAATCAGAATGAAAGGATCCCAAAACTCATTTATCTGTTGCTACAACGCTCTTTAAACCTAATCACCGTAATGTTTAGACTAAGACCTATAAATGTATAGACCAGTAACGTTAGGCTTTAACAGTTTCATCGAACTGTGAGTATTCATTCTCGGGCCCAAATTACCAGATGTCTCGAATATAATACATGAGTTGCCAACGTTAACGAAATACTATTTCATTGAATTTCTTTTCAAAGGCGAAAATAAATATTTTATAGTTTTTCTTTCTTTTATCAAATTAGTATAGCATGTAAACTAATTATCCAAACTCGTATCTATATGATTAACAGTCATCTTCTTAAAGGTCAATCGCCACATGTTTTTTTTTTTTTCAATATATTTAAGACAAAATAAGAATTCAATAACAAAATTATATTATAAAAATTTGTTTATTTACAATAAATCATTATAAATGCGAGATATATTAGATAACATCAAAAGTAATGGTTAATTTATTGCCAATAGTAATTCCAGTTTTGGTCAATTTATACTCTCCCCGCAATATTTCCGCCGAAGTTTCCAACTACACTTCAAGTAATTTGGATGTAAGCCAGGAATTGATCAGTTTCATTTTCAAATTCTATCAATAAACCCGTTCTGTCTCAAAGGCCACGTCTGCGGTTGGTTTCTTAAGGCATTATACGCCTGCCAATTAATAAACCAAAAAGGTCGGTTGTCGATCGGCATTTGATTTAATCTGTTGATCAAACTTCCGTCTCCCCTAGCTTCAATCGGAGCCGGCACGTCTTCCCCAAATCTATTTGCCAAAAGGTCGTTAGTCTCCATTTTCGGATATCCAATTGGTTGAAGGCCAGCATAAAAAGGCCTCTGTGCTTCACTGGCGAAGAATAATGTTGCAAAAAGCAGAGTGAACTTTACAAACGCCATTGTATCTGTAAAAATAGAATACACTTTATAGTTTCCCAAGAGTATTGAATTAAGTTTGAACATAATTTTAATGTGGTAAGTGTTAATTATTTTTAATTAGCTTTATATTAAATAGAAAACTATCCATTCTTAAGCGCCATTTAAGGATTGTACCACATGTTCTAAAGCACAAAATCATTTATTAATATGGACTATAACTTTAATATGAAAAACAAATCAAACTAAAAACAGGCATTGAGTATCAAACAATATTTCAAAACAAAGAAGTAAATGCTAAAACTACATAAGTTTTCCAATCGATTTTAAACTTTATTCCTTATGTGCCAAAGCTTAATTTACCTTCGCAGTTTTCTTTTGATCAGCCAGACAATTGTATGGAAGCCACGACACGACCGCTCTTACACAAGTTCAGTGATGCTGTATATGAATGCACAGCGTTACTATAAATATAAAAAGCGGTTGGCTCCAACCTGAAGTTCCCGCATCGTTCATACAGACGTATAAACTATCAGACAGGACAATCAAATACTTCTTTAAGACTACATTATTTAACACTTACCTCGTATCCGGTCTTAAATGCAACTAAATGAAAGCTCAGCCGAACTGATCACTGCGATTTTCTTAACCTTTTCGCCAAATTTCTGTTTTAATTGCAAAAAATAATCCAAACTGTTTAAATTTAAATATTTGGGCATATACGTAAATTAATATTTAATTTTCCTCATTAGCAATTATTCATCCACTAGTGTTCTGCTTTATGTTTTCCTCCAAATATTGCTAAGAGCTTTTTGTATCCGCTTACTACCGAACGCTCTTTCTGAGACGTCGCTTTATCTCAAGGCCTTCATTCCGAGATTTTAATCTCACATCGGTTGTACTCACATGAGAGATGTTACATATTCTGCTTCCAAATTTTAAGTTATGACGATGCTGTTACTCTTAATACGTAAATGCAAATATTTAAAATTGATTTTATTTAAATGTATTATCTAATTCGGACTAGGTAGTTCTATCACTTCTTAAGCCGACGTAAATACCCAGTGATTGTGAATACGTCATGCGAGGCTACTCCTGCGGTGTTTCACTCGGTGACGTAGTAGGTTTGCGCATACAAATATCCAACATCATTTTTTAATACTAACTGTGACGTCGTTAAGGAATTTCTTTTTTAACCCCGATAAAAGATCAGGGTGCCCTGAATTTAGTGCTTGTATCAATCTTATTGACATACACTATGTGTATCCATTTTTTTCATGGATTTACTTGTAGGGCATGCCTTCGCATACTTGTCCTTGCGGGAGCAAAGACAGGTTATGACGGATTGAACCGACTAAAACCCCACAATGTTCCACTATCGTCGCTTTACGGCGGGGCCACGCAACGATGCACCTCCATCTCGACGGATGAGACCCCTCTCCTTTTCACCTCTGTAAGGACTGCTGAAACAAACCCGGAGAAACGCTTTTCTCGAATTTGTCACCTGGTGGCTATGAGAGCCAAAAGACAAACATCTCTTGGCTCCTTGCGGCGTAAAAGATCTGGAGGGGCTAAAGTATAGCTCGTATCCTATCTATCTATGTATAGAATACCCCATACAAAAACAATAGTTCTACAGTAATAAATTTTTTAAATATTTATCAAAAAATTCCCGAATTTCCAGAAAAAAATCAATAATTTTATTTCTTACTTATTTCTACACAAATTTTAATTTAATAGTTATTGTTTAATCATTGTTTTATTAAATTAAATTAATAATCATCACTTAGAGGCTAAACCTTTTAAATTAGGTTCTTTAAACGAAGTCGTGACAGTAAAAAATAAGGCGTCATACTTACATTTTTATTTAATTTAATATAAAATTTTATTTATACCTATTTCATTACCTCCAGCATCCTTTAAACGGAAAAATATAAATGTTTGCATAGTATTGGCGGCAGAAATAGGCGCAGCATTGGTACCTATCTAGACGGTGTCTGACGACAAAGACCTACCACCAGTATTGATGATGAACTGCTACAATGTATTTAAGAAAACAATTGAAATTGCCAATATGTAAATAAATATATATGTAATATGTAAAATATATAATTAATAATCACTTCTCAGTACAATAAATGAATAAGATCATCAAAAGTGCTATGAATAAATCGAAGCAGAAGCGCTGTATCTCTAGGGTTAATAATTGTTCTCAACAATAACAGGAAAATGTCTTCCATATCCTGTTTACGTGAATCGGATGGTGAACTCAATGCATAAATAATCTTAATTAATACGTATTAAAATTGACTAATACTATCTGAATGCTGACGTTCTCCTATATTATATATTTATGACCTAACGGAGTATGACCTAGAACTGATTAAAGGCGTAACAAATTAAAACCTTTTAAAACACTTTTTTAGGAATTTTGGAAAAATCATTTCGTTGTATTAAATCCATTCTAATATTTCAAAATAGTATTGACTATTTCTGCCACTAACATTCACAGTGTGCACTTTCACTGTTAAAAATTACCGGGGTAACGAGACATTTTGTATCTTATGTAACATGTGTAGTGTTTCACAAGTGCCGCGTTGTTAATAGCAGATTCATTGCCGAGTATTTATTGCTCTAACAATTGTTGTAGGCGCTTCTAAAATAAAATTGATAATTATGTATTAATGTTTCCTTGTTCTCAGTAATAAAACAAAATTAATTTTTCAATCACGTAATAAATCAACCTGTGAACCATGTTGTATGATAATTGCTATACAAGAATAAATCTTAGAAGTAATTAATGAAACAATATAATCTGTCATAGATAACAATTGAATCCGACAAATGTACTGCCAGTGTATATTTATATTTCTGTTTTTGTCCAATAAAACCTGATTAGTTTTTTTAAAACTTAAAATACTATTAAATTAAATTAAACTGACAATTTACATAAATATAGGCAATAAGATTAATTTGAACATAAAATAAAAAAAAATTGGGATAGTTTTTTCCTTACAAATATCATTTAAAAATTCATATGATTAACAAAACTGCGATTTGATATGACACACTGACAAAACATTTTTATTTCAAAGCATATTATAATTGTATTCCAGTCAGTACTAGAGCCTTCAAATACTGAGAAGCCTCAAGATTGAACGGATATTACTTGCGGTCTCACTATTGTATGCTGTAAAATGAACCGCAAATTCTATGTAAGTAACAATAGTTCAATTTTACGTTGTTATTCCGAAACCAATGCAAATGTTAATTAATAAAACAACAATAAGAAAAATAAATGTACATTTATATATATATACAAACATTATTGTATATTTGTAAACTGATTGCGTCTACTTGATAATTCCCTCTTGACGGAGACCGCCTAGATAGGTACCGCTAGATAGGTGCCACTGCCACCCGAACAGGTTTCCGACTCGTCGTCGCTGTAGGGTTTAGTAACCGTGGCTTGATCACCGTGCCAGTGGTCTGAGGGGACAGGTTTACACTGTTTTTCCCGGTCGTGGAGGAGTCGCGAAGGGAGAGAAGGGTCGATTTTTACGCAATTATACCATATAACGGTTGGCGGCGGAGCACAAGACCAGATTAACCGCAAGAAACCATAAGGATTTTGTATTTGAACTCCCATGGCCACCGAGTAACGAGTCCAGAGAGGTCCGTTTCCCAGATGACGATAAGAATCCGACAGGAGGGCCCGCTGTATGTTCCGGCGTGCTCTTATAGTGGTCAAAAGGGAGAGGAGGTTCTCTCCAAAGATGGGGCTGTGTGGAGCTAGTGCCAGCGGAGTCGCAGAAGTGTGCGAAATCGTTCCCGAGGCCCTTCCGTAAAGCTACGCATGTGAAACATCGTTTGGGTTTTATTCGGTGCAAGTCCGACATAACTAGCTTTGCCTTCACGATGGCAGATATTCAAAGGCATTTCCCTCACGTAAAACACAAAAAATAAGTAAGTCACAGTTGTGAACTATGTAAGAAGCGGCGGTAGAAGCAACTGACGTTATTTCCGATTTGACATAATAATAATTTCCGAAAACATGAATCTACCCTCAATATATACAATAGGCACCACCGCAGCTTTCATTTCTAAGGACAAAAAGTAATGTGAAAACATTTCTGTATTCCTGTTTGAAGGGATCTGTAGCTAGAGTGAATTAAAGGACTAACGAAACCCAATATCCTGTGCGTATTTATAATTCGTAACAGGCGTCACATTTTTATGTTGATGTATATCACTGAACGTTAGGCTATTACTGAACTCTTCTTCTTGAACACCCCTTGAAACGGGGTTAAATAAACATACCAGGCACATATTTTCACGATACTTGAATTAAAAAATTCCTGAAGTGATGGCACTTTTTCAAAGAATGTACGCCGCAGTCATTCTATAATGTGATGCATAGCTTCATCAATATTCATGGAACGTCAGAATAAAGTAAGTGACCAAACGCTTTTGGTGCTTTTTAAACTTCTTGGGACTAAATTAACGTTAAAGTGGATGAAATTTACGGTTTCATTTGGATGCTTTTTACTTTAAATTTTTTTTTAATATTTTACTTAAACTTTGACAATTACCCCGCTTTATTTAAACCCCACAATTTTGTTGATCATGTAACGGGTTAAGTGCCAAAGTAAATGTTGGGTACACTTTATTGTGCATTAGAAATTTCAAAGATATTATCGATATTAATATTATTATTACATATCAACATAGTTTTATTATTTATATATACTGTTGAAATATTTATTAAATAAATAGCCAGACATAAATGCAGTAAACTATAGTTATGTCTTCAATAGTTGTCTTTGATTTTAATAATATTTTATTCATGTACTTTATGTTAACTTCTTTGTGTAATAATATGAATTTGTATTATTTATTTTATACTCTTTTAGTTTATCTTTGAATTTTCACAATTCGTTCAGCTTCTCTCCAATTTCTGCCACGAAGCTTTGACTAATAGATAACGCTACTTAGGCGTTAATTCCATCCTTACCTAATTCCGTATTAGGGTTTGCGATGAATAAGTTAATAAATAATACATAAACGCAATATTAAGTTAATTGTTGTCATTACCCACTCTCACTTTGCTGATTTCGATTACACCAACATTTATTGTATTCCTAACTTCAAACACTCAATATCTTGAAGACAATGAGGATTTTTGTGAAATTTAAACAATAAATAAAAATTAAAATTTTCTTTTATATTAAACTGCCTAATTAGTATCTATTTATTTATGTTTTATTTAAAAAAGTGACGAGACGAGCGAGATGTTCACCTGATGGTAAGTGATACACCCGTACACCCCTATTGGATGATATATACGGCACCACATTGTCCTCGTCGCCTTGATGACATAAAATATTGACTATCGTTACCCCAATAACTACAACACCCTTCAAACTGGAACACAATAAAGTTTGCACACCACTATTTGGCGTTATATATAGGCGCTGCGGAGGTGCCTGGCAATGTGGCAGTGATGGTGGTGGTTACATCTCCAGTAAAGAAAATTAAATAAACCCATTAATTTCTTTTTTATATTATTATACACTTCTAATTGTCCTTTTTTTCTTATTTTAGTTCTTTGTATGCTTACTAGGTCTCTAGAATTATTATATCTATCTATTATTATCTCCCAATTATTCTTTATTATACTGAACATATGTTTGTATATACGATTGTGAGTTCGAAATAAAAGAAAAAAAAATGCAACACTTTCAGGCTTTGCTTTCAACATATGTTAAACCTTTTAGCATACAAAGAAGCTGTTATCCCCCTCTGTTAAGATTTCACTCAAAGGTTTTTGAATACACTCTTCTCTCGATTTAATTCTTCATGATGCTTGTATTTCTATTCTAACATTAGGCTTTCAAAGAATAATTGTAATTTTTTATCAACATTACGAGTAACTAAACTAGAGTAAAAATATTATTATATTAAAATTATTACTTTAAATTTTTATCTGTATAAGAAGCTCCGCTATTTATGGCAGAGATTTATAATTCTTCAGCCAAGAAACTGGTGACATTTGGTGTAAATAAAGAATATTTGTCGCATTCTGCACTTCCTGTGAAAACTTGTGCACTTCTAGACAACGTTTAATAATTTTTGTAAGTGGATAAATAAATTATTGTTATTTTATTCACACGAAGATCTATATAAAAACAAGCAAAAGTGTTTATGCATCAATTCATTCGCATTATGAAATATCTACCACGAGGCGGCTATTAGTCTACGTACGCGAAAATACCCATTAGGTTTAACAATCGTAAATCTAGGTATTAACCATGTACATCTGCAGTTTATGCTTTCAAGGTAGTGATCCGTGGATAGGTGGATAAACGTAAACATAAATTTTATTACACACATCTGTCGAGTTTATCTAATGAATCAATCGGAGATTATTCATCAGAATACGAAACGTAAAACCGATACGAAGCAGTACGGTATTAATAGTATTTTACGACTGCAACCCTAATCAAACGGAAATTTAATACATAAACATAACAGACGTATCTACGTGGTCAGCTATAAAATAAATATTACCAATAACAAGGAAAACCGATGAAGTAGAGGATATCTGCATCTTCGAATGGCATAAATATATAAATTTTTTTTGTGAAACTATGACAGTGAGATTGCTATAATTTAGTTAAAAGCTATAGCCGTCTGTACCATGTCCGTAAATACCATGAGATAAAAAAATAATAAGTGAAGACTGGAAGAGTTTTCTCAATCTTTAGTTTCAAGAAAGTAATATATGATGATGTATAATTAGCAGAAGGATGTTGTTGAATCGAAATCGACTGGGAAACAGACATTAGATCCCAGTGTCTAACGACAAAGTCCTTGATCATTCGTGGATAATAATACAGATAATTTATCTCATAAACAAACTTAAAGTCATTTAAGGAGCGAAAGAAAGAACTGCATTTGAAGTTTTTCCGCTCGTTCGAAAATAATAGTCAGGACGCAGGATAAGATCTGTAGAAGACCTAAAATGAATGATAAATAAACGGTGACACTTTTGAAATTTTTAAAAATATATAAAAATTAATTATTATTGTCTATTAATGTAGTACTTTAATTTATTTCGATAAATTATTTCTAATGCACATTGTACTTATGAATCAATGATAATGATTAATAAGCAATTATAATATACTTAAAGTAATAATAAATTAAGGTTTCGTTTCATTCATTTTAGCTTATTGAGTATCACTAATTAACATAGGCTTCCCTAAAACCCCCTGAACAGATTCCCGCCTTGTCGTGGAGGTCGGGCTCAGTAGCCGTGGCTTGGTCACCCACGGTGAAGCTAAGAGGAATTTACTTGGCCGGCCGGAAATGTAGGGCCGGCCCAAGGTGGCCGCTCTAGGTAAGCTCCACAAGCTCACCTCGGATGTGTGTCGGTGGGCTGCAGCGACAAGTTTGTATCGCCCTTTGCAGCCGAGATGAAGTCGCGGAAGCGAGGAGCAACGGTATTGCAATTCGCCGCTCTTTCTATCCTCCGCGGCCGTATAATGGTTGGCGGCGGAACCCAAAACCAGATCCATCGCAGAGGAGAGGGAGAGTTTTTTCTCTTGGTTTCCATGGCCTCTGGGTGACGGATTCAGAGGATCCGTTGCCCGCGCGACTGCAAGAGTCTGAGAGGAAGGCGCACTGTATGTTCCGGTGTGCTCTTACAAGTGGAAAGGGGGGTTCTTTCCCCCGAGGTGGGGCTGCATGGTACAGCCGGCGCTGACGGGGTCGCGGAGGAGTGCGGAAGCGTTCACCTGACCCTACCATAAAGTGTCGAAGGTCAAACACCCTGAGGATTTTAGTCGATCCAAGTTCGACATAACCTGTCTTTGCCTCCTCGAGGCAGGCGTTTCCCCGACGTAAAAAAAAGGCTTCCCTTAAAGAGAGTGCTGGACGTACCTATCGTACTCTATATATGTGTTGGAGTACTTGTTGGAATGGTCACAAGGTCGTTTGAAATGATTTCCCATTTTAAAAAACATTTTGATTTCATTTTACTGATAATGGGACTCTAAGCCAGTAGGTATTCCCTAAACATCTTTTCTTTAGATATGAGGATATCTCCTAATTCCAAGAACTTAACGGACGATCCATGTATTACTTGTAAACTTTAATTAGGAGAAAAAAAAACTGCAAAACTTTGCTAACATATATTTATTTGAATGATATTTTAAAGTATGTAGCATCTAATTTTTTCGTACATTAACATTTATTTTAAATAGCAATAAATAATTTCATGAAATACATTTTCCCTTAATTGAAAAGCTAAGTATAATATATTTACAGTTGTGTGTCAAAAAAATCTTAATATTTAGATGCGACTAGATTAATTAAAATATATTAAATATTAAAAAAAAAATACTTTTAATCCAAAACTGAACCGAAGGAATTCTTTATTGTGACTGCTGAAGATCAGTTACAGGTGCCGTTCACATTTATAACAAAAAACTTATCAATATTACCTTAATTAACATCTTATCAATGGAAATGACTCTTTCGATGACTTAACTTTAACATTAAAGTTATTATCTTATTATATTCGTCACATTATCAAGAAGTTTACATTTACTTCAGAATAGTAACATATTGTTGTATGGAAATGTTGTATGTCAAAATAAATAAATGTCATCTCAACAATATACAGTATTTACATTATCAATTTTATTGTAATTTTTAAATGATTTACTTAGATTAGATATTCTAGAAAATTTTAAGATTATGTTAAGATATCTAATTCCAAAACACCGATATTAAAAAACATGTCTTTTCTTTACTTCGTTAATATGCGATCGAAGCTGTTAAAGTAGAAGTTAATGATCAATGGATGTTGCTTTTTATCTATTCACACATTTCTCATTAACCTCGCAAGTGAGGAAATCGTTGGGGTCCCTGATCGTCATTATGGTTACCCCATCTGCACTGCTTCTGGATATTATGTTGTTCTTTTTCTTCGTACTTCCGTAATCGTAATTTGATATTACAACGCTCTCTGTTGGATTTCTGAAACGAGTCACAAATCAAATTCGTACACATATAAATATTTCGATCGAAGCCCATCTTTCTAACACGGATAATAATTTACCAACAATATGACGTATGAAAGATCTAGATGATAAATTAATGAACTCATTTTTAACTTGAAATTAACTTTGTTAGTGTTATAGACCTCTTTCAGTAATATCAGACTAAAGACTCGCAGATCCGAAATTCACGGGCTTCATATAAAGGAGAACATATAGGTATACAAAGATATTTAATAACTTCTTAAAAAGAAGAGAAGAAAGGTGAAAGAGAATAGGATAAGAGTGAATATTACGTGAATCTGTAGGAGGGGGAGACCCTGACCCCTGAGATACCAGTGACTTTCAACGTTGCTGTAACGTATACAATTTATTTTGCACTAAATTTATTAATATGATTATTAATAAAATGGGTGTAATACGTCATACTTATTAATACAAAGTTACCTGTTGCATCTATGTCTATGTGTGCTCCGGAATGAAGTTTCGCATATCGCAGTTCTTGATAGTCTAGAACTGCAAGTGGGGTGTAGAGATCCACGACGGCAGCACAGGTAACGATTGAAATGCTGCCTGAACACACCGCTCACACAATACAAGGCGACCGGATTGACGCAAGAGTTCAGGAAACTACCAGAATAAAAAAACATCAGTATATATCACTATTTGGTCTTAATAGTTTTAGACTCAGTAGAATTATTGTCATATAATAATGACTGTATATATTAAATACACGGTCTACTCTCAGGATATTTACTGCTAATAAACAAAGAAAAATTTTATCCCAAATTAAAGAGGAAACAAACTAAGATTTACTTTTGCATCTTTCGGGAAAAAGGATCTTACCTCAGACAGAATCCTATTATCCTTAACGCATGAGTCCAATCATTGTAGTCAATTATAGCGGTTGGCGACAAATGAAACCACATCTCGAAGGCGTGGTAAGGTAGAAAACAGACGAAAAACACTGCAAACACAATCACGACCTTTTTAAGAAAAGATAAAAAAAATAACAAGTCCTCTATTATCAAAAAGTTATAGCAACCGAATTAGATTTTATTCCCAATAATACGTTTCAAGAAATATAACTTGAGGTATTACAAAATATCAGTAAAAGACATTAGTATTCTATTTCTTCCTTTTCATATTCTTTTCAAAAGAGGATTACAATCTCAACTATACAATACATATAAGTGAAAGTGATATTTCAGCAATAAGAGCAAATTCAAAGAAATAGAGGGTTATACCACTTTTATCTAAACGAGGATTACCCAATAGCACATCCATAGTACATATATATTTCAAAAAATCAATATAAAGATTTATTAGTTTTTTAAAATATTATAATCTTACATATTGGCCATGGCCTATGTCCAGCAGTGGACGTCTATTGGCTGATGATAATGATGATGATATTTTAAATATTTAAGGTACAACGATTTAAACAAAAATAATAATAGGAGATAATGTACCTCAAAATTCTTTAGCATTAATAAATTGCCTTACGTCCAAGATAAATGATCCAAATTTTGTTTATAAGTAACCGAGGGTTTTACGGAACAAGGGTCTCAAGAAAAAAATATGTTTATGCCAACTGCGATTATTATGTTTGTGTGTTTATAAGTTATCCCTCAAATGCCTTAATAAGTAAATAGATTGACAACTTTATTCTCCTTAAAACGAAATATTTGTACGTGAAGAAGTTCATGTGCTTATGTATTAGAAAACTGAAGTTAAAATGTTTGTACTATTATATTACATGTTGCGTACATACAAAAATTGAATATTATATGTAGTATAGTATATATTAACTTAAAATTCTGATTAAATTTAATTGAAAATTTACTGGTAAGAGGAAGAATTAAGTGTGTTGAGAAAAAGTCAACATGAGATTTACATTCATAAAGAATCAAAAAGGAATATGTATCTATGTTTATTAGAAATATTTTATCCATATATTATTATCTATATATTTCAAGAGACCGATATCCAGCAGTGAATGTACAGTGATAAAAATGATGATGATTATTATCATCATAATACAGAGGTTTGGTAATGATTATGATATGATATGATTTTACGATTGAACTTTGGATACTTGACGTGTTTTGTATTGTTTTATATAAAAATCCGTAGAAAATATGAATTTCCATGTGAAAGAGATTCGAGACTAACCAATAACAAATATCAAAACCATGAGTGCAACTGATTTCCTTGCTTTCGCCTGCGCTTCACCCTGACCGCCGTGTAGAGCGCCGGGCATTTCTCTTGTGCTTGCTAGAAGACGCTGCGCCATCAGCGAGTAGAAAATCGCAATCACCAACAAAGGTAGACCATAGTATATTACAGCTTTAGCCAAAGTCATCCATCTACAAATTGAACAGCTTAATTCAGGTATATTCAACCTCTTAAATACCAGTGTTTGCATAAAAAAATATCATAAAACTATATAACGGCAATCATGCATTTGTGCAAGCCTAAGAACTATATTTTTTTCTTATATTAGGAAAATATGCAATTATCGATAAATACAGTTAAAAGCAGACAAATATATTAAATAGTTTTTAGGATATATTAAAGGATTGAATTTATTTAAATTTCAGCATCAATTTGTTAGCGTAAGAGCACTTTATATTTTGTTCTGAAGGCCGACAACGACCTTTCATCTTGATACGTCGATAGGGTTGTTAATCTTTGAAACGCTATCTATCAGTTCGAAAGACAGAATGGGAATTTAGTTTTAATTATTATTAAATTTACAATGTTTACCCAAAAGTTACATGTATCAACGCTGACAATAAATAAAGGTAAAAATTTTTTTTTCAGTAAATCGAACATTGAATACTCCGCTTTTATCAGTACTGCTATAGTACAGATAAAAAATTTAAAAGAATATATAAAATATTCCGTTCTTGATGTTCTCGTGAAGTAATAAGTATATAATAAATTTATTATAAGCAACAGCCTTAGCTTTTTTGTAATAATTTGTTGGTTACTTGATTTTAAGGAATATGCGTAGCTAGAGCATCATTGCCGTGTTCTGCTTATCAAAATATGAAAACAAAAGTATTCTTTACCGATATACATGATCTAATTGTCATTTAATATCATGTGAAATTCAGATGTTATCCCATTTTAGATAAAAAAAACTAAATTATATTCTTCTGTAAACGAAAACAAGATCCAAATTTGTTCATTTAAGTAGAGCTATTTTTATTCACTAGTTCCTATTACGCGAACAAAATTGAATAGATTATTATTAATCTTACTTGGGATAATGTTTCCATCCCTGAGGATATGGGGTGCAGTAGACAATAGTAATGTTATTGTGGAGATGCGCTGTTACAGTGTTGGAGAATACGGCGGCTGGTGTGGCGAAGATAAGAGCTGCGGCCCAAATAAACGTTGCGCACACAAGGGGCAGTTTCCTGAGCTGAAACAAAATATAAATAATAAGTATTTATTGAATAAACCTAGGCTTTGCGTTTTTCCATTTGAAAGTGTTTTTTTTTTGTTAATGTTTTACTTATTAGACACTGTGAGCTCATTTTTCCTAGACCGGACTATAAATAATAGATATAAAGCTGCAGGTACTCTTCGATGATTATGACAACAGGACTGCTACCTCAGCTCTCCTGTGACCGTGATTTTTTTTGATCAAACAGATTTTTGAATTTACTAATTCTATCTAAATCTGTTAATATTCACTGCTTGGATTCAAAGCCTTCTTTCGCATGGAGACAGTCACTCACATGGTGACTGTCACTCTCAACAGTGTGCACGCTAGTTTTGCTCAAATTAATAGTCACATATCCACTATAGTTGTTTTTCCTGGAACATAGATTCCTCACGATGTTTTTCCTCCATCGTAATCTCAAGTTCGACAGGGATCAAACCCAATCCTCTCCGAGATGTATTGTGCATATGAGAGCTTTACTTACTAAACTTGCTATAAACCTAATAGCAAATTATCACAAACTATTCGAATCTTGCTAAAGTGATAAGTTTATTTACCGAACACACTTTTAAGTGAAAAAGGTTATTTATAGGGAACTTAGTAGTAATTCTCACCGCATTTAACGACCTCCTTGCTCCCGACACGAGTTATAAATTTGAGAAAGTATACTTTTGGGAAGAAGAAATTTTTGCTCCGTTTACTCTATAGTCAAATAATTCATTTTCTACGCATTATTATTACAACTGGAAATATTATTCTCTGCCATATTTACTTATTATATATCTACTTTAACTTTGTATAAGACAGTATTCATACATGTTTAAACTTATAATTATTTTATACCTACATTAATACAGGGTAGTGTAAGGGATCCCGAACAACTCACGGCATCCAAGCCAACCTTACCTGCTCGTGGTGCACTCTGCTAATCAACAAACGAGGCTCTGGCTCCCACCAACCCGCATTATGCCAGCGTGGTGGGTAATAGCCCAAACACCCCTTACATAAACCTCTACAAACGTGTATATCTTTGGAGGAGACTTATGTCCAGGAATGGACCTCTATCAGCTTATGATGATGATGATTAATCAATTATTCTGCTTGTACATCTATCGCAGAATCACTTGATAGGTTCACAGCTGCCTCTGTTACGATCTCTAAACGGTAGTTGAAAAACATTACTATTCTGTGATATAAAGGGCTCTGTCTCTGGTGAAATTACTCTGGTAACGATACATCTTACACGACTTGTAAACTTATTGTGATGCAGTAAAAAGTACTTCATAGTTATAGTCTGTCGTGTCGCTTATTATCAGGTTAAGATCTTTCGAACAAAAGGTACCTATCACTGGTAAATATACTACGTTGTAAAACGTAGTACCAATACTGTATAACCCTGAACTAAGATAAATTAATACTTGATCTCTATTTTGTATAATGTTAAGCGAAAGTGAGACTATTGATGGTGAAAAAAAATCCGTTAATGCGGCGGTGTTAAAAAAAACCTGCCATTATTCAAACTACTAACTACAACAGGTCGATTCGTAATGAAACCTCTGAATCTCTGTTAAACGAGGGAGTTAGCTATTAGTAGTTAAAGTAAAATATTAAAAATGTAGTTAAAAATTTAATTAACATGCTGACATTTTCAGCAGGTTGCGTTATATATTCGCGAGCGGAAGTAAATGAAAATGTTCGATATAAAATTCTATTACGCCGTTAGTCCGTGTTGATTTTCAGAAATTTTTTGGATACCAAAAACCCTTCTAAAAATTTAATTCAATTTCTGGCTCCAAAATATTGGAAGCAAATTCTTCTTCCTCTAAAAGTACTAAATACTCGTTAGTAAATACTATGGTAGTTAATTTTAAGTGGTACTTAATAACAGCCTTTTTTTCATTTCGAGCTGCGGATTTGTTCCTCGCCCGCATTGCTGACAGGAATATCCCAGCAGCTCGCTTTGGAAAAGAAAGTCCACTGCTGAACATTAAGCACCTATAAATAGGCATGGTTGTCGTACTTAGCTGCTGTAGTTGCTGCCTGTAGTCGTCTTTTTCGACAAGTAGAAAATAAAGCAGTTGATAGAATATTTTACCCAGTATCTCGTATGAAGGTTTTGCTTATATAAGATTTAATAGGTTCCGAAGATTTTAATAATATATAGCAACCAAACCATTTTTGAAATACATGTCTTCTCTATGCCCAATAAAGAAGTACAATTAAAGAACATAATCCCATAATGGGTGTTAGGAGACCGCTTCCAAAAATGGTTTAATTGCTATACATTATCAAAATCTTCGGAACTTACTAAATTTTATACAAGGAAACCTCCATACGAGATACTGAGTAAAATATCATCATCATCATCAGCCGATAGACGTCCACTGCTGGACATAGGCCTCCCCCATAAATCTCCACATCAATAGTTACATAGTCAACATGGTCTCTGGTACCGCCGGGCACTAGAAGCCGTCGTTTGTAGGGATTCGTATGGGGGGATTTGGACAATTTCCCACCTCGCTGGCCCAAGGCGGGTTGATGAGAACCAGAGCCTCGTTTGTTGATTAGCGGGGTGCACCACGAGTAGGTAAGGTTGGGTTGGGTCCCGTGAGTTGTTGTGCGGGACCTTTTCTGTTTAATAGTAATTTTAGACAAGCTCCGAATAATTACTTTAAAAAGCCAACGTTGCTCATTAATTTCATGCGATTTTACGCGATAACTAAATTTTCTACTTCCGGTAATAAAGTATTAGCATAACACCTGTAATAAAAATATATCTAACGTGACGCAGGTTTTATGTATATGGATACAATTTTACTCAAAGAAGCGACGAAACGAGCGGGACGTTCGCTTGATGATAAGTGATATGCCTACACATAATAACACGGCCCTAGTTAGGAAGTACACACTGCTCCAAGTTGCACTCGTCGCATTGAGATATACGATATCGAGTCTCGTTATCCAGTAATTTCACTATCAATAACACTTCATACTGGAACACACTACTGTTTGTTGCCAGAAATAGAAGCTGCGGTGGTACGTCACTAGTCTCTGGCAAGAGAGACCTACGACCAGTAAAAGATAATGAAGATGATAAATCTGGTTACCGCAGTAATTAACTACAACACCGTGTAAAAGCGGTAAAATATCATAAGCGATAAAGTTCTTTTTTACATAAAAGATAAACGTTATAATAACTTACCTGAAGTTTTCTGAATGGATTTACGATGGCGCAATATCTTTCAGCGGATAGTGCTGTTAAAGTGAATACGGACACGCCGATACTGATGTCTTTGCCCGCTTCAGATATTTTGCAGATAGCCTCGCCCCAAGGCCACGACTCAAGTGTGTAGATGATGGAGACAAATGGCACACAAATGAGTATTACGAGCAGGTCAGCCAAGGCTAAAGAGAAAATGTACCTGGCGAAATAAATACCACATTGAACTTGAAACATAACATCATAATAATGAAAAAAAAAACTCCGTTACTAAATTGTTATTGCAGAATTTGTTACAGCCTGCAAACGTCCACTGAACTTAGGCCCCCCAATTTTAAGGGTAATAGATTAACTCTTTAGAGGATCAATATCAGCCGATAGACGTCCACTGCTTGACATAGGCTTCCCCCAAAGATCCTCACATGGATTCGTCCTGCGTTGCCGGCATCGTCGGACACTAGGGGGGCAAATTCATATAGGGGATTTTGGTCATTTCCCGCCACGCTAGCCAATTGTGGGTAGGTGTAAGTATATACAGAGAGTAAAGGTTACAGAAGAAGCTGTTCCTCCTTTCCTATATTTTTCTCTATTTCGACGACAGCGATATAATCTGATCCGTTACCATAGGGAAGTTATTACTATTTCTATACTACATTTTAATTGTAAATAAATCATCGTGGTGGTATATTGATTGTATTATCTCAAAAAAAACATCAAAATAAATTCTATATTTCTCAGGTCGTTTACCAGGGTCCACGAGTCCAGTATCAGATGACCTGTAAGAGTTAAAATGACTATCGAGCGCTACACTTCATCATAGAATAGGCTTCTCTGTGAAAGTTATACTCGACAAAATAAAAAATATGCCTCGAATTAAAAATCTATGATGCTGCTTAATATTTGTTTTTCTCTTTAATTTAGTATTACCCTGTATTGACTAACCTATAAAGTATAATATAAAAAAATCTGTAATATATATATTCTATATGTCTAAACAGTTCATGTAAAGCGTAGTGCACAACGCACCAGTTATTGTCATAAATCATAGACATACAGACATCATAGACAATTAATGTCATCTTGTAACACTCAGAATTTAATTCGAATCAAGGCAACTGTATATAATACATATCTTCACTGTAAATTGCGTGCCGATTATGCATAAAATAAATTACTAGTACATGCGCAATCAATCAATTACTAGGTTTATATGAAATCTCAAGACCTTCAAGTTTTCACATCATTGAGGTTTTTGCATAAATATACTCTTTCATCACCATCATAGAGGTTCTCTATATGCCATGGACCTCCTTCATTAATCATTACCTCAATTGCTTCGATACTATCTACATTCAGCAGCTTCCAGAAACCTTTTTGTGATAAGAGACCTCATACAGTCGTTTTATCAAAAAATTATTGTATAGTAATATAAAAATAAATAAAATCTTACGTATTGGGTGCATTACGCATGCCCCTGTGCCTGATGTATACAATGACGAGGGTCCCGTTGCCCAGGACGCCCACGATGAAAATGATGGCAAATATAACAGGCACCAGGTACGTTTCGAGTCGGTCCTCGTAAGGTGTATACTCGCTGTCAGTTGAGTTTTCATCGTTCGATGGAAATGATATGTTGGCTGGATCGTCGAACATCTTAGTGTCCTATAAATAAATTAAATTAGCTAAAAATATGTTTAATCCTAGACTACTTAAAAAAGCAAATAAAACCTTGAGGATAACTTAGCACAGTATTAAACAGGGTTCCAACTTGTCAAAATACTCCTGCTCGTATAAACCTGATACTCTCTTTATTAACATTCCTGAGTACAATTCAATGTTTGTATACTTTTAAAATAAAAAAAGTGAAAAAAACAAAATAAGAAAAATGAAAAAAAAATAGCCATTGTTATCATTGGCTACCGTTAAATTAAGTAGTAAATAAATTCTAATATAAAATTATAACATTGTTAACAATTAAAATAAATCACAATATATTAAAAAATAATATTATACTGGTAAAACGTAAAGTTTTATTTATACCCTCACAACACCTATTTCCGCCGTCAAATGATAGTGTGGAAACATTACTATTTTCCGGTTTGAAAGGTGCTGTAGTAAGTGTAATTACTGGGATAAAAAGACTCAACATTTTACGTCTCGAGCGACGAGCTCGATGTGGTTCAATATCATCATCATCATCAGTCGATAGATGTCCACTGCTGGACATAGGCCTCCCCCAAATATCTCTACATATACAAGGCGAAAGGTAATAGATGTAAAAGATCTGGAGGGGCTAAAGTATAGCTCGTATCCTATCTATCTATGTATGGAATACTTCATCCAAAAACAATGGTTCTGGAGTAATAATTTTTTTTAATATTTTTCAATAAATTCCCGATTTTCTAGGAAAAAATTCCATGATTTTATTTCTTACTCATTTCTATACAAATGTTAATGTAATAATTATTGTCTAATCGTTGTTTTATTAAATTAAATTAATACTTAGGGGCTTAGAGATTTAGATAAATCATCACTTAGAGGCTAAAACTATTAAATTAGGTTCTTTGAAAGTCGTGACAGTAAAAAATAAGGCGTCTTACTTACATTATTATTTAATCTTAAAATAAAATTTTATTTATAAAAGATATCATATAAAGCACATAAATAAGTACCTGACTTCAATACCTATCCGACAAGGTATAAGAAAGTACATAAAGTTTCTAAAATTTAGAAAAAAAAACAAAACAAAAATTGTCCTTTTCATAAAAACTATCGCATATTATAAACAATAGCAAATATTTACTATGATTGCATTGTTTTCTATATTGTTTAATATGTTATATATTCATTTATCGCTAATTCAACCTCGATATTAGATAACGGTCTATGGATCCATTGTCATTATAAACACGACACGCTGTGCAGGATGATGATAAATTATCTATTATTAACTATAAAATACAATGTAATATACTTCCGCTTGTGCTATTAATTTAGAGTTTTAATGCGATTTTCTATCTACTTTTTTTTTTACAAAGCGCTGATACAAATAAGATTTTCGTTGTCATCATCATCATTTCAATCGATGGACGTCCACTGGTCTTTTGTAATGTGTTCCATAAAACACGGTGTTGCGATATTTGAATCCAGTGGCTCCCAGCGATTCTTTTTATTTCCTCTGTCCACCTAGTGAGGTCTGCCAACGCAGCGCTTTCTGATGCAAGTCCGTCAATCCAGCACTTTAAGTCCCCAACGTCCATCAGCTCTACGAGCTATGTACCCCGCCCATTGCCACTTTAAGCCCCGCGACTCATAAGGCTGTCGTATGCCGATGACCTTAACCTTTTGGTAATTAATACGCCCGCCCATACGCCGCGGCGCTACTATGATATACACCACATTGTATTCGTCGACTTAAGGCATAAGATATTAAGTCTCGTTACCCCAGTAATTTCACATCTAAAACGCCATTCAAACCCGAATACTAGTAATGTTTGTACTCTACTGTTTAGTGACATAAATAGGCGCTGCGGTAGTACCTACCTAGACGGTTTCCGGCAACATAGACCAAGTTTAGTATTTGACGGAGACAGTTTTACTACAAAGACGGTATTAGTAACTTTTAAAAACCATCTCTACATTCTGCACCACATCCTGCTTTATCTTATTTGTACACTAATTATAAACAAAGCTTTGAATTCTTTCATTAACTTAAGACCTGGTTTTATCTAGAACTCTTCATCTTGTATTACTTTAATAATCAAAATCTTTGTTTATTGTATATTTATTTACATATTATATGCACGTTTACTCATTTCGATTTCTATACAATAAACAAGAAGGCTTAAAATAAACAGTTTGATGTGCTCCTTGGAAGCGTTCAGACAAAACCCATGTCTCCGACAACGTCGGGATCTTCAAAGACAGACTATGTGACATAACTACAATTGACATTACTTTGTAGGGCTCTTAAACTATATTACGACTACCTAAATTTATTTAACTACACAGAATTAAATTGTAGTTGTCATTAACAAGTATTTAGTAAAACTTGATATATATGGAATATAATATTTCTGTGTTAATGAAGTACTAGCCAAGTGTTTTGTGGTCCCCTTTAAATCTAACGACAGATTGAGATTAAGATTTTTTACTATACTTATTCAAACAATTTTAAAAGATATTTTTTTTTAATTTCATAGATATTTATGATGTCACTGGATTGTATTTGGATATTTAAGTGTACTCGTCGTCATATTTTAAGACCTAAATCGTTACTGACTTATTTTAACAATAAAGCTGTATGTGCTGGTTTTTTCCTATTTCAATGAAAATTGGTATTTTTGGTACTTATTCATGTGCATTATTCTCTGTTAAATTTTGCTTTGTATAAATATACCACAAATCATTCGTTGATTATAATGCACATCATATTATTAACACTATGAAAGCGATACAATTTATCTTAACCCTAGGAACATAAGAATTAAATCTAATTTATATAACTCGGGTTAACTTGATTATTATGGTTTCTGTCCCGTAGTCTCGGACAATTAAGAAAAGGACTACGGCTGTCTCTCTCCGTCCTATTGTAGGAAGCGACAAAAAAATCTATCGGGTTCTCAAACTTTGGACAGTACGAATCCTGGACCCTCTTCGTCTACGAAAGGAGTATGAAGTGGACTATAATTACGAGATTTTTTATCATAACATAGGGCTCCCTAATTGTGCATAAATGTAGTCTATATCCTGTGACCCCATGTAATTCCAGGTCACCGCTAGGGTTTTGACAAGTATATATCTCACATAACTTCGATTACCCCGAATAATAAAAATATATATATTACATTTATTATGATCGTTGTTTTAATGTTACCTTTGTAGTTAAAAATTTAAAATCATAGTTTAATCAATTTCATTAAAGTACCATTTGAAACTTTTAAATAATCCAATGAGTACTCAGATAAACGTTGCCTCCCGTAATTTATAACATCACGAGGCTCACGTCAGAACTGTTTTCAGGTAGATAATGCTCATTTAATACGAACACTCGTTTCCGGTCGGATGAACATGTCGAAAACACAACCGCTTTCAGGGACTGTACGAAGCCGATACGCAGATTACGCACAAGTTGCCATAACTCCAACACAACCATGTGGTGCCCACTTTGTAATTGATTGAAGCGATCATCTAGTCACATTGACAAATTACGTAAACATATGTAATAATCAATTTATAATTTATTTGTAAAAAAAATGGAAATCTAAACGCTTGCAGTATAATTATAACAACATAGACTTTTATACACACCGATTCTCTTATTACACGATAGATACGTTCCCAAAAAACTCGTATATAAACTTGCCTAAAATCAGATCTAGGTCATCTAAATTTGTATCAATATAAAATATCTTGTCAGAGTTCACTTTAAACATATGATCTAAATTTTTTAATTTAGCATCTACACTAATGTCTAAAAATCTTGTTAAAACAATTCTATTATAATGAGAATTGGATATACTTAAATATTGTTGTTTTAAAGTGATCATAAAATATAATAGAAATCTTTAATATTAGATATACTATCACGAATTATTCAATATATATCAATAACAATGTATTCATTGAAAATCTTATCTAGATTTAATGCTGTCACTCAATTTGGACTTTTATTGCTGCCGTTGGCAAAATTATTTTCGCATCTCTTTGTGACTGTAGAATTTGAATATCATCCTCTGTCCAATTATTCTATTCAGACATTTTCACTAAAGACTTGATCTGATGATAAATGACTTACACTTACAATATTAGAAATGTGTTTCTATCAGAAACCTTTATTACTTCCCATACTCTATGTAATTTCTCACGAATTTATATTATCAACAGGTTTTGCTACAGTGCTATCTAAAACCCGTGTCCGTGAGCTTACTATCGGATGAGCAGTCTACATCAAAAATAACTAGCAAGCGATATACATCAACAAGTAATAAAGATATATTTATCACAAGGTCGACATATAGAAAGGGAGAAATAAAAACAATACTTGTTAATGAAGTATATGTTTGCAATTCGCAAAAGCACATTACGTTTAACAAAAATACTCATCATTCGGTATTACGAATAAATAACGGATTAGAGTATCTACTATATGCTAATAAAAAGGATAATTTACTTATATACATCATTTTCCATTTTCTAGCGTATACGCAATTCAAGCCACCCGTTATTACTCTTCCTCCAAAAATAGTCAAAATAGTAACATCCTACATTACCCGTCATTCCTGTGTATTTCGCAACATTCCTCGTCAAAAGTCTGCATTCCTCCCACATATTATCTTTCTCTCTCTCTCTTCTCTCTTTTTCTCTCTCCTCACCAATATCTTTTAGTCGCCTACCCGCATGTCCAGCATGGTGACTTATGGGCAATACTCCCCAATGAAAGACATTGGAGAAGGACTATTTCCAGCAGTGGATAAAGAAAGGCTGATAATGATGATGATGACGCAATTCAAAGCAATTATCAAGGAGTCAATTAAACTATAGAATTGCATCCAATGTAAATAACCGATATACTTTTAGAACTTAGATAAAGTCCATACCATTGAAAACAACCATCTAATTACCAAGGTCCAATGTTGTTTATTTTCTTACATATGCAATATAAATTAATTTAAACCTGGGATTATATTTGAATGGTGTATTAGGTGGACAAGGAAAAAGTACTTAATGCTTCCTGGATGAAGGTCACTTTACTGGTGGTAGGTTTCTGTAACCAGAGATTGTTTATGTAGGTACCTCTGCTGCCCCTATCTCTGTCGACAAACAGTGGTTGTTGTTTTTAGTATAATTACTAGGGAAATATAACCTAACATCTTGTGTCTCCTGGCGGCGATCACAATGTAGTGCAGAGTATACCATCCTAATTAACACCTCATTGTCACCATCGGATAAACGTCCTGCTCGTTCCGTCGAATAATCAGAAAAGATTAGTTTTAGGATTTAAAGTTTATTATAATCTTAGTAAAATATCAAAAGCGATTGTTTTGATTATGCTATTATATTAACCATTAATTGCTGTGCAGCTTTGCACGGTGATGGTTGCAATTCTATTTGAAACCTCGTTACGTTTACAACACGGACCAGATGCTGGGTTTAAGTAAACATAATTAATTTTAGTTCCTCTACAGGAAATTTCTACTATATATTTTATATTGGATTAGATAACAAGCTATCACACTTTCTGTACATATGTAACTTTTCATCGTCAGGAAACTAATTTAAACAAAACTGGAAAGAGAAACTTTCAGCTTATCTGCGAAAACCATAGCGCGGGTGTCTGTTAATCTTTACAGCACTAGATTATTAATTACAGACATTTTACACAAAGTAATCTTTACACACTTTTCTCCCACATCATACTTATTAATATCGTTGTTTATAAAAATCTGTGTAACCATCTTTATCTGGATAAACGACAAAGTTATATTGGACCCATTTGATAAAATCAGTTACATAAATAAGGACTGACCAGAATGAAGAGTATGAGCTATTTCTAATAGCAGCTGTCTAGTAGATGATTATTGTATTAAAATTATTTAACGACATCAATTGAGTCCACCGCTGTCAACTGCTGAACAAAAACCTTGCATGCACCATGCCTTCTACGTCCAACGGATACCTCGCAATCTCCATCAGGTCATCAGTCTACCGAGCAGGCGAACGACCCATGCTCCTTTGCCGTGGTAAAGGAATGATAAAGATAAGATTAGCTCAACGAATGATTAATTGAACAATCATTCATTGTATGTTCTCATTGTGATCGAAATCTCTTTTACTTAATTTGCCTGTTAGTTTATTTAAGCAACGAACTTCGCTTAATGCCCTCGCATTAAAACATTGATTGGATGCATCAGAAAATGGTACAAATAAAATTAGTATCAGCTGTATCCGTATACAAAATTGGACGGACTAATGCGGAGTATCCATCAAAAAACAATAAAACAAGTGTTTTTACTGCTTCTACAAACACCATCCATCTATTATCGTCGGCTTGCGTAACGGTTGAACTACTCTGACGTACAGCGGATACATCTCGGAGAAACTTTCATTCACAAATGCCAATTACAACAGTACACATATATATATTTTTTTCAACTGGAATCTAGACTTGTCGTCATTTACACATGATGTCAATCCTATATCCACTTTTTTTTAAGTAACAAATTATTAATAAGTGATAAAGAGATGTTAAGAAAAGAGGAGATGAAAGCCGGCTCGCGGAATGTACTCTGGCTGTCATATTATGCTAATAGTAGAAAAATAAATAATTTGCTAGAAGTAGGTCTCTGTTGCCGGAGACCATCTAAGTAGTATGCAAACATTACTGTATTCCAGTAAAAAAGACATTGTTTACAGGTGTAACGAGACTTAACATCTCACTTGTCAAAGCGATGAGCACTATGTGATGCGGTTTATACCTTCATAAATAGCACCATGTTTTTATTAGCAGGCGTATCACGCGATTTACAATATAAGTATGGTAACTTATTGGATAGGTACAAAACAGTTTACTACCATCAAATTGTTATAATAATAATTTTTGCCCCGGAAATAAAGCAGAGACCTTCATGAAACTAGAGAAGCGTTTATGCCACTGCGCCACAAAGTAGTTACATAAAAAATCTAATGATATTGAATAATATTCATATTCCTGTAAATCAGTATAATACACGATAATAGTGGGATCGCAATTTCAAACCTAAAACCTCCGACAAGTTGAAGCCTTAACAGTTAAATAGTTTAACTTAACATTTGATACAAATAATTTTCTTTTCCAGTTTCTCCTTCTTAAAGTCCCATCTTCTTACAGAGATCAGCAACTTAATGCAATCCAGATAATATCCTCATATACTCCTTTTGAACAAATCGACAAGAGAGAGCCGAACATTATAAACAATCTGTTTAATTTCCCCACTACTGGGACTCGAGACCTTCATAAACAGAGAGTCACGACTATTATTTATCCACCACGCTGACCACGTGCAGGTAGGCTAATGTTACATATCTATAAATGATATAGTTCTGGGAACATATCAATTATCTAATAATTTTTTTCTCAGTCTGGAGAAAGGTTTTTAAATTAATTTTTAGATCGAATGACAGAAAATTAACAGAATCCATAATAACGTGAAGCTATGTAGTTTCAATGCAATTTACAAATGTTGCAATAGATTAGAAAGAAACCTGAAAAAAACATTCGCAATGTATTGTAGGCGATGAACTGAAGACGTTCAGTGACGTCTGATAAATATACGGGTAATATAGAAAATCTATTGCTATTTCTCTCTGCGATAACACCATATATTTTATATAAGAACTGATATATATATTGGGAAAAGAATCGGGCATTACGCCAAATGCTGTTCGAGCACTTCACAATACCCCGCCCATTATCGTAGTGTTTGAAAACAAATAGTGTAAATATTTCATAGTATCACATTAGGTTGAACACTTGATCATAATGATCACAACTTTCTTGAACAGCAGTGATAGGTATCAATAGCCTAAAAATAACAACAATGTAAGCTTATGCAAAATTTTTCTATTACTGCTTGATATACTACAATTATTAAGGGGTGTAAGGGTTCCCGTATAACAACCCATAGAAACCTAGTCAACTTCGTTTGCACCTGGTGCACCTTGCAACAAACGAGGCTATCGTTAACACCAACTCGCATTGGGTAACCTGGCGGTAACACAGGTCATGATGATTGCATGAAAGTCGCGGGAAGCTGCTGGATACGAGCGTAGGGTTGATTAGTGTGAAGATCTTCAGAGGAAAGCTATGTCCAGTAGTGGATGTCTATAGGCTAAGGATGATGACGAGATTAAAATTATGTCGATACTCATTAGTATTATGATTAATTGATTTTTATCTTGGAAGTATTGAAGAAATCTTAATTCTGATTTAGAAGAAAGGAAACATTGATTTTACATACCTTAAGCTGTTTTGTTTATTTACATTCATATCATGAACTGAGTGTACCATTACATTATTACTCGACCCGGAGTGATAATAGTGCTCGTTAATTATTCTTTTCTGCTACAGACAAAGGATTTAATGATGGTGAGGATTATGAAGCTTAGTGTCGTATATAAATGAGGGAAACATCCATTTTCCCGTCACTGGTGGATAGCGTGATTTTTCCGCAGCTAGAAGGGTAACTTAGAGGATTACACGAGCTTTCGGCGCTATCGCTTACGTCTGATGCTATAAAATTTACTTAAAATAACGAACCGGTAATATATGAATTTAGATCATGTATTTGTGTGTGTGTTTTTTTTTTCTATATTCGAATAAACAACAAGACAAACAGAACATAAGCAATATATGTTTTGTTTGTAGTTTTCATACAAATTATTATAATATTTTTTTATTAGGTTTTACAATGTACATATATGCATTTTTTCAATAGGGATGCCCAAACTTGGTGGTACCATGCTACATATTTTTTCGTATCCAAGGGCGTATTAGAAACTTCTATGTAATGTACAGGAAGAACTTTAGTATGCAACACTACGTGTTGATGCCTGTAGCTTAAAAGCTTATTTTTCCAATTAAATTTTAATATATTGCTAAAATATTATTCATACAAAAATGGAGAGGATAAATTTCTAATATCGTTAGACTGATTATTATAAATCTCTCATGCATAAGTATTTTTCCTGCGGGATGTTTTCTTTTATCATTACCGTTGTTACAAGATTTTGTTGATACGAGTGGCTGTGCATCTGCTAAATTTCATATACAACGCGGTGTTTACTTAAATAAATGAAATTTTGAGGCATAATCACTAGAAATTATGATTGCAGTTTTAAATAAATTTTTTAAATTTTAACTTAAAAAAAAAATCATTTCAAATCGCACTCCTAGAAATTCAAAACCCCAGGTGAGAAACACAGGTATTATAAAGCAATAGCATGACCACAATCTTACTTAATTTGTTATTAATGTATGGTTTACTATCTTAAGCTAGTGTAGCTTAATAACTGCACTATCACTCTTCTCTTATAGACACCCTCGTCGATTTTCGAAAGGTACAATGACGCTGACAAGTTGCTCCACACCACTGCCTTTCGTATCAATAATGTTGAACTAAACCTCTTTGTACACAAACTTATGTCATTTACCACAGATTAAAATAATTTATGAGCAAATATAATATATACTACATAAACATATCTATATGAACGTTTAAATGAATTAAGTGGTATAAATGATATAAAAAAACAAGTCATCAAAACGGTTGGATCGATTGCCATAAATATTTACACTTACCCGAATTTTTTACGAGGAAAGTATTTATTAGTGTATCCTTTCCTGTAACATACCATCAGGAACTGTTCATGAAATGTAAAACGAAGTTATATGTAAAACCGAGAAATCAAAACATCAAAGGGGTAGGTATAATCATACCAAGGGTCGGTAACCTAATAGAAAAAATTGGAAACCCCTAACGTCATCATGCCCATCGGTCCACTATTCCGCTCACTTTTCGTTTATATGCATGGACGCATTTATTTTTAATTTGACATGTAATCACACTTTTCTAGTAGCATCACATATTTGATTTAGATAAATTAAAAAAAAATATAAATAAGACACTAACAATATACAAAACTCCAAAATAATATTTTTAAAAAAAAAAATAGAAACAAAAATATCAGGAGACGTACGATGACACAACGAGACAACATCTTATCTCAACATCTCACCTATTATCAGACTCGATAAAAAAATAATATATACACATGTGTAACGTTAAATCCATACTGCTATATGGCTGTGACGTGGACGTGGAAGGTCACCAAGATCATCTCGCACCAGCTCCAGGTCTTTGTCAACCGTTGTCTTCGCCGAATTCCCGGGATTCACTAGCCCGAGAGAATCTCCAATAAAAATCTCTTGGAGCACTGCCGCGAATCACCAATCGACTAACAAACTAGATGTTGCAAATTGGAGTGGATTGGCCATATTTTACAAAGAGATCCCAACCGTATTCCCAAGCAGGCGCATAATTGGAATCTACAAGAACAGACAATCTGCAAGGACAGACCTGGCATCGCACAGTAGCAGACGAAGCGAAGAACATCGGGAAGACGTGGATTAGAATTAAGAGGAAGCCTAAGACCGAACGCGATGGAGAGTCACTGTGAGCGCCTCTTTGCTTTGTTCTTAGGGTCATAAGTGTTAAAAAATAATAATAATAAATAAAAATATCTATATGTAAAATAAATATTAAATACGTTAATAATCAAACTTTGGAAATTCTCCTAATGGATCAAAGTTACGAAGATAAGAAAAGGCTTAGTGCACCGTAAAAGCCTGTATTATTTTCTTTTGTTACGTTTAGCTTTAACTCAAACAAAAGCCTAATCGGATTTCCACCGTTTACATAATGGAAACGTAGTAGACAATTGTAACAATGCTTATAAATTTAACCAAATGGATTTTAGCTTAATGTATTTATTTATTATAACCAATTTCAGCGGCTGTAATATCATGAAGATATAAAAAGGGGAGGAGATTGCGTACTATTACTTAGAGCTTTCATTAGAACGGTAACTTCTTATAGTTTGGGTTCCGGTTTTAACGTCTACTAATCGACGTCTTTTTTATTAACGAATAGATATATAAATAATGTATTATATTAAACATATTTCTCCGTCAGTGTTTTAAACGAGTGCACTTCAAATGTTATTTCAAGTGCACTCGTTTAAAACACTTTGATGTTCATAAGTACGACTAACGGCTATACTATTTGTTATGGCGATAATGAAGGTGATAAATAGCGATATAACTTCTCAACAATCTTACCACCTACCTAACTTAGGTAGGGGCTAGATGTACTGGTTATTTTTATTCAATTAAGCAACGACTCGGGCGTGACGTTCACCTGGTGGTAAGTGCCCATAACTATTTGGCGCTAGTAAGGATGGTATACACAACACTACATTCCCGTCGTCGCTCAGACATATAAAATGTTGAGTCTCGTTACGCCCCTAATTACACTAGCTACAGCGACCTTCAAACCGGAAAACAATAACCTTTGCACAGTACTGTTTGGCGGTAGAAATAAGCGCTGCGGTGGTATCTAACTAGACGTCCTCCAGCAAGAGACCTACCACGAGTAAAACTAATCGTTAATGAAATTATTCGATTATCGATAACTATTCTTATACAACCTGTTATCGATAGTTAATAGAGAATTATACTGTATGTTTACATTATCATATATTTATTTTTTTTTATTAATTTCTTTAGGTGGTTTATTAATTTGTCGCGCTAAGCGTCACAAATAAATATTCTCTTAAGAATAATTTTTTATTGCATTATATAAACAAATTACACTTTTTTATGAAAATGACAATTTGTTAACATAAAAAGGCCTGTCATAGAAACTTACATATTTACAAAATATTATATAACTTTACTTAAATGTTACATTTATATTATCGATTTATTTCATCTTCAAAGCGATTGTTGAATAGTCTGTGGTCGTTCACTGGGCGGTAACTTATTCTAAATTATGTTATTGAACTAATATAACCGAAAAAAAAACGAAACTTGTATATGCGTGAGCTCGCCAAAGTGGTATATTATAACAAGGTATAACTTTTATAACACTGTGCAAAGGTGAATCTTTATTCACCTTTTTTCCACTTCTTGAATTTATATATCAATTTCTAATAATTTTACTGGTGGTACGCCTTGGTAGTCAGTTGCCGGAAACCGTCTAGGTTGATGCCACGCAACCCCTATTCCTGCCGACAAACAATAGTATGTATACATTACTGTTTCAATTTGAAGGGCCCTATAGCTAATGAAATTGCTGGGGTAACGGAACTTAACATCTTATGTCGCATGGGGACCAGCACAATGTGGTGTAATATATCATCCTATCTAGCATGAATGAACGGGACACTTACCGCTAGGAACTTAATTAAATAACCAAAAATTTTAATCATCATTTCAAACGATGGACATCCTCTGCTGGACGGATCTCTTGTAATGTATTCCACAAAGCACAGTCTTACACTCTTTGAATCCTGTGGCTCCCAGCGATTATTTTATATTCTCTGTTCATCTAATGGCGGGTCACCTTTTCACCTCTTTTATACTCCAACGTCCATCTGTTCTACAAGCGAGGTACCCCACCCATTGCCACTTCAGCCTCGCGACTTGTAGGTCTCCGTCGATGACCTCGGTTCTTCTGCGGATCTCATTTCCCAAAATTGTAATACTTATAACTAAGTAAAGTATGCTCGCGGTCCATTTTTATTCAAACACTGGAACGTCGGTGATAGTTAACCAATAAATAAACATTTGCAACTAAAACTTGTTTCCTCTTTAATATTCTACGCGTCTGAAAGCCCGATGCGGCGACCTAGTTGGCAACTAATCCACTTCTTACGCGTTGTTCCTATAAACATGCCGCAAAGAAACTTTCATACTGCAATTAATCATCGCTCAAGAATATCTCACGTTTATTATATTCATAATCATGGACCATTTCAACGGTCCTCAATCGAACTAACTCTAATAATACTTCATTGAATATTACTACTATAATGTAATTAGTTTATAAATCTAAAACAACTAGAAAAACTATCATCATCAGTCGACAGACATCTATACATAAGCCTCTCCCAAAGATTCTCACATCGATCGAAAGGATTTATACGGAGGAGATTTGGACTATTTTCCACTACTCTGGCCCAATGTGGATTAGTAGGGACCAAAGCCTCGATTGTTGATTAGCAGGCTGCGCCACGAGCAGGTGAGGTTGGCGTGGGTCCCTTTAGTTGTTATGCTGGACCCGGTCCACTCCGTAAATAAAATTGTGATACGCGTACCTATAACAACATGGTGCTAGGTAAAATATACATTACACCGAATTGTGTTCGTCGACATGAGACAAGATTTTATGTATAGTTACTCTAGTAATTTCACTAGCTACAGCGACCTTTAAACCGGAACATGCTAACGTTTACACATTACTGTCTGGCGGGAAAAATAGGCGTTGCGGTTGATTGCGAGGCTCATGGCTGCGGAGATCTTTGGAAGAGATATATGTCCAGCTGTGGACGTCTACCGGCTGATGATGGTGATGATGATATATATTATATAAATGGTATGAAAATTTATACAACTTAACCTTCTAGACATTTTCATGTTATCTGTGATAGTTAGGAGCACTTTAAATTCTCTTATAAGTTAGTTTTAGCCCTTAATGTCGACAAATTTATTTAATAATATTCATGTCTCGTAAACAGAAGATTTAATGAAAAGGGTAATTACAAAATTCGTTTGAGAGAGGTTTAATTAGTTTGTACGGAGATGTGTCCAAGCTGAAGCTGCGTCTAAATACGATTACATTCCACATATATTAAGCTTCAAACAAAATTGCTGAATATATATAAGTTAAGATTATTAGTAGAGCAGAAAAAAAAAACTTCACATTATAATTATCTAAGGTTTAAATTTTAATTTTAATTAGAAGTATATTAAATCATTTGCAAGGCTTGCCGTATCTAAACTATGGTTCAGTACTTCCAGAATGTCCTAGGTCCGGATTTGTTCTTCTCATCTTTTAAGCTATTTTTTGCCTGTACAAAAAATAACAACAATAAAATCACGCAGTACTAATATTTATTGTGGCGATACATATTTATCTAATTATATATAAAAGTATTAAATGTTAAAGGTTTGAAAAAAAATTATATATTAAATAAGTAATTTAATATTGTTAACATAAGTAGCGTATAAGTCTTTTGTCAATTGCTTATAACTTTGAAGTTATTTAATTTAATTTAGTTAATAATTAAGCCTTTTCTTTTTTTGTTTTTTATTGTCTGTACTTATAGAGAATAAGCACAGTGTCAAAAACTAATATTTTGTATAGAGAAACAAATGTATAGATATGGTTCAAAAGAAAAAAAAGTTATACTTTATTTTAAGAAATAACAAGATCAAGTTAATTATTAAAAAAGAGAGATGTAGTGGGTATTACATAAATATTATAAGAATAGGTTATATGTTAATACCTTCTTAAGTCATGGTGAACTGTTGTAGTGTAATAAAAGATATTCAACAGTTGTGACAAAAAAAATCATAAATAAATTATAGCGTGCTAGTTAAGATGTTTATACAGCATAATGTTTTGCTTATAAATAAATGATATTTACCGTTGTTGTGTATCTAATGTTTGCACAATTAGAGAGAAAGGCGCTAGCGGAACTAGACGCTGCAGTGGGTATCTATTTATCAAATAACGTAATGGTGTTAAGTTTTACTATATATTATATAACATTTGTTTACATAAAATCGGTGTCATGTTAGATATTTTTCATTACAGGTGTTATGCTAATACTTTATTAGCGGAAGTAGAAAATTTAGTTATTGCTCAAAATCCCATGAAATTGATGAGCAACGTTGTCTTTCTAAAGTAATTATTCGGAGCTTGTCTAAAATTTATACTAAACAGAAAAGGTCACTGCTCGTGTTGCACCCTGATAACCAACAAATGTGGTGGGAAATGGCCCAAATCCTCCTATATGAACCCGTACAAATAGCCTCTGGCGCTCGTCGACGCGGGCAGTGCAAGATATATCGATGTGGGGATCTTTAAGGGAGACCTATGTCTAGCAGTGGACGGCTATCGGCTGATGATGGTGAATCATTATTTAAATAACACTGCTATAAGATCATCATCATGAAGATTTACCTTCGTACACACAAGTACATCACTAGACATGTAAGAGTTGGCGGTGTAAGAGAATGTTTGACTCGAAACAATTTATTGCGGGAACAACACACGCTTGACGATTGATTGCCGGCGTACGGTGTCGTCGTTGTTTTTTTTTTCGTTGTATTCGACAATGAGATAAAACAACGGGTCATTTATCTATTAAACAATCGAATGATTTATTTGTTTATGGACACATCAGCGATGGTACAAGGTTAAACTTATCAAACACGTAAACAACTTGACTAGTCTAGGCAGATACCACTGCAGTTTCTCTATCTGACGCCGAATAGTGGTGTAAAAACCTACCTGTAACTAGAGAAATTACTGGTGTAACGAGGCTCAACATCTTATCTCAGTACGACTAACACGTGATGCAGAATAAAACATCTTAATTACCGCCACATTGTTACGGGTAGGCGTATCACTTACCATCAGATGAACGTCTCGCTAATCTCATCTCTTCAAAAATATACCTCAATCAGCGTTTCTCTCTATAATATTATAATAATTTGCATACTTTCAAAGAGAAATTTAATTTAAACGTAGTCCGATTCACAATAATAAACAATTTTTCTACTGTACAATAAAATGCCACTGAAAATATAAAAAAAGAATCCACTTTCCTTAACTCCTATTGGTTTTTTATTATGCTCGTGAATTTAATCTTGCTCTAAACTTTTTCTATGAAAAATCACAAATGTAAGCACTCTCGGATCATACCGTACCGTTAATCCGGCTTAAGAGGTGTTAGAGCCTCGTTCTCTATCATCCACTTAAGTAATTCTCCTCTAGTACGTCCAGTGTCTCAGGAGCGGGCCCCGCGTGTACCAGTACACCGAATACTTTAGTAGCTGGGTTTAGCTGGAGGAGACAGTATTGAAGGGTATCACACAATCCCTTGCACAGGGTTACAAGTGAAGTACTTAAAGGTGGGATTGGCACAGGCGAACAACTTCGATATGACCAGAGAAGGAGGCAAGTCCAGTCACTGGAGCGTGTTATAATATCCTGTAGCTGGACAGCAGTAGTTAATATTAATATGGGGACCAATACTGTAGAAGTGCAAAGACCTATAATAAACATTAAAGAACGCAGTCAAACGACGAAACGGTTTTGAGGGTGTGGTGATGGAAGCAATGGAAAACCACGGTCAATATAATCGCTAGTAAACCAGTTTTATCCGCCTAGCGCGCAACAGAAAATAGGAGAAGTAGAAGAAGCATTCCACGCTTTTACCAAGTTTTAGGCGACTTGTAAGACATCATATGTAATGCTCGTAATATATACTAAAAACAAATATTTTCACTCGTGATTAATCTGTACGAGAGGACTAATTTTGCTTCCAACTTTAAGTTTTATTGCTTTAACTTCAAATCTACGAATTTATGTATAAACTTTAGATCAGGCCTGTAAATGAAAAATTTAATGGATTTCAGAAGTTTGTTCATTACATTACTTTTTCAGTTATGAACAACGTCTGGTATACCTCTGATGATGATATCTATAGGACATATTACTTTATGATATAACTTTCAGAGATATCGAAATATTTATATATATTATAATGAGGTATAATTGGATATATGTAGTATACTTAGTAATTAACATACCATTGTTTTTCAAACACAAATACTATATGTATTATTAAATAAAATGAAGTTTAGACTATGATCAATGAGGTGAACCAGGACTAGCTATAATAACCTTAATGGTCATAAATATTTTGAACTGTCTCTGTGTCGCAGTGTCGTAGCACGAATTTAATTCCGGGGATAACTATTGTAGAGTTAGATTAGTGGTAGGGTTTACTCAAACCCGTCTGGCTAGCTATCATTCTAATATTATAAATCTGCTGCCATAACAGCATTGTTGTGTTCCAGCTATAAGCACATAAGGGTCAGTTGTTCTGGGCAAATATGCTTCGCCATCCATATCCTCATTGTTACTTTACGCCATATGAAATTAAGGTCAAATGGTAACCCTTTGCAAATAAACAATTGCCACTTTACGACGAAAAATCTTTGTTGTACTAGACAGATCAGATTTTAACTTGATGGTAAGTGATAATCTTAAACAACGTAGCACTAGTTAGGATTATATAAACTTCACTACATTAAGCTCTTTATCTTGAGGCATAAGATGTTAAGTTTCGTTAGTCTTTGGCGGCAGAAATAGGAGTTGCGGTGGTACCTACTTAGTCTCCGGCAATAGAGACCTTACAACAGTAAGTAACTTTGGTTTGATCAGAACAATATTGAAATGAAAACATATCGATCATTTTCTAAATAATTTCATGGTCAGGTATTTCCACTTACTTCACAATATTTGCTATTTATGCTGTTCCTTCAAATCGTTAATATATACGCTGGTACACCAGTTCAATTAATAAAAGCATTTCTTTTCAAGGGAGGTAAATCCAATTTATTTCCCAAACCATCAAAAGTCAGATCCTTCGGCCTTTCTCAAAAGGACCTACAATTAAAAACTTAAGGTAAATTCCTATTAAATAATTCACTCGAGGTCTTTGTAGTCTGCCAATTATCTTTGCGCCTAACAATAATGAACAACCAGGTAAACAAATTATACAAATTTCTTTGGAAGGAAAAAAATATATATTGTTAACTGCAATTGTTAATAGGATAACTGTGTCACAATTAGAAACCTCTACTTTCCAATGTAGATAAACAAAATTAGATCTGTTTGTGTTCAGGTTTGCATCTATGGAATTTACTGCAGTGATCAGGCTTATAATTGCATACCACTTTATGGTTAAAGTCATCGCTTCAATTAAAAATAAAAAAACGCCAAAATCAATTCTTTTATAATAAAAAACTAATATTACATGTAAATATATTAGGTCAATATTTTTGATCAGCTCTAACATGAAAATGAAGGACAGAGAAGATTTAAGATTATACAGATATAAATGAAACAAGCAAGGAATGTACTAAAGAATTAACAACCCTGAAACCCAGACTTTTATATAGACCCTATCCTCGAACCTAAACAGTTACAGAAATGTCTGAAAATATAAAACAGGTTGTAAGCCTGTCCGTTGTGTGTATTTTATAACATGCCGTCATCTAGTATTCCATTTCAATAAACTTTAGTGCTCTGTAATGTGAAAACATTCACAAAATTCATTAATTACATTGTTATTCTATTTTGAACATATTTAAGTAAAAACCTAAAACTTTATAGACCACAGACGGAAATAAGGATTTTTCTAGACCAAAATTTACGTATAATGGAACCAGGCCAAAAGTGGAATGCAAATGAACTCGTGATTCTTTCATTGGCTTAAGTTCTTAAACCAAAGAGTTGGAATTCCTAATAGCTACAACAAATGAAAATTAAATAGCCTTTAGCAAATAATAAAATAGTATATTTAAATGGTTACATTACTAAATAAATAGATATATTCATCTTAAATTCATTTCGAGGGTCGTTTGTAAAAATCCGCTAAGTGAAAACTGTCTACCACTATTACTGTTTCGATCAGAACTAAATATAATAAAATTTTTCAGCAACGCTATATGCTTTTGCTGTTCATTAATTTTTTTTTTTGAAATGAGAATTTTTTTTTTAGATTCAGATATGCCATTCTTCTTAACCACTTTAAAAACTTCCACGCTTAATAAATTATTGAGACTTTAAAGTTATTTCTATACTTCTTATCACGCAATGATGTAGATGTTTTTAAGAGAATGATCATGATATTTTATGTGGTAAATTATGCTTTTAATAGAGCTTAAATACATCATGACCTTATCAAGCAATGACCAACCTAATCATTACTGATACCATAACCGAATAGTGGAAATTAAGATGGTGTTTTAAATTTTAGTTGGGGGTTTTATTCTGATTTTTATTGAAGGTCCTGCAATCAATGCACGGCGAACGGAATGAATCCCAATGCGATACGTGATCTGCATTGCTTGTAGGAACAAATAAAATTAAATTGAAAAAAAAAAGGTTTTTCTTTATCCAATTTTATTTTCTCTGATCAATCTAGCAATCGACACTAAACCAAAAAATACAAAACTGTAATCATAGATAAAAGACTATTGGTTGTGCGTTGTGTTACAGATGACTCCGCAGTACGTCTCTAATTAGTACTGTATCTGGATCCTTTCTAGTGATCGGGCATTTGATGTCAGCCCGAGTGGGGCAATGAAAGATTTTAGAACAGGCCATGGAACAATTGCAGCCTACACCAAGATGATATAATACATATCTATAGAAAAATGGTGAGTATGTACAATTTGTCTACAATGCGTGAACAATTACCTTCGATTTCATTTGATGTTAACATCAACGCCCTGACTCTCATATATTGACAGCATCAACACAGCAATGCTATTATACTCGTAGCAGCAGATTTACAATATGGAAGGTTATAAATAGTCAGACGGTTTGAAAAAACTCTTAATGTAACTCCGAAACAAATAGACCTAGAATACTTGGGACTTTTGTGTTATAAAACAAGGACTTCGTTATTTCATTTTCACGGTAATTTATTATAAGACAAATAAACAACCGTACTAAAAACCAAAAAAAACATTGGTTTTTGAAAATGGATTTTATTTTCGATTTATTTGTATACAATAAAAATAAGATACATTCCTTATAATGTAGGTGTATCGCATATATCCGTTATCCGAAATGAACCCAACGTATCTAGGATCTACTTGAGTTTAAATAGAAAAGTTTACTATAGACAGAGATCTATATTAAACTTGCCGATCGTTGGTTGTTCTTCTGCAACAGAAAATTGTGTAGATGCAACACAATTTTCTATTCTATTCTTTCCACTAGCAACACATTAAAGTAAACAAGTAGACAAACGCTCAAGCGTCTGAGATATTTATTAGAATGACAGCTGCGTTACAGAACTTCCAGAAGAAATGAATAAGAAATTAGCTACACAATGATTTCTTATACGATATTAATGCCAATGCTACAGATTTTATCTCAAGTAATTCATTATTTATTACCCCTGTGTTTCCAGTTATTTACGGTACCTACGTTCAGAAGTACTGAGGTAACCAGATTCCATGACGTCATGATCGAAACGGAAAACCTACATTCTTTTAATTATTATTTGTTGTCTGATCTACTTGGAATGAGCTATGTAATGAAGTATTTTAGTGATATATTTGATTACTTTAGTATTACATAAGTGTTATGATAGAATATATATTTAAATAATAAGTTCTTACTGGTTGTGTGCTCTGCAGACGTAGTGCTTTTTTGGCCTTACTTGACCATGTTCCGATTTTAAGAAAACTGTCGCTGTTAAATATAATGAAATAAAGAGACTTGCTATCTTCCTGTCCTGCCGGTCCTAACACACGGCAGCGAGACTTGGACCATAACTCAGCGCC
The DNA here is from genome assembly GCA_029034505.1 of Ornithoptera priamus. Taxonomy (NCBI): domain Eukaryota; kingdom Metazoa; phylum Arthropoda; class Insecta; order Lepidoptera; family Papilionidae; genus Ornithoptera; species Ornithoptera priamus. The sequence continues at coordinate 7,089,721 of JARDWD010000395.1, forward strand.
AAACCAACGAAATCCAAGTCGCCGAAATAAAAATGCTCCGGTGGATGTGCGGAGTGACGAGACTCGACAAAATCCGCAACGAGTACATCCGCGGCAGTCTCGGTCTACGCAACATCGCCGACAAGCTGCAAGAGAGCAGACTTCGTTGGTATGGGCACATAAAAAGAAGACCTCCTGACTATGTTGGAAATGTTATGGCCAATCTGAACATCACGGGATCCAGACCCAGAGAGCGGCCAAAGACAAGATGGACAGATGTGGTCAAAAAGGATCTAGAGTTCTGCAAAGTTACCGAAGAGGATGCGTCCGACAGAGTGAAGTGGAAGAGAAAGACCAGAGAGGCAGACTCCACCATCAGATGGGAATAATAAATGCCACGGAGAGAGAGAGAGAGACTTGCTATCTTAAAATCTCAATCTCAAAATTTAGTTGTGTAATCATTCTATCTAGTGCCACATTGTTATAGCACTGTTACAATAATTTTTCTATTCATAGTTTTGAGTATGTATGTAAAAAAGGAATATCGATCTCTCTTCACAGATAGCGCCAATTTTATTTTGTGGTTTTATCTATCGAATTTCAAAAAGCACATCAATCCAAAGCTAACAAAGAAGCAAATAAACGAAAATGTATGAACCCGTCCATTCGGGTCAAATGTTCTTGATTCGTTGTTTTCATGTTACTTACTACGAGCATACAATATAAAACGGACCTCTTACCAGTTTTGAACGTATTGCAAAAATATTTTTTACTTAACTACAGTGTTTTTCACTTTGTTCTTTTCGCTTGTGAAGCGAAAAAATTGTTTGAAGTATCGTAAACACTTTTGAATTACATTGAAAAGTTAAAATTGTGTTGTTTAGAAAAATCAAAGAGATCAATTTAATTTGACGCGTGCGATTTAGATTTCTTGATGTTCCGGTTCCCGTTCACGTAAGCGACTTGATTTTATTATTTTTAAAATTGTTTAATTTTTAAAAAAGACCCAAGGGTGTACGACGGTCTCCTCGAGATGGACCGACGACATCACAAGAGCGGTCGGAAGTGATTGGATGCGAAATGTTGACGACCGTATATGGTGGAAGACATTGTAAAATGTCTATCGTCTACACGTCTAATGTCTACATCCAGCAGTGGATTGGTGAAGGCTGATGATGTTTCAAACCAAGGACTACACTTGATGATAATGATGAAATCAACCAGAATCGAACGAGTCCCTATTGTTATACTTCAACTGGAACGAGGCAAAGAGTTTTAAGATGTCGCCTCTTCTTGATTCCATTACCACTTTGGTGATAACGGAAACGGAATGGAACGTTTTTCAAAAGTGAATAGAGCTTATCCGCGTAAACATTTAAAGCGATTTCATCTTAAGTTAGACTTCGCTAGCCGTTACGATTAGATGTGAAATATTTATTAGCGTTCGCATTAATATTTTTACTGCTCCTCAAATGAATCGTTCACGCAAATATTAATCAAACGTTTCAATAAAGGTCAAACTTTATTTGTAATACGATTTGGGAAAACATTCCGTTTTTATAACTCGTTGATTACCAAAGTAAGATCTAATTTCGGGTTAAACGAAAATAATGAAATAGAATGAGTTTTATATAATTTTATCATAGAGTAATTCTAATTTCTTTGTCTGTGATTTAGTATAAAATTAAATTCTCTTATACATAATGAAAATGACTTCTCTTGAAACCTACTAAACGTATAGACTTGGAAACATGACTCTACGACGCGGAATGAATTGTAAATGGTTATAGGCTAGTCATAGACTTTTCATAATTTTATTTCTAATGAGCTTTTTTAAACTTTTTCATTTCGTATTATTTATGCGGTTGCAGTAGTAAGGGTTGCTACAGAAAGTCATTTGCGGTTTCGGTATCTCTGACAAGGAATATTTCAGATAAATTTCTAGTTTGATTTTATATTACCACCAGCAAGCGAGCAGGGAACAGATAGTTTGCTTATAAAATTTAAAATATAGATATAATTTGATAAATTAAAGACTATAGAATAATTAATCTTCGTTAATATATTATTAAGTCAAAATCTTTCTGTTTCTAATATCAAAGTAAAAGTTTGCAAGATTTGTGTCTGCTACAGTTCAGTGTAAATATTTATTTATGTTATATTTTACAGTAAATATTAAAATCAGGTCACAAAGAGCCCACTTAAATCTTAAGTGGCATTCTCTGCCAGCCAACCTCGGGTGTGGCGAAAATATAAAGTAGGCGATACAGAGAAAACTCCAACATACTACTTATTGCACATGTATAAGAAATATTACAAATATTTATTATGTATATATAACAAGGAGTAATAAAATGCATGCATATAAAATAAAAACGTGCAAGTAAAGAAGAGTTGTATTTAGATACATACAAAGACAAAATTCACGATTTAACAATCTGTTCATTATAACATCTTTAATAAATATTCCTCGTAGTATTTAAACTATTTTTGTCCCTTTACAACCAGATAGGTAACTGGTATTAAGAACACTTAACTCAATTACCTAAAAAGCTTTAATATCAGTACCAGCGCTTAATTTAACTTTCATGTAAACTATACAAACTAATCGCCGTCCTCAGGTTTGTTTAAACTTTCAGATCCTTACTTCAAACAAACAAGTATGGAGTAACACGTTATACTAATAGATTATTTTGATGATATATTCGTTTATTTTAAAATTTCAAAATCCTTAATTGCATCAATGAAATCGCAAACTATTCTTCCTAATCTCAAAACAAACTATGAAAGAAAGCCGCTTAAAATATTTGAAAAGTATGTAATTTTGAAAACACAGAATCTTATTCTAACGAAAGTAAAAAAGGCACTACTGTAATATTTTTTTCTATAATATATATTTATAATATAAGTACACGGATGTAATAAAAAAAATTGTTATTCTAGAAGAATATTATTTTTAAGTTAGTTTAAGCCTGGGTCTCAATACAATTTTTTTTTAGGTATAGTAACACTTAATAAATATTGCAAAAATGTCAGACCGGACAACCAAGAAGTATATAGGAATGCACAATAGAAGATAATGTTTAAACTCTTTTCTAGCTTTGCCTAGATCAAGACTAGATCTCGAACAAGCAAATAATTTTATCACATCCATATATTTTTTTTTACAGTTACGCATTCCTCAGCATTAAACTTCAGAGTCCTTGATTATCTGTCCTCAAGCTCCACTCTTTTAAATCCACTTTCACAACACTTACGCTATTGATCTTAATTATTAAGTGATATTAGTTATTACTTTTAAATACATATATTACGATGTATTTACAATATTTTAAACATCTTTACCTGCTCTCCTTACTTTCTATCAAATGATCTAGATTCAATATAATTTACTTAGAGCTCATGCATAGGTACTAAAAACAAAACACTATATATATCATGTCACTAGCACAAGGTCATCTTTAATGTAAGGAAAAAGTAATGTTTATTGCTTTTGTCAATGCCGCGGCAGCAAATGACACAGAAGGTACGACAGAAATTTTACGACCGCAAACATTATTTTAATGTCATATTTAGTTTGACTAAATTAGTTCTTTGTCATAAAACTAAAGATGCAACTACCCATCACAAATGAGAAAGCCTTAGTTATATATCTTAATAATCATCTATACTGTTAACACCTTTAGGTCATTCTTCATTTTCAAGCTTATTCATATCTGAATTCTAATTATCACACATGGGGTGTAAGAAGTCCCAACTACTCACGGAATTCAAGCCAATCTCATCTACTCTTGGTGCACCCTGCTAATCCACAAAACGAGGCTTGTGCTCCCACCGTTTGGCCAGCATAATGGAAAATATGAAACCTATGAACCCCTACAAATGTAGAGACCTTTGGGAGAGGACTATATCCTAGACGTATATCAGCTGATGATGATGATGAATTATCACAAAATTCGAATCGTGTCTCAAATGTTTGTATTTCTTTCGAATTTCATTGGCTTGTTTTAATTATATTGTTAACTTGAAACCCACAGAATACGAAGAAATAGTAAAGGAAAGTATAAGAAAGAAGAGTAAGTAGGGCTATGTATCAAATTGTTAATTAAATTTCTTGCAATTACTTTACAGAGCTCCGTCATGACACCTTCGCTGCTAAAGCACTGGTATTAATCATCAGTATAAAGTAATTTTAATCCAACAGACTACATCCAGGTTTCAATACCTTCGTTTATTTTTATAAACACTACTATCAAGTAGTTTATAAAACTAATAATCATTTCATTTACATTAAAAGGATGAAATTTTTTTAATACATCAAGTTTCTTATTTATTACCACCAAAGATAAGTAAGACTACCTTTGTTTGTATAAGCAATAATATAAGTAATTATAGTGATTTATTATCTGTATTTATATTCTTAACGTATAGACAAAAATAACATACAAAAATAACGTTTATATAGTTACTAATATCCCACCTGATGGTAAGCGGTGATGTAGTCTTTAATGATGAAGGGCACTAGTCTAGAAGAAGACTATTCTCTTGAAGGTTCTCATGTCATACCTAGACGGAAACGCTGACACCAGGAGACTGTTCCAATCCTTCGCTGTTCAAGAGGAGGGATGATTGCCTACGGTGTGTCTGTACGTACGGTGTAAAAAAGGCAATAGTGTAATCAAATCATACAGTTCATTGGCACACTCGTTCGAGATGAATCCGGTAGAACATCGAGAGGCTCGCTACCCTATGCCGGTGACTTAGGCTATCAAGTTTAGTATTCACGGTCACCGAGTAATCTTATAGCGACCTCTCAACAGAGTCCTAAACAGCCACTTGGTATTCGGCACTACCGGCCCAGTTCCGACAACTCCATACACGAGTGTATTTACTATATGATGTACATAAAAGTTCACAAAATCTATGTTGAACTAGCTCCATTAAGTATTCATACATTATGGAATAGTGCATCCGACGTACAATATATTGCACAAACACTACAGCAATCTCGCTGAGACCACAATAAGTATTTGCAAATAAATCTAGATTTCGATTCCATTTCGCTCTTTACATTCTCCATTTATAACTATTTTACAAGAGGTTTATAAGTAAAAAAAAAAAACGATTATTCTCTTCTACTACATTCCCAGACGTCTTTTTAAGCGTTTCAGATTCTAATAATGTAACCATCACTGAAGTGTTTCTTTTATAAATAAAACTAACATTATCCCCCGCCTTTATCCGCAAAGATTTACTTTAATATTCTATAAGTTAAAAAGTAGTCATAAGTTTTAAAGTTGAAAAAGTAACTTTTTAATAATAAAAACCGCATGAAAATCCGAGAAAATAGAATTAAAAATTTTTACTTTGTAGAGTTTTTATACAACATAACTTCATTACGGGTAAGAGGTACACCACAGGAGCTTAGTAATTTGTTATTTAACGAGTGACAGGACGAACGAGACGTTCACCTGATGATGAGTGATACACCTGTCCATAACTAGCTGATACTATTTCAGCAGAAAGAGGTGTTATGGTCTATACCTGTCTCTGGTAACAGACTCACCACCAGTAAATAATAAAAATCAGTTACGCAATGAATTCCCAAATAATGACATTAATGTTAGGATGTTTACATAGCACCACTGTTGTGCTAGTTGTTTTAAGACAAAATAATAAATTTCGTTAGATCAGTTATTTATTTATTTTGATTTAAGTGACGACTAATTTATCATTGATATATTGATTGACTAGATACAGTTCTTATGATTATTAATCTTCAGATTTTGATCTACAAATATGTTATTATTTTATATCACCATATCTTTTGTTTGCGTTACCTATACATATTCACTGCAGCACCAAGTTACAATAAAATGAGTGACATAAAAATATTTTCTATGAACATATACATATCTGAGTTTTGTTGTAATCATGAATGTTTATCAGATAATATAATTTTTATATGTATTGGAAAATATTATCTGGATATTACGGATACTACTTAGGTACCGCCGCCGCTTCTATTTCTGCCGAAAAAGACTAGTGCTCATAACTTCGTTAGGTTTGATAAGCATTATAATGCCCGCATATAACCTAATCATTTTACTAGCTAGAGGTATAAGTAGGAAAATTACTAAGATAACTAGACTTACCGTTCTGTCTTTAGGCGACGAGCACAATGTGGTCTAGTACATATCCTATCACTCATCATCGCATTTCTTACATTTAACATCTTTGTTTCTACGTTAAAAAAACATTATGATATAAAAACAGTACATAAATATACGTATTATATCTGTAAAAAGTAAACAGAGTGAAAGGTAATAAGTGTAAAAGATCTGGAGGAGCTAAAGTATAGCTCTTATCCTATCTATCTATGTATGGAATACGTGATCCAAAAAACAATGGTTCTGGAGCTATTATTTAAATATTTTTCAAAAAATTCCCTATTTTCTAGGAAAAAATTCAAGGCTCTTCTTATTTCTTTATTACACAAATTTTAATGTAATAATTATTGTTTTATTAAATTAAATTAATAATCATCGTTTAGAGGCTAAAACTTTTAAAGTAGCTTCTTTGAAATCTCCTGACGGTAGCAAATAAGGCGTCATACATACATTTTTATTTAATCTTAAAATTAAATTTTACTTCCACCGGTCCAGGGCCCTGGTGGAAGGAGACCCTGCAAGGAAGTTAGACTTCTGCCGTTTTATGTTGCATGCAGACTTAGAAAATAATAATTTTCTCACCAAAATATTGTGGACCGATGAAACGAAGTTTGACAGAGACGTCATAACAAATTTTCATAATAGTCATTATTGGGCTCTGCGAGGTGAAAATTCCCACGTGATTAGAGAAGGAGTTCATCAGCGAAGATTCTCCGTAAACGTATGAATGAGCATAATTCATACTTACTTGATAGACCCAGTCTTCTTGCTTGGCAATTTAAATAGGGAGACGTACGAAGATTTTTTTCGATATATTTTTTTTAAATTATCTGGAGGATATACCATTGAACACCAGAAGAGGAATAGTGTTCCAGCATGAGGGTTGTCTCTCTCATTTTCGTCTCGGCGGAAAACAGTGGTTATACACTACTTTCTCTCGGCGATGGATTGGCCGAGGCGGACCAACACCGCGGCCCGCATGGTGTCCTAATTTAACACCTTGCGATAATTACTTATAGGGTCACATGTAACCTTTAGTGTACACAACACCAATTAACTCATAGGATTTAAAGTCATGCATCATCGTCGCTGCTGACAAAATAAAAGAACAGCTCACAGGGCGCGCCACTCGATCTGACTTAAGAGAAAGGCTTAGTGATTGTATCAGGTAGCGTGGCCGTCAGTTTGAGCAAAATTTAAATTAACTGTTACTTTAAACTTTTAATCTGAACTCAATATCTAAAATAACAACAATAAGCTAACACGTGTTACAACAAAAACAAAACGATCAAATTAAGTTCCGGCGCGGTATTTACTTTTATGAGTCTCGATAGTTTGATATTTCATAGTATTTGGGTTTACTACAAGTGTTTTATTCTTTAAATTTTAGAAACTTTATGTACTTTCTTATACCTTGTCAGATAGGTATTGAAGTCAGGTACTTATTTATGTGGTTTATATTTATTTTTTATAAATAAAATTTTCGTTTTAAGATTAAATAAACATGTATGACGCTTTATTTTTTACTGTCACGACTTTCAACCAACCTAATTTAATAGTTTTAGCCTCTAAGTGATGATTATTAATTTATTTTAATAAAACAATGATTAAACAATAACTATTAAATTAAAAGTTGTGTAGAAATAAGTAAGACATAAATTAAAAGAATTTCTTCCTAAAAAATCGAGAATTTCCTGAAAAATATTTAAATATTAATAACTTCTGAAGCATTATTTTTGTATGGGGTATTCCATACATAGATAGATAGGATATGAGCTATACTTTAGCACCTCCAGATCTTTTATTCTGTATACATGAATACTTTATATATATATTTATATATACATTTTACGTTTTATAATAATATATTGTTAATTATTGGGTTATGACCATCAAGTAGATTAAAATGTATGATTACACTGAAGGGCAAAACCTTTTTAATGAATAACACCCATTTCTGTTTCCTGATGTTGAAAGGACTGGGTGTCAAATTACCAGTAATTACTCATATCAAATGATTACCTCTAAATTATATGTCGAAATCTAAGCTAAAAATGCGATTGTTATAATTAACCAACGTATTTATGCCTACGCCAAGTTTAGTATACAATCATTGATTTTCATCATGAAGTTTTAAGATAAACTAAAATTATTTTTCTTTTCTTGTAATTGAAAATTTTGTTATATTCGTAGTTATATTATTATTAATAATATATTATAAATGTAAGAGTAGTAAAATGTATAAAAAATAAAAGTATAAATGTCAGTAGCATGACAGTATATTTTTTTTTGGAAAAAAATTATATTGAATTATTAGGAAACTTAGAGTTCACATACACATACTAAAAAGGTTATAATAGAAATTAAATGCTATACTTTAAAATAAATGTATGCAGTAATTTTCCTGCTGAATCCAGTATTATCGTATACTATTAAAAACGTTTCTAAAATTATAATATTTTTTAACTTCACAACTATGTTTGAACGATGAACTATTGAGAAAAGTACTATTTCTGATACTATAGTCACTTTGATAATGTTGTTAAATCTTTTTATGTACAACTTACTTTAATTAGAAAATGAATAACAATTAGTAACTTACCAAAATTCACATTAGTTTAACAATTACTAAAATTTTCTACGTAGACGTCCGGTGGTCATCATTGATGACTTTATGGACGCATCGATATCACTTCCGTTGATCCAAATTAAACTTCGACGCTAACTAACGCCTATAAATTTAAATATAGTCGGATAATTATCCGCCGCACTGAAACAAGAAACTATTAAAATACGCGTAACACTTTAAAAACTTTAAATGAATAGAATAAGTACATTATCTAATATATACCGATTTGTTATATATAAGTAAATAATAGTTGGGGCACTGCGTTGAAAGTTGCGAATGTTGGAGCGCGTTCGTATTGAAGCGGCCTCGCGTTTGTGTCTCACAAAGTGGACTGGAGTCGAACGCAAGTCCTGAACGGGACGCACCGGGAAGAACTGTGGACTGCGCATGGTTAGAGACAACTCATATACGTGTAACTGGAAAGCATTAATAGTTAACATTTTCAAAGAAAAAGTGGATTAACAAACAAAAAACATTAAAAATCAACTAACGCATTCGCTTATAAGGAGTTCAGCTAACATCATAATCAATGAATAAAATCGAAGATTTTTTTTTTAAATACTTTCACTGACAATTGAAGATATGAGGCATAAAATAGATCAATTACTGGCGGTAGGTCTCTTCTGCCGGAGACCGTCCAGATACGTACCACTACATATCCTTATTCTGCCGCCAAAGAGTAGTGTACAAATATTAATCTGCTACAATTTGAAGGGTGCTATAGCTAGTATAATTACTGGAGTAACGAGACTCAACATCTTATGTCTCAGGCAATGAACGCAATGTGGTGCAGTGTATATCATCCTAACTAGCGTCACGTTGTTATAGACAGGCATGCAACTTATCATCAAAGGAAACGACTCCCTCATCTCATCGGTTAATTTGAAATAAAATAAGCTATATTTATTTAAAACTAGAACTTCACAAAGTAAATAAAACTTTTTATTATAAACAAATTCCAATCCGTTTAAATGTTTGCATTAGTGAGAAAAATTTTAGATTTTATTTGGCAAAAATAACAATATTATTTTATCTATTTCTTATACCTGACCTTAATTTTATATGGTGTTGGCAGCGAGGTCGTGGATCGTGAAACGCGCTCGCCTTAGAATAATTTAGCTCTCATATTCTGACAACCGGAACACACCAACACTACTATGGCAGATGATTTACATTATGGTAGAGTCCGGTGGATTTGAAAACACTACCGCTAAATTCGGCTCTGGAATCGAATTAGTGACCACAGGTTGGATAGTAAACACCTCCTCACTGCATTTTGTATACAGTTCAGAATATATTCTGTGTTCAAGAACGAATTTGATTTTTTTTACCATATTTTATGTATAATGAAGTTTCGTTCATAATAAAGTTCCGCGATATCAGAACCTGTCTCATATTTAACAGAAGCCAACCGTTAAATTACTTATCGATACACGTGTAAAGGGTAAGTTAGTTGTTTTCTACTCAATTATGATAATATCCCTGTGATTTACTGAGCATCGAGTCTCTATACATTGGCAATATTACTTTAAAAATCTACTCATACTTTATTTTGTTATATGATTCATTACTACAGCTTTTGTGCAAAAATCATTTTATACTCCTAAAAGCAGTCTGTAGATGTAACAAAAAGTAAATCGATTTGTACGTTGATGACCAAGAGAAGACAGTAGCTGCAGATATCGTACGTTTTTTTAATCCACGAGGCGACGAGACGAGCTGGACGATCACCTGCCCATAACAATGTGGCGCTAGTAAGTATGGACACCACGTTATGCTCTTCGCCCATAAGACGTTACGAGTAGGTTTCGTTACCTCAGTTATTACACTAGCTATAGCGTCCATCAAAGCAAAAAATAGTAATATTTACACACTACTGTTTTGCAGCAGCGCCTATGCCAGACCAGACAGCCTCCACCAACAGAGACCTTCTTTTTTTTTCGTGGAGGAAATGCCTTCGCATACCTGCTCTCGCGTGGCCAAGGACAGGTTATGTCGGACTTGCACCGACTAAAACCACCGTCGTCGCTATATGGCGGGTCCACAAGAACACTTTCGCACTCGTCCGCGACCCTGCCAGCGCCGGCTACACCGTGCAGCCCCACAGAGGGAGTTGAATCTCCCTTTCCACCTCTCTAAGGGTGCGCCAGAACACACAGCGCGCCTTCCTCTCGGCCTCTTACAGTCACCTGGGCAACAGATCCACCTGAATCCGTCATCCAAAGGCCATGGAGACCAAAAGAGAAAACTCTCTCGACTTCCAGCGGCGAATCTAGTCTTAGGTCTTATCTTCACGATGGGTGACCAAGGCACGGTTACTGAACCCCACCGCCAGGACAAAGCAGAAACCTATTCGGGCTCCTGCGACGTTCGATTGTTTGGATACGTACAGGGAGACGTGTAGTACTCTCTCTTTCCCTTTCTGCAGCTTCCTTTTTGGACATTACCTGTTCGCAAAAGTGAATACTTGCTCTCCACGACCCTTCGCTGTCAACCATAGCTTTAACTATAGTTGGTAGTGACAGAGCGTCTCCCAATACAGCGGTATGTTTCCGACGCTGAATATTCCACGCTGGGCACTGTTCTAGTGTATGCTGCGCGGTGTCCTCATTGAGCCCACAATGGTGGCACTCTGTTGTCGGCTCTCTTTTGGCTATTCGGCACAAGTACTTATCAAAGCATCCATGTCCGAAAAGTACCTGCACCAATTTAAATAACAGAGACCAATACTGCCTATTTGTCCATTGCTATAGAATTGGACGCACAGCCTCGACAATTCTGTTACCCACTCTAGGATGTACCAGTCATTCCTTCTAGGTTTGTAGCAGCAGCTGCCAAGCATGGAATCTTTCCGTTTCCCATTCCCTAGGCATGAGCCGCTCATTCCGGAATCGGATTTTCGTAAATAAGAACGAGGAATTCCGCTTCCAGATCCCGCAGTGGAGAACCCGCTAAAACGCACGCTGCCTCATGACAGATTGTGCAATACCCGCGAATGACGGCAAAAGTCATTGCTCTTTGCAGCCTTCTCAATAAGGCCCATACAGGCGCACGGTAAATAGCCATGGAATGCAATACTCCCATATACAAGCGACGGCAACTCGCTTTAGCTCCCCCAAGGTTAGGCAACAGCTGTTTTAAAGCCGCAGCTGCACGCATAAGTCGAGGAACTAAATGAGCAAAATGGATGTGAAAGATCCAGCAGCTATCGAGTATAAGCCCAAGATTCTCTATAGTGGACCCTACCTCAATACGGATATCGCATACACGGATATACGAATCTCGAGGTGGCGCTTTTCTAAGACCATGGAAACAAATAGCTTCAGTTTTGTTTAGCGCTACCTTGAGTCCTAACCTTTTTATTTTGCCGAGAACTTGTATCCGACACAGTGGCAAACCAAGCAGCCGCTGTATAATTATTTCCACGAGCCATGACCAAAGTGTCATTTGCATAGCAAGTGAGTTTAACTCCCGGAAGGAAATTATCTCGTAAAACGCAGTCGTACACGATGTTGCATAACAGGGGCACTAACATAGAACCCTGGGGAACACAGCAGTATATTTTCCTCCTCAAAAAATTACCATTTTGACCCTGATAAATAATGTATCTTTCAGAAAGACAGTCCCTAATAATATGGATGAGGTAAGAAGGTAACTTGTGAAACTTTAACGCTTCATTAATTCGCGGCTACGAGATCGTATTGAAAGCATTGGCGATGTCTAAGGACACCGCCACAAGTAACCCACGCTGAGATACTACCTCTTCTGAGTAAGTCCTGACTCATTTAATAGCATCAATAGTCGAACGGCCTGCCCGAAATCCGAATTGTGCTTCTGAAAAGTTGGGGCCTATCTCTTTGAGGTGTTTATTGAAGCAATCGGCTATAATTCGTTCGAATAGCTTGTTTACCTCATTCAGCAGGACTATTGGGCGATAAACTGAGGGAGATTCAGACGGACATCCTGGTTTCCTTAGGAGGATTAATTTCCCCACCTTCCACTGTCTAGGGAACCTACCAGTCACTAGACAGGCATTCAATAGCCTCCATAAACGATACCCAAGTTTTTCAAGAGCTAAAACCCATGCGCGGCCAGAAACTCTGTCAGGCCCCGGGGCTTTGCTCTTCGTTCGAAGCTTGTAAATCGCGGCGTCGAGTTCTGCCTGAGATATGCACTGAACCTCGGCAGTGACATGATCTTCTAAATGTTCAACCGTCAATTTTTCTGTCTTATCCGTCTGATCCGGGAACAGATTGTTAGGTACGTTTTCCAGAAACTTAGGCTTGAGTCTTTCTATTAGCGGAGGTGCCCAAGAGCTAATTTTTCCTTTTACTAACTTATACGGGCGCCCCCACGGATCTTGGTTAAGAATCTCGAGAAGTTCCTCGCTTGCGCGAAACTTAGCCTCTTTTATAGACAACTGTAGCCTCTCGGATCACCTCTCGGATCTCGCGGATCACCTTACGGCGATATCTAGCCCATTTACGCCTTACCCTTACGTATTCTTTATGAAGTGATACGTTGTGAGAAGACTAGGTTTGGTAGTGATGCGTGACACACTAACGACGCAAGTCTGTATTATGGTACTTCGGAACCACTCAACCTCGTTTTCAACGTTTGTTGCACCCACTATCACAGGTGAAGTGGAAAGATCGAAACGAATATACGAGTGAACAGACAATGTCTCTATCTCTTCTAGCACGTATCAATCTCTAACACAGCGTGCTATTATAGGGAAAGAGAACGAAACTTTCACTACAAATGCACGTGTTAATTGATCCCTGGTTGAGTACCAATCGGCTTTTCACGGCCACCCAAACCAACAGAGACCTGCCACAAGTAAAAGTGATGATAGTTTTATTCATACACAGACAAACGTTGCACACACGTAAAATTGATTATTTATAAAATATTGTTTTCTTTTCGTTGATTTGTGTAAGAAAAAGATGAATGGTTCAAACCATATACCTACCAGCTCTTTTATCTATAATAAGCAATCACATGACCTAAATTTGGTCAAGATGGTTGAGCGTGCCCGCCCTGAATACTTATATGTTAATAGCTGATACAAAACAATTCGTATTTCCAACATTAGTGGTAGCTATCCGAAACCGTCCTATATCCTAACCTGCAATTTACACCACTTCGGATCACTACACGGATTCGAACCAAGAACTTTTGGATTAGTCTTAAGTTTATCATATAATAAATTAGAATTCCGTAGTATGTAATTTTATTATAAGATACGAGAAAATAACGGAATTTTAATGATAATATTGATGATAAATTTTTATGAAGATTCTTTGACATTTTAACAACTTGAGATATAGATCTGCTATCGGATAAAAAATACAAGACGAAATAGAAAATCTGGTCGTAATATACCAAAAATACATATTTTCATGATAATATATAACTAGCTCTAATAAGAAAGGTTAATCAAGAATACTGCTAGAGATTGGACGAGCCGCACTCTAGATAAATACCAAGATGAAAATACGAAGTCTCTAGACGACCGGAGAACATATTTTCATAAAATACCACAGTTTAAAACCAAGAAGCAAGCCATTGTATTTTGTTTATATAGCATCTTGAAATTAAAATCTTGTTTAGTATTAAGTATTCTAGTTTACATATATTACACAATCTACTTCATATTTAGATATTTAATCAAATTATTGTTTGTTATTTACTGGTGGTAGATCTCTTTTTCCGGAGACTGTCTAAATAAGTGCCATCGCAGCGCCTATATCTGCTGCCTAACAGTAGTGTGTAAAATTAAGATTGCTAGACCTAATTGACAGTGGATAGGACAAATTGATGGAAGTACTGACGGCTAATGGGGAAGTAAGGTTCTTGAGTGGCGGCGGCGTACTAACAGATTTAGTGTTAGGAGACTTCCGACAAGGTGAACCGACAATCTGGTTAATGCGGGGAAGGTGGGCCTAATCGATGTGGAGATGTTTGGGGGTAGCCTATGTCCAGTCGTGGACGTGTATCGGCCGATAATGATGAAAGATTTCATGTTTCGTTTACAGGAGCGCTGTAGTTAGATAACAAGACTCAACATCCTGTCTCAGATGATATATCTATGTAGCGACACGTTGTTAATGGCAGGCGTATCACTTAACATCAGACGAACGTCCCTCTCGTCAGATCAGCTAATTGAATAAAGAAAATATATTGAATTAATGGCCTTCGTCCAGTAGTGGACTGCCGCAAGCTGTTGATGATGATGATGATTGAATTAGACAATGTTAACCTTACTTCTTTTATAAAACAATAATATTGTAAATATACATATTATATTTATAGGAAATAATTACTAAAAAAATCACTGAACTTTGCTATTTACTACAGCGTTTAGTTACACATTTCCAAATTGGTAAGTGTTACGGTCTTTACACAAATTGACTATGAATTGTTGTAAACAATTGTTATTATATTTTCTAGTCTCTTATTGAGGTTTATTGTACTTGTATACTTTTTGTAGTACATCAAATATATATCAAACAAATTATTATTTCTAAGTGACAAACGTTTAATATGTATTCCCTGTCACAGGGACTGTAAAACAGAGTCAAAATTAAACATACGAAATTTGGAAGTTTTTCTGTTTATTGTGTTATAAATTATAATTATATATAAAATATAAAAATAATTTATAATAAACAACAATGACGAGCCGCCGCCCTTTTAGTAACTATCCCTTATTTAGTTATCTATATTTTTAGATGCTTATAAACATAAATTAAGCTTTAAATACCCTTGGGTTGTTATTAAAACAAATCATAACCTCAAATGTTTGCTTTTAACCATAACCCTAATTAAAAGACTTCCTATGTTAAATTTATTTAATTTGGTGACAAAATGACCTAAATTAAAAGATAGAAAAATTAAACAGTTTGAATACAATTAATCGTGTTTTTTTATTTATTTAATTAAACGAGACAGGCAAGAGGTTCACCTGATGGTAATTGATTCGTCGGCCCAAACCGCCAACTTGGTGCTAGTTAGAATGATATATACAACATCACATTGCGCTCATCGCCTGAGACATAAGATCGTGGGTCTCGTTACCCTAATATACTAGACAGCGCCCTTCCAACCAGAACACAGTAATGTTTTCACACTATTGTTTGGCGGCAGAAATAGGCACTGCGGTGGTATTTATCTAGACGATGTCCGGTAACAGAAATCTACCACCAGTAAAAAGGTTTTATTAAAGGTAGATAAGGTGAAGCAATTCCCTTAGGCCACAATCCGAGTTTGTCTTATCGGCTTTATAACTCGGGAGCTATTGGGTAACTAGATAATAACCAGGGATTAATTATTGACCCTTTGAGATATAAACACCGCAGTAAACATGAAGATATAATTTTATTTAGATTTATTAGCATTCATTCTGGTGGGAGGTCTCTGTTGCTAGAGATCGTATGTACTGGGTGTTAGGAGACCGCTTCCGAAAGCGAAGACAGGCGATAGTACTAATGACACCTTTGATGATGGGACGAAAAAAAAAATCGATCCTTATTAAAAATAAATCATATTTATAAAACGTTTTATTAGCATTAATTTACGCTCCATCATGTTAGTACAGCTAAATAAAACGATAACTAAAAAAAACCAGCAATGAAACACAAAATCGAAAACAGCTGACGCTCCATTCAACGAACGCATGGGCGCGGCGGGAACTCGAGATGTATTTGGTTTCAATTTGAACCTTATTTCATAGGGGCACAGAGCATTTAGATTGCTCGCCCGGACGTTCGTTGATCCGAGCATCAGCTGTTTTTGATTTTGTGTTTCATTGCTGACTTTTTTCAGTTATCGTTTTAGCTGTACTAACATGATGGAGCGTAAATAATGGTAATAAAAATTAAAAATATTACTTTTTTAATCAGGATCGATTTTTTTTCTGTACCATCACGAACGATGTCATTAGTACTATCGTCTTCTGTCTTCGTTTTCGGAAATGGTCTCCCAACATCCTGTATAAGTATCACCGTAGCACCTAATTCTGCCACCAACCAGTAGGTAGGGTAATTACTAAAATAACGAGATCAACATTTAAATCTCCGGCCTGCGTAATAGGGTGCAGTGTATAACATTATAACCAGCGCTATATTGTTATGGGGGTACCACTTACCATCAAAGGAACATCCCACTCGTCTCATCGCTTAATTGAATAAAAAAAATAATTATGTAAAACTAATAATCATCATCACTATCAATAGCCGATAGACGTCCACTGCTGTACATGGCCTTCTTACAAAGATTCTCACAGCGATCGGGTAGGGACTCATATTGGGAGATTCAATCATTCAGATTCATGATGGTAGCCAGACCCTCGTTTGTTGATTATCAGGATACACCACGAGCAAGTGAGGTTGGTTTCGATCGCATGAGTTGGTTATGCGGAAATCCATTCACCCCCTTAAACCCTTAATACTTTAACAATAACAAACTAGTTCTTACATACACGTAACATTCAAGATAGTTGTGTAGAGCGTTATGCAATCAACAAATTTACTAATATTAGGATGAAATAAAATTTATCAGAACCTTTACTTTTTTATGGCATCAAGCATAACTACAGTAGTAAGTTTAATGAGATAAATATATACGATAAACACTGAGAGATAACCATTCCAACAAAATAATCAAAATCCTACAATACTCAATGCGTCATAGGTGGTACATAGAAATGTCATCAACGTCGAAAGGAGAACTTTCCTTTTGTCATAGGTTAATCAAAAAATTCCTTTTCTTTTGTATCGCTCCTATTTCTACTAAAAATTCTACTTTCACAAGTAATACTCTCCAGTTATAATCGTTCCACCCACTCGGCAACCCTTTACGTGTCACAGAACTTTACGCTTAACCCTACTTTATGTATGTGGTATACGGAATTTTCATCACGAGCCGTGAACTAACTTTTTTTTATTCTACGAAACGACGATACGAGCGAGACATTCACCTGATGGTAATTGATACGCATGTCCAAAAACCTGGTGTTAGCTGAGGATGACATACACAGCACCACAAAATGCTTCGTCGCTATGAGATATAAGATGCTATGTCTCGATATCCCAGTAATTACACTAGCTAGAACTTCCTTCAAACCGGAACACACTAGTATCTGCAGACTACTGTTTGACGGTAAAATAGGAGATGCAATGGTACCTATTTATGTCTTCTCTTCTAAGTTCCAAGTTTAGAACTTTCGTTTAAACAAATAAAAGTAAAACTAAACTTAAAGTATTTGTTTTTTGAGGATAAACGACAATTAGTGATTAACTGTTAAATAATTAAAGATTTAAAACAAATATTTATCATCAGCTGATCGACGCCCACATTAAAGATCATCGCACCGACCGGTGCTGCGCTACCTCCATGCCTTAAGCGGTTTCTAACGACCTTCACTCATTCATCATCAGAATCATTTTTAGCGACACTGGAAATTGAAATAGTTTTAGAAGCTTAAATTTTCCGACCTAATTTCCTAGAATTAAATTCATATAATTCTGTTCCTTACCTCTTCTCCGTCTTCAGTATCTCCTCATTCTCTCTTGGTCAGACAGATCCACAGATAAACAATATCCAGAACATCTAAAATTCTGTAAAATTATTTAAAATCTGTAATAAAGTTATGATCTTACTGATTTCTGGTGATAGGTAACTATTTTTAGAGACCATAAAAGTAGGTACCGTCACAACGCCTATTTCTGCCGCTAAACAGGGTGCAAATTTTACTGTGTTCCGGTTTGTAAGGCGCTGTAGCTAGTGAAATTACTAGTGTATCGAGTCTTTTTTTAGCAATTAAGTGGCGAGACGAGCGCCACGTTAAAATGATGGTAAGTGATACGCTCGTCTATAACAACGTGGCGCTAGTTAAGATAGTATTCACTGCCTCACATTGCGCTTGACGCCTTGAGACCTAAGATGTTAAGTTTCGTTACGCCTAGTAATTACAGTAGCTACAGCACCCTTCAAACCGAAGCACAGTAATGTTTGCAGGCTACTATTTTGCTGCAGAAATAGGAGCTGCGGTGGTACTTACTCAAGACAATTAATATTTTGTATCTTGAGGCGATGTGCACAATGTGGTGCAGTGTATACTATCCTAACTAGCGCCACGTTGTAATGGGCAAGCGTATCGCTTACCATCAGTTGCACGTCTCGCTCGTCGCGTCGCATCGTAGATAAAAAAAAGTGTTATTCGTGGCATCTCTTTTTAGTCTTAAGTTTTTGATCCTCTAATTCAAGCAGGTATCGTTATAATCTCCTTTAGTATCATCAGCAGGTGTAACAGTGTTGACTGTAACTTAACGAAAAAGCCGATAAGGTTTTATGCAGCTGCTTCCGATGCAGCGCTCCATTGTCGTGTCAAAATTAATTTTCTCTCGTTTGGCTTCGTCTCCATTGTTCTTGGAATTGTGTTCAGTTGAACAGAAGTTGTCTTACGAGATAACATCCAAAGTTTATCTTAATGAAATAGATTTTATGTAACTTTAATGTAAAATCTTCAAAACTTTTTTTTTGTTTTATTAAACTACCACCACGATATTAGAGTTTCTTATTTTTTATATCGCTAGGCACCGATACAATCAGAATATCTGTATCTAGGTACCTGTAGTAACCTGTAATACGATATATATTGCCATAACCATAACCATTAACTGAGTAACAGGTAGTGTTAGGTCTCTATTGCCGGATATCGTCTAATTAGGAACCACCATAGCTCTTGTTACATCCGCCTAACAATAGCGTGCAAACATTACTTTGTTTCGGTTGGAAGGGCGTTATAGCTAGTGAAGTATCTGGGGTAAGAAGAAAAAAAATTAAATATTTTTTGAGTAATAGTGAAAATATATATTCTTACTTAATATTTATGTTTGTAGAAATATACAAAATAATTAAAAAAAAAAGTTTGTTTCGGGTATCTCCGAAACGATTAGAAGGATTTTGAAACGACTCTCATTGTTATATATAATATCAACTGTGATTTAAACTTTGTTTATATGAAAATAATCTTTAATTTTTACAAGAAGGCTGTTTAATTTCTATATTAATTAGTTAACCTTCGTAATGAGGAGTTTTAATAATAGTGCATATATGTATTTAGTTATAAAAAATTACTTTTAAACACCTTTATATTTACAGACGGCGCTACGGTGTATCAAGTTTTATATCGTTCAACTTATTATAATATAGATAGTTATAACTGTACATTAGTTTACTGAGATCTACGTAAAAAGTCAGCGGGATATATTTATCGTATACATTGCAAAAAGTAAAGGTAAAAGTTTACTTTACATCATTTTCGAAGTAGGTGAAAAATGTAAGGTAGATTGCTATCCGCGTATCGTGCGCGTCGTATCTTATTTAAATTGCTCACGGAAGTTCGCCGGTTCTTTGAAGGTAACGTACGATAGGGAGAATTGAAAAAGTTTTAAGTTAATATCTCTTATCAGAATACCGCTGAACCACATCCAACACCCCTATTACTTTTATTATAAACATTTATTAATAATATTGTAAATTAATACGGCACAACGTATTAATAATAGCGTTATGTAATCGAAAACTATTCGAAATACAGTTGTTTTTAACATTTTTCGCATCAAATTAAGTTTAGTATTTATGTACAACGTTTTACTTCCGGTATTTGTGTTGCCCCATCAAATTTCCCCTTTTTAAGATTTTTCTGTATGTAAATTCGAAGCTCGGAAATGTAGAGAGTAAATGGAAATAAGAAGGGATATGTTACTATTTGGAAGGTTGTCGGAGAAAAATAATAACGACTGTAGTCTTTGGCAACGCGTTTCCTTATTTATCAGAAATATGAGCTCTATGACTGGAAGCTGCTCTATTATAGCATGACATATAACATTATAACATATTTCATTTTTAAAATTAACCTTACACGTCTTTGTTAAAGTTTGTTCCCAATAAAACGAGTCTAAGAAAATCTTAATATAACAAATATATGAAAAAAAATTCGGAAGTCATCAACAGCACTGAAAATGATTTATTATAAAGAGCTGAACTCGTTATACGTGAAAGGGTTGAGTTACTATGATTAATTCTGATTGACTTACACCGACGCGTTACACGTCCCGAAGCAATACATCATTAATCAAACGTATCTATTACCCGCTTTATTCCAGCTTAAATAAGTTCTAACTTATTAAGAATTATTCCTAGTTGTCATAGATCATAATTTGCATCTGTGATTTAAGAAGGAAATAAGTAAACTTGTTATTATATACGTAACATTCAAAATTTTCAGTCGATTCAGTTATTATGGTGATGTACCCAATAAATTATAATCAATATCTATTTTTATCATTGAATTAGTTTTTGAGTTTAAAAGATTTTACCTCTTTCAATCTCCAAAAAAACATTCTTATTATTTCTTATATTGAAAACCTAAAGGTATACCATGATGGCTGACTTCAGATAATCGGCCTACTCACTCTACGTAGACCTTGATAGTAAACCACACGAATCGGCCTGATATAAATAATTAAAATAAATATTATAAAATCTGTAATATTTTTATAATAGAAATTTATATTATTAACAGATGTATAAAGGCTGTTTTATTTTATTTAATATAATAGCTGGTATTAATATTAACTTTGTATACGTCTAAACTTTATATCAAACCTCTTACTACACCGTGTCTCGTCGTAAACAAATTTTCCTTCACCTTTAAAAACACAACTAAACAATAACTACAAAAACTGAAATTATTTAAATATATCTCAATCGCTAACTTAAAAAGTAAGTTAATTAATAAGTAAATTTACAATCCATGATACAGTTCCTAGACCAAAACTAGACAAAACTACACTTTGGTTGCGGCTGAATCGATTCACATTATATAATTAAGGTTGATGTTGCCAAGGTCTTTACCTTCACCGATTTCTTCCACCATATGTTGTTAGCTTTTTGGAGGTGTATCTACTTCCGGCCGCTCCTCTGAGGCGTATCAGGTCAAGATTTAATACGAATTACTCTTTTTCAGCTTTCAACATATAGGAGCCAGAGCATTCTCTGCGCGTATGGCTACTGTCTTCAACCTGTTTATAGGTTAAAGTCACGTCATTTAAAAGGTACGCGAGTAAATTAATATTGTTTTGTACGTCTAAAGATATATTATATGTTCTAAAATTTAACCATACATGTGAGATATTATTCGCTTTAATTTCATTGACTCACGCTCGTGAAAATTGCAGGTCGTGACCGTGGATTCGTTATCATTAACATCACATATGTTACTAAGCGTATGTGAAAGCTGTTTCGTGACGTTAATTTTCTTGGCAATTTAGAAAAGGATATCTATCACGTAAGTACACCATAAAACTGATTAATATACATGCTGCTATACGAATTGTGTAATATCCTTCCATTAAATAAATTCGAATAATTCATCCTTGCCTTTGCAATAAAACATTTAGTAACATTTATGTTGGGAATTGTTTTAATATTGAATGTATTATAGTTTTAAAAATATAATTATAATATTCTATAAAGCAATGTCTAAAAAAGCTTTATAAAACGAAAAACTCTTATTTTAGAGTAATTTTATCTAGAAGAGATTAAAAATCGAAACTGAAATTCTGCTAATTGGTAATATACTTACAAAAGTTATTTTTTAAGACAAAAGTCGGGTAGTTACAATAATTTAATATAAATTGCTCATGAATTTTAGTTTTTACTAAATAACATCGAATATGGCTTAGATTGGAATAAATAGAATAAAGTTTTCCGTAACCAATACCGACCTTTAACCAGCTGTTGCAAGATTTCATTACCGTGCGTACGAAAACAGATCTGATCCTTAATCAAAAACTTATTTGTAAGGAAAAAATATTAATATCAGTTTTATGTATTATAAAAGTTGAAAACAAAAACCAGCATCAACATGTTATAAAATACATTCCCTCTGTTCCTGTTAATTACTAATTTATTCATTTAATTATACATCTCAGTTAAGGTTTCTATATATTAAATCTTAACTGAACAAAATAGTAAACTACTACTTATAAACATTGATCAGCTTTCGGAGAATTTAAAGACTTATTTCAACTCATGTTTAATAAAGTTTTTTTTTATCCAAATACCCGTCGACATGAGCAGGACGTTGACCTGATAATAAGTGATACACGTAACGATCGGATGATATATACTGCACCAAATTGCGCTCCTCGCCTGACACATAAGATGTCGGATCTCGTTACCCCAGTAATTACATTAGCTATAGCACTCGTCAAACCGAAAGACAGTAACGTTTCCACATTACTGTTTGGCAGCAGAAATAGGAGCTGTGGTGATACCTTCTCGTATCTAGATGGTCTCCGGCAACAAAGAGCTACCACCAGTGGAGATCACAGAAACCTTGAACCAGAAATATTGAAATAAACATAGATGTATTGCTATAAGATTTAAAAAACAAACATCTTCCGCTAAAATCGATATCGGTGAATATTTTTATGAATTCGGCGAGATACGTAAATCGATATCCGATATGTCACTTTTATGGTAACAATTTAGCCACTTAACTAAACTTAATCATACCTCAAGTTACTGAAAAGGTACACAACTATGCTTTGATTATTTTTAAATTGGTGTTTATTTTCAAGTACAGATAAGCACATAAATGCCTGTTGATAATCACTACAAAAAGTTTGTTACATTGTTATCATGAGAGGCGAAGTTACATTGCGCCATTAAAAAAAAACTTTTCTTACCGTATATAATTTTTCGTGAGAAAAATTCTCATTTTAATATCTTTGTACATTTTTTTAACGTTTCTAAAAATTTTTTTAAAAAATTTGGTTAACTGCTTATAAACCTTCGCTTAATGTGCTTTTATCTCAAAAATAGTACATTTGCGGATTTTTTTTTAATGTAATTAGCGACAAGAACGGGACGTTCACCTGATGGTAAGTGATACGCCCGCCCATAACAACATGGCATTTACATTGCAGTACTATGGAAAACTTTTATAATTATTATATCAAAACAATGCAGTAGGTTGTACTCGTCTCTAAACAGAATATTTTTTATAGCATCATTCCTTCCACTCGTTTACTTAAGATCAACAATTTTTTGTTTTTATCTACATTACGCTTTCGCTTCGATTAAAATTAAATTATGTTACTAATTTGCAATATATTTACATAATCATAATTATGGGAGTCTGGGTTGAACCGTGATGGTGAGATATTTTATCGCAACGTTTTCTCTGTAATTAAGAATGCGCGCCTGCTTCGTGTGGAGCTACTTTAATAAAGTGATCATTAAAATATAATTCCGTCGTTGATCGAAATTCTTGATTGGAGTATGAAACATAAATATGGATTCTCTTAGTATATACGCGCGTTACACTTTACTGGTCGGTGGGTATCTGTTGCCGACTACGGTCTAGCTAGGTACCATAGCAGCCCATATTTCTGCCGCTAAACAGCAGTGTTACTGTGTTTCGGTTTGAAGGGCGCTGTAGCTAGTGTAACTGCTGGGATAATGAGACTTAACATCTTGTGTTCCAAGGCGACGAGCACAATCTAGTTGCAGTGTATATCATCCTAACAAGCGTCACATTGTTATAAACAGGAGTAATACATACTATCCGTTTAACGTACTGCTCGTACTGTCGCTTCCTTAATTAAAAAAAAATACACAATATCAAGTAGTGTATAATTTTTGTTTTTATTCTACGTAGCAACGGAACTAGCGTGACGTTTAACTGATGATTAATAATACACCTGCACATTACATGGTAACATAGAATTAGGAATTTCTTAAATTAAGAATTTTTGAATCAGAAGTCATTCCTGAAGAGTGTCGTAGGTAATTACTAAGGTAACGAGAATTAACACCTTATATCTCAAGGCGACGTGCATAATGCGATGCAGTGTATATCTTCCTAACTAGCACCACGTTGTAATAGGCAGACGTATCACTTACCATCAGGTGAACGTGCCACTAGTATCGTCGCTTCATTGAAAAAAAAAAGGATATACACTACACTATATTATGCTCGTCGCCTTAAGGCGTAAGACGTTAAGTCTGATTACCGATGACTTAAATTAAAGGAGAGAATTCTAAAAAGGATTTCTTTATTATCTTAATATATCTAAAGATTACATACATTTCATTATCATTATAATTATGTAGCAAGTAAGTATATAGTAAATGATCTACAGGTTATTTTTAAATGCAACTTGAATTAACTCTATAATAACAACTATATCTCGAAGTTACCATACATATGGCATTCATTAATAGTAAAAGAATTGGTAGATCCTTTGTAACAAGATAATTAAGTATAATAAAAAATAAAGCAAGTTGTCTAAGCCTCAGGTGGTGCCGAAGCTGTTGATGTTTCGATTGCTGATTTAGTGGAAGATACACTTAGTGATGACGACACCGGATATGTAGATTTTACAGAAGATGAAGGCAATGGTTTTGCAGTCGACGATAGTGGAGCAGACCCGGCGGTTGGGAAGCAAGATGGATCAAAACCTTTGCAAAATATGCAAATTATCTGAAATATAAAACAATCGCGCTATTTATCTATTCTATAACCTCCGTGTGGAAGATGGTTAAGGATTTAGCATCTCCTACGCTTGAATATATCAATATCACGAACTGGTTTCCCAAGTGTATCGGAGTACTGCAAATGCCACCAAGTTTGTCAAAGCTTATGTGAACACTGAACAATAACATCAGGGAGAAACCGAGGAAAAATGAAGTAGTGAAAGGTAGAGCAGAAAGCAAAGATTCCACTATTGAAGCCATGTAAAATTATAGTGTAAACATTTTATTTATTTATTCATAAGGCTATGTATTTCATAGTCATATGGAGGTCATACTTACTTTTTGACCTAAGTAGAAAACTTGCTTCGAATAAGATTGGCATATTGCATTAATATTAGGCTCGGCAACACGAAAATCTGTAATTAGTAGCGTCAATTAAAATATATTTATATATATATATATATATATTAAACTATAGGGGTGAAAGGAGTCCCAACCACAACACCCGAGATCCAAGCCTACAAAGGAGGCTCTGGTTCCCACCAACCCGCATTGGGCTCGCGTGGTGGGAAATGGCCCAGATCCCTCCATATTAACCTCTACTAACACCGGCTCCTAATGCCCGGCGATGTGGACAACGCAGGACCGTTCGAGAGGGGTTCTTTGGGAGAGGCCTATGTCCAGTAGTAGACGTCTATCGGCTGCTGATGATGATGATGTTTTATATATACATACATTAAAAGTGATATATAGCAGAAGGTAAGTGATCCACCTGCCCTAAACAACGGCGCGCTAGTTAAGATGATACACAGCACGACATTCTCTTCGTCGCCTTGCGACATATGATGCTGAGTCTTGTTACCCCATTATTGATACTAGCTACAACGCCTTTCAAACCGGAACAGTAATATTTGCCCACTGCTGTGTGACGACGGAAATAGCAGCTACCTTGGACCTACTACTATTGAATTGAGCAATTTTCATAAGAAACATGTGATTTATTTGATCAGAAAAAAAATGATATTATTAAAATTAACTGAGTATATCTTACCATTATTCCGCTCGATACTAGCACTATTTCCAGTTTTCAATAGTGATATAGTTATTAAGAAGAGAAAAGCAAAGTTTAATAAACTGTTCATGATGACACCACGTAAGTGTTGAAACGGTGATGAGAAAATAAAAGTTAAAGCTTGCACTTTACAATTTATACTTTTGAGAGTACTTACGGGAATACCAACATTAGAAAATAAAGGATGAGACATAAAATTTTTTTATTCCATTTTTTTATTTATATTAACACTCAAAGTTAGGTTATATATAAATAGGCGCACTTGATGTTAAGGGCATTCTCTTCTAAACTAGAAAGTGTGGAGATGCTGTGATAGGTGATGTAAAACTTTTTACATTTTTAACTTTATCAATGATTAATATTAAAATTCAAGTATATCATTGTTAACAAATTTACTGTTAATAATCATCTACTAATGATAATGATGATGATATCATTCAAATGAAAATGCCTCACGTCTTCGTCATATCAATACGTTATATATTTTGAAAATGTAAACGCGTTGATTATAGGCGTACAGAAGATAATGAATGTTTCATTTTTTTTCTCAATCTAGAGTAAAGAAGAAAGTATAGTAATTAATTCTTAAAAATTATTTACTAAGATCATTTCATTTCAAAACAAAACGTTATCGTAGACAGAACTATGTTATCTGCGCTGCGAAGGTGTTCCATTTCCCCTGATAAAGCTGTTGCCACTGCGCTAGAAATTCTTGCGTAACTCTCAAGCACAGTTGCATGCTTAAGTTATAAAGTTACTGTACAATTATTCACAGCAGGAAATTTAAGGAAATTGGGTAAATTAAAAAGGTGAGAACAATGAAATAAGTGCGGTAGAACTTCGCTTGATTATGCGAGGGTTCAATAAGCTGAAGCTTTCTTTATATAGAAAATATAGTGATAAAAGTAACTTATTCCAATAACATCAACTTGCAGATTCCAGTAACAGCAACTATTGGCCTTTCCTTTGTAATAGTAAATAAAGGCTCTGTAGCAAAATTACTGTGACATCTCATATCTCAAAGCGATGGACACAATGTGATGTTTTGTAAATATCCTAACTAATACCATAAACAATCGTATTGAAAGCAAGTTAATTCACGTCGCTTCATATAGATTTTTTTGTAATTCATATACTAAAAGCTATTTCTAATATTACACAAATATTTCATACCGCCAACTCCAACGCCGATTCTAATTTACATATAAGTGATTTCTGTCCACAAATAAGATCAGGATATTGGCAATTTATACATTCTTCCTTCTACTCACAAGGATTTAATACGTCAGGATGAACACGTAAATTTAATTAACTTCTGGATTTATTATTGTTTTGTTTATAACTTATTTTATACTGAGTCCTCCAATATATAAGGTATGCTTGCCTTTTAGGCTAACTTTTTAAACGCTTAATTATCTCAAACGCGTTATAAGGGGTGGAAATTAAGTTCATAATTTATGTGTTTCGTGCTTGATAATATTTTTAACTTAAAGACTAACTCATTAACAAAGGGTGAAACTACATTTGTGTATACTTTACAAAGTTAGAAATATTACGAGCATATTTTTAATAAGAGTAAATTATTATCTGAATTCCAAGCTTTTTTTCATGTAACTTGTAAAAATGAGTTTATTTCTTTTAATAACAAAGGTATTGTATTTGTTGTTATACTTTGTTATAACAATATAACTTAACATTAGGTAACATTTTCTATTAATAAATATTTTTTTTTAATTAAAATCTCTTACCAGTAGATTCGTATAAACGAAATAAACAACGATAACAACTACGGGTATAAATCATGTGATAAGATTATCTGTATAGTAATTAATATAGTGAAACTTCAGAACAAAAACATTTATACAAATTGTGGTCACAATGGGCGATTTGGAGTTGCGATTGTCACCTTACTCTGCGTATGTACACTTATAGTTGCTTCACCGCCACCAAAATGTGGCACACATTTGCTTTGCCATTAGATTCACGTGAAGTGTGACCGAAACTCTTGAACTAACGAAATTCAAACAACTTTGACGTGACATATGCTTAATAGGTTTTCATTTAAGGACCAGCTCTTGTCTGTGACATTGTTATACTACAAATATAGGTTGGAATAATACACGATTTCAATTATTCAGTAGCGAAGCGAAATATACGGAAGTTACAAATAAATATACTATACTTTTCCTTGTGTTGCTCATTCTCAGTTGGCTCTAACCATCTCTATAGATGGTAGGTGTCTATTGCCGACTACCGTATAGGCAGGTACCGCCGCAGCTCCTATTTCTACTTCTATACTAATTGTTAGCAAACATTACTATGCTCCGGTTTGAAAGGCGTTATATTAATGAAACGAATAAGATATTACATTTATAAAGTTATGGAAAATAAAGTCGTTCTAGTTAGAATAATTAGATAAACGCAGCGCCACTGTGTTCGACGCCTTGAGACAAGATTTTAAAACACGATACCGAAATTATTAAATTTCATTAGCTACATCGCCCTTCAAACCAGAAGACAGTAATGTCTGCATACGACTGTTAGATGACCGAAATAGGCGCTGGATGGTAACTAAACAGCCTCCGGCACCAAAGACTTGCTACAAATTGCTCATAAACATCAAGCTTCAATTTTTTCCTTTTTTTTAAAGATTTCTTCCTTTAATAGAAGGTAAGGAAATTAAAATATTTTTTAAAAAAAATCCTTATTACATTACGGTTTTTTTGTTTTTGAAACAGGTATATCTTAAAAAGAGTATAATAAATCATAACTTTGAAAATTTATGTTTGACTCGTTTCTTTACTCTTTTCGTATTACTGACGCTAACGATGCTCTTAAGAAATCCTCTCCTTTCACTTTACACACTTTCATAGCTTCTCAATATTTTATAAAGAAAAAGTAAATAAATAAGGTGAATGAGAGACCGTCGTTTATTATCTTTTGAAGCAGCTAAGATAACAAAGGATTGTTTTTTTTTAAAAGAAATATCTTCCCGTTCATTTCGCAGGAATCAATTGTTCATTTCCAACTGTAAGGTTAGATGGGCTACGTATATATTTAAACATACTAATTAATAAACCCAGCTTCGCTTAAAACATTATTATGCATATATGCATTATAGGTATAGCTCAGATACACATTTGTAACATTAATAAAAAAAAACTTCGATTCTCTTTTGTTTTTTTTTAATGTATTCGTTTGTTTGCTTCGTGTCGGAACGTTTTCTCGAAAATAGAGAAAAACGAAGTGCGAGCCGTTATTAAATATCTCTATTTAAAAAAGTTAACGACGCAAGAGATTCATTGCGATTTGGAGGCAACATTAGGAGTCTGCTCCGCCGTATTCCACTGTCGCAAGGTGGGCTTCTCAATTTCGAGTAGGGAGAACGAGCACGCAAGACGAACATCGTTGCGGCCGTCCATCGACGTCAATCACCCAAGGAAATGTTGCGAAAGTCGAGAAAATTGTATTGAGCGATCGAAGAGTTGCCATCCGATACTCAATTCAAGAAACGGGCATTTCATATGGAAGTATTCAATCCATATTGAAATAATCTTTGAATATGAGGAAAATCTCCGCAAGATGGGTGCCGAGAGTGTTAACCGACAGCTAGAAACAACATCGACTTGATCTTTCGAAGGTATTATTGGACAAGTTTCAAGAACATTCTGAAAACTTTTTGTCTCGTTTCATAACAATGGACGAAACATGGGTCCATCATTTTGATCCTAAGACAAAACATCAATTTTTGAAATGGAAACTGCCATCATCACCTACCCCGAAGAAGCAGTGTATTTATAAAATAAAAGGTTTTCTTGTTGTGAAAATTGAATTAAATCAGTGAATATTTTGTTTATAATCTTATAATTATTACAAATTTTTGTGGAAATCAGTAAAAATATATGTATGTATATGAACAGTTGTTATACATTAAAATCTTCTCATTATTATCAATTTTAATTGTTATAGAAATTGAATTTAATAATGATAATAGCATGCATGGCTATCAGTATATATGGACTAGTCTGAATCCCCTGCCAACTTCACTCCGTTGGCTGAACCGTTAAGCAACAAACCAATAAGCTATCGGCGACAAACTGAAACAGTGAAGCTGCATATTATTTTCTATATCTTGTATTTAAATAACATTATTGTTTATACACACGGTATAATATAATTGTTTAAACATTTAAGGGTGTTCTGTGAAACATGAGAACTACACAAAATCTGCCATACGCCGAATGAAATATCGATTCCGTTATCACCGTTGGTCTCGCCCCCGTGCAAAAGTGGCGCAATTTATCTTAAACCGTATGCCGCGCTACCGGAAGATACTTAAATTTTAGGGTTCCGCCTCCTCACTAATATTATACGTTGACATATTTTGCAAATCAATTTTTGCATTTAACTATTACTACTTCTCATTTTGTTATTTACGTTTTGTGACTGGATGTAATTATTATGTGGAGTGTAAGGGCACCCGCGCAAAACACTCACGGGTCCCAATCGAACCTCACATGCTCGTTGTGGACTCTGCTAAGCAATAAACGAGGCTCTCAAACCGAAAAGGCTGTGCCAGTGTGGTGGGAAATGGTCCAAATTTGCCTGTATGAAACTTTAGAAATGATGGTTTCCGGTGCCTGGCGGTTTCGGATTCCATGCTGACCGTAAGGTCACAGGAAGCCGCTGTATGCGGGTAGTATAGGACTGATCGATATGGAGATCTGGGGGAGACCTATGTCCACCAGTGGACGTTTATTCGCTGGTGATAAACTATCTTATACTCTTGTGTCTTATTCTCACTCAACTCCTATTTCTGACACCAAACAGTATTGTACAAGTATTACTGTGTTTCAGTTTGAAAGTAGTTGTAGCTAATGAAATTACCAGGGTAACGAAACTTAACATCTTATGTTTCAAGGCGACGAGCACTTTATGCTGCTGTTTATATAACCCTAACTAACGCCAGGTTTTTGAACAGGTTTGCTCGTTTCATTATTTCGTAAAAAAAAGTCGTTTCGTAAAAAAAAGTAACTTAAATTTGTTTTTGCTTAATCATAAATGTAATGCAATCATTATTTCTAAAATAGACATGCAAGTAATATTCCATTAAAAAGGGAATTTAAAAAAATATACTTGAAAACAGAAAACCACTGATATTGCTACTAAATTATACATGGACCGTGTTACTTAAGGTATGATAATATAATATCACAAATACATTTTAGGCCTTTTCAAATAATGTTATAAACCGACGCCCTATTCAAAGGCGAATGAATTTCTTACACGGAGTGAATTTACAAAGACATCATTTGTATTCCGATGTTATTCACCTAGTTTCGAGAAACATCTCTTCTTAAAAAGAGACTGTGAGATCAAATACATATTTCATCTATTCAAAATATATACACGCACATCTACATTTTATCACTATCACTATTCACTATCTACATTTTACTAGTGTTAAATAATACTTAAGCATAACATTTTTGCCAACAAAACAGAAATATCACTAAAGTAACGAGGATAATATTAAAATTATGAGCAAACGCTTCTGTAAAAATTCAAAAATAAAAATCGACAAATAAAATAGTAAAAGAAGGCATATTGGATGAGGTTGCGACCTGGTTAATGCTTGAGCAATGACAGCACCAGAAACTAAGATGTGGGCGAAAATTAACGACATGTCAGCGAATTATATCAGTAATAGTAAAACACTGACATGATATATTTACTAGGCAAGTGAGACAGGCGCTATACATATATAGAGTTCAGCAATTAAGACTTCTTCAGATCTTGAACGTTTCGTAATTCGAGTACGAATTAGATTTGAAAGCAAAACAGCTTCGTATTAAATTAAACTCTACACTGTAGAGTAATCAGACCACAATGATGTATTAAAAACTTTAAAACCTACATCAGCTTGAACCTAAAATTATTATCCGTGAGGTACTAACTACAAATGTACATACAATCTATATCTCATAAAATTAATATTGACAAAATATTCATTTCTAGATTTTTTACATGACAAACTATGCGAAAAGATTTGAAACCAAAATCACGGATAATTTTCTTGATATATTAGATTCAGATTCTACATAAAAAAAAGAAATTAATAAAAATAATGAGATCTAAAATAAAAATTGAAACGCTTTTAGGATGTTGCTTAAAATGAAAGGATGTATACTGAGGTAAAGCTTCAATCAAAGAATTTCCAATTTTATGTTTGAAAATATTATCAGAGCAAACAGACCACCAATCTTCTTCGGAAATGACTTTGCAGGAAAACCTATAATTCTGGTGTTCTTTTACAGGAAATGAAATATACACAACGTTAACACGTTTACTACTTCTCATTTTTATGTAAATTTAAAACTCGAAACCTGTTAAGTGATGACTGAACTTTGCTATGTGATCTTCCTAGATAATTGACCGGAGGTTTTCCGCTTATAAATCTTCAATTCAGAGAATATAATTATCAAAATACAAGAAATAAAAATGATATAAAAGCATTAATACATCTCCTATTGAAAAAAAAAAGATAAATGAGTTGGGCTGGAACAAGTTGTTTTTTCCAAGTCCTGTGGGTAGCGCAATTGATGCCTCGGATGCGACGATTCCATCCATCACGTCCGAACGTTCATTCTGTTTTATTGAGACGACTTTTCTTATTCTTCTCACCCGATAAATTAACTTAATAAAACTTAAAATGGCCTCTTAAAATTTAAAAATGCTAATTAAAAAAAAATATACTAAAACCTGTATAATCGTACTCTACAGATGCTGGACTAAACATGACTACAACTTATTATTTTATTATTATCATCATCATCATCATCATCAGCCGATAGACTACCACTACTGGCCATAGGCCTCCTCGAAATAACTACACTGAAAGAGGTCATCTGAGGGTTTGGGCCATTTCCCACCACGTTAGCTCATCCAGCCACCTGCAATAAGCCCATCCACGTGCACAGTGAAATTAAAATGTAGTATTCGTGTAATTATAAGAAATAATTCATTATCATCATCATCATCAGCCGATAGACGTCCACTGCTGGACATAGGCTTCCCCCAAAGATATCCATGTCGTGTGTTGACGTGATGGTAAATACCTATATATGTTAATTCAATACTACATTGTGCTCTTCGCCTTGACAAGATGTTAAGTCTTCTTACCATCGTAATTTCACTAGCTACAACGTCCTTCCAATCTTAACATAGTAAAATTTACACACCACAGGCGGTAGAAATAGCAGCTTCGGTGGCACCCAACTAGACAATCACCACCATAAGAGTGCTACCACCAATAAAAATAAGAGTTTTATAGCTAAGCTTTTATCAAGAGGTCACTATAACCTCCTCCCTAGACTTTTTTTAAACAGTCATCATCGTCATCTCAACCGATAGATGTTTACTGCTGGATGTCGGTCAAATTATGTTTAATCAGTTATATATACGAATGGAGGATTTTATTGGCACTTTGACAATATATATACATCTTTCTATACGTAGCTACAAAGTAGTATAGTCCAGTAACTTAGATTAAGTTTTCTTAAATTTAACAGCAATATGTTGTGGCCATTTATGGTGTTGAATATTTCTTTAAGAATTCTTGATGAGATCGTTAATCAAATAGAATTACTTTAAACCGTTTGGTTAAACAAATACAACTAACGGTTAACTTTTTATTTTTTGAAGAAATTGTACAGTTGAGGCAATAAAAAGATTATCTCTCTCTGTGTTCTTATCGCCAGTTGCCATTTGCAACAGTTGGAACACTTTAACTGCTTTACTTACTACTTTAACTAGGGGTAGGTCTCTGATGTCGGAGACTATCTAGGTGGGTGCCACTACAGCGCCTATCGCAACTCCCAAACAGTCGTATTCAAATATTACTGTTTCGATGTGAAAGGCGCTGTAGCTAGTGTAATTACTGGGGTAATGAGACAACACTTGTTGTCTGAGGAGGTGAGAGCAAAATGGTGCAGTATCGATCCTAGTTAGCACCACGTTGTTATGGGCGGGCGTATCACTTACCATCAGGTGAACGTCCCGCTCGTCTCGTCACTTAATTGTATAAAAAAAATACTTTCGCACACTGGCGTAGCATATTACGAAAATACTAGTAAATATTCTAATGTATCATTGTTACTCTTAATTACATTAAAAGTCTACTATTGACATTACAATAATATTTTGATTAAATGTTGAACATATTTTAAAAATATAATGAAATTATTAAATGAATGTTGGTCTTATCAGGCCAAGATGAGAATATTTCATCTTAGATCAGTTCAATCGTTTTTCTGTCAACTCGACGTTGCGCCTACACAAAGGATTCTTTTACGCCATTACACGCGAAATGGCATATAAAGGACTACACGAAATTGCTCGCATGAGAAGCTGAGAGGGATCCACTCAAATCAACTCTACATATTTCACGTACTAAGCTTCATAACATATATGGGATAAAACGTCTCTATAATATCTGTTTGATTCCGATATTTATAACTATGGTTAGAAAAAAAACACTCATTTATTAAACTGTGGTATTCATTGTTTACCCGGAATTAGTTTATTATAGAATTTTTTTATATACAAAATTAGACTTACAATTTATCTAAAATGTTCATGAGTGAACAGCAAATGAATTTCTATAGCAACCGTTACTATAGCAACCGCAGAAATAGTACAAAATGAAAATATTTATAAAAGTTAATTAGAAATAAAACCATGAAGGATCTATGAAATTCACAAAAAAAAAGCCTATAACCATTCCGCGTCGAATGGTCGTAATACTCCCGTGTCGATAAGTTCACTAGTTTTCACGTGATAGGCGAAAATATAAAAACCATATATATATATACATATATATATATATATATATATATATATGTATATAGTATATATATATACATATATATATATATACGGTATATAAGTAAAATGTTGCTACTCCATATTGTAGCAAGTGGTTACAAAGTAAATCTATCTATCAATTTTAATGGTAGTTTACTAAGTTTTAAAATTATCTTTTATTTGAATCGCCTAACATAAATTATTAACAATGTTTCAACATAGTTGTATCACTATTTTTTTTTAGACTTACTGTGTACGTATATGATGATCAAAAAGAAAAACTCGTAAATCTACATAAACTGTGAATATTGTCAGTCGTCTTCGGAACAATTACTTATACTCGTACAATAAAACATTATAAATGGTACTTTTAATAAAAAATTGTATATTGATCTTATACACGTATTTATACCTGTAGGCGAAACAGGTTCCGCACAACACTCACGGGACCAACCTCACCTGCTTATAGTGCACCCTGCTAATCAACAAACAAGGGTCTGGCTTCTACCAATTCGCATTGGGCCAGCGTGGTCGGAATTGGCTCAAGTCGCCCATATGAACAAAGGACCGATCGATGTGCAGATCTATGAGGGAGGTCTATATCCAACTGTGGATGTATATCGGCTGATGATTATAAGGATGCTGATCTTACTGTCTGATATTTTTTTTTATAAAAAAGTAATATTAAACATACAGTGGTTCTTTTAATATGCTGTACATGTCCTAATGGCTTTATATGATGTATGTTTATAGCTTTAATAATTAATATTTACTCATACTTTATAAGCAGGAAACCGTTTCTAATAAAATGCTTTCTTTAACCTTTATACTCCATCGGGAATACCTGGACCTGAAATAAACCTTTTTTCGGAATAGAGGAAACATTTTAATAACAAGGCGACATATAACGAGCACATACTTATCTGCAAACATACTCTTACGACATAATTCGAGATATTCAAGTACAATAAGAGAATAAGATTTACACGTAGTTAAATAATTTTTTAAATATTATATAAAAAAAAATTAATATGTTATAAAGGATTTCTTTAATAAATAATTCTTGAAGTAATGTTATATTTTTTTTATGAATACAAAGCGATCCTAAAATTAGAAATTCGAATTAAACTTTCGAAAAGGAATTGGCTCACCGACCCTTATCAACGTCGTTTGGTCCAGCCGGTGTCTCGTTTACCAACATTTTCAGATTAGATTCACATCTAGATGTACAAATTGGTAGGAACGATTGCACGGTAAAAAGTTATCTTTACTTTTAAAACTTCTCCAGGCACACGAGTTGCTGAGTTCTCGAAAAACGAAGAAACTTTCTCACGTTACAACGATATCGTAATGTTTTGTTAGACATTTATATCTATTGCAGAACAAATATATAAACAGAACCTTTTATTTATTTATTAAAGTGACGATACAATTGAGACCACCTAATTATATAAGGGTGAGCTTGCTCATAACAACTTCACGCTAATTGAGATTTACGCTGCATCACATCTTGCTCATCTTTTTGAGACGTAAGATGTCAAATCTCTTTACCTCAATAATTTCACTAGCTACACCGCTCTTTAAATTAGATCACAGTAATTTTTGCATACTCCGAAATATATTACACATAATGACTTCAATATTATTGACTTTATATATATTCATTTATATACTTTATATATACATTTTTTTTATAATTTTAATTCTGTGTATTATATTTTCCTATATATTATCTGGTCTAGTATTCCAATCATGTAAGGTTCCTAACTTTAGCGGTTATCCCGAGAGACTCTGGTTATAATAGTTAACCTCCCCAGCTCTAGGTACGCAATATTTTCTTCAGTATTTTGTAAAATTTTACTTCCATGTATACCCCTCTAATATTAAACGCAGCACGAAAGCAAACATAAATTTCTATATCATAGCAATATTACAGCTTTTGTTTCATAACTTCGTTCCTTTCCGCACCCCTCCTAAAAACGCGATTTGATAAAATCTCCCCGGGCTGGTTTTTTGGCGCGTTGGCGACCCTAACGTCCAGTCTCCAGTTACTCGCACGCTAAGAATTTCAAAGGCGACAAAAGTTTCCGGCAATATATCTTAAGATACATAAAGCTGCAAGGATCACGCCCCGGTATTTCGTAGTAAACTTAAAACTTTGCAACAATAAGAAGTTATTACACTTTCTGAAACTAATATAACAAACAACAATTTCCTAACAACATTAAAAATAAAGGGGAATCGAATAACGGGAACTTTGTAATCGCGTTATACTTTTACTAGTTAGCAATCAAACTTGAGTTTCCCCCACTGGCCCTTACATTGAGTACAGTTCCTCTATCCATGAAATTAAAGAGGTTAATATTGCAATACATGTAGCCTCAAGACACAACGAAGGCGGACAATAGCAATGCTTAAACTCTACTTGGTCTCCAATAAGACACCAACCAAGACCACGAAAACTTAAAGAGCTTAAGTAATAGTTTACTTGAAATCCGAAAATTACATTTAAAATAAAAAAAACTTCAGTCAATGCTTATACAAATAATAATTTACCTTAATAAAAAAATACAATTAAAACACCTTAACTTTTCATTCGTCATCATCACGCGATATGTGTCCACTGCTGGACATAGGCCTCCCCCAATTCTTTGATCAACAACGGGTTATTAACTTACAAAGGTGAGACAACTATTTTTTTTTATTCGATACACAACAATGTCATTAACCACGTGGAGTGCAAAACCTGATCTAAAGCATGATGTGAGTGCGTCTTACTTAAAGAGCAACTAAGTAAACCATAATGACTTTGTCATGCGAAGGGCTTGCTTTGTCAACGCCCTTCGAAACGAAGCACAGTAATGTTTCCACACTATTGTTTGGTGGCAGCGGCAGGAGCTGTCGTGGTACCTTCCTAGACGTTGCATAACAGGAGACCTAGAATATCTAAGTAAGGTAGCTAGTGAAATGACGGGGGTAACGAGATAACATCTTATATCTCAACGTGACGAGCACAATGTGATGTAATGTATTGTCCTAACTAGGACCACGTTGTTATGGGCAGGCGTATGATTAACCATCAAAGTTTCACGTCTCATAATAAAAAAAATACATGTATAGGTTAAAAGAGAGAAATATTCAAATAACAATAGGGATATTTCTTTCAAAGAAGTCACTCTTTGGAAGGGTATAAATCTAAACGTCTCCATTAGCATACTTATCCCAAAAGAAATATCATAGACAAAAAGCTGAGTGGAGACCTTTGTGCCTTTATGTGAACTCTTACATTACATATCTGTTTCCCAAATTATCTAACTTTATGTATCTTTACTGCCCATTCACTATAAATGATTAGACGAAGTTAATAATTTAATAACGCTGTTCAAGTTAATTTAATCAACCTTATTTTGATGCTTGCTACCCCAATAATATCATTACGAACAACAACTTTCAAACCGGAACACGGTAACGCTTGCACGCTAATATTTGGCGGCAGGAACAGGTGCTAAGATAGTACCTATATAATCTCTGGCCAAAAGAATCTACCACCAGTACTTGCCATGCTTGGTTGGTGGTCGTTTGTTTATTGTATAACTGTATATCATTAAAATTAACTTTCATGTACTTCCCCTTCCTTTTTTAATTTCTAACATTCTCCGATCATATTTACTACACTGGTGGTAGGTCTCCGTTGCCGAGGACCGTCTAGTCAGTTACCACCGCATCTCCTGTTCCTATCGCTAATAGTACTGTGCAGATATTACTGTGTTCTAGCTTGAAAGGTTCTCACTAGCTACAGTGCCTTTCAAACTGATTTTCACAAAATTACCGGAATAGCGAGAATTACCATCCTGTCTCAAGATGAGGATCAAAATTTGTTGCTGGGTGTACCATCGTAACTAGCACCGCGTTGTTATGGGCAAGCGTATCACTTACCATCAGGTATAGATAATCCTTCGTATTATGGCTTCGTTGAATAGAAAATATATTTCCTTCTTCACCTAAAATCTTTCGATTATATTTCATTTGTACAACAATGGTGCATTCAATGTTATCTTATCATATTTGAAGAAAGTTGATGTTAAATATTTATCTAACTGCAACTTTCTGTACGTTTACACAACTATACAGTCTTTTTACAGAAATGACAATAGTTTAACTTGACTAAGCGATACGGTAGAGAAATATTTATTGAAGAGAGTAAATTCTCTGTTCAACGGCAAGTAAATTCCAGCGCAATAAAAATGTACTCTCGTATACAATGAAATACAGTTTACTTATTATAACATACAATCTACCCTTAAAAGATCTTTATAAATGGGAAATTTCACGAAGAACAAACGTGTTCTTTTTATGCAATGAAGCGACGACACGAGTGTGTCGTTTACCTGATGGTAAGTGATACGCTCACCCATAACAACGTGGCGCTGGGTAGGATGGTATACCAAGCACCACATTGCGCTCGTCCCCTTGAGGCATATGATGTTATGTCTCGTTACTCAGTAATTGCACTAGCTACAACTTTCTTCAACCAACCCGCATTGGGCCAGCGTGGTGGGAAATGGGCCATATTCCCCTATTTGAACCCTACAAACGAAGATCGCAGTAACCCGCTGGATGTGGGCAGCGCAGGACCTATCGATGTGGAGAACTTTAGGGGAAGGCCTGTGTCCAGCAGTGGACGTTTATCGGCTGATGATGATGAACTCCCATCAATCCGGAACACAGTAATGTTTGCATTCTACTGTTTGTTTAGGATAGCTATTAATATTATAATAACTATCCTACCGTTTTTATAAATCACAAATTATTTATCTTAGTGGAAAAATCATTAAATTATATTAAATGTTTCCAGCAAATTCATGAAAATCATAAACTATATAAAAAATCGTTAAGAGGGTACTTAGAAGTTTAAGTGGCTCTTGATTATCCTTCGATTATTAAAACGGCACGTTCAGGCTCCTGCTTTAAGCGCTAGACCTTGAACAATACGAAAGACTTTTGACACAGATAAAGCCATTAGCTATTATATATAACTTATTACACAAAGCTTTATAACTTTAACTCGATTATTTTAAAAATGTCTAAAGTAATGATCGAAACCTACAAGATAATTATTTGGTTTTTCTTTACTACTTCTTTTATTATATTCTTCAAAACTTTATTATTAAACTAAATTCGTTTATAGCCGACCACATGGCCTTATGGATGAAGGTAGCGTCATACAAACGACGCCGTGAGAGGCCGGTTTCACGGCGACGTGTTCCACTCTCTTACGATCTGTATGCGACAGTACGCGGTCGGCCTGAACGGATGGTACGTGTTTGTCGATTAGCCACACTCAATATTAGAAATAGTATTGAATCTGTTAATATATGAGACGGGAGAAGAGTTTAGACGAACTGATATTTTCTACTAAATAACCTGGGGGACATTAGAAGTCAAAGCAAAGCAAGCTAGTAAATCGTTTAGATAAAAAAGAAATTAGATACATATTCAGATACGTAAATAAATAAATATATAAAATGTAGTAGTATGTACGGATACATATAAATATGGTACCTTGAAAACGGGTAAATGTAAATAGATTTCTTATATTACACTTACCGATTAACTTCCCGTTCGTAAATGTCATGTACAATAGCGGTTGCAAAAATAATGAAACAAGTCGACACCGTGCCCAATCACTTTCCACCACATCACACCGATGTGTTTAACATGCCGAAAAACAAATTGAATTAATCTAGTATAAGAAGGGGGCGACATGCCTCTGTTCAGAAATTAAGATTTATGAGCCATTGGTTCGAGGTTCCAGTCCAAACACGTTCGGCATTAATGTTATAATTTCAAGAATTTTTATATTACTGAAAATCTTACAATCTACTTAAATTTGGATAGTTTCAAAGTAAGGATTATTGAATACATTGTTTAGGAACCCCACTATTTTCAGAGTTGACATTCAACCTTTACATATGAAGAAGTATAACAAGAAAGAAGACGAAATGATACGATTGTAGAGGGTGCCATTATACAGAAGAAAATGTCCTTGTTTAATCTAGTAACCGATGAAGAAGTTACTATTTCTCTCTGAAGCCAACCGATATCTATAAGTTACTACATAGATCAATTCTATCAATAATCATGATCACCAACATTAGCCAATGGACACCGCTGGATACAAAGATCTCAACACTAGAATGCCTTCGAAAATCCTTTTGTTTACTTACCACTCAATTTTCATATAAAACTTTACACGATGATTTTTATCTACAATTACTTATAAAGAGCTATCAAGATCCAAAAATACTAATATTATTAGAAAACAATGAACCTGAAAGAAAGATGTCATAACAGAACTATACACCGGCAGAACAATATGTAACACCTTTCCTAGTTACGTTAAATGTAAAGAAATTGACTTAATAAACTAAATAATCATTATATAAAAATGTTCCAAAGCTTTTCAAACTTTTCTCCGATTGAAATGAATTGCATTATAACTTTTATTAACTTAATTACACGGTCAATTACAACTTTCAATGACTCCATTCCGTCCCAATTTATCAAATGAAAAAAGTTCCAAAACGTGTTGAAGAGTTATACCAAAAATTTTACTGATTAAAAACCTCTTGGCCGAAGAGGAAATATAATAAAGCCTTCACAATGACTGCTAAAGTTCTAATTAAATCAAAACCTCATATATTCATCGTCACCTCTCTTCTTTAACTTAGAAACATTTCTTTTCACTTGCGCACAACTTAATTTATCTGTGAGTAAAAGTTGAAATTCACTGAGAAAAATAATTGGTTGTGTTGAAATACGTTGAAATAGAATTGCGTTGAAAAATGGAAAACGCACAGCAGTTTCAGAAGCTTCAAAGGAAATTAATTGCGTGTTCGTCCATCCGTTCGTTTAACATTCATTTACTGGAAAACAAACGGGTGAATTTCTTATATTATATCCTCGTCACAAACGATACAGTTACTCCTTGGTAACTGTGCTAATGACAAAAATAAACATCGAAACATTAACAACAATTTTAATATGAATAAATTAATAATCTAACAATGAAAATAAGTACCTAAGCATCACGCAGAAGACACTAGGAAGTTGTCACATTACCTCATTATAACAATACAAAATATAGTAATGTCTTAGTAATATCTCGAAAGGCAAATGAGGAAGAGACTAAACATGTAAAGTAATAAACAGCAGTGTACTTCCGTTTGTTAGAACAAAAAAAAAAACAAGTAAAATTGGTAACAAAATAATCTTAATGATTTTAGTTATTTTGTGTAAACTTCATAACCTAGCTAACAGAAATATACTGTTAAGTTACTATCTAGAACAAATCTGTTTTATCTATAGTACATGTAACTTGTTCTCCGCCCGCTTTGCTATGCGTAATATAGAATTAGGTTTGAAATTTAGGCTTAAAATTTAGGCTTGAAATTTGTCAGAAATATTGCCACTGGGTGGTAACCGCCTCTTCCCGAGCCCTCTTCCGTTATCAACCCTTCCGCAACTCCCTGTGTTGAAGGAATTTTGTAGTCTATTCTTAGCTGACCTTTAAATGGCAGAAGCAATATGCCTACTACATTTTCAGTGTTTACGTCCCTATATATATATATATACATATATATATACATATATATATGTGTGTATACATAGATGTATGTATATGTATATATATGCAGGATCTAAAAATCCAACCGTCATCCAAATTCAACTACACCTGGCCCCAGAATCAAACCACGGACTTTCTGTGGCACTACGCAAGTTAGCCGCTATGTTATCCCGTTACCCTCGTGCATATCTTCGGAAGTGAATGGAATACCGTGTGAAGCATTTAGTCGGTTGGAGTCCGACACTACCCCGTTACCAGTCCTTCTGGTTTCAGGGTGTGCGACCATTAGCATTTTGTTACACAGGTAAACAAAGAAAATAAAAATCTAGCCACTATGTCACGAGGGCTTGTAATTGAATAATATTGACAAAATGGGAGACATTGTCTTGACACTTGTTACTACAATAGTAGTCATCATCAGCCGATAGACGTCCACTGTTGGACATAGGCCTCCCCTAAAAATTTCCACATCAATCGGGTAGGGAATCAAATGGGAGGATTTAGGCCATTTCCCACCACTGGTCCAATGCAGGTTTATCATTATCATCAACAGCCGATGGACATCCACTGTTGGACACAGTCCTTCACCGAAGATCATTTAGGGGGACCAATGTGAATTGGTGGGCGATAATAGTAATAACTTTTATTAAAATAATGTTTTTTTTACAATTTCTATTTACCATCGGTTCTGTTTGTATGAAAGAAAATAAATCTTTTACAAATCGGTTTCGTAAAATATGACAGCTGTACGATAAAGTATTATGGAGTAAGTTATCTTTAACTACTGCAACTTCTTGTATATAAATGTCTTCAGTGTTTTTAAATTATCATAATAACCGAGAAAATTGCTCCCACGCCGATGTTCAGTGAAGTTAGTCATTTTTTATCGCAACTCACATAACGAGTCATTTTCTGTGATAACAAAAAAACACTAATAGTTCCCTTACGATCACCTCACATATATGTGTACAAATTTATTGCTCTTTGTCTATATTAAATTTCTTTTATAGAATAAAATGTAACAACATTTTATTTATTTTTATTCTACGAAGCAACGAAACGAGCAGGACGTTCACCTGGTGGTTAATGATACGCCTGTCCATAACAACGTGGCGCTAGTTAGGATGATATACCCTGGACCAATTTGAGCTCGTCGCTTTAAGACAAGTTGTAATGCTTCGGTACCTTAGTAAATTCACTAGCTACAACGCCCTTCAAACCGGAACACTGTAATGAACGCACACAAGTGTAGAAACAGGCACTACATACACACACACACAACATATATATATATATATATAGTAATTTCTCCTACAATAGGATGATGGTGTAAACACTTAGATAATTAAATTAAATCTTATCCTACTAG
Organism: Ornithoptera priamus; assembly: GCA_029034505.1. NCBI lineage: Eukaryota > Metazoa > Arthropoda > Insecta > Lepidoptera > Papilionidae > Ornithoptera > Ornithoptera priamus. The sequence continues at coordinate 7,133,986 of JARDWD010000395.1, forward strand.
CATTGTCTTATCTTTGCTTTAGCATAGTATTCCAAATTTGGCTTCAAGTGATTTTGAAAGAGATTCTTTATATAAAACAAAAATGTTTATTTCAATAGAAAGCAGAATTTAAAGTGAAAAACGCGGATAAAACATTTTACAGACGTGTGTGCACATTTCATCACGGAGATGTCAAGATTCATCAACCAGTGAAGGAAAGTTTGACATGCCGTGGAATTGCTTGCGGTGGTTTTTCGCTTTTCGATATATTTTCGTACGAGGAGGGATCAAAAAATAGTGAGAATGAGATAGAATATAATGACTATTGATAACTTAATAATTTATTTTTTTACACAGACACCTAGTCCAGCGCTTTTCCAAGGCTTCAATCCCTTTCCAAAAAAAGCTCTGTCTTGGTCCTGCGAAAAACTCTCCACGGCATCCATCATCTCTTTATTGTCTTCGTACCTGTTTTCCCTTAAGTATTCTTTCAATTTGAGCAACAGATAAAAATCGCTAGACGCCAGATCTGGTGAATAAGGGTCAATTAATTGGATGCCAGCTTGCTGAATGGCAGCCATCGCAACTGCCGACCTGTGCGCGGGTGCGTTGTCGTGATGAAATAGCATGGCCCTTCGAAGTTTCCCTCTCCTTTTCTCTTCGATGACATTCCTCAACTCGGGAATTTTAAGCTGCATAATATTGGCCTGTAATAGTAGTGCCACACTCCAGGTAATCAATCAACAATATCCCTTCTGAGTCCCAAAATATGGAGGCCATAACCTTGCCAGCCGATGCCACGGCACGAAACTTCTTCGGGGTCGGTGATGATGGCTGATTCCATTTCGAAGATTGCTGTTTTGTCTCAGAATTGTTACGAAACGGGACAAAAAGTTTTCAGAATCGTCTTGATACTTGTCCAACAATATCTTCGAAATGTCAAGTCGATTTTGTTTCTGAGTGTCGGTTAACATTCTCTGCAGCCATCTTGCGGACACTTTTCTCATATTCAAAGATTGTTTCAATATCGATTCAATACTTCCATATGAAATGCCCGTTTCTTGAATTAAGTATCGGATGGTAACTCTTCGATCACTCAGTACAATTTTCTCGACTTTCCCAACATTTTTTTGGGTGCCCGACGTCACGATGACGATGATATACACAGCACCACGTTATGCCTATCGCATTGAGACGATAAGATTTTATCTCATTACCTCAGTACATTCACATTTTTTTAGAACACATTCGAACAGATACTTTGCTTTCTGGGGGGAAGTCAGACATCCGTGCAGATTTTTACCCATTAAAAACCTCTCGGAGGTCACCTTCGTCGTTTGGAGAGGTAATAGGATCTCCGTTCGGAACACAACCGCGGCCTCTTTTCATCCACTGGCTTAACTTACTAATTACTATGATAAAGAGAACATCATACGTCTCAAGTGACGAGCGAAATGTGCTGCAGTATATATCATTCCAATTAGGGCTATGTTGCCATGACCAGGCGCATCACCACTCGTCGCGCATCTCTTATCACCAGGTGAAAAGGTGAAAGACCCACTCGTCTTGTCTCTTAATTGAACTTAAAAAAAGCTACATTGCCATTCAAACCGGAACATTGTAATGTTTGCACACTACTGTTTGGCAGCGGAAATAGACGCTGCGGTAGTACCTACCTATACGGTGTACGGACAAGTAGTCGTACCACCACAAAGTTGCAGTGGTACCAACCATAAATTTTACAATACGTATAAAGGATTCTGAAAGGACAGAACTGGACAAAGGCACACATAAATATTCAAAGAGAACGGCCATTAATTTCGTATACGAGAAGTTTAAGGAACATCACCTACTTTAGTTTGTTAGACCCCTGCGGTGAGGTACTTAAGTTGAACTTAATTAAACGCCTTTGATACAGTGCTTGTGTATGAGGTGGTAAACATAAAGCGTTTATACACTTCAACAATAGTTTATATTATATCCATTGTGTTCACGTTATATCTGGTCTAGGAAACTGGCACTTGTCCGAACAAACTAACCGGGTTTTACTGGTATAGGTCTCCGTCGCCGGAGACCGTCTGCAAGGCACGACTGCAGCGCCTATTTCCGCCGCTAAACAGTAGTGTGCAAATATTACTGTTTTGCGGTTTGAAGAGTGTTGTAGCTAGTGAAGTTACTGAGATAACGAAAATGAAAATATTAAATCTCGTAAGAGTCATCCTAACTAACGCCACATTGTTATGAGCAGATGTAATATTCACCATTAAGTAATCGTCCCGCTAGTCTCGTCCTTTCGTAGAATAAAAAAAAACTTTTATTTTGATAAACCACTATTACCATTAATATAGAAACTGAATACTTCTAGTTACGGCAAACTATAATACTTTTCATAGTCCATTTTAAACACCAGCTACGAAGTCCTTAAAGTCAAAATCCGCCACCTCCAATATGATTTTCTACATAAGCTTCCCTGGTCGATGAAATGTAAGTATGTTTTTTTTTGTATTCTACGAACCAACGAGATGAATGAACCGTTAACGTGATGGTAAACAATACGCCTTGTACATAACAACGTCGAAGATAGGATAATATACACAATACCACATTGTAGTCGTCTCCTTGAGACATAAGATTATAAGTATCCTTACCCCAATAATTTCACTAGCTGCTATACTCTTCAAACCGGAAGACAATAATGTTTCCACACTACTATTAGGCGGTAGAAATAGGACCTGCGGTGGTACCTACTTGGACGGTTTCCAGTAATAGAGACCAATAGGTCTCTATTACTGGAAACCGTCCTGGTCCTGGTGATAACCAGTACCAACAATTTTATACCTGTTACTTCCGACAATGTATTCAAATAATATATTTCTCAGACGCTTGAAATGTATAATATTTTTTTTAATTGAAGCAACGTGAAAAGCGTTAGCTCACGTAAAGATACGTGTCTCTCCAGGACAACGCCTATATATTTATTTAGGACCATCAACCGAGATTACTATAACAATATGGTGCTAGTTAGGATATACGTTCAGCACGGGCTTGCAATCGTTGTAAAAAATCTTAAGAAGTTAAATAAGTCTCATTATATCAATAAATTTCTACCAACAGAACCTGCTGAAAAACAGCTAACTGAAACCTAGGTAGACGGTTACTGACAACAGAGACATTGAGAAGCTTTCATTACGCTCATGAGAGAGGAAGAATCCTTAACTCACTTTAAGAAATTACACTTCGTTATCGCTCACCTTGGTAAATGAAATTAGGACGCTGATTTCTTTCGTAATTCAATAAAGGTTTGGTCGCGTACTCTTTGTCTTACCGAAGATCGAGTGGTGTGACGGAACCTCGAGATCCTTTTCAATATAATCTTGTATTCAATATTATTAAACTCTCTATCGCCTGTGTATTTCTAATCAAAAAGATTTTTACTTTTTAACCGACCACAAGAAAAAAGGCTATCAAAATGAATAAGTTTGTACTATATGTATTTTTCTTCGGTTAAATTATTAATATGTAATTCATTTCTATACAATATAACCCTATCCTTAACCGTATAATAAATATTTAAATTTTCTATATTTTATGTACTAACGCAGTGACTATTTCTGCCGCCGAACAGTAGTTGCATACATTACTCTCTTCCGGTTTAGCGGGGCTTTAGCTAGTGTAATTACTAGAATGTCGGGACATAACATCTTATCAAGGCGACGTGGGCAATGTGGTGGTATACCATCATGACTAATGCCACGTCATTATCCGCTGGCGTATCACTTACTATCAGGTGAACAACCCGGTCGTCTCATCGCTTCAAAGAATAAAAAATCTTACATTTGTTATCAAGAGTTTTAATATTAAAAGCTTCTGAATTCTCACTAAGGGTAAGGACTCTCGTTTCAAAAAGTGTTTGTTTCGATGAGTAAAAAAATTTAAAAGTGAAATGGCAGTTGCAAAGACTATCTCGTTTAGCAGATGAATATTTACTTAAAATAAATATTTTTATTTGTTTGGGATACTCAGGGACCATTTGCATTAATTACTTCAAAAGATTTTTATTTAATATAATCTGTGTGGCACGGACTGCGGCTAAAGCAAACTGCTTTTTTCTCTGATATTATTGAGAGCTGTGCCTTCTCATCCTACTATTTACAACATTCATACGTATATTCACTATTAATTTGGACTATCTTCATTAGTTTTAACACTAATTCCATGAGTTTTATTTTTTTACATTAAATCTACACTTAATAATAATCTTATCTAATCATCTATCATTATATAGAATACTAGCTGTTCCTCACCCGCTTTGCTGGTTGTTACAGCCCCCAATTCTCATGGGGTAAGCAATTTTGTACACTCCGTTATCTGACCTATACTTAAAGGAATATTCCTACCAAATTTCAAATCCCAAGGCCTTATGGTTCCAGAGATATCGTTACAAGATTCATAAATAGAAACGTTCTATATACCAAGTTCTATCAGATAAGCACCGAGCTTCAGCTCTTGTTTTATATAAAACGCGACAGTCCTAGCGAGAATCTTCTCGCAATAAGATTTTTTACTTCCTAATAGGGTTTCGATGAATTCTGGCTTTAACGGCATTAACAACCTTTGTAGTTCAAACAGCACGCGGCCGCCAGATCTTTTCTAGTCTTCTTCTGGACAGAGGAAGTGTTGTTGTATCTGTTGATAGTACGATATACGAACATACGGGTGATACCAAGCTTTTGAAGTATCTGGAATATGACTGACGGCTCCATACCCATTTTGTGCAAGACGATCTCTGCAATCCAATTTCGTATTGTAATTTGATAATGAACACGAAAAAATATATGAAATGGCGCAAAATCTAAAGTTTTAATATACTATACGTGTTTCAAATTCAAAATAATTAAAAAATTGAAAAAAAAAAGTTTTTACGTAACAATATTTATGGCCAGACTAGTTATATAGATATATATAGAGAGCAACTGGCTCCGACTTTAACCGCTTTTCTACTAACACTGGTACCAAGTTCAATTACGAAACTATATTTTTGGTGATAAGGTTATTTCGAATACGCCTGTCTAGATATCGTCCTCGTTCTAAATCTATCGTCAGCAGCATCGCTGTGTTCCTTACGGTCAATGCCTACCTTCATCACCTACGCCGTATTTGTATACCCAGAATCGAACCAGAGAGTCTGTATTAAACAGCAAGCGGTTAGCCGCGGAGGCAGTGTATACTGCTAGGACGTCTGCGGGGTCAACTAGTGTAAGTATAAAGTAGGAGGAGAATATTCCGCAAATGCTATCTTTAACGTGTAGTGAAAGGTGCTGGAACTCCTGAATTAATTCCCACTTCTAAAATTTTCTGTTCATAAAATGGATACAATCTCTTTTATTACATTCCTCAGCCTCTGTTCTACTGCTGTCGAAGCTTTTTTTCTCTTCGCAGGTAAATATATTTGATATTTATTTTCAAGATGGGACTTAACACAAAATTCTATACACTTAACTAAGTTCTGTAAATTTTGTTGCTCTTAAAGTTTGTATGAAGTTTTTAATTATTAAAGTAAGTTGTGTTTAAAGGTTAAAGTTTAAACAATTTAATATAGAGTTGTGTTCTATGAAATTGTTTAAACTTTAACCTTTTTAAAAGTTAGAAATTTAACTATCAATGTATTACGAAACTAGAGAAAATACAATGAGTGAAATATTAATATAATAGTACAAATATTATTTTTGCGGATAACACTAAACGAATGTCTAATGACGTAGTAATACCATGTGTGCATAATGGGTGTTGTATTTAGTAAAAAAAAATATTTCTTACAAAGATTAGAAAAAACATAATTAGGTTATGTATCGGCCACATTGTTTGATGAAATATCCAATAGAACTTCAACAGTCTAGGTTACTGTTTAATTAAATTTCAGATAAGAACGAACCAATATTGTTATGCTTCAAAATCTGTCCGCTCTATTGCGGCAGACGGAGACACGATGAAGGTAAAACGTATACATTTTTAATAAATCTTTTACCCTTTTTAACCCTTTTTAATTAATCTTAACAAAGTATAACATTATCTAATAAAATAAGGCAATATTTTACAATGTTCCGAAAGAATTAAATACAATTGCGGTTAGTACTATAATAGATGTATAGCTTTACTCACACATTAAACCTTTTAGATTCTACTTTATAATTAATATTAACATTATATATATTTAATTAATCTTTATTAATTTATATATACTGTAGTCTATAAGCAAATAAAATATATAGCAGTAATGTGCAAACTTTACTGTGCTCCAGTTTAAAAGGCGCCCAAAGAGATGGGTAAATATTATGACTACGAGCAAAGTAAAGATATTAGAGTTGTGTAAACAATATCCGCATCACTCCTCCCCTTCCTCATTTCAGACACATCATCATCGTCATCAATCAATCATCACTTATCACCGCATGACCATACTTATCTTATTATTTCTTTGTATTAAAAAGGGTTATACATAAATATCTTACAGATGCATCATCCCTCGTATATTGGGACGATGATTACGGATTCGTTCACGAGGAGCCGGAGGTGATAGTCCCTTACCATTACTTCTGCAAACCTCCGAAACCAAAAACTACAACAACTACACCGAAACCTACAACAATGGCGACCACTACAGAGGAGCCCACGTGGATATGTATGATGTGCATGAAAAAATGTGGTAATGCAATGAATAAATCTGATAAAAAATACAAAATAGTTTTCATTATTTATAAAAGATCATAAACTAGTTATTAGATTACTATATTCTGGTTTAAAGGGCGCTGTAGCTAGTGAAGTTACTGGCGTAATGATGCTTACTATCTTATCTATCAAGGCGTCGAGCATAACGTGATGCTGTGTATATCAAGGATAATATACATTATTAGGAAACTAAAGAAACATTCTGGGCAGGCATATCACTTATCATCAGGTGAACGACCTGCTCATCTTATCACTTCGTAAAGTAATAAAAAACTCTCACTCTTAAGATCATAAACACTGCGCAACGTTATGCTCGTCTTTTTAATAAACCAAATGTTAAATCTTGTTACCCACTAATTTCACTATCTACAGCACCCTTTAAACCGGAACACAGTAATACTTGTGCACTACGTAGGTCAACCTCACCAGTTAGTAAATACTTGTTTGGTATTCAACCCCTGGTAATAACTTCTTATTGTAATTACATTAAATGGATAACTTGACTTATAAGATCAAGGTGTAATACTTTTGACAGCTATTTAAACAATATTTTAACCATATAAACTTTATTATTTTTATATTTATATTATATAAACAATTGAGATAAACAATGAAGAATAAAAGATCCTAATCACTTATGTACATCTATAGAAAACCATAAACAAATAACTTAAACATTTTACGATACAGTTTGTACATTTAACAAATTTGTTGCCTATTGTTTCGCTTTTCTAGCTTTCCTTTGCATTGTACTTAGTTAAGTAACGTTTAAGACGTACCTACTGTTTGATGTTAACTGGTAAGTTCAGCTCGGGACGGCACCTGCCAAATAGACCGACGACATGATGAAGATCAAGGCATCGTTTGATGCGAGTAGCATCAAAACGGTTTCGCTAGAAATCGATTAAAGAAATAGAGCCTTATAATAATGATCTCGTGATGATGAATTTGTTCATTGATTGTATATATAAAAAATGTATTCATTAAATGAATACTCTTAAGAAATATCGATAACGGATCTTAATATTTATGATAACAAGTATAATAACAGATAAAGTATCCTTTTTTTTTCTTTATTGTATATTTCATTTATAAAGGGAAAAATCTTCAGCTACGTATGTGATCTGTTTATAAATATACTATTGGTTGCATAAGCTTTAACAAAGTTGAATAACAAGTTTTTACTGATAATATGCAAACGTGTGCAACTCTCACTTTTTGCTTATTTCCTAATAGATAATTGGCTACTAACTCCCGTTATGGTGAGGACCTGGAACTTGTTTATTAAACTTTTATTACCACGCTATTGGATAACATGCCTACGTGGAACAGCTGCGATCCTATTACCTTTTAACATGGATTAGTTAGTTTAATTGGATTTTGTAGGAAATTTATAAAAATTTAGATTGTAAAAGGTTATGGTTAAAATTTTTGTCCTGTGATCTTTTAATTCGATTTGTTCAGCCAAGCACAAATGATTAAACTACCGTCATAATAGCAATGCTGTGTACTCATCATATACATATGAGCTTTTTCTGCCGGCTTCTTCTTGATATTATTGTTCAGAGCTGCATTTTTCTTATGCAATTATTTACAACATTAATATATTCATTACTAATTTACACTATTCACATAGTAGTTGAAATATCTATGCGAGCCATCGGTTTAACAGCTGCTACAAAAGAGCTTTTACAATTTAACGAATAAAGTTCACAGCTTCACACTATAATAAGTACACTGTAAGCTACAACATCATACATACATATAATACTGATTACAATGACATAATAATTAAATAAACTGATTAATCGGTAAACGATTCACCCTTTTTCGTTCATTATTAACAGTTAGAACTTAGAACTTTTCATTCTTTGCAGCATAGTAAATAATAACTTAATATATATTGAAAGAAAAATTAGCAATTGTGTTACACCAGATAAACGTTTACTTTGAATTAGAATAAATCTTATTGCTCTCTTTCAACAACACCGTGGAGGATCCATCATAATTTTGATGGATTACAAGAATCAAGGTAGTATTTAGCGATTCATCATTACAGCAAAATAAACAATCTCTTGATTAATGTACAAAAATATCTGCATCTTAATAAATAATTCATATTGCTATTAAACGTACACAAAACTTGATTAACTATTTAATTATATTATGACTATATAACTAGAAAGATGTTCACAGCCACCTAAAATCCGGTGCACTGACATCCTAAATAATTTGACCTATTTATCATTCGTGTCAAGTATGACGTTTCAGACGTTTTTATGGAAGCCAGAGTACCCCGGGTGAGCACCCTTAACGATCTTTTTCTTAATTGTCCTTTAACATCGACTGAAATTACGATCAATTGATTGCCCATAGCAAATGTTAAAATAAATCTAATTTTACTTTTATGTACAATTGTAATAACTTGATCCATGTCTGTACGTTTGATTATTTCAGAAACATACATGTAAGTTTACGTTTTGCTTTGTGGGACATCTTCTGTGGACGTCGATCGGTTGAAATGATGATGATGATTACTTTCATAGCGGAAGCACACAAAACAATATTTTTCTATAGATTTTGTGAAATACGCAAACAAGTCGTCCAGGCTATTGTTTTTATTGGCAATTTATACCACTTTTATTGTTATCAGCGTCTCAGTTTATGCGAAAGTAATCCGTGAGACGTATTTCGCGTGTAATTTAGTGGGGATCAACATTTTACTACTCGCTGCTATGGTTATCACATCTTTGTCTTAAATTGTTTATTGCGTTACTCACATTCCGAAATATTCAATGCGAAAATAAACCTTCGACAGTTGTGTTAAGGTTCAAAGGGTTGTAGAAAATTTTCAATCGTCTTCCGGTTTCAAAAAATAACGCAAACAATGAAGTGAACCATTCATTGTTTTTTAAGTAATTATGGAGAGTGCTTCAATATGTTAAATATAGTAATTACAATCCTATTCCAATATTTTGCTCCTTTATTGAACCTTGAACTAGAAAACTCATTTAAGTAAACTATCTAGTTAGAAGCTTTTATTACAATACAAAAATTATTTAAAATTTTTACTTTGTCCTTCATTGTAGTTAACGTTGCGACCCGCAAATTTTTCAATATGTTATGATTTAGGAGTTTACTTAAAAGGATTTTACCTTTTAAAGTCACACAAATCTACTTTTACAAATTATAATTTTGTTTAATTTACATTCCTTGATATCCGTTTTACACTTTTCAGCATAACAATTACCACCTTTTATTGCTAAAAACTCAAACATAGACTCCAAACTGAAAACTCTTTATATAAGCTCGATCTTTGCCATCACTGTCAATAGTCAATCGTTTATTAATAAAGTTTAGTTTATGGAGAACCCTTTAGAAACTTATGGAGATTTGACTTTTCAATGTTTTGAATAATCTTCTCAACAATAATATCTCATTTTTGTATATAACCTTCTTATTAAACATTTTAAACTGATAAAGTCTTACATTCTAAATAAAAGCTCTTGCCTTAGTTGAAAATGTTTGAAGAAGAGTGATGTCGATTTATTCACGCCAAGTTGGCGTTCGTCTTGATATTATTGAGCAAAGAAGTTATTTACAATATAAAAAACATGGACTGTGTACATAGGACTATAGATTGACATACAACATTTCTTTCTATAGACTTGTCGAAAATGAGAAAAACCTTTTAAGTCTGGAGTAAGAAATCACGACATATTTCTTAATCATCTTGCTTTGATCCAAGAACTCAAATTTGGCAAGCGTCAAGTATAAATAACATTGATTCTCTTCTTGTCAGTTAAAGCCCTAAGTCCTAATAATGGGAACAATAAGTAGTCTCTTTATTGTTATTTAATTTTTCTATCACTTCCGCCCTTTTACTTCTTTAATGTCGTCAATCACAATCATATGAAATTCCTACCAAGTGTTTTATTCATATATACGTATTTTTGTTTTCATATCTAAGTTTTAATGTTAAAGCGATTTTCGGAATACCTTCATCATCATTCAATCCTCATTTAAGACCACGACCGAACAAGCCTTCCACTTTTGAGGAATTGGCAAGCTAAGTGTGTTGTTAAAGATGTAAGAGAGACTGACAACCTGTTACAAGACATAGTAGAACAGTGCTAGAAACATTAAACATTGGTATTATGAAATCCAACCACAAAAACATGGGTAGGTATTACTATAAATACTTATATATTATATTATTTATTTATTTATATGGACAGCCAGTTATTGTTGTATAACTAAAGTGCATATATAAATAATAAAATCCTACTATTATAGTACCATATTTTAAGGATCATCAAGCGTTGAGAAAAAGTAAGACCGGTATTAAGTGAAAGGAGAATGGTTAAATTTACAAAAAAAAAAACAATGAGGAAGAAATAGTAAGAATTTTGTTAATAATTCATTAATAAAATATATGCCTAACTGTAACAATAAAGTAGAACCCAAAGAACATATAACTAGCTATTATTATATTATTTGATGTACTACTATATTACTATATTTGTTTTAACTTCGGATCTTGTACCTATACAGAGATAAGATTTTCTTATGAAACCGATAATTAAACACGTGAAACTGTTTTTTTTTTCGATTACATACTATTTTTATAATAATACTATTACTGGCGGCTGACGTACCGGAAAGTAATTCGACATGAGCCCGAAACTTTCATTATCCGGTCGAGTGTTTGACGTTTCGCTAATGGACTGTTAACGTACCATGGAATAGAACATTACTGTTTTTTTTTTTACTAACAACTACCTAAAAAAAGCGATACCTCTGGTATTACTAACGTTTAAAAGCTGCGTACTGCTTTACATGAGACGAGCGCCATTTTGTCACTATGTTTTAAACAAAAAATTGTTTATGGTAAAGTTGCATAATTTCCTATACTATCAAACGCCTAAACGGCTGAACCATATTAATGTTTATTTACTTTTATTATTTTACTTAAATCCAGGTCTGTGAAGTGCCTTCTTGGATAGTAATCCAAGAAATCGTATCTAAGTAAATATTATCAACCCTCTTCCAGTCAGAAATTAAATTTTAAGTTTTATTTTATAAAAGTTTTTTTCTATTATTACAGATTACTTGAGTAATACGTTACGGTTAATTTAACATCGTAAATTAAAATTGTTTGTTTATAAAGTTTTTAATTTTAACCTAACCTATAAACTATTCGCTCAATACTGTTGTTCCATCACCGCTCCATTACCGTTAAATACTTTACTTTTATCATCACACAACAATCGTCAGTTAACACTCTTTAACTCCCATCTAGACATTGATACAACCATGTCCTAATTCTGCACCATTTTCATTTCCATTAACGAATTCTGTAGCTTTTACAAGTACTAATTACTATTTATTAACGTTTTGTAACAAACAAAACTTTTGTCGGCACAATTTTATTGTTAATTTAATTCAAAAGGGCCAATTTAAATTTTAAACAGGTAGCAATGACTCAAAGCTTTGTGAAATTCCCGAGAAACGAGTAACTTATTTTCTAATTAAAAGTATGCTGTAATTATAGCCCATCTATAAGCGAAAATTGATATTTTTTTTTAATCCGAATTTTACACTTTTGTAATAACTTTTTACGTACAAACTCAAGACAAACGACATCAAATTCATTGTATATAATACTAAATACAGCCAAATGAGGTCCTGCTCATTTTGTCGTTAAAAAAAATAAAATAACTCCTTATACACAATTATTTATTAATATTAACAGAAGAATACGATCAAACAATAAATACTTCATTTAAAGTAAATTTATTCCTTTTGAACTTCTTCTTTACATAAACTTTAACACAACCCTAGAAACAATTTTTTTCTTATTCTACGAAGCTACCAGACATGCGGAACGTTCACGTGATGGTAAGTGCACCCATTGTACTCATCGCCTTGAGACATAAGGTATTATATTTTCGTAACCCAGTAATTTCACTGGCTGCAGCGCCTTTCAAACCCGAACACAGTAATGTCTACACAACTATTTTGTAAGTCACAGGCGCTGCGGTGGTTCCTACATACAGTCTCCGGTACCAGCAAAAAATATGCTTTTAAACTGATAATAAAACATAATCGTAATAATAAATTTAAACATACACATGAAAATAAAATATGGAGACTATGTATACAACTAAAATAATGTTTCTACGTGTTTTATCTCCTCTGTTACTAACACAAAACAGGCTTTACTATAGTGCTGACAATTCAGTGGACGTTTTGCACAATATGATTTTATTCGCTTTGTCTAGCAATACCATTGTTGGGTTTTCAGAGTGGAAGACCGATGCTGCTGAGTGTAATGTGTAAGCAGTGTTCTCAAAAAAAAAAAACAATGTGGCAATATGACCGAAGTGGAGTGAAAGAAGTAAGAAAGCCGAACCTGTAATAAAAAGGGACAAATATTAAGAAGAAGAAGCGTTGAGTTTTATGAAATAGCCATTTCTATATTTTGCATTATTACTTCGTTTAACAAAAAGATTTTTGTTGTGAAATTTTTTTTTACGATGTATAATATTAAAATGTATTTATGCATAGAAATTATTCTTGTATAATAATACATTATCACACTAATACATCACCGCTTTAATTGCAACTTTCTTGTAGCAACCAGAATCCAAGAAGATAATCGTAAACAATATATGTGACAGGAAGTAGCTTTAAGAAGCACCTCTAATATTTTGGAAATGGATCCGATTTCTTACCATTAATCACGTCTTTGTATATTCGTGAATAGACTTCACAAGCGTTTTGTATACAGCATTTTCCTATTTTGAGTGCTATACAATCACTCACTCAGCACTAGAATATATTAAGAGTCAGGTTTTTACATATCTCTTGGTAAAAAGATTCCAGGGTCAATATATACCTAGATATAACTGTAATTAAACCAGTATAAATGAATTCACTATTTTCACCAGAAGCAGGTCCTGCTCTTTAAGTAAAATATATATTTTAAATCGCGAATACATTTTCATATATCCACTGTACCACCTCAGGACAGTTTCAGTGGCAGTGAGGACATTTCAGTCCATATCCTATTTTACTTGTAGAATTACGCGTAATGACTATAATTACATGCCAGGGTATAATTAAAGAAGACCTTATCTCAGCAATTTTCTTTAAACGACTGTTTCAGTGATATATAAGTCAAAGCTAGCAAGATTTTACTATTATATGCAGAATAGTACAGGATTAAAATGAAAAAAACTATATTTGTACTTAGTATAATAATGGCGGCAGTTCATATAGAATCTGGTAAGTTGTTAGTTCATTCTATACAGTACAGTCAATACAATACATTATAGTACAGTCTGTTAGTACCGCCTATTTGGGTGTTGTAGTTTATGAAATTTTGTGTTAATCAACTCATAAAATTTTGGCACTTTTTACAGTTTACGTATTTTGCTGTAAACTTCAAGGAGGTGAATCAAAATTACATATATCATAATCTATTAAGCTCCTTGCAAATTAAAATAGCAAAATTTGAGACCGACTGCTTTGCAGTAAAAGTGTACACAGCACTGGAACAGTAGAAAACTCGTTTTTAACCTACAATAATGAGAGTCTCAATTCGACAGCAAAACTTTCTTAAGGGTAGTAAAATAAATAATAATGATTTTCTATCCATTAACTTCGTTGAAACTTTCTACTTTCTACTTGAAACCACATCATATACTTAGTCCGGCTAAAAGTTCTGTGGCAAATGAAAGTGTTTTTTTTTTAATGAAGTAATATAATATTATTAAAATTTAAATCTACATATTTATAAATATCAGCAAAAAATTAAAAAAAAAATGTTTTGTTCGCAATGGCCACCTTTGTATTTTATACAGGCCTTTAATCTGTTTGGCCACGAATCTATGGCTTTACGCATTGTTTCCATCACCGCCACTGCTTGCTCCAAAGATTTTTTGAGAGACTCAATGTCGCCGTGTCGTTTAGGTCATGTCCTGTAAAACTGACCATAATTTGAGGTCTAAAGGGTTGAGGTCTGGGCTAGATGAGGGCCAGTCTTCAGCTTCAATCTTGCGATAAGATTTTTTCCTTCCTATTGGGGTTTCGACGAATTCTAGCTTTAAAAGCATTAACAGCCTTTGTAGTTCTAACAACACGGGGCCACCCCGATTTTTTTTTTGGTCTTCGACAGAGAAAGTGTATGTGTTGATAATACGATATACGAACATACGGCTGATACCAAACTTTTGAAGTGTCTGGAATATAACCAACGACTCCATACCCACTGTGTGCAAAGCGACCACTTCAACCCTATTTTCTTTAACACCCCATTCCCCATTTAAAATAATATACGTGTTCCTAATTCAAAAAAATTGAAAAGTTGAAAAAAAAGAAATGTTTTTATCTAACAGTGTTTATGGTCAGACTAATTAGTATATTTGTCTGTACTGTATGTTTGAAATTAATTGTCGTCTTTCAATCATCTTTTTTTAATATGAGAAACACTAACCAAGTGCGAGTTCGTGTATAACACATATCCGTGAAGGGGTTTTTTGGACACAGCTCGGGTCCCTATCGATGTCCTACTTCACTGGACGCTCTAGCTCTTCAAAGCTGCGCTACTTTAGAACCTTTAGAACTTATAATCACTGTGCTATCACGGTTCCTAAAAACAACAATCACAACTACAAACTACTATATTAATTGTTAATTTTTCAGCACGGCATCATAGAAGGCATAGACCACACAGCGACGACAATGAAGTAACTACAGATACAAGCGTTACTGTTGATGATTCATCATGGCCCCAACCAAATACCATCGGTAATTTTCCCATACCAAGCTCCTTTGGAAATAACAACTCGGATGGACCCGGTGGTTCAGATAATCCTGACGAGGTATTCTACTCTATTTTATTTTCTCATTATTAACCGGAACTTTAAACTTGCTACTCTATAATCATGATTTTACCTCAATTGTGAATAAGACCAAGTGACGCAAAATTATTATTCCTTTTTTTATTATTCATAAGTGGTAAGTCATAAACGTACATCACAAGGTAATCTCATAAGTATATGATTATCTTCTATAATTTTTATACATACTTGGTTTTTATTTTTACCAACAATAAACCTTTTTTTTCATTTCAGCCTCCTGCGGAAAGACACCATTCACGAAAATCTCACAGAGCTCATAAACATTAGAATCACTTTGAGAGATACAATTGTTACATCATATTGATTATATTACAATGATTGTTTTGAATTTTACTATAGTAAACAGTGTCTGTTACGATTATATAATTGTTTTAATTTAATTCAAAACGGGAAACACTAAAGATTTAATCTTTAAATACTTTAAATATATCTTTAAATACTTATATCTCAAATTTTGCATCAAATTATAAACATATAATAGGGCCTTCATATCTTGATAGCTTATGTTCATTTATTCTGACTTTAATTGATGCGATTTTTAAATATTACGGTATATACTATAAATGATACTACATAAAAATATAACCTACGAATTTCAAAAGCCTTGATTACATTCAATAACAAATGCTGCTTTAGGAATCTAAACAAATAAGATAATCAGAAGTCCTTCAATGTATTAACTATTTATATTAAAAAAAGAAAAACATTATAGTAGTATATTGAATAATTTATAGTAAAACTCAAATGAATTCATTTATTAACAAAATATGGACAAAGTTTGAAATGTAGCCTGTATTCTTATTGCTTCAGTCGGCGCTGAACAATATAAGTTAAGAATGATTACTTTAATAATATGCTTAACAATGGATTACTTCATTCATTTTCTTACGCAGCTGGTTTTCGTACAAAATTTCAATATTTCATATTATTACAATTAATATTTGGTGGTTATGGAAATATTGTTAATTGTGGCTCTTCTATATGATATTTCCCTTACCATTAAATATTTTTGTTTACCTCGCGGATACCAGATCCGCGAGCCCTGAGTCCGATGAAGCCACAATGGTTGTCAATAAAACTGGGGCGCAAACTTGATAATAAAAAAATCAACGATTTTTGTTTCGCTTGATTTAAAATAAAAAATTTGTTAAAATTTAAACTAACTCGAATAGGATGTAGGATGGAGGAAATTGGATGATCATAATCAGCCGATAGATATCCACTGCTAGATACGGCTCTTCCCTAAAAATCTTCAAACAGATCGTTCGTATATTCGTATACGTATCGATTCGGTACACGAATCGATACGTATCGAAACGTGATGGTAATGAAACACTTTCCTATTACAACATGACGCTAGATAGGATGATATACCTAGCACCACATTGTGTTCATCACCATGGAGATAAGATGTTAAGTCGACTATCCCAATTCATTTCATTAACTACAGCGGCCTTCAAACCGTAACACAGTAATGTTTGCACACTACTGTTTGGCAGCAGAAATACGAGATGCGGTGGTGTCTACTTAGAGCTTCTCCGGTAACACAGAGCTACCACTAGTATACAAGTATATATACTTGATCCGCTTATTATTTACGCGAAGTATTATCCCAGAATACAACAAGACCGAAATTTGGAAATTAAATCTGATCCTGTTTTAATATTTAATATTTAACATGTCTCACGAGAAGAATTGTTGGGGGCGAAATTAAGTTTACCGAAACAGGAGCGCAAGGAGTCAAAACCCCCGGCAGTATTAAATTTTCGTTCTTTCTCACAGTGAGACGAAATTGTAAAAGCACGGTTAAAAAAATGGCCCACGTTGACGATGAAACGGAGAATTTAATAAATACGGCACAGAATGTCTTTCTCGCTAAATATTTACGAACGTCTGTGGTTATGGCTTATCTTCTGTATCTTCTTTTATTCGATGAGATGCGACAAACGAAGCATTCACCTGGTGGCAGATGATTCGCCCGCCCACAATTTTTATGGGGCTTGTTAAGATGATATATACAGCACCACATTGATCTAGTCGCGTTAAGACATAAGATATTGAATCAAGTTACCCCGGTAATCTTACTAGCTACAACGTCCTTCGAATAGGAACGAAGTAATAAGTTTGCACACTACAGTTTTGTGGTAGAAATAGGTGCTGCGGTGGTATCTACTAAGACAGTCTCCAAAACACCAAACCTACCACACAATATCCATCATGTTACTAACTTTGAGTTTCCTGATATGTTACTTTGTAGTGCTTATTCTATTGCGATTAAGAAATTTATTGTAGATATGGGCTTATTCTTACGTTGTGATTACTAACATAAGGTCTGAGAATAGTCTAGAATAATCTGAGTCTCTTATTTGTGACTGCCGCGAAACAACAATGCTATTACGGAGCATATTGATAATACCTCAGTGGTAGCTAGCCTGGTTAAGGATGTATCTGTGAACAGCTAATAATATTAGTAGAAGTTGTAGTCTTAAAAGAACTTGTATTTAAAATAAGTTATTTAAAAAAAATAACCACTTAAAACTGTAATAAACTAAATCCAATGTCGGACCTTGTATTTAAATTAATACGATTACAGAACACTTCAAGCCCACATTCACAAAGGACATTTGATAATCCCGATTTGCATGAGGCCCTTGATTTGCAAATTGATTCTTGAAATCCATTCACAACCTCAAATCAAAATTTAAAGCCTACATTTGCATAATAGCTTTCCTACCGCATTAACATAAGTCCTTTTAAAAAATCTACAAATTTTCTAATGAAATTCATCAAGTAACATTAATGAGGATTAATTATTAAGCGGAGCACAGATAATAATTCTAACACTTATTGGGTAAAGGTTGCCACAAGTAGTTGCGTCCTTAATATTTAAATTTGAAGTAATAGTTTCATTTAATTAAGCGGACTGCGATCCCACTTATAAAAATTTTCACCTTCTTGTACATGTTTAATCATAAGATGGCTTAAGTTATGATTCTTAGCGTCCTGAAGTATTTTACAAACGTTATATGTATAATATACTAAGATGCAAGCAATCGTCATCATCGACCTAATCATTTCTACAACTGTACAATTTTCAAATGCTTCCTTGGCAACGTAATTAACCGCTTATCAATGCAGTGGTACATAGTAGTGATTTTTTTTTCGTCCTTCGTGCCCTTCTTCGGTACGACGACGACGACAACGACGACGACGACGACGACCACGACGACGACGACGACGACGACGACCACGACGACGACGACGACGACGACGACGACGACGACGACGACGACGACGACGACGACGACGACGACGACGACGACGACGACGACGACGACGACCACGACGACGACAACCACGACGACGACGACGATTTTCTATCCGAATTATCGTCAACAATATAGAGACTGGTGTAAATAAACTGTTTGCAAAACTATCGAAAATGAGTATCATCATAATATTAACTGCATGCTGTGATGACGCTGTGGTGAATAGAAACCCATTACAACATTTTGAAATTTAAAATAAATCGCCACGGTCTTCAATAATTTACGCAGACAAGAGAAATGGAGGAAATAAATAAAGAATATAATATATGTAGATCTGTTTACTATACTGACAGAAAAACGAATAAGTAAAAAAAAATCAGACCAATAAAGATGTTTCGTTATCATCTGCCGATAAACGTCCACTACTGGACATAAGCCTCCTCCAAAAATCGTCACATACAGTCGGCATAGCCACGGGACAGCTGAGCACTAGGAGCTGTCGATGTAAGGGTTCATATGGGGGGATTTGAGCCATTTCCCTCCACGCTAGCAAAATGCAGGTTGGCGGGAGCCCGAGCCTCGTTTGTTAATTACCAGGGTGCACCACGAGCAGGTGATGTTGGCTCGTGTCCCGTGAATTATTGTGCGAGACCCCTTACACCCTATAAATAACAATAAATAAAGATGTCTACAAATCAAAAATTTAGAACCGATCGAATGAAATAGTTTCTTTGAAGCAACACAGTAATGCCTATATTTACTAATGTACAAAAGCCGTTATTGATGACGTCGCTGAGGAATTACGATACGCAGTATCGCCTGTGACCCGTATCAACAGGCCGCCAGAGCGAAGATAATCCATTCGCGTTTAATTTGACGCCCATAAGCCACCACCCATCTACTCCAGCTAACCGCTTATATACACCTACGGTTACAACAATTATTCTTTTATGTAACAATTTGAATATTTCTTCTTGCCGAGCTTCTCATCGACAAAAAACCTTGCTTTATACAAAACAAGTCGATGCCGGTAGAAGTATTTTTGCCAGCTTCGTGAAATGAGAGTCACGCAGTGCTAATCTATTATACTATAACTTGTTACTTTCAAGAATATGACCAATTCTATACAAATTATAATATATATAAATCATATATCAAATGCTTTATTTGTTACTGATGTCGAAAAGTAGTAAGTAAGAGTATCAGTTGTGTTCATTTCTTACCGAATTAATTAAAATAACTTCAAGAATCTATAAATTTAACCTAAATTATGTTTCATAGCCTTACTCCATTGAAAAAGTTATATTAATATAATTTTATGGGAACAATTATTTCATATAATCAAACTTAAGGATAGATGGTGTTTTTGGATAGTAGGTTTCTGTACATTGGCGAATCTGGTGTATACTCAATATTCAACACACCGTACCATTCTGTATTCTATCTCATACCTTTAATTTAAATCCCCCTCCCCCTTGCCTCTCCCTCCATAACACTATCCAATCCTTCGACCCATCCGCATCCAATATCTTCTCACCCTTCTCCTTTCCCTTTATATATTAGTTTTATTTTTTATTATTTTAGCTCGCGGTAACCGGATCCGCGAGCCCTGAGTTCGATGAAGCTGCTATGGTTGTCAATAAAGCTGCGGCGAGAACATCATCAAAAAAAAAACCTTTAATTTATCCCTTCTTTGAACAAACATTGCAAATTTGGTTAACGAATCAGCTCATAATCAACTTTACGTTTCACCATCGAAGGTGGTTGGTCACCTTAATCGTGTTAAGAGCTGCCTCGTATGCATTTACAAAAAAAAATAAAGGAAAATGAAAATTTTTGCTTTGCCTACCACCTAATTTATTGGAAATTTTCTTAACGTAAAAGCTTATAATATTATTAATGAAAGTAAATACCTGAGCTTAGATTTAAAATCAGGATCTTATTGGAAAGATTATTTTCAACGAGAAGAAGTACTTTCTCTGGTTCAGGAAAAGATTAAAAATATAGATTTAAGAAATACCACTACTGCAAAGAACATTAAAACTAAATATTGGCTCTTCTATTTAATACTTTACATTTCCTTGAATACACAAAGCTTGTCAAAATTGATTTAGAAGCGTTACTTTGAATTTATCTAATGCTGTTCAGGAAATGAAATTACAAAGGAATCCAGAGAATCATTCAACAAAGGCTGAGTCTTCTTGCTGTAATTGTTTGTTGTGCCTAAGTTGTAACTTATCTCTCTTTCGGTTGCCGGCTTCCGTAACTTTATAAAAATATGTGTCTACATATTTTTCATAAACTTAGAACACAGTAACTTGTTAATAAACTAAGAAGTTAAATCACGCAATGTACCTTTAACTATTTATTTCGACGGTTAATCGTATCCATTTTAGATCACCAAATCTTCATTATGCATTTATCTTTAACATCTGTTTTACACAGGTAACCAACGACGGAGCATTTCAAGTTTAAGAGACAAATAACAATACAAAACTATGTAAAGACTTGGGATCAATGTGTAAAGTTTAATATATCCTAGAGTTTACTTATTTATCTTGACTATAATAGTAGTAGTTGGCATTATTACCTTTTGTGAAGAACTTACTACTCATCTTTAATGGGCTGAATCATGGATTGATTAATGAAGCGCGCTGTTAATACTCTCCATTCAAATACTGACAGCCGGAAGACGCTAATGCTGTTGTGGACCTACGGTATGATTGGTTGCTAGCTGGTTTGGAAAAGAAAAACTTCAAATAAACCACGAATAACACGACAATACTATCTTTGAAACGCAAAACAAATCTTAAACTATTAACCCATAGTATGTTCCTAGTATTATATAAATCAAGTTCTATATATTTCTAACCAAAAGTACATTATGCCGGACGGTACTAAAGATTTATAATTAGTCCGTACCTGCTAGTGGGCCTAATACTTTAACTTCAATGTTAAGAAAAAATAATTACAAATTCTCACATATTTTCGTATTATAAAATAACTCATATTCCTGTCATGTTTAATGGTCCTGAGAATCGCATCATCTCTTCATGCTGAAATAACCTTTAAAATTTTTAATGCTTATAAGAATAAGACATTTCGAATAGAAAACTTTATATAGATATCAAATACTCAATCTGAAAATCTATTTATTTGTAAGATTTTATATTTCTTCTTACCCATAGGAAATAATACAATACTATATGGAAATAATATAACAATAACAACAGATATTTTCTTTCCAACAAAATAGAATAACTACAAATAAACTATACTTTTAACGGCCCCATTGGATTATAACTATTTCTTTGCCAAAACCCTTAAATCCATGGATCTATTTAGACGCCTATGTACAAACCTAGGAAAACTGTATTACATCCCTATGACGTGTTCATATTTTGTCTTTTTATCAAATATTTGTAATGTCACATTATTGCTTGCTTTTAACAAAGCTGATAAAACATAAGAAAAAAATAATAGTTTAAAACTTCAAATATATGTCTAAAGGTATTTCATAAATATAGAGAGATTCCTAAGTATTTATTAAGTTAGTAGTTAGCTTGAACTAGGAAATCTTATAGGAATATAATATCATTTTAAATCATGTGAAAACAAATGACAGAAAATAAGTTAAAAACTAGGTTATTGAAATGAAATGATGAAATATTGCATGTGATAGATAGTATAGTAACTTCAACTGCAGCGCCATCTTCTTGAAATACCCAAAAATATAATTAAAAGATAAGATTTTTTTTAATTAATCTTAGAAAATAGCGAAACGAAGAAATTATATATGTATTAGTGAAATACTTTTACTAGTTTTTGTTAAAATTTAATGATCGTATTTTAACTATGTATTATAATAAACAAGTTTAGAATAAGTGACATCTAGCGGTCACTTCCGAAATCACTATAAACTTATCCAGCCAAGAATGGAAGCGTGGCGCTGAATGTCATATAAAAAATCTATATTAAACCACCAAAAAAAATACTATTAGGTTACCTGTGTTTCAGTTAAAAGGCACTTAAGTAATAAATGTCATAAGATAAAGAAACTTGGCAATGAATACGGGTTGGACGAGTGATATATTGTCCGAATACAGCACAAACATCCCACCTAGCGCTACACCTGAATCCTACTCTGACTACACCTACAACAAATTTTTGGGTAATAAATAACACATGCATGTGTTATTTATTTAATTCCCAAGAATATGTTTTTTTTATTTCGCCGAAACATACATTATAAAGTTTCTTGTTCAAACAGATGAATGTCATTATCTTTTGATATGCACGAATCGAAAATACTTTTCAGTTACAATAATTAAAAAAATATTATAAATTATCCAATCCCTATTAAGTTGTTTCGGTAATAATAATTCATATATTTTAATTATCAAAAGCTACAACCTTCTTATATATCTAATTTCAAATCTAAATTGGCAATACACGTTCACATAATACTCTTGGGAATAATCCTATTGTTATGGTTATATTTTAATTTAAAACGGTACATTTCAGTGTCCTTGAAATAAAATTATAATTATTTGCAAATCTGAATCAGAACTCTTCTTTTTATAGGTTAGAATTATGTATTTTACTATATCTTTTATAATAACATTAATAAACTTAATTACAACAACCATATTAATAAAATTACTGGCAATTACCGCTAAAGATTAATTTTATGATGATTATAAAAAAAAATCATTTCTTTTTTATCTAATAACTGTTAAATTTTCAGTTTTTCAGTAGTTTATAAACAATCTAGTGTAGTATTCCTAGTTAAATTATTTATTTTGCTCTGCACCTATCAAGCTTTCGTGGATAATAATCATTTTCAACAATATTCCGCTAGACGAATTGAACAATGGCGACATTTTCAAACCGCGCAATCAATCACAATGCTTTAATGTAACCATGACAGAGATTTTAATCAACGACCACTGATACTTTGTAAAATCCTAAATCTACTGACCGGATTCCTGTCATTCGGTGGAATATGAAGATGTATTAGAAAAGCATCAATTACACTATTATTATAATATACTGAATCGACGCTGTAACTGTAGAAACTTAATTCTCACGATTTATACATATACTCGTAATGCAACATTGTTTCCATCTCGGAGATAAACTTAAAGTGTTTTATCCCAAATACCAATAACTCTATCAACGAACTTTTCTTAAAATAAAACTATCCTCTAGGTAACGGTTATTAACCGTCTGCCAAGGGATTTAACAGACGTACGTCAGTAGGACTTTATCCTTTATCCATCTCAATACAATCCTTGTGATCCATTACGCTTATAAATAATTCTTGAGGGACCTTTTCAAGTTGAAAACTGAGAGCACTCAAAACAACTTTGACATTAATATCATGAGCATCTCAATAGTTAGGTCCTTGAGTCAGTTATTTTTTTTACTACTCATAGTTGAAGAAGAAAAATGATTACTTTTAGTTAGCTTCTTTCTTCAATGAACCTGGTGACGAGACTTTAAATCTTTTACCATCAATGATAATTTAACTAAGAATACAGAAGTGCAATTTTTTTATTTACTTAGAATCAGTTTATCCAATAGTCGTAAAAATTTATTTTTAGGGTGGGGAAAATAGGAAAGATTGTTTTTTATCGTATTCATTTTGGTAGGCCTATCAAAAATTAACTGAATTAAAGATGTCGATGAATTGATAACTAGAAAAAAATTAAACATTGAATCTTTTACGTATTTTATTTACTCATTAAATTTTTACTGCTGACATATCGGTGTTATTAGAGACCATCTTGATGCCCTTTCTATTTCAGTTGTTAAATATTAGTGCTCTTACACTAGTGTGTTTAGCTAGTGAAATTACTGAAGTAACGTAAACTATTTGTCATACCTATACCAGCGCCACACATAAATACTTGTATGCACTAAGCATCAGGTAAACTTCCCGCTCATCTCATAAATCATTTAAATATTAAAATAATTAATATGTAAGTTAAACAGATTTTTTTTATTTCTCAAATAACAAAGAACCTATTACAATATCGATAGCATTTATTAAAAGTTAACGAAGTTTTGTTTTAATGAAAGCAATTTTCATCAGAAGCAAATTTAATATCCGTCGACTTACTTGAGTATTCAAGGCGAACCCCAGTAGACCATTGATACTATTGATCAAAAAAATTTTGTTTCAGAATTCTTTGCAGGTTATATGACAGAGATTCTCTTTTTTATTTTCGTACAAACAGTTTATTATTTAAACATTGTTATGAGCTAAGTTATATTATATGTAATATCAATATTTCTCTAAAATAACCCGAAATTCATTTATTTCAATTCCGTGTTATTCTTTTTAATTTAGAAGTATTTAAATTGTAACCTCTAACACAAACTGAGGTAAACATAAAAAATAAATACAGTTAAATAAAATACATAACAATACAATAATAATAAATTGATTATTTTCAAACAATTAAATATTTAAAATCTATAAACAAATGTTGAAAAACAGTGCAACCAGTGTTAATTGTTTCACTGATTGACGAACACTTGAATGTGTTTTTTTGTTCAATGTGGGGGAAATGTCTACGCATACACGTCCTCGCGGAGGCAAAGACAGGTTATGTTGGACTTGCACCGACTAAAACCCTCACGATGTTCCGCTTCTTCGCTTTAAAGCGGGGTTATGGGAACAGTTTTGCACACATCCGCGACCTCGCCAGCGCTGGCCGCAGAATGCATCGCCACCTCTGGAGGGAGGGAAGAACCCTCTCTTTCCACGTCAGCAGGGGTACGCCAGAACACACAGCGCGCCCCCTCCTCGGCGTCTTGCAGTCCCACGGACAACGGATTCCCCTGAACCCGTCACCCAGAAGCCATGGGAGCTAAGATAGAAAACTCTCTGGACTCTCTGCGGCAGATCCAATCTTGGGCCCGCCGCCACCCGTTATACGGCCACAGCTACTAAGCTCCTCCACCATGACAAGGCAAGAACCTGTTGGGGGGACTATTTATCAGGGTTGATGAAGAAGTATTTGTGAGGAAGAGCATGAGAATTTTTTTAGATGAAAAATTGTTGATGGATATGAGAATGAGGATATATTGTAACGAAAAGGCTGAGGAAAGGGAGAAAAAAAAAGCACTTATAGAATTCTTTGTTGTAGGATGCGGGATCTTTGGTGAATAACAACGCACGGAGCAATACCAGCACTATATTGATAATAACTGGATATAGAATATCCAGCAGTGGATAAACGAAAACTAATAATGATGTTTATGGTGATTCATAATGACAGAAAGATTTGAAGTACCGACTAAGTTACTAAGTACAACAGTATTACAAAGATCCAGTGAATAGATTCAGTAGTATACTTCGTGATAGGGTACTGTCTCGATTCTTGGTATAACGAAGATCCAGAGAGGTCCAGTTGATCGATCCAATTACATACTTCGCAATGATTAGTTGACCGCGTGCAATATACACAAAGTTGTACTCTTATGAGGATTTACGCTACGATAAACGATAGCACGATCGGTGGTTCATGGTGACTCCATCTCTTGGGTTGTTTTAAAACTTTTTGTTACACACTACAATAGAAATACCCTTTTTGGATAATATATGAATATACTAACTGTTATGTAAATATACTAGCTGTTTTTACTGATTTAGTGGGAACGGAAGAGGAAATCTCATCGACCTTAATAGTCGAGGCCAAAGCATATAATTAATTATTATCGACATTAATAAAAAATCTTACAGACATTCCTGCGTACGTTACGTCATTTCCTACATTGCAACATTCTAAGAAAAATTTCATAAGGGAATAGGTCCACTTTGAAATTTAATTTCTTTTCATTAAAAAAACAATGGATGGAAAAATTTTGATTTGTTTATCTTGTTAACAAGGAAATCTGATAAGTTTTAATTATACTTTCTGAACAATCTATACAAAGTGTTTTGGTGAAGTTTCAAAGGGCAATGAAAAATAATAAAGTTTTTACGTTAAAAACTCAAACTTGTTTGTAAAGATTTTAAAAATTCTTAAAAGATTTTGCAATGGTTACGACAATCTCTTATATTTCTAAAAAGTTGATTATACGAGATCGTGAAATAGCGCTTGGTTACTTGCTTACGTATCACTGTTGTCGTTTTGGCTTATATTAGCTTAGTTCCTCTATATTATTATAGCTTCTTGCTATACTACGAGGATCAAAAATTAGTAAGAATGAAATAGAATATAATGACTATTGACCACTTAATTATTTATTTTTCTAGTGTGCTTTGCCAAGGCTTCAATACCTTTATAAAAAAGTTTTGTTTTGGTCCTGCAAAAAGCTCTCCATGGCATCCATCATCTTGTGATCGTCTTCGTACCTGTTTCCTCTTAAGTATTCTTCCAATTTGGATAACACCTAAAAATTTTTTTCTTTATTAATATTACAAATATGTATCTGCGCTATGCCAGTCTATTTTTTTTACCAAGAAGTATATATGTCTTTCTCACTACTTTTTGATCCTTCCTCGTATATATATTACATAGATTTATATTTTGTTATAAAAAAATCTGTTATTAAACTTAACAATAATCTAGATCGAGTATTCAAGACAGCCTTACTGTTTCAAAAATAATGTTTAGGATACCTAGAAAAGATCATTGTATAAGTTAAAAAAAAATATTTTTCGACGAAACAACATCTTTGATGGACATGGATCCATAACTAAATAAATTTTGTAATTATTTTTCTGGAGCTCATTTATTACATGTTTCATAATGTTAATGCCTTATAACTTCAAAGGCAGCGATTTGTTTATTCATCGAAGCAACGAGACGAGCGAGACCTTCAGCTGATGGTATGGATGGATGGGTTCGCCGTCTCATAACAACGTGTCGCTAGTTAGAATGTTATACACAGCACCTGATTGCGCTCGTCGCCTTGAGACATTAAATGTTAGAGTTTTGTTATACCAGTTATTTACTTAGCGTTAGAAATAAAAGTTGTAGTGCTATTTACTTAGAATATAACCAGTGATAATGTCGTTGCATTTATTCTATTTCAGTTAACAACTTTAACGAGTTAATATAATTTCTTTTATAATATTGTAAATAAGCTTTTTCTATTGTAAGGGTACTTATATTATGTTTAGCAATAGTTATGATTATTACGGAATCATTAAATTTAATAGGTATGTCTGATAAAGAACTTGCTGAAGTCATTCACGAGATTTTAAGCTTTAGATGGTCCATTAAGCTGTCTGTTGCTATTAGTATAATAGATGTAAGGCTATACATAATTGAGCATAAATCGGTCGGCACTATCTTAAGCTGTGTTCACAGTATACTCGACCAACACAAAATATATGTATACCATTGGCAAGGAATTATTAAAATCAATCCGCTTTACTTCTAACACGGCAGTTCCTAGTTCAATTCAAAGCAACACTGTGGTGAAACAGTACTGACAGCTATCTGTAGTTTTGCAGCTATCTGAGCAGTTTTCGCTTGAAATACGTAACTAATATTAATCGCGAAAAATTATTGACCATAAGTCATTTAATAACTACGAGTAGTAAATTCTTTATCCATACAAATAATTCTTTGCCAAACATTTAAACTCTTTTAATTATAAATTTAGATATATATTTTAAAGCTCTTAATCACATATAGTCGAATTTTCTTGTACTGTAGCTAGTAAGCTATGTTCTATAATGAACCTGGCTTACTAGCTCCACTCATATATTTTAAATCTACCATCACAAGAGCACAGTAAGACAGAGAAATATAAGCGACCACACTTCACCGTACTCAGACTCATTATTACTTAACACTATAAAAAATTTAAATAAGTTCAAAGACAAAAACAATAAATAAAACGCAAGCCATCAACTACAATGCACCGGTTGTTATAAATTTTTTGAAAAAACATAAATATGGCATCCATAAATCAATAAATCCAGGCAATTTGGTTAGCAGACTATCCATCGTCGAAATATATCTATACCTGGAAACTATTCTAGTTTCAACGCTGACAGCTATCGAATGAGTTCACAAAGCTAATTAACACTGATATGACTCTACGGTCGAAATTCAGTGACTACGACACAAAATTTTATCAAAACTAGTAAAAGAAGCCATTGAAGGTAAGTAAAAAAAAATATAAACAAATCATTAAAGTTTATAGTCGGCAGCAAAACAATTCCTCACTTTTTTTATTAATAATACTTTTGTAAGAACAAAGTTTGAAAAGATTAACACATTTAAAAGGGGAAAGACACAAAGTATTTTCATCACATATATATCTTATATATATGAGATTAATTTTCAGGTATACTCTTAGAATCAAACATTACGTTCAATCATACATAAAAAATGGGTAAGAATAAGTAAGAACTTCCCATTGTTAATATGCAAAATAGAAAACTATATAATATGTATTTAGTTTGAGATAAAGTATTCTTAAATAAATATATATTAAATGTTCTGTATTACTTTTCATATGACATTATTTAGTGACTTAGTAGT
The DNA here is from genome assembly GCA_029034505.1 of Ornithoptera priamus. Lineage (NCBI taxonomy): Eukaryota > Metazoa > Arthropoda > Insecta > Lepidoptera > Papilionidae > Ornithoptera > Ornithoptera priamus. The sequence continues at coordinate 7,163,401 of JARDWD010000395.1, forward strand.
TCTCATTTTCAAATTGATAGTTATTAAATGACTCCTCTGTGTATACCAATACACAGATAACAATGAGCACAATTAACTGGATCAAGCACTAACGTTCAAGAACAGGCAGGATAAAGAAATTGCGGGGCGAACTGACAATGAACAGAAGAGGCCACTACGCTATGAAGGAGCTCGAAGAGCAAGCTCCTATTGTTAGAGATACTACAGTGTCGACTCGTCGAGTTTTTACTACCCCCTTCTTGACCTAAGGCAATTAAACGTAATCTTTAATGAAGACTCACCAGTTAAAACAAAAGATCTACCAGAGGGGATTGTACATACTAAATGCTGATCTAGAGTTAATCATACTGATTCCATCTACCTTGACTAGTTTATAGTTTAGCGGACTAAACAAATGGGTTAAATATTAGTAAGACCATAGTATTTATGCATTTACAGAATTATATCCCAATGGATATAATTCACCCTCAAAAGTTTCATTTCAACAGCGTTCATGTTTCTGGAAGCCTAACAAAGAAATATTACCCTTTGCACATATATTACAACAAAAAAGAATTAGTATAAAATAATCTAATACTTGTAATTATTGTATAGTCGTTCGGACCTATTTGGAATCATCTTTTTAAACGAGACCATCTAACTTTGAGATATACTCCAATATAATTTTATATAAGAAAAGAAAAACTCTGCAAAAATAAACTTCCTTGAAATAATTTTCTTCTAGAACTCGAACGAGCGACGTCGCTAGATTAAGGCAAACCGGGAAATTGAAGATGCGAAGCGAAGATTCAATTTAGTGCCAGTTATAATTTTATTTCCTTAGCTCTGAGATTTAAACTTGCATCCTACAACACATATGGTACTAAAGAAAACAATTACAACACCATATAAAGTATACATCTTCCTCTATTTTTTAATTTTGTCTAACAGTGTTCGTACTTCACATAAAGACAATACTTTTTAGCGAAAAACTTAATCGATTAAACTTAATAGCAAGTGAAATACTCCAACTTCTACGAAAATTAATAGAAATATAATAATTTCGAGCGTCATCAAGTAGATCAACGTAGTGAAGATCGTGAGGAATCATATAATGCATATGGCATTTTGCCTTCTAAAGTAAATTGGAAAGCCAGTTGTGGAAGTTCAGTATTGAACAACAATAGGCTGAAATAATGATTATGAAACAGTCATTTCTTATTTTTTGAAGAATAAAAAAATTTGCAGGTACCACACAACAACTCGGGACGGGACCAAAGCCAACCTCACTTGCTCCCGGTGCACCTTGCTAATCAACACACGAGGCTCTGGCTCCCACCAATTCGCATTGAGCCAGCATAGTAGGAAATGCCCCAAATCTCCCCATATGAAACCCTACCGAAAAGCCGCTGGAGACGGACAGTACAGAAGGATGTGGAGATCTTTGTGGGAGACTTATATCCAACAGTCATCTATCGGCTGATGATAAAAAAAAACACAAGTATTTATGAAGAATTCTTCTTTTAACAAAAAAAGATAATAAAATCATAATAATAACGAGTTTCGAAATGGCGTCTCTATTCTATTTCAACCGCAAATATAATTAGTTGTAAGGTAGAAAAAAAAATACAAAAAATCGCTGAGAGGACCTGGATTCAAACAGTACAAGACCGTGCTTTGTGGAACACATTACAAAAGACCTATGTCCAGCTGTGGACGTCGATCGGTTGAAATGATGATCATATATGATGACAGTTATAAATATTATAAAACATCAGATTTTATAATAACCTCGGGACGTACAGGAAGTAATTTTAGTACATATAAAATATATAATATAAATTATAAACTTACGTTAAAACCAAAAAATACTTGCAAGCACATAATTTAATTTTGTCCATAAATATTGGAATATCGAAACTTTTAAACGGGAATTAATGTAATCGGAGAGAAAATTAATACAGCGTATAGCACAGAAAATATATTATATTCAGCCTTTACAGTCTCTTTGCGCTTCCTCTCTTTATACTATACAAAGTAATACCTAGAATATCTGACAAACTGAAATATAAATTTCTGCAAAATTTTTTCAATAGCGTTATATAAGAATGAAATCATAAGAAACCTGTCAAGTACAAATTAAATTTTTCTATCGAACAACTAATGTATGTGAAGTTGGTTTAAAAATATACAATTATTAATAATCTTATTTAGCCTGAAATCAGAGTACTTAGTTTTGTTAGTCAAGAATAAATTTCTAGTTATAACAAAATTTGCTCGGTTTGATAAAGGTCGCGGAAAACTTATAAATGCTGGCAATACTGAACCGACGGTATATAGATTTTCTGGTGAGCTATATCTAGCTATGGTAACCTTTATCAGTTGGTAGCCTTTAGATATTGAATTTTATTTTTTAATAGATCAAACAGATAAATAAAATAATAACATTAATAAAAATAAGTGCTTGTTAGGATGACTGCATAGTTTGTCATTGCGCTAGACGCTTTTAAAGTGATAATGATACCTTTTAAATGACCAGTTATCGTACAAATTTGCCGGGAATATGGTTTATGCAAACCTTAGTCTCCTCAATAGCAAAAAAACTGTATATGTATATATATAGTTCGCTTTGAACCATAACATAGTAACAGTACTAACCTAGCAGAACAAACAACCACTACGATGATACTTACATTGACGATCTCTGAAGAGGAAAAAGTTTGCTCTATTTCTGTAAAACAAGATACACCTCGTACCGCTATCTCAACGCTTTTAAACTGTAAAGAGAATAATATGTAATAAATAAATATACGTTTCTATTACTGAAGTTCACTAAGAACTCGCTCACTTTTAAGAACAATGAGAATAGTAAAAACCAGAAAATTCTATAAAGCAAAAAATTCACTGTTGCAGACGAAGCTGAAGAGATTGTATGCAACGTTATGAAGTGTAGCCCAACATAGTGCTCGTGCGATAGTAAAAAGTAATTTGTAAATAAAAACCGGCGCAATGTGAGTGGGTGAAAATATTTCTCTCATTTCTCTTTCGCAGAAAAGCGACTCCCAGCGATATACCATCGCTTGTTTTACAACCAAATTACGCCCATTTCATTTATCTTCTATCAGATTTCGTTTCATTAAATATTGGACTTTTTTGTTATATATTTTTATATTTGTTTTTTGGTTATATTTTCCAAATACAATACTAAACATGTCTTATTACTAAATGAAGAGACAGAGTCTAAACGTTAGGAATGTATGTTATTAATACAAACAAGCGTATTTCTACATTTGATTATGAAAAGAATAATAATAAAAAAGTGAGTGCTACAAGTATGCATTGATACGATCCAGAGGTCATATCGAAGGTTGAATGATGGTTTCCAACCCGCCTGGATAACTACCACTCTAATATGTAAATCGGCCTCCATATGCTCAGCGTCTATGCTGTTTTCTGTCAGCTTTTGTGCGAACAACATCCCCCTTTTACATTTTAATCACACATATCATATGAAATTAGGTCAAATATTAGTCGATTAATGATAAAGAGATCCACAATCTTATTTATGTAAAATATGCTGTACATGCGATCAGGAAGACCGTCTACAAATTATCTGATCCGATAAGTAATCTGCAGGTTTCTTTACGATTGCGACATCTTTATCAATATTTCAATTATCAATAGTGTTCAGTTGCTACTTACCAAAAGTTTTTTTTATTCGACGAAGCGACGAGATCAGCGAGAGGTTAACTTGACGGTAAGTGATACGCCTATCCATAACATGGCGCTAGTTAGGAAGATATACGTAACACTATATTGTACTCGTCGCTCTAAGGCAAGATTTAAGTCTCATTACCTCAGTAATTTCACTAAATTAATCACAATTCCATTTAAACCGGAACACAATGTTTGCACACTACTGTATGACGACAGAAATAGGCGACATAGTGGTACTTATATAAATGGTCTCTGGCAACACAACCTACCACCAATTTGCTTTGATTAAAATCAACAAAAACAACAAAAGCTCACTATTAACATTATTTATAGTGAAAATAATAAAAAAACTTGTAATTAAAAATTTGTATGCTGTGATTTTTTTGGTATTTTAGGCTACTGGTAGGTCTCTGTTGCCAGAGGCCGTCTAGGTAGCCACCGCCGCAGCGTCTATTTCTGCCGCCAAACAGTAGCGTACAAACATTACTGTGTTCCGGTTTCAAAGGTGTTGTAGCTAGTGTAATTTCTGGGGTAATGAGACTTAACATCTTATGTCTCAAGGAAACGAGCGGGATGTAGTGTTATAAATACCATCTTAACTAGCGCTACGCTGTTATGGACACGTGTATCACTTACCATAAAGTTTCTCGTTCGTCACAAGAAACACTTCCACTATTACCGACGGTTCGATGGATAAAAAAGATTAAGTTAGTGTTTTTCATTATTTCTTGATTAATTTAAATATAAAAACTATTATAGTCTGTAATTGTAATAACTTGTAATCAGCGATGAAATTAATTTACAAAGCTATTCAACGTGCTATAGAGGTGAACAATGGGCTGGTTGAAGTAATAACACTTGTGCTGAACGAAGTTAAGAGACTAAATATCCATTAGGGGGCTGCGAATAAGCCGTCGGGCCCCTTTATACAGCACGAGCATTAATCAAACTTCATATTGAGTGCAACCAAGTTGCGGCTCCGTTCCATAAGCCGAGATACATGGAGCATCATAAAACTTATTAATGGCAAATTTTAATGAACTGCTTTAAAACATTTTGATTTTATTTCAACTATAAATTATTTACATCATTATTTTATAGACTCTTTAAAAAAACTTAAAATTCTTCATATGGCTCAGATGAGCAAACTTACGGCCGCGGTTCAAAATTAACCTAAATGTCGATAAACTAAACATATTTTCCTTATAATTATAATTTCTTTATTATCATGTTTTATTTTCAGAATTATAAGTGGATCCACTTGAAATTATTAAATAGGTCACTCGACTGTTAGTCTATACTGTTCTTTTTCTAGGTCGTTACTACTCATATAACAAAGAAATTTTAATACTTTTGTTCTTTACACTTTACAGTTATCATTTTTTGTTTCTTATTGTATAAATCTTGATTGAAAAGGTCATTTCTAAATAATTTATGCAGTTATTATTCATTTTATTCTACATTTCAAAGTCATTATCACACTGATCACATCTCTAGAATGATTACGAACTTAAAACTTCTATTACAAACAATCTAAACTCATTGATAATTACACGGCAATATATTAAAAAAAAAGTCCTTTCTTCAATGAATTAAAGAATATTTACTCGATGCATTACTAATATTGTAAGGATAATAAATAGAATGAAGAGCGAGGCACAAAGTAAGAATGCGTCAGAAACGCTCTTAAAATTACGTTTGTGCATTTCGTTGAACAATTCAATTTGGCGCACTGGCTCGGTTTACAAGCAAAAATGGACTCGACATCATCCATTCTCCCCTTTTTATTTTCAGACAGAGCTATCATGTTATTAAAGCGTTGTATTGCTTGATTTAGTTTTTCACTGCACTAGTTTATTGGTTCGTTAGGCGATGACGGCTTTGCGAATATTTATGGTCGTAACATTTGATATTGTCGTTGGATTAAGACAGCGAGTTATAGATTAAAAAAAGTTTGCATTGGATAAAAAATGGTTGAAATGTAATTTATTCTTACATCTTAAGTCGAGTAACTAAACGTTTCTAAATATACTAACTTTTATGTATAGCACAATTGAGAATGCAGTATGCATCAAATAGTAAATGTTACTTCACCACCAATTTTTACCTATGTGCATATATGTCTTCAAGATTGTTTTTTAATTATAGAATAAATAGCAACGAAGACCATTAACAAATCTATTATCAAAATCAACAGGAATCCACCGTTGGACAAATATTTCCCTGGAAAATATTTACAACGATCGGTTCTACACTGCCCGCATCTGGAGGATATATCAAAATAAGTAATAAAATCATAGCTGTTTTTAAATAATTTAGGTTTCCACAGTTATTAACATAATAATTTATAAACGGACGACGAATATGAACTTGTAATTAATAAACACCTCGTATAATATTTGCGACAATAAACCTTACAGCTCAAAACAGTCTAAAACTACACCCCAAGCTTATAACAAAGACGTAAGGATATAGCATTATGTAAGTTTCTGTATCGTCCTTGTTGTCTACTTTGTCCTGTGTTAGATGCACTGCAAACATATTAGGTTCATGTCATGTTTACTAACGTTTAACAATAAAGCTGTATCAATGAGATTTTTTTAAGAAGAAAATACAAATGAAATTTTATCGTTTTTAGTATAGATTCCACTTTGTATGTAATATAGAAAGAGATTAGATTTTTAGGAGAGTTTTATCAGATCTTATTGAAATAAAATTTATCTTTGTTGCCAGAGACGCGGTCATAAGGTTGATTTTAATGAGTAAAAAAAAATACAGGCACTAGACTTAGCAACGGCCAGAAATCAATAATCAATATCAAGATATAGGGATTATACTAATGGATAGTAGTAATTGATTTGTCCGTTATTATTAATAAGACTGTTAAACTCGTTCATAAAATAGTTATCTATGCAATTATATGACATATTTGAAAGATATATTTATTGCTATGAAAGGGTTTGATAATTTATAGAGCCCTCTAGATTAAGTGACATATTTTAGGTCGGGTCGAACAATATAAAACTGCTACATCTTCCATTATCTTACCCATCAAAGTTAGATAGAGAGACTTGATAGATCTAATTATTAGACACACAGTATCTAAGACTCTAACGTGTCGTCAATTGATGTATGACATCGTACAATTACCGCAGGAATCGCTTCTGATCTGTATACTAAAGGGTTTACCAATTACTTCCATTCTATAACACTATCCTCAATGCTTAGGGCATAAGGTTCTGTTTCCTAGGTCAGGTTTTCTTATATACGGCCAATGTATGGAGACATGTATGAAGCATCAGGCAACTCCTTTGTAACGTATTTCATACAACTTAAGCGTATAAACGTAAGCGAGTATATTTTTTTTTACAGCGTAATCTCTTCTATTAAAACATAATATGCACTTGTTTTACATAAAAGTCTTTTTCTTTAGATGTTTTTGTATAACTTTAGCGATTAGCCACACCTACGACACAAAAACTTGCTATTTTTATTTACTACTAAGCCGTTGTAATATATAAATAATGTAAGTAATTCAAGGTAACATTATATATAAATAAGTGCCATCTGTAGCAGTAATACAATTGTATTTCATTTTGTTATGAAATATGCTAAACTCCTACGTTTAGATATTATTGGGTTAGAATATGAAATATAGCTGTTCATTATTTGAAACGTCTACCGCCTGCAACTTGGACGGGTATTATTAAGACATAGCCGTAAGTCGATAGCTACTGACTGGTATATACATGTAGGCAACTAGAGAGCTCGACAGCTCGTTTCCCGGTACTACATAAACCGAGTATTGATTTTTACAATTTACGCAGATAGCTATTAGTTTACATACGAGCATGTCCGAAATACAATGACACCGAACCTTTTCGAGCGCCGATGAAATTTTAATTGGACCGCGGCGTGTCAGCGCGCGGTTGTTACGTGAGGAGGAAGGGAAACGGCCGGGGAGGGGGTTGTTTGTTACACGGAGTTCAGTACAGATTAATAGGCTCACGTTGCCATCTTAAGAACGGCGAGGAATCCACCTGAGCACGGCAGATGCGGCGCAGCTGTCGACCGGGTCGCACGCCCTCCACGCCGCGCCCCGCTAGCCCGCGCAATCGCGCCTAACAGTTTTATTTTCCCCGAATAAACTTTATCAAACAAAGCGTGCGTGCCCCGCGCCCTGCATCTGCTCGCCCAGCTGTTCCTACTGCAGCTGACCGTGCTGTCCCGCTCTAACGCGCGCGGAGACGCACCGCCGGAGCGAGACGGCGAACGCTCAGTGTAATCGCATCGCGGCCCTTCAATTCCCTGTACACGGCCCATTCGCAGTCCGCATCCCGACGCCGACGGGCGAATTTCGAGTCATAATGACGAATAAACGCAAACGCGAGCGTGAAGCCGATGTCGACCGGAAGGCGAAGCGACAGCGCCATCGCAAACGCTCCCGCAGCGAGCCGCTGAGGAACGACTCGGACAGTGCGGAGAAACGGCAGGCGCTGAAGCGCCTCTTCGGCCGCTTCTGTTCCGTGGAGTTGGAGACCGATCATAACGACGACTCTTCGGACAACGCGGAGTATGATGACAGCAACTTCAGCGACGAGAACGAAGATCCTCTACTTGATTCTGTTCCCGTCGATATGGATCCGGAGCAGCTGGGATTTTTGGTGTGCGCTCAAGAAACTCTTCGCTTCTTGCACGGACGCGGCATGCCGATCGAGCACCCAGTGTTTGCTCGCTTGCGCTCGCGCCTTCTGCGCAGTATGGGCGAGATGGCGGTTGCCTGAGCATTGCTAGGTCCAGAGCCTCCCAGAACCTAAACCCTTACGAACTATCTAATCTTCTGTGTTAATCGGTGTTATTGTGTCTCTTCATTACTTCACTTTCCAACAACGGGGGCTCTGGTCGCTTATATCTTTCCGTAAGGTTTATTGTTGCAAATTAAGCAACTGGTGGCCCACTAGGGCATTCTAGTCACTGTCTAGTCAATGTTTACGAATTATATTCCCTAAGCATATCTTCTAAATATTTTATCAATGGAGTAACATCGTCCAAACGAGAAATGCGTTTCATCCGTATCTTTTCAAATTGATTTTTAATGCTGTTGTGCTTATTATGATTCCAATAATGTGATTATTTAAAATAAATTAACATTGCAAGCGTCATTATAAGTTTGTACTTAATAACTTTGATTTATGTTTATGCTAAGCGCATATGTAATATAAATTTGTGTTTTTAAAACCTATGCTTTTAGCGCATTGTCATATGTATTATAAATGTAGTAATCAAAGATGTTATTGTACTGTAATAATATTTTTATTTCAATTTTGGTTTCAAAATCAAATAGTATGTATGTGTTTACATTCTTTTTATAGATTTAAAAGATTACAGAAATAATTTTCTTCTTAAAAATTAAATTATCATTATTCTAGACTAGATAAAAACTTTGGTAAATGTCTTCATGTCTGGTAATAATAAAATATGTATCGAAAAATCTAAATATAAATGTGTTAGCCTGTATCTTTACTATGTGTACATATGGAAAAATAAAAAATATCTATACGAATATGACTATTTTTTCCCTTATACATTTTTTATTTTATTTCTTTCCTTCAGTTATTCCCTCAAGTTATACTTCTACAATTTATTGCTTGAATTTTACAATAATATTTACCAGAACTGTTGAACAAGATTCTAAAGATTTCTTCACACCGTTCACACATGAAACTATAATAATTTAGTTTTAAATTTTCTACTTAAATTACAAGCTCTTTTTCACATTATACTACTTACATACTTTCCTTCAATTTAAATAAATAGAAATTCTAGTAGCTGGAAATATCGTTTATCATTGACTCAAAAACGGTTCAGTATGTTAAGTTCATACAAACAGATTAAGTAATCCACAACAGGGGTTATTGACTATAACAGCTACAATTATGGCTATCTGACCTTTAACGAAATGATTTTGCAATTACGATCATTGTTACGTGGCTGAATTATAGACGACATTGCTACCTCGATATGCGTATTCCAATAAAATCTTGCTGATCTGTTCATTTGCCTTTCCCTTTTTCAAATTATTATCATTTAAATACACATTGAGCAGGAATCTGTGTAATTCTCCGGCAGTCATCTTCGTCTTCTTTGAATCCGCGCACTCCACCCTTTCCGACGGGGAATGCTCCGGTATCATTCTGAAATGTTCAATGATATTGCTTTATTTATCTCTAGTTTCTTGTCTCATTGTGAACTAAAATATAATTAATAATCTACTGACAAATACTTCAATGGCTAATAAAGTTTTTTGTAAATAAAGACAACAAAAACTAATACTTTCTAGAGGATAATTGTAAAAAGTTTAAAACTATCCATAGAGAAAATATCATGGTCTCTAAGTTTAAATAAAAAGTCGTCTGATTTCTTAACTACGACATAACCCTCATACAGTAAATTATAATTATAATTTTAATGATTTTCTTAACAATACATTGCAACTGTGTCTCAAAATTACACGACCCTCAACATTTGCATAAAAGGTTGACTGAATATAACTATTACATTTTACATTAAGACATTATAATTATAATAATAAATTATAATGTACAAAAATCTTGCAAGTGAATGCGCATGACTCAATAGGAATTCCGAGGCACATGTCGTACAAAGAAACCTGTAAAGGACATCCTGTTTATTAAACGAATTGAATCTAAAGGAAAAAAGCTTCCCACCTTGCACTTGGCGCCCCTCTGTCCAACAATCTTGCGCAAACCTTATGTTTACACCTTTATTCGGAAAAAAAAACACTTCACTGAACCACTGAGCTATTAATCGCGCGGGAACTGTCGACAAAATGCCAGAGAAAGACCTAGTCGCTGTTGACGGTTCCTTTTTTTTTTAAGTAGCTTCCGAACCTACCCGCACTGTAATTTTGACCTTACCAACAACAGCGTGAGTCTAGTTTCGATTAATACTGTTGGAACAAGGGGTTCATCTGGGGGCCGGCTGGGACCTATTTGTGTGATTTACCCCAACATATGGTTTAGGTGGGGGCATATTGCGGATCGATTTTGAAACACATTCGTCACCGATATAATAGTGAATGACATTACTATTAATTCTAAAAAAATTCAAGTAAAAATTTTATTTGTTTTCATGTCCGTAATTATCCGTACCGTAATAATCCATCTTTTTAAAGATCTTAGTATACAAAGTGCACTAATTATTTAATTTAAAAAACAGAAAGAAAAGTATAAAACATGTTTTGATTTACTTGATACTAATTTTATTAAATTATTTAATACAGAATACTGTAAAAAATTAAGTTAGTTCAAAAGTAAGTATTATTTACTGTTTCGATAAGGAGAAAAATTATGTAATATAATTTAAAAATTTAAAAGAAACATATAATAGTTAATTAATAGTACATTTAAGGATTTTTTAACAAATAAATTTAAGACATAGTCATCTTTTATTTTATCGTGCTGCTTCCAAACACTAGGTGATAAAAGTATTATAAATATATAACATGGTGAAAGTAATACATATATAACTTTTATGTCCACGGACTAAGAAGCCATGCCTCCTCTTATATTACAGCCGTAAATAATAAGTAAAATAATTGTTATGTCTTTCTTTGAATATAAAAAAATTGTTAAAAGTGCATATGGAAACCGGTGAGAAAACAATTCGTAATTGATGCATCGGTTAAACGCAGCAGCTATAACCATATTCGCCAACACTGCAGAATGAATATTTATATGAACCATCGATATTCATCAGGAATCTAGGTATGTTTTTATAACAATGTTTTTTTCTGTTTATATAAAACCTAAACCCACGCGAATCTAGATGTCTCTATATTAGATACAATAGTTTTTGTTTTCAATTACAGAATCGACTTTGTTAAAAAGTCTCCACATCTCACACAGATCTGCAACACAAATATGACTCCTACTATATAGCCGCTGTTCATTAGTGACGGTGATCACTTAACAACACATGAGCTGCTTGTTCATTAGCCTACTTTACCAATATAAAAAAAAACTAAAACCTCTAATGAAGATTACAATTTGTGAGTATTTCTTTTGTTGAGTGACGAAGAACGGTAACAAATACACATGTTATATGGAAGACGTCTTATCATTTAGGATAAGTTAATAGGTTTAAAGAGATATCAAAATATACACAGACAACATGAAATACTATACTTAGATCTATAGCGAAGTATATTAATTCGCATTATAAATGTAAAGCATTAGTTTATATTTCCTAACGGATGCAATATAATTTATATAGTTCTTAATTATATAACATCAGTAATCCTTGCATGCAATTTCAACAGACCGTCTTGCTGCCCGCGTCATCCTGTTTGCGAACTACTTCCACCATCATCCGGAGCCAACTCAAACAGAAATATCGAATCCGGGACCAACTCAAACATAATCACTAGGTAACAATGTTTGACTTGCTATTTTGTTGAACGTTGAAACAAAAAGTTGCTGCGCCAGCGTTTCAAGCAGACTGTAAGACAACCACGTCGTAAACAAACAACTAACAATAAGTAGAAATTACCAGCTGTACTTAAAAATGTAAATCTATTTACACTTAAATAGGAATCTGCATTTGTGTGTCTATTTCAATTCCATTAAGCGACGACAAGACGAGCAAGACTCACCAGATTTTTCTACCTACATCCCTTTTCCAACCGGAACCGAACTACTATTTGGCAGCAGGAAGAAGAATTGCAGTGGTACCTACCTTTATGGTCTCCGAAAACAGGAGATCTACCACCAGTAAAAGCCTACCCGTTACAAAATTTTCGTTAATTACATATCAACAAAATAGATCATCACCTTTTCTAATTACGGCCATAAAATTTTGACAAACGGTAAAAGCTTATCTTAATTTTGCAGGTTATTTGGAGGAAAGTTACAACATAAAGCCCTCAAAAAAACCTTTTCCGTGAAATAACAAATTTACATTGCTATTTTTAGGTCGATCGATTGGATTTGGTCATAAGCCGGCTCAAGAATTTTTTGCTTTTCGAGGTTTATTTATTCATTTGATAGGAAGCCAACATATGTACATTCAAATATAATGACAATGTTATTATAATAAAATAGTTTTAGTACAAATCATATTTAAAGGCTAACTCATCCTGTTTACAGTACAATTAATAAATCAGCTTAAACCATCGCATGAGGTGATTACATAGATAAAGTTATATGAGAGCAAGTGTTTTTTGATTTTATTCTTGAACACTTGAAACGAGTCGTTTTATATGTGGATATTAACCAATTTAGATATTGTATTGTATTGTTTTGAAATTATATTTATTGTAGCCGTTAGTCCAGTGTTAGTTTTAAAAAGGTTATAGTTTTTGCTTCTTAAATTGGGCCTAAGATTTTTGATTTAAGACTAGCTGAACTCCAGAGATGTATACCGGTGTACATTTTAAACTAGTTATTATAAAAATCTTATACGACATGTTAAGTAACAAAGAAGATAAATAGAATTTAACTATACTATACAAATTAACTCATGTACGAATTTTGATGACGATTGATTGCTATATATAAAATATGAATTTTGGGCTATCTATGACAAATTATAACTATAATACTACGCTTATTAACAAACCCTATGTCTATAAAAGATTTTTTACAGCTTTGTTTGTGAACAAAGAGGTTTAGCTACTCGTTCTTGATAAGAACAGAAAAGGTGTGGAACAACACGCCGACGTCAATGTCCCTGTACAAACATTGCAAAACAACGAATAAACTATTACTAGTTTAATGTACTTTATAACTGCATATTATATCACCACTTAACACCAAGTCAAGCACTAACGTACTCAAATAAACAATATTTATGTAATAATTCAGGTATTCGAGAAATAAGTTTCAAAATCATGATGATGTATATCGAAGAAATATACCTATGAAACTAACATCAAAAGTCCTTTTCGAAAAGCTCCCCATTAAAGAGTGTGTGGTACATAAAATAAAAAGAAAATTTTGTAAAATCTTTTCACAAAGTAGAACGGTGCAGGTTAAAGCAACCTCAAGTAACATCGGACCGACTGTGGGACGCATCGTCTAGAGAAATAAGCGGCTTACACCAGCTCTTCCCGTTCTATATTCAGTACAAAGGCGAATAATTAAAATGCTAAATTGTGATTTATTTATGGCCCTTTAATTTTTTTTATATATCTTCACAACTGTAGACATAAAATATCTTCTTAATGATCTATTGCGATAACATCTTAATGACTACGAATGCTATAACGTTCTGCGATATTAAAAATACTTCTCAATGTAAAAAAAACGTATAGATTAAACAAATAGAATATGTAATTGGTTAAATACAATTTCTTATTTTTTAGTTATTTATAATGTAATTAGACAAATCTACATATCCAAAATTATATGTATAACAATTGTGATGAGTATTAGTTGAAGGATATACAAGTTGAAAATCTACCTGTAGTGATGTTTTAAAGAAACAATATCCATAAACAATTATATACAACATTATTTTTAACATTTAAAAATACATATATAGTGATCTTGATATATTAATAAGCTAGCAGCTAGTCTTCTAATTTTATTTATTTATTGTGTCTTTATATTGATATCTGTTGAAAAGAAATATTTAGATGAGACTATAGAGTTGCGATACTAATAAAGTGTCCTTTATTCACTTATACTTTATTCTTACTATTAGATGATCATATATTTATTTTTCAACCAAACATTTAATTTTATCCGTAGTTTTATATCTATGTATATGTGTATTTTATTAGACAAGTATATTTATATACATGTAATAAAACTTTATCTTTAGATTTTTTGCTGCATAAAATATTAAGAAGTATTTACAGGACATTCGTAAATGAAATTAATAATTATATTGAAGAAAACAGTACTACGTATGAGTCAGTAAAGAAATATGAAATAAAATGCAAGTCAAATAGAAGGAGTAAATTGTAAACTAGAACAATAAATCGGAAAGATGGATAAGTTCACTTCAAGTTTCTGTCAGTGCTACGTTACTTACTCCTAGGAAGAAGTTCTTTAAAGTTAAGCATTCAGTTTGGTGCGCCATACAACAACTTCAGGATATAACAGAAGTATAAATATATTAATAAGTATGTATTGAAAGAGGTAAAGGTGAGAAGAAAATTTTTAATATTTCTTCTCTTTTTATCTTTCATAGTTTCATTACGTGTTAAGACATTAATAACTATAGTAAATAAAGAACACCTTTTTATTTTTAAAAAAGTATTTATGTTCTGAAAATATTTACAGTTCCTCATAGTTTTTAGTTATATTGGATCTGATCTTTTCTATATGCCGTACTAGCAATGTTTGCTGTTTCTAGGAAGTAATATTTTCAGTATATCAAGTGTTGTGTAGATCATCATCATTTTACAAAATCGACGTTGCTTACACGTTTAAAAAAATAAGTTACTATCGTATGAGCATAAAGTCGTTATAAGTTATTTATATTTAGAGAATGTTTTTAACTTACATTAACTTACGTTAACTTAAAAATGATTTCGTTAATTGAGTTCACGAACGATAACTTACATGTAATCAGTAAAAAAGTAAATAGCGTAAAATGAATTGGAAAAATCTTTCACCTGAAAAAGGTTACTAACAAAATACATAGATCGTTCTCCCTTTTGTTCCCACGAGGAACATAAGGGAAAATAAAAAATATGTCAACTACATCATAAAAGTAATGACCTGAAAAGTCCCCAAGGCTTCGCGAATAATTTATTTTATTATGAACATAAGTCTGAAGTGGTTATTTTTAGTATTAAAAAGAAGATTTACAAAATACAATAACAGCTCATTCCGGTATATTAAGCAAAAGATTTTTTTGGTGTGTCGACTAACATGAAAACTTTGATTAAATGTAATATTTTTTATGATAATAATAAAACCGTCTCTTTACATCTTTCGTTGAGTCACGAGTTTTCCATATTATTTACCATATAATCTTGATTGTACTCTTTATTGTCACCGACAACGTGATCTGTCTCTCCAATTGAATAAACATCTTCTCCATTTGTTTTCAGATCGTTTGCTATTTAAGGTTGTCCTCGTCCAAGTTTTCCCAGCTGTAACCTTCAATTCGTACTCGTACTTTCGGTATTGCCTCCGTCGTTTTCTCTTCGAGTTTATTCGACACCGAAACACTTTATCTTTGTTCCATTTTCTACATCTCTTACTACCTATAAGCCAATCTGAAGTATACACGAAATCTTTTGGAACTAAAATAAAATCCCTACAGAGATTTCCATCAAGGAACATTAGAGTTAGGAAATTTTAGAGATACGAAAGAGGAAACATAGAGATCACATACATTTTTCAAATATTCACGGACTATGCGTAAGTAATATTTTTTTTATTTAATTAAGCGGTGAGACAAGCGGAACGTTCACCCGATGGTAAGTGATACGCCTTCCCATAATAACGTGGCGCTAGTATAAGCTGGTACATACTGCATCGAATTGAGCTCGTCAACTGAAATATAAGATGTTGAGTTACCCTAGCAATTTCACTAGCTACAACACTCTTCAATCCGAAACACAGTAATATTTGAATACAACAGTTTGGCGCTAGAAACAGACGCTGTGATGGTACATATCTAGACGGTCTCTGACAACAGAGATATATCATCAGTAAAAAAATTACTTCGGATACCAGCCAATGAGAATTAAAATGTTTGAAATTGTGTCGAGATTTACCTAGAACGATCACAAAGATAAATATTATATAAGTATCAGTGTTAAAGAGGGTTTCGAATGTTTTTACCGTTCCTTTGTTCCAGTTTGTTGTAAAAGACAGTAATGGGTGGGCATAAATTAGGCTGAAATGAATGAAGACTCCTTGTACACAATATTACTCAAAAATTAAAAAGTTATTTTCACTTTTCAAAGAGTGTTTCGAATTTCCATTATTTCTATATTTTAAATGAATATCTCAAAGAAATATCGATAATATTTTTACAGACATTTACAACAATTCATTTAACTCTTTTCAAAGTTTTATCCACTTGTTATAATACTTGGGCTTCGTAACTCAATCCCGTTTTAGAAATGGTTGCCTCCCACTGCACTTATAGCTTGGGCACGGTAATGGAGAAAATTCAATTTTTTTCTGTGCAGTAGTTTTCACTTCTCCCATTTGTTTCGCCAGAATTTCTAAGACCCTTTAAACTTTTCTAAGTACTTAAAGGCAGTAACTTAACATTGGAAAACGAATTTAGACTATAGTCGTTAAACAATAGTCGTGTTATAGAAAAAAAAATTTTTGCTGTTCATTCAATTCAGTTTCTACAAAAAATGAAAACTTTCTAACATAGAATTAAAAGTTAATACATTTTTATTATTCAATTAGGCGACAAGACGACTGGAACATTTACCTGATGGTAAGTGATACGCCCGCCTTTAACAACGTGGATGTTATACACAACACTACATTGCGCCCGTCGCCAGAGACATAAAATATTAAGTCTCATTACTCCAGTAATTGCATTAGCTACACCAGAACACAGTAATATTTGGACATTACTGTTTGGCGCTAGAAATAGGCGCTGCGGTGACACGTATTGACACAGACGGTCTCCGGCCACAGAGGCTTACCACCAGTTTGTTTTATAAAATTTATGTAAACGCTAACGTCAGCTCTAAATTTATATAGACAAGTTGATATTAACCGTCTTAACAACATCTTAAGGCTATCTACAGATTTAAATTTTTTATATATATTCAGCACACGAACTCCATAAACACATAAATTTTTGTTGACTTTGATAACACAAGTATATGGTACCTTAGTGCTAATTTCTTCAATGTAACCATATTTGACGTATAATAACATTTTTTTTTTTAATAATCCCATCGACTTTGATTATTTATGAAGTTTTAGTATTAGAAGATTGACTTGCATATTCAAAGAAGGCGGCTCTAAGTATTTAATTCTATTTTCTAATTACTCTTTAATGTTTTATATATAAATTTGCTAGAACATACGAATCATAAATTAAGACGATATAAATGTCGCTCTCCACAAACAGTACACTAGACGATTAAATATAATATGGTTAATTTATGCTTATCAAATATAATTCGCGCGTAATTTTGCACGAGTGAACACAGGCAGGCGACCGCGCAGCATACTACTGTAACTTGCGCAGGAGTGCGGTCGCGTACGCAATCACTGACGAATGAACGATAAAAAAAAACGACAAACCGGAAAATCGTGACTCGAAAATCAAGCGGGCAGTCTGACAAACCATAATGCGAGGAGCAAACATACCGACGGCGGTCGCAGACTATTGAGATGAAGAGAAACGCGAAAATTAACGCCGTAGTTGGGAAATTTATAAGAAAAAATTGTGCGCCTAAAGATACTTTAATGAAAGTGATATTCGTTTTACCAGAAGAGTGAACTCGAGTAAGGTGGCCGTTGAACTTCGGCTAATCGTGAAATGGTAATTTGTACCCATTTTTTATACATTTCCATTAGGATAAGATAGACAGTAGTAAACTTAATACAATTTGTATGTGAAAGAATTAGAGAAATATTTATACATTACGGTATGTTATCAGACATGGTTCTGGACAATGTACAATTGTTCTCGCGACCGTGACTTTATAAGACTATTTGTAAATGCCAATAGAGCCACGAAACGTATGCTTAATGGAAAAGCATAATTAAGTAATTTGCTAAAGTTTTTGACTAATAATAATATAGTTGTCTCAAACTACCTTAACCGAACATAAACCTGTTTTACGAAATATCGCATCATCTATTAGATTTCGCACACTCGAATGTTACTCACGTAACAATGTATACTGGTGTTAGTAACTTAACACAACCATGCAAGTAAACTTTACAACATCCATTCCTTAAAGGTGTTCTCGTTTTTGTTTTGTAAAATTACCATAGAGAATAGATACTATTGGTGTTTGTGATTTCTTGTGAATGCCATTTGATTTTGTTAAAAGAAATGTTTCATTACCTTCCAGAACATCGAATACAAGCAACGTCAACACAAATGTGGACCTATTCGAGTGTAGATATACCCGGGGCCCGAATCACACGAGCAGACCGTTTCAGGATATACGTGTCGGAGTGTGTTGTGTGTTTTTGCATATTATTCTTCATCATATGCGTCGGATTACTTCTCTACTTGTTCTTCCATCTGTACAGCACAGTGACAACAGCTGGAAAACTTGTCGAGAATCTAGCTGAAAGCTAACAATAACAACTTCACGTAAACAATGGTTACTTGAAAATGAAAACAACATATAGGTATGCATTCGGGTGCAGCGTTTTGTTCTGTAATATAACAGTAATATGATTCAATACCAAAATAATACCAAATCTTGTATTATTGAAATTTGAATGTGGATTATTATCACGACATACTAATAACAGTTTTATTACAGTGTTCATTCTAAATGCACTCTGTCGATAATTTATAGACACACTAAACTTATCATGCAATAATCGTAAACTATTACCGCTTTATATTATGTTATATTACAAAGCTAATGAAAGTTATTCCTAAGCAATAATAATCAAGGTCAATTTAATATCCGTCCATAACATTCTTGAATATATTTGATCGAGACGAAGAACGGTATTACAGAAATTTAATATTAGTGATAGAAATATTTGGAAGGTTTCTGTTGTCTGGAAATGTAAGGTAAAGTGATAAAAATAAACAAAATTATAATTTTCTAGTGTATGGCGTAAATAATTAATAAGTGAATAGTTATGTACTTTTTATTTGCAATATTCAACAGTTTACTTAATTATCTTCAAACGTATTGTTTATAACATAAAGTAGTTTATTCTTATATTATGTTAAATTAAATTTTTTTCCGAAATATTGAGAACATTAAATTTATATATCCATGAAACTGTTAACTATTTATTTACGAACCTTTTAAACACAGCACAAATATAAACATAGTTTTAATAATCAATTTTAAAGTACATTAATTATGATTTAAAATTAAACCAATATTGTATACTAATACGGAAAATGTCGAACGTAAAATATATACAAGAAATATTATTGTAAAATGTCGTCATCGTCCGTACAAGCATAAATATCCAATATAGAAATATTCAACTGCAGGAAAAGTTTTTAAAGTGTCCTTGGTACTTCTGTTAGCAAAAAACTTGTATGTAACCGGAAATCCTTGTTTGTTGACAGCAAGTTGAAAAAGTTCACGACGAAATGTTAAAAGCTATATTTGGTTGATATATTACATTTAAAGCATTCTTAATTAATGAAGATCTCTTATATAATTAAAGGCGAAGGATATATTCAATTTGTAGAAGGTTTATAAAGCCTTAACAGGACGGCTCAAGCAAGGTGGTGTGGTATTTGCCATAGCACAACCTGAATGCCAAGTAGCGCTTTGCTCATCCTTGGGACATGCTTAACAAAGAAGGAGACCACCTTGAAGGTTATAGTAGAATAGAAATACCTAAATAACCCTGTGTTCCTTCAAAAGCCAGGTATCTTTCTAACATTTCCCATTATATATAAAAAAGATTTTATTAAAGATAAGTTGTATACTGATATATATATATATAAATATATATTTATGCGTATACATAAAATTGTATTTATATGTATATATCATAGTATACAACCTTTTTTTTAATGTTTATCAGTAAATCTTCTAACTGATTTCTAAACTGATTTCTATTACAATAAAACAATTTTAAAAATGAAATTTCATATAGTTATTCACGTTTAAAAATAAAACAGTATAATTACAAAATTAAACGAAGCGGTATATTCGCGTTCGTGGAAACCAATTAATATTTTCATTAAAATATGTAATGAAGAGCTGTACTGAAACTCGGAAAGGTAAATCAAATAGTCCGCGTATCAAAGGCGAAACTAAAATGTTTTCGGGTGAAATTCAGCTCGTACATATTTTTTTTATTTTAAAATATCGATAAAGCTTTTAATTCTGGGAAACATTACGAACTTTTATGTAATGTTTACTTTATGTACATATTGGTTTACATCTGTTACTTATTTTATCTTATAAATGAACATACTAACCAATCAGGCGTTAGACATTTCCAAAAAATATTAAACAAAATTATCGGTTTCGGTTTAAAGATTTTTTTTTGTACAATCATCTATGATCACCTAATGTTAAGTGATACGCCTGCCCATATTAATATGGCCATAGTTATGATGGTTTACACAGCACCACATTGTGCCCATCGCTTTGAGATATAAGGTGTTGAGTCTCGTTACCCCAGTAATACCGGGACACAGTTCACATGTTTGCAAATTACTGTCTTGCGGCAGAAAAAGGCTAAGGGAACAGAGACCTACCATCAGTAAAAATTAAATCTTAGACAAGCATTAATAAATAAAAATATTAAAATAATTTGAAATTACTATCCATAACTTAACTTAACTAATTAGAGCGTTATACACTGCACCTCGTTATACTTACTAATTACAGCATCCTCCAAATTGAAACACACTGATATTTATTCATTGCTATTTGACGACAGAACTGAAAAATATTTAATATATAGATTTAACGTGGACATTCACATAAGCCTGTACTTGTGTTTGTGCAAACTATAGCAAATAACAAACACAATATTGTGTTGAGAATATTGTTATATTAAACAATATAATAATGTGATGGGGATATCTTATAAATTATATATAACGTTTATTCCATCTATTTATTCATAAAACATTTGTTTTGAAATGATAAATATCTTGAGACCATCGCTCACAATGAAATAATACTACGCTTAGGACTGATAAGCGAGAAATATTCCTAATGACTAAGTTCTAAACAAAGTTCAGTCTTAACGCTAAGTAATAAAGCTCATAGTCAAACAATCTCTTGTTAAAGATTCGTCTCTTTTATCGCGCTCCTTACATCAGGATCGTGTCTATGGAAACTGTCGTCGCTAGAGAAGTAAAATCAATACTCGTTGATATTTTTGTGCCAGGTTATATTCTATCATAACTCTTAAGGTACGACGATGGAAATACAAAGACAATATATACTAGTTGAATACATCAATCTACAAACACAGTATTATCGAATATAATTACTTGAAACAAAGCACTAAAAATCCATCACTCTAAGAATGTTGCTGGATGTGGATAGCTCAGGACCGATCGGTATGGAGATCTTTGAGAGAGGCCTTTGTCCAACAGTGGACAACTATCGACTGATGATGATAATGATGAAAAATGTGTAGCTATTCCCAGTGTTTTTTGTACATACTGTGTCCATAACATCTTCACCTAATCTCTTCACCTTATCTTCTTTCAATTTATCTATATCTCTGTTTTCTTTATGCTAAGTTTATTTATGAATATGCATCTAAGATATTATGGTTTAAAATTAACCGATTTACCCCCTATGGATACAAACTCAATCATTCATTTTCTTTATTAATATTTTGTGGTTGGGGTATAAACAAATGGAAATCGTAAGCAGGTTACTGAAAGACTTAAGACAGATCAATCAATCCATACGCCAGAAAATTTCACATTCGCATT
Source organism: Ornithoptera priamus (assembly GCA_029034505.1). Classification (NCBI taxonomy): domain Eukaryota; kingdom Metazoa; phylum Arthropoda; class Insecta; order Lepidoptera; family Papilionidae; genus Ornithoptera; species Ornithoptera priamus. The sequence goes on from JARDWD010000395.1 coordinate 7,185,688, forward strand.
CATTATTTTCATTTAAAGATGGGATTGCTTTGTTATTTTAAGTAACAATGAAACGTGATCACCCAGAATATCCTGACTCTCATTTGTGGTCGGCCGGATTACAGCGAGGCTCGTTTGGCAGCAAGTTAAAAATAGGAAGGAGGTAGTTACCGAAAAACCTAACACACTTCAGTCAAATTACAGGGCAAGCAGTTGCTACAAAAATGCACACAAGGTTTTCACGATTAAGTATTATATAAATATACTTTATACGTAATAGTAAGAGTTCGCTGCTGTATGATACAACGATGATAAGGAAACTACTTGTAGATGTATATACGACTGTCTCCAAGGAATTTAAAGTTATTTCTTATCAATTTTGGATTTCCCGGCAGTCACATCATTGGAGACAGGCCTCACTTTCATTTCACAGTAATTGTAACCAGGCCAACATATTGCTTTTGTATATTTGCTACTTTTCTATTATTGATACTGGGATCAAAAGATCTCTTCTTCTTCTTCTTCTTCTTCCTCCTGCCCTTTTCCCATTCTAAATGGGGTCGGCACTGTATGTACTATGTATGTATCAAAAGATCTCTTAGTTTCCAAAATCATAAATATTCCGAGTTAAAACCTAGTAAAAGTAATCAAAGTGAAACGGATTCTTTTTTAATTTCATTCATTTAGGTTTCCATAACTTTTTTTTTATAAAAGTAGTTGTATGTTATGTTGTTATGCTATTGATTGATCTTCTATCAAAATAGGTTTATATATTAGACGTTTCGGGAATTATCCGCAAAAAACAAACAGAAAGAAAAGTCTTTTTTTTTTCACAAATTACGTATAAAGATTTATAATAATTATGTAATATTACAAACGGATATCTAAATTTTATTTATTTGCATAGATTTATTAAATCTGTTAACAATTCTCTTGTTCGTCAAAACTCTTAGAAATTGTAAAGACCTCGAAGATTTTTAATTAATTAATCACGATACCTTTCATGGTGTACATAGTTAGTAGTTATGTTAGACTTCGTGCATCTTGGACTCAATTCTAGAATATCTGGATACTAAATCTAACATTGCCATTTCAAATTAATGTGATTTCAAGTAATGTAATCAAATTCAACTTTTATATATTGGCTTCTAAACCGGTCAACTAATACCCATAAAACTTTAGACAAACAATTACATATTTACAGATGAAATAAATAGTAGAGCAGTAAAACGTATGCAGAAACTTAATAGTTTTACTCAATAACATCTAAGTCAGACATAATAGCATGCATTACTAATATTCACAATTTGCTGGAGATATAAAAAAATATATAATGTCGAAATGTACAGAGGGTAGCTCTTTTGTAAACAATTACTCCGATCTAAATTATAAGTTCTCTTCGGAATTCCAAAGCGAGGAACTGCGAGTTGAAAGGACTTGAAGAAATCTTGTTACAAATTCACAAATCAAAAGTTTGGACTCGTGGAAAAGTTTTGTTAATACCTTTTGAGAAAAACAACGTATTTCGAAGTTGATACTTTTTGTTGATTTTATGATATCCAAATAATTGATTAAAATTTTATCATCATCATCATGGGTTGAGTATTATTTTTATAGATGTATCACGTGTAAGAAGACTTCTAAGCAAGCAATTATTAATTTTTTTTTAACGTTGCATGGTTCATTTCAAATATGCAGTGCCACCACGACAAAGGATAACCACTTGTCTTATGAGACGGTGGTTCCTGGTTCGACTTGGGGGCCACATTTTATACTTTAGATGGCAGTGAGGTATTTAGTACCTAGCTACTATCCTTCTATTGTAGTCTACCGTCATCACTGCATTGTCGTGTTCCGGCTATCAACATTTGAGAGCCGGAGTATTCTAGGCGAACAAGATTTACCATTCACATCGTTAACTCGTAAAATATTAAAAAAAGTTATGAACCTAGCTATATTTGAACCTATTATAATAAAAGTTTAATATTTTTATACAGATAATATTTATGTTGTCTCGTGACGAAAGGGTTTTAACGTTATATTATATCACACGAGATAGCTTGTTAATATTTAATAATTGAGATTATCTTAAGCTTTAAAGTTAAGTATAAACTGTTTGCCAAGTCATTGAGTACGACAGAGATAACCGCAAGGCATGCGCGTCATTAATCAAGTTAATACTGCGGTACGAAATGGAGAACTTAATGTACTCAATCTGTTATTTAAGTATACAATAGAATACAGTAAGCACTGAACTCGATATTGAGCACCGTTAAACAAAATAATGATTACAAAACTAAAATCTCTAAGAACATTACATACAGAGAAGTTCCAATGTCTTCTCCCGGATGAAATTTATGTAATGTTTTCTGAAAAGAAGATTCTATGGAAGAAAAGAATATATGTGATTAAATACATTGATAACCTGAGAAGTCATTGAATCCTTTACCTGTTACTTTCCAGATTAAATGTAACTTCTGTTCTTCTCCATGGTCTCCATGTTGTAAGTTTATATCCAGCAGTAGACATCCATTGGAGATTATGATAGTGGGTAATTTACAATTGTTTTCATACTCTACGACTATGTATGTCGGTCTATTCTTAGAGCAGATTATATGAAAGAGCATGCAACGATATGCTCCCCCTCTTTTCCGAGTGCACGTACCAATGAGTTGAAGGCCAAACACACTTTGATTTCTAAGTACCAATTTGATTATATAAACATTGATTACATAACAAACAGTATTTCAACGTCACGTTATCGTGTGGACATCAAAATTTCTTCATCAATTTCTTTTACAAACATGCAATGAAAAACCATATGTTTAATGTTCAGTAATACTTAAATAATTTTTTAGGAAGAAATGGACTATCTCCAACCTAGACGTGGTCCGTCCTGTTAAATAGAATTATCTATAAGTAAACTAGAAATAACAGGAAAGAGATAAGATAGAAAATATATTTAATAGGTAAGATTTGATTTAAGTAACCAAAAAAGTATTCGTTGAACAACTAGTACGCTTCCGACGCCGACTTCAAAGACGCTAAAATCTTATGCAACAATTTTTTTTTATAAATGACCCGATAGATTTTTTGGTATATTTAAAAGTTTGATTATTACAAAGTGAGTGTCACTTAACAAACTGATATAAACTAAATCGGAGATTAAAGCTGCAACTGAAACTGTTAAGAGTACTGGAGTTATTAGATACGTATATGTAATGATTTCCTTTTGTTATTTGTATAATAATGAAAATGCGTATGATGAAGAATATGTTTGATAAAGAAAATACTGCAAATATGTAAACATACCGCAAACGGTGTAGAACAATACATTCGGGCGTCAACATCTCTCACTCAGTCGTGTGCTTGTATGTGTGTCATTGTGTACGACTGTGATGTGATGAGACTATAAAATTAACTTGTGGCAGACTGTACACGTGTTTTAACTAAATATTCTAATTTATTATACTAAAGTGAACATTACATACTTAATAAAACTAAATCTTATTAGATTTTATCAATCAATATTTCGTCAATATCGTCAATATCAATCGTTTATTTGTTTATCACACCGACATTTCAAATGCTTTACAGCAGCAATGATCGAGGAGAGATTGAAAAAACAAGTATCCTGATGTAACGAAGTACCTGCAGCTTTTTTATTATTTTTTATCGTCTGATCTACTCCGTATGAGCTCATTGTGTTGAAGTTCTCAAGTGGTATGCTTAGTGTTTGATTTGATTTTATTAACAGTGTGCTTCCAAGTCTGTGGTAGTACCTAACCATATTCTTCATTGAAATTAGTATGTATTATAACTCCAATAGCTTTGCGGTCTATGGTAAATTCATTATTCTATACAATGATTTCTGGTCTATGGTTAAATCAATCCAAAAAGTGTTTACAGATTGCAGTCTTTTCAGAATCTTGAATAAAATAAATATATGTGTCCCCTTCGCTGGTCTGTAGAATAAACCACGGTTTCTATTTAGAAAAATGGACAAGTACAGAACTACCACTGTGCCGTGCATCGCTAGAATTGGAATTAGGACCTAGTTAAGCTATTTGCACAACCAATTCCAGATATGAAAATAGTTTCCAACTTTTACAGAATAAATGAATACTTAGATATATACATGTAATATAATTTGGCGTTATATAATAGTAGTATCTATTTTCTAAAAACTTAATTGTAAAACATAACTTAGATATACAAAATGCGAGCTCAATGACTATGTGTTCTGTACCAGTCAACATTTGGAGAGGAGAAATGTTTCGGTAGAAAGGAAACATATATAAAATATTTTTTTTTATTGAAAAATTATAAACAGTATTATCTTTACATTTTTTATTTAACATTATGAGATAACACTCGCATAACCTTCGCGTCAGTATGAATAATAATATAACATTAACATCACATAATGCATAACTTAAAGTTTCTCTCGAGATTATTTTGACGTGTAGTATTACGTCAATGTCAAATATGCGTGATGCCACAGAACAAGCATAATCAAGGATTTTATTTATTTTTTTGATATTTTATTATAATCAAGTATTTGCAAATTTACTAACAGTAGAAGGTTGAGGACACTGAGGAATTAAACTCTTACGAGTTCCGCATAACTGGTCAGTAGCAAAAATTATTTCCCGAGTAGATTATTAAGATTAATGTATTATAATATGGCACATTATTTTGAAATTATGATAAAAATGTTTTATAAAAAAAAAATCGATCATAATCATCATTAACAACAATTTTTCCTTAGGCCGTTTAAAAAAAAACTTAAGCGGCTATTATAGTAGATTATTGTTTATCACGAGGTTCTCGCAAAGAACATTTTTGTTGCTATTTATAAGTTATACCGTCGTTAAATTATTTTTAGTAAAAAACAAGGTTATTAGTGAATGCAAAAAACCATTAATTGTTTTTTTTTTTGTCGTATATAAAAATAAATACTTTACACAATACACCTTGTTAACAGTTTTTAATTTTAACTTGACTTAGGTGTTTGAGCCTATTCCTAATAAAGCAAATAACTTTTTTTTATTTCAACGATGCGAACATACGAACCTCCACCTTGCGGTTAATGATTGGCCTACCCATAACAAAGAGACGCTAGTTCAGATGTTTTCACAAGATCTGAACTAGCACAGTGTTGCAAATTCATTAATCACATTCAATTTATTGACTATTCGCGTAAGACAGTTCACTACAGCATAAACTAAAAAAAAATATTAATGTTTTTTTGTCATATAATTTTTACATATATTACGCATAAATTATAAATAGTTTGTTTTTAGTATCGAAAAAGTTTCAAAAATTTCATTTTCGCTGCGGTGTCGAACTTACACCATGAATATGGTAAATAACCACACGACCAATAAAACCTCAAAACTTTTGTCCCCAGAGATTTCAAGAGTTTTCCAGCAGCAAGTTAATAAGATCATAGTTCATAATTTTAGATCAAGTAAAATTAATATTTTTAACATCAGGCTTACCGTCAGGTCATTATGACACTTTCTATTTCTATTTTCTGTCTTCTCTATTTCCTACATTCGGTTAAAGATATATTCTTCTTTTTTTTAATTCAATAAAGCGAAGAGACGAGCGGAACGTTCACCTGATGGTTAGATATACGCTCCCTCACACAGCACCAGATTGCGTTCGCGCCTTGAGACAAGATGTTTAGTCTCGTTATCCTAGTAATATCACTAGCTACAACTTCCTTCAATCCGGAACGCCGTAATGTTTACACACTATTGTTTGGCGGCAGAAATAGGAGTTGAGGTATATAATTTAAACCTCTTGATAGAAATAGAAATACACGGTAAACCTAGAACTAACTATGTAAACTAAATCAGACTTATAGAATTTTTCAGGCAAATCCAAGTGGACATACTCGAGAAACTTATAATGGAAGAGTATCGTTACCTGTCCTTACTCGGCGAGATAAAATCGATTAGTTTCCTTCAAGATGGATCGTATAACATAATTATAGTTGAAGTGGTCTTTAATCCACCATTCCAGCCACTGATTCGGAAAAGTGCCGCTGTACTGGAAAAATTCAACAAGAAAAGAGCGAAATTTATTTTCCTAGAACCTCAGTGCCTTGTCTGTTACAGGTTTAATATACCTATTACTATATAATTCTTATTAAATATCCTCTTTTAATAAAACTTCATTATTAAACGTTGTTACGGATTTTATGAACTTTAAAGAATTAATAATAATTAGTTAAAGAGCTTTCAAATTATTAAAACTTTACCAATCTTCGAAATTCTACCTGAAGGAATAAACTATGTAAAATTTTATTTGAATCAATATTAAGTATTTTATTTTATATTTATATACAACTTTATTGTACAAAGTAGAAAAAAAATTGCATCAACAAAACATAGCAGCACTGCAAGTTATACAACGACCTTATTATAGAGATCTTTTGTAGGTATCCTCAGGATGAATAGACTGTCTGAAGCAGTAAGGTTGTCTTGAAACTCGATATTATTGTTTAGTTTACTTACAAAATTTAATATAACAAGATAAATATCTATATAATAAATAACTATAAACGTTTTTTAAATTAATTTTATTATGTCAGTAAAACAAGACGCGCTCTGTAAATTTTAACTGATAGTATCGTCTGCATCATTAATATCACTTCGTTTGTACAAAGCATTAAATTTATATTAATAAGTAATTGTTTAAGTTTTCCACTTTCCTCTTTATAATATATTTCTTTGTTCGCGAAATGTTATCAGTGTACATATTTGCATTACAACAATCTTTACAGCATCTTTACTCAAACAACAAATGCTGACGTCGGTGTAGTTCGTAGCCGACGTCGATGCAATAAAATTAAAACATTAGGGCTACTATACTCCCCGTAATATTTTATTTCATATTTAATCAACGGACCTTTTTTCATAGCTGGGAGTAAAAAATAAATAAATATAAATTAAAACGAAAAGGTCAAATTTACGTAGGAAAAACGTTGTCCGAGTAAATCTAATCAACATAGTATATATATTTATGAACGCACCGTTTAAGAAACTTGTGTAATTTCAAGCGTGATAATGCTTTTTTAATTTCAATGTAGGAAGTAGTCATGGCCCCCATAAGAAATATTATTTAAAGAAATGTCATTTACGCGAAAACAGTGTGTACAAGTATCAGTGCAGCGCCTTTTTCTGACTCCAAATCAATATTTACTGTAAGCTTTAAAAACGACATCATAGTAAAATTAGAAATGCTTGAGATTTTGGATTACGCCACTTTTATTCTAAAGATCGATATATAAAATGATTGATACAAAACTACATAATATTTTTTTTTTATTACAATGGGCTTGACCTCAATTTCATAAATCGTTAAATGACAATGATATTACTAAGGGTGGTCACCAGAATGCTCTGGATAATAATGTTGACAGCCGAAACATAGCATTGCTTACTGGTGGTAGGTCTCTGTTGTTGGAGACACTCTAGGTAGTAGTATTGTGTAAGCATTACTCTGTACCGGTTTTGAAGGGCGCTGTATCTAGTTTAATTACTGGGGTAACGAGACTCAACATCTTATGTCTTAGGCGACGAGCGCAGTTGTGTCGTATATATCATCCTAACTAGCGCTACGTTATTATAGACAGGCGTATGTCTACCATCAGGTGAACATCCCGCTCTTCTTGTCTATTACATATAAAACTAATTTTTTTACATATAATCTATTATATATAAAAAAATAAAAAAAAATGTTTTTCTCCCCAAAAGATAGTTTTCTCACACCACACATTCAGCAACCCTAATTAATACTCTCGAGTGAGTTCCGTCGCATGTTGTTTATGTATGCTACACATCCGACAGTTTGAGATACTGAATTACTGATACAAGTAATATAATCATTAAACTTATTAGCATATAATAAACATCATAAACCAGTGATATCTGATGGTTTATATTATAACCTAACATACTCATCCTGTATACTAACGATCGATAGTTAAACTGAAGATATTTTTTGCTACATTACACATTAAAAAGGTCATTTATTAAAATATGAGTATTATGATTACTTATACAGTACGATATTTTCAAATTAAGTTATTTTAACAAATTTTTTTAAATAAGAATCTTAAAAGGAAAGAAATGTAAGACGAACTTTGCATGTACATGGAGTAATGAAAATGACGATGATGATTGTAAATATGTAAAATTAACTCAAATAATGTAATAAAAGGTTAATTTGTTGGTAAAACTAACCCTACATGACATTTAGACACCAGAATTATCTAATAGATAGATTATTATTAATTCTAGCAGAGAATTATAAGTGACCATTAGTGTCTAACTAACTTATAAGTCTTCACAAAACGTTATCACGTATTACACTAATCTATAATTCATATGGTTACTATCAGAACGAGTTAACAACCTCCAATGACACTTAATAAGTTATTAAAACGTATTATAACTGAAACTCCGAAACTGAATACGTTAAAATTTTGATAAACATTAACTCATTTTGTGTGTGTATGTAAAAAAAAGTCTTATCAAGAATTGGGTTAAAAACTATTTAACAAGACAATTACATGATGATCTCATTCCCGTGATCCAAGGTGTTTAATTCACTTGATAAAGTGTACATGAGTTTGCATGTTTGTAAGTTTTTTAACTTTACATTAACAGACCTAAAACGATTTTCAACTCTCATACATTATGTATATAATATACACTTTGTTAGCAGGAAGGAAAACAGTTTATCACTTCACGAGTAAGATATTGCTGCAAGCATGCACATCTTAATCAAACGTGACGATTTCACCAGCGACAAAATTCCCAAGAAAACTTGTCTTCAGGTAGGGAGTCATCGTAAAACACGACCGGAAAGATTTTCAACTGTGACGAAAGATGATCTCATGTGAAGTGGCACTACCATATTTCCGTTTTTAACTTATCAGAGCAGCACATTTACGAAGAGAAAAAAAAACAAAGGTAAGTACAACGACCTCGATAACATTATCTCATACGGATCGTGCTATAAGTAAATGGTCTACTTTAAATTGAACTACATGTTATTAAAAAGATAAGAGGATTTACAATTCAGATATACCATTCGATTGATGACGGAATTATATTGTTCGTATATATGTCATATGTTACAAATTCTATATTTTCATATGACGAAGCGACGAAACGAGAATCGTTCATTCTGTGATAAGATACCCCTACCAATAACAATTAAATATGACTAACATCTTAACTACAAGATGTTTACACAACACTGCCTTGTTCTGGTCGCATTGTAACTTAGGAAGTTAAATTTCGTTAACCCCGTAACTCCACTAGCAACACATCTAAAACCAAAACAATATCTCTGAGTTCCCGCTGTCACCACATAAAAGCAAGAGGGTTCTGGGCGTGGTCACTTCACAAAATACGACATTGTCATTTACCATTACGCGAAATTGAAGTTAATAGTTAAGTATATCTTGAATTGATCCGTTTGCAAAAGGCATCTAACATTCAGATTTATGAGTTATTTTTGGTAACTGCATCGGATGTTTCCATTGGGAGAGATCAGTCATTCAATATTTTAAAAACAGCTAGTGCGATAGTGAACATCAATCAATTAAAATGAATAATTCATCTGTGTCATAGCTATTTTTTGTCACACAAAGTGATCCATGCACTATAAGCGAACATTGCTAATTGAGTATTTTTTGTTATAAACTCAGTGGAGAATCTTCGACATCTACTACATTCGAGCAAATTCTATAATAATAGGCTCTAATAAATAGGCATTAGTTTATAATAAAACAGATCGGATCCAAATACATCGGTGTATACTGTCGAATGCCGAAAAGATCAAAGAACTTCATTGGTTTATTAAATCCTGTGAAACTCTAAAAGCCGCTGAAAATACCGCCGTCGAATTAATACAATTATATATTGCATATTTCCTAGTTTTACACTGTAGTGAAAATTTAAAAAATGGCTAAACTTTTTAATACTTATACTTTGATATTATTTTTAATACTTATTTAGACGCATGAATAAAAACAATAGTAAATTCTTCAATTTGCAAACTTGCATGAACCATTTAAACAGGAATGTAGTGTCTGTTGATGCGATAATAGAATTTAATTGTATGTTACTTACAATCAATAATTATTATAATATTTCGCTCCATTAATATAACATTTTATAAACTACCCACTTAATCTCTCTAAGGGAGGAGAGAGTTATTTTCGCAATTCACATGGCATTGGCTAAAGCGTTAGGGGAACCAAATATCCCATGTCTTGAAATACTTTTTTTCATATTGTTTTTGTATTATGGAATGGCACTTACAGATGCGCTTTTATCGATTTACAGTAAAATAAATCTATTAGATTAAACAATATAAATGAAAGTTTTAATAAGAAATATAATCATTAAATATTTATTTAAATTGTCATCATGTATTTATATATAAATAATAAAATTATTCACTTTTAATTTTCAAAACCCCTGCAATTTTTTAAACATAATGATAATAAAAATAGCTTTTGCTATTTCTGAACTGCAGGCGCTTTTAACTTTTCCTACTAAAAGTATACAGACAACTGGGCCTTTTTATATGAACGGCATAAAGGAAGCATCATTATAGTTTCTTAGTAAACGTTCTAACAAAGCAAGCGCTTCATAAGTCAAAGGAACTTTTTGTACAATTCGAATATCCAACAAAGTTACACTCATTCGATATTTTATTGCTATAATAAAAATAATTAGAAATAGTACTATTATTTATAGAAAATACATACGTTATATAAATTAATATTATTGAAGTATTAACTTAACTATTAGTAAAATATCTTATAAAAATGTTGGAAATAATAATTATATACAATTTAACAGTTACATACAATTTTGTTTCTATTAAATTAAGCGTTGAACGAGCGAGAGGTTCACCTGATGGTAAGAGATATGCCCGTCCACAACAACGTGGCGCTCGTTAAGATGCGCTACACAGCACCACATTTCGCTCGTTGCCTGGGACATTAGATGTTGAGTCTCGTTATCCCAGTAACTACACTAACTACAACTATAATACTTTAGAAATACAATAACATACTTTAGAAATACTTTTTCCTTTACCTTCTTCAATTTTGTATTTTAAAACAAAACATTTTAATAATATAATTTTCTTTCATCCGGTCATCACCAAAATTCTTTTAGTTAAAAAGCAGGAGAACAGAAAAACTTTAAATATAATACATTGATAATAGTCATTCCAGGTGGCAACAAGCTGAGTTTAATATTTTTAAATTGTCAGGAAGTAAGTGATCTCGTGTCCGCGATCTGGCTCGCTTCTTGTTTTTTTTTTTGTGCTATCTCCGACCATTCACCCAAACGACTGTTTTGTGATTGACGAACCGAAAATAACGTACTCTGTAATATGGCTGTAAATAGACCGGTTCTGATGTCTGAGAGACACGCTGGCGACTAGACGTCGATATTATTAAAATAAATTTGTCTATTGTCATAGCATGATTTCTCGCGAAACTAAAGTCATATTTATTAATTTAAATATCTAAAAAAAAACTATCAAACTTACAAATAATGTATCCATATTAAATTAGTTTATACAAACACTGTTTGTATACACATCATAAAAACGAGTTGAGTATTTCTTATTGAATTAATTTCTTTAAACAATACAGATTACGATGAAAACGGGAATAAACCTTCGCGACTTCATTACAAACTTTACAAATTCACTCTCATAAATTTTCGAGAAACCAACAGACTATGAATATCTAGTAAGTCCTGGTTACAACCTGTACATTGTAATCCTTGGCATTATGAACGTACCTAGTAGTCAGATTACTGATCGTTTAATTTGCCCTATAAAAATACTTTTCTTATAAAGCAAAATTTAACTAGACATTCACAGAAATACGAACCAGGTCTTACATGGACTTGTAGTTTTACTTAAGTTATTATATCTCCATAAAGCAACGCAACTACTTTACTTGGTTGCCTTTAACAGAGTATAAGTAACGTAACTCAGTTAAAGGAAACCAAGTAAATTTATTAGCAATGCTTTGTATATAACTTTTTAATTAAATAAAAGATATAATAACTTTAATGACGTAGGTGAAGCTTTATTTTACCAATTCCAGTACAAAATACTGAAATAACCTGATCGTTTCATAGAATTCTTACAAATTTAGCAACACGAAATAACGAGCACCCCTCCAACGTGACTGTACTGCGTGCGTCAAAACGCTGACGTCGGCTCCAACTCACAAAGCCTTAGCTACAAGGACAGAACCGTATTCATTTGACGAAGGACAAACGTTATTGGTTCTCCAACGTGATTGAATTAGCATCAAATACATCAGCACAGCAGCGGCTAACCGTTTGTCTTCTAAGAGGGACCTCCATAGTTAGAATCTGGAGACTAATTAGTGCTTAAGTTTGAATTATGATTAAGGTTTTTACGAATGCGTCTGGGTAGCATTAGTTTATAGAACGATTATCACTTAATATAATGTGAAGTTAGGATCAAGTTTTAATTCTATGTATGTAAAAAAAGTATCTCCTAACTTATTGCAAACAATGTTGCTAATTTTAATCGGTTTAATTATATCACTATGAACAATGAAATAATCCCATTGAAGTATTTTATAGAAACAATGATTAGAGCAGAGTATATTATTATTTATCCTTGTATCGTTTTTATCCTTATTGTTTGATAAGGAAAATAATATTGTTTGCTTTAAAAAAATAATACGGGATATAAATCCATTAAACCTTTTTTAGCTCTCCAACCGAAGCGAGATAGAATACTGCCATTTAGTAAAATTGAAAAATCAATCTTAATTTAAAGCTATCCACGTATAATTCTTTGACTAACAAAGAACATCTGCCGCCTAAGCTTTTCCAAATGAATTACGAACATCCTTTACTATGACATCTTTATGATCTTATTTTTCCATTACATTCGGTGCCTGTTTATTTTCAAAAGAAAAATTGAAAAAGTTATCCTCTTAGTAAATCCCCTTTATTACTTAAAAAATGACATTAACGAATAAACTATTACGCTTTACAATTAATATGGTACAAAGTTAAAATTAAGATAAAAAGATATATTCATTCATTACTCATTCTGTGTCATGAAAAGTTTTAAGTGAAATAAAAAACGGAAATTCATGTAAATAATTCTAAACCTCTCATAGTATTGTTTAATTTCTAATTGTCTTAAATATAAGTATAATGAAGTAACGACGTTGTAACAAATAAAGCAGAGTGAAAGAATTAACAAAGATTCGCAAGAAACATCAAATATTTTCCGTACAATTTCAACATAGAACAGAAAGAGATTGAAATACGAATATCCTTTTAACTTACACAGTTTTGTTTATTATTTTCCGTTTGAAAGAAACGTGAGCTTTTGAATGAACGAGTTAGTTTCGCTCCCAAAAAAAAATTCAATGGAACAAGGCCCGGCTATCTTTCGTTACCGCTGGATAACCCTTTGGAATTTGACTGCGCAAATGGACTTTTCCGAAACACCGACAGCACGGAATCATGATGAAACTTCAACAAAAATAGACATCAAAATTTTTTACTCTATTTTCCTTCTACCGTACTGTTGTGTGAATCATGTTTCATAGCCTTCTTAAGTATTGACAATATTTCACTACTATCTCTCCTTTAAATATGTAATAGTAAAACTTCATTAATTGTTTTAATAGATTATTGATAGAAAATTACGTAGAATTAAATCACATTATTCAGCCATTCATTCGCTGTAGAGATTTATAATAAAATTAATGAACATCAACTACCAGAAACTGATGTACTTTAGGTGTAACAGGGCACAGGAATCTACGAATCTGTGTAATACGTAATCATAAAATATTTAAACGTGGATAAAGGAAAACTAAAAAATAAAACATGAAGTTGACCATACAGTGTATTAACATGTGCAAAATCAATTTCCTTTATTAATTTCCTAGTCTCGAGGTAGGAATTTGACGATTTGAATTTACCGGAAATGGTATTCACAAAATTAAACCTTAAGGTATGACATTCCGTGAACGTTAGAAAGAGCCGTTTTAAAGCTGCCTCTGTTCCCGGATTTCCTAATTAGTAAGGCATCCGCCCGCTTTCGAGCGAGCTCAAGATATACTGCAGAGGTACGATGGTGGATATAAACCTTCCGCCATAAAAACAGAACAATTCATTTAAACGATGAGGCATCTTTTACATTGTTTATACTACAATAGGCTTTACAACTATAAAAGTAACGTAATAATTTTATTTTTTTTATTTACATGTCACGCCTATTATTTACAATCACCTAACGTAATAATACAAGCCCATATTACTTTTGAAAGACAATAGCAAAAATTCACTTATTTCCGGCAATCTAGATGGGTTCATCGTATCACCTAATTTAGGCATATGTTACAAAATAGTAATGTCTTAACAGTATTCCGGCTTGATGGGCGCTGTACTTAGTAACAGATTGTCTATTTCATAATTGAATTAAGAAGTGCAATATTGAGGATCTATCTTAACATGGCCCATAGGGATGGATCTCATTAAATATAATTTATATTTTTATACATTGCGCTGCACTAGGTGTACATCTGCAGACCTTGTTCGATCCAGAGCACTACAAAAATAAACATAGATCAGAAAAGGTGTGTCTGTCTGAAAACAGAAGGACAACGTTTTTTTGTTACATGAGCCCTAGATTATACAACAATATGAACAAAGTCCTTAATATATATCCAATGACTTACAAAAAATGTAAAATCACCCTCTCCAATTGGCTCATGACTCTATCATATGACGCGACAGAAAGTTTTGTAAGATGTAGCAACATTTAATTAAATTTTTAGCTGTGCACATGTTATACCTTACCCCTTATACATATACACACATACATACACACACCATATACACTCACATACATGCATACAATTGTTTTTTTCATTTTATTTTATATGTACGTCTGGAAGTAGGCATTGTTAACTGCGACACAGTTATATAATTAACTACTGCACTTAGCAACATATACAATAGCGAAAATTCTTACTTTGTTCTATAAATGCTTGTGTTTTTATTTAAATAAATAAATAATAATAAATAAACTAAATAAGTATGTTTTACAGTGTCTGCTTCAAACCTGCTCAGACAAATACAATGTTAAGGTAGTGTGATGGCGCAGCGTTGACACATTTTTCATATATATAGTCTCATTAATTACAACTTATCCTCTTCAGTTAATCATTTGACAATTGAAACTTTTAATTACTTAGTAATCAAATTCATAAATACTCTTTCTTATGATTGTGCTCGCGTTAATGATAAACAGTGAGTGATATATATTCCCAATATCATTATCAATTTGTCAATCACCAAACTTGAAAAATTTGCGAAGCTTTATATATGTTAAAGTTACATAAATTATAAAAGCTTCTTGAAGTTAAATCACTCTAAACAATTAGACAGAGTATTTGTAAAAGCTATTAACCCCAATACGGAAGCTTTTATATAATACTATCAGAATTTCTTACTGGACTCTTCTCTGATGGAAAAGTTAGGGTTTTGAACCATCGATACTTAAATCGGACTGTAAGGTTTCCTGCACAACTCACGGGACCCAAGCAAACCTCACCTGTTCGTGGTGCGCCCTGCTAATCAACAAACTCTAGCCTCTAGCACCAACCTGCACTGAGCCAGGTTTGTGGAAATTACTCCATGTGAATCTTTATCCAATCGTCGTGGGAATCTTTAGGCGAAGCCTATGTCTAGCAGTGGACGTTTATCGGCTGGTGATACTTAAATAAATTGTCAAGCTCCTGTGAGAAAATTTAGGAGTGAATTTTGCTGTATACAAATTAGTTATACTTTCACCAAATATCTGGACTTTGACTAAGTAATTATACGTATTTGAATTTAATAAAGTGCAGCGTTGAAGTTGATTTTGAACGGACCGCTTTGTATGTATATATTATATAAAATTGGTTGTAAATCTAGACAGACCGATACAGGAATATTATTTACTACAGGCTTTAATGGAAGACGAGAAACAAAACGACTGTATTGAAATGTACAATTAGTGCTTTGTTAACAAGCCTATTCTATCAATAACGTTGTTGACTACTAAACGATCTTAAAAGCTTAGGAAATAACATCGCATAGTGATGTATTGTTACTCACATTAAAGCCTGTTAATATTTATGCACTGGTAAGCGGTTGATAAACGAAGCTGGAGGCTATAATAATTAGGATATTTAATGAACAATCCAGGCTAATGATTTGTGATGTGATATTGGTACTAGATCTTATATGTTGACAGTTTAAACACAGACATGTTGTCATGGCATCAAATTTAAAAATAAGGTGAATAATCAGGAAAGCGAGCTCGAAAAAACCCTACCACAAACCAATCCAAAATGTGGCACGGAATCGGACTAAAGAGCTCTGTGTTACAAGAGAAATAATGAGGCAATGTGCCAAGGATTTTGTGTTAGTAACATGAGGATTAGAATGAATTTCCGTCTTAGTTTCCGGCGTTACATTTAAGGAAATATTGCTATGAAAAGTAGACTAAATCATAGTAACACTTATCGAATATTAGTCGAAAATAAGTATTAATATTATCCAGTCGTTTTATTAAACTTCATAGATCACTTTATCGTTATCATTATCACGTAAGATGCGCGTACGCAGCCAATTTGAATCAGGTCTGCAGTCCTGAAGCCTGCAGTCGCGCGCGAACCGGCACGGGAAGCGCACGTTTTGTGCGCCAACAAAAAAAAAACACCTGTGACCAAAACGCGTGTTACCAATTATCATTATGGTGAGTGTAGCATATTTTATAATTGACTTTAATTCAAAATTAAACCGTTACATATTGGTATTGTGCACAATTATGTACTATTTGTTTAAAGATTCAAGGTATTTTTATCGGTCATGTTGCATAAAGCGACGCGTGTCTAATTGCAATTTCTTCTACTGAAAAGACAATGCTAGTGATTATTGTTATATATAGTAAAATGTAATTGTTACGTTACGAGTAATTAGTATCGTTTAATCGTGAATAGATTTCTCGCACGAAAATAATGTGATTGTTACGGTAAATAATAAAATTTAGTACCTAAGCGAGGCAATGACAAAATTAAAAAAATAATTAAATACGAATGTACAAGTGTAAATTAGCACATTTACATTTCACGTTTTCCTGTAAAATAACCTTTCAAGTCGACTATCACGTGGCTCTAACATATTCGATTAAGAAAATGAATATAACAAAAGCTAAAATTCCAAACAAATGAGCTTTTCTACATTATTATGAAATATTTTATCTATGTTATCTACGTTTTATCTTATTTTCCTACTTATCTCATTATTATCAAAATTAATCTGTTTACATTATATACACCCAATTTCTACCATTGTCTCTACACAATTATTTTTTTATATTGAGTAGTACATTTAGTATTTCTAATGACTCTTTCTCTGTCGATTATAGTTTGTATCAGTTCTTTTAAACTCCGTAACCAAGTCCCTATTTGCTTGATCGTTAAACACAGTTCTCGTTGGGATCCACATATTGCATTGGTTGGTTGGTTATAAGGTTTTCCAACTTCATAAATCTGCTGCCATAATTATATTGCTGTTGTTAAAATATGAGAGTTACAGCATTCTGGGCAAGCACGCAACATTAACGACCCCAACCTCATTTAACAAAATCTAAAATTAAGATTATAACACAATATACACAAAAAAAAGTACTCACACAATATTTTTTCCACGTCTTATAATTGAATTTTGATATATTTTAATACTTCTGCTCTAAATATTAGTTACAAACGGAAATTAGATTAGAGAGGTACGTAAACGACTTAATAAATGAAAACAAATTAACAATACAAGAGATTTAAAAAAATATTTATATAAAAAAGAATATAAAGATGAATATAATGTACAATAGAAATCTTCGAGGATAAAACGCCATAACGTTTGTCCTTCAAACCAGGTAAAACCATTGTCGTAAACAAGTACCATTTTAATTTATGGTTTAGGGCAAGAATAGGTTAAGTAAGAATATACTTTCAAATGATTGGCCATAAATATGTCGCTGTTTAATAATATTAGATACTTTCGAAAATCTATGATTAGTTAAGCTATGTAAGATCATAAAATAGTCTTGATTTTGTAATGAAATTTTTCGTTATTTATGATAAGGAATTTTGGTTCATTACTAAATGTTATTAGATAATTTTGTGATCATCTTACTTTGAATTATAGTCTAAAACAAAATCCTACGCAACAGTGATCGATACAAATATGCTTACACTTAGAAAAATGGTAAATGGGATTTCATACATCCTTCATAACTTTATTTTTAGACGAACTTTTATAAATATTTTCATACCGTATCGTTTATGCGGTTTATAGAAACCTTATTACTATAGAGTAACGGCTGCTACATAAAGTAATTTGCGAACTAATTTTATATTACGGCCAGCAAAAGCGAGCGAGGACCAGCTAGTATATATACACTATATGAGATTTATATATCATCTATGTAGAGACTCATCACCATATCTCTGGAACCATAATACCTAGAGACTTGAAATTTAAGTCAACTAAGAATAGATTTTACAAAATTCCTTTCCTAAAGGGAGTTCCGGATACAATTAGTACAATTATGATTTTAACACATATTAGGTACAATACAAAATACTTGCAGTGTACTAAGGCTGTACCTGTAATATGATGGTCAGTTTAAATGATATAAGGAACCGGTTTTCCCACGGAGACATCAATGTTGCGAGAACTTCAAAGAAAACAGGTTTCCATATATATAGTAAAATCAGGTCGTGGACAACCTTCCTGTTACTTTTCAGGTCATGAAATAACCAGCATAATGTAAATCGTGTACGCTGAGTCGAGTTTGAAGCTTAATTTATAAATACAAAAATGTTAGCATAAAAAATTTATATTTACTTATTAAACAGGTGGTAGGTCTCTGTCGTCAGAGACCGTCTAGGTATTTACCACAGCAGTGGCAGTTACACTAACCAAACAGTAGTGTTTAAACATTACTCTGTTCCGGTTTACAAAGCGCTGTAGCCCGTTACCCCAGTAATTTCACTAAATTACTGGGGTAACGGAACTCAACATCTTATGTCTCAAGGCGACGAGCACAATGTGGTGTGTATAACATCCAAACTAGCGATCTATTGGTATGGACGGGCGTATCACTTACCATTACGTGACCGTCCCGCCCGTCTTGTTGCTTCGTAGAATAAAAAAAAAACTTTATCAGTATGTCTTGATAATGAAGTACTAAAAAAAAAAATTAGACTAATATTAATGCTTTTATAGATTTTATATACTTTTTATACATATCGAAAACGTGTGTTTGTTATTAAATAAATTTCAGTGATATGTTATAATACTACTTTGCGTCATTTATAAAGAAAAAACTTACCAAAAGTAGAGAAGCTTCCTTTGAACAGTTTCTTTTATTAATACACTTCTTCTTCTTAAAATACCTCTCCAACTAGTGAAGGCTGGCGATCAGCATGGTACAGTCCTTTCTGTCTCTGGTTCAGCGTGACAATTCGTACGCCCCACATATGACAGTCCATTCCCTGATATTCCTCAACCATGACTTAATACACTTACTACTTTAAAATAATTAAGTCGATTTTTATATACGGGACTAATTTACATATTCGTAAGTTTTAGACAGTTTAGTTCAAATTAAACCTGTTCTTTATCTCTGTCTTTTTACTTGACGTAGTCATGATAGCTCAATTTGCAAGGCACTCATACGGACTATACGACTCGAAGAGATACATATCCGTTCCATACTGAGTATTAATTTCCCGTGAAAGAAAACATTATGAGAAAACTGATATGTTTCAAGTACAACAATTTTCGAGGACATGTAACATTCACTAATCCGCTCTAGGCCTGCTGTGGATTAATGTCTTTGAATTTGTCCTTTTGATACAACACCCTAGTCCCTGTTTTATAAGCTTCCCATTATTTTGAAACCGATCTACATAAACGAGTCTACATTTTTCTTATGTAAGTTTGAAAATGATGAAAAAAAAACTCTTTCAACCTCTACCAATTTCATATCCCGGAAGTATCCTTCTATAAGTGATTTAGAAATAGATAGATAGAAATTAATTATCATTGGGTTCAAGTCATTAGGGGTTAAAAAGTATTTTAAGTAAATTAATGGCGGAACCTTATCCCTTTTGGAGTCCTGAGGTAGATCCACGACCACCGCACTAATTTCGACAACTAATATTTCTATATTATTGTACAAAAATATGTAGATTCTTCTTCGTAACTTGTTTACCTGTCGCGGTAGTAAGACAGCATCATGTATTCGAGGGAACGACAGTAATGTGATTGTGTGGTGCTTTTAAAATCATGTCGTAGTTTTAGACGGCGTTTATGAATTCCTCATAGGTGAACTGCCAACAGGATGTTCTCTTGTTGTATGAAGAACTAAAACTAAAGTCGCCACGAAACAAACATTAACATAGAACGTACGCAGTTAACAACAGGCACCTAATTATACCAAGTAGAGATACGCACTTTAATTTCAGCGCTGAAACATATTTTACTGCGGAATAGCAAGTACAGCACTCGTAACATCGGTTCGAGTGCGGCCCCTCGTGCAGCCACTCAAAGTGTATTCGCGCAAAAGCAAAGTGTTATGACTTGTTTGCCTTATAATCATTTATTTTTTCTATTTCACATTATACAATTTTCCTCCCTGTATTACATTCTTTACAAAAACTCAAGCATTTTAGTTAAATTAACTGTTGACTAGCTAAAATAAATCAAAGTCTCACTTCATCAACATAACACCAAGTATTTCATTACGAAATAATAAATCACATATCACACTTAAGAATTTACTACATACATGTAACTTAGAGTAATGTTTATACTTGTAATTCAGTATCAAACTTCTTACAGCTTTTAAGTAAATTAAATTTCATATCGTTGGAGTCTCATCTTCTATTTAACCATTTTGGTTAACTATCTTGCAGTACACTCAGAGTTTTGCTAATGTTATAAAGGAAAATGTTAAATTTAATACAATTTTTTTTTTAATTTATGTACATAGTCCGGCCAAGAGTTCTGTTATGAACAGAAATGCATTTTTTTTTTAATAAAGTAATGTAACATTATTAAAATTTATACCTACATATTTATTAGTCTGAGCAAAAATAAAAGAAATATTTTACTCAGATATGACAGGCTGATAAAAGGATATGGAAGAGAAGTACATATTGTACCGACCCCACCATAGCTGGAAAAAGGGCAGGAGGAAGGAAGGAATTTATTAGAAATAGCCAGGTTTGGCTTTCATACAGGCCTTTAATCTGTTTGGCCACGAATTTATGGATTTACGCACTGTTTCCAAGGGAAATTTCCACCACCGCCGTTGCTTGCTCCAAAAATTTTTTAAGACTGAATGCCGCCGTGTCCTTTAGAGCTAGTCATGTCTTCTAAAACTGACCATAATTTGAAATCTAGAGTGTTGAGGTCTGGGCTAGATGAGTCCGGACCATTGGTTTCAAGCCAGGTTTGGGTAGTTCGTGCGTTGTGCCCAGGTGAAGAGTCCTGCTGGAATACCCACGGTATATTTTTAAAAAGTGTATTGCTGAGTGGTTTACCAACATGATCCAAGACTGTATCTTGATATACTTTGCCTGAAGTTTTCACTACTTTTTCACAGAAATGTAGTTTTGTGACTCCTTGATAAGACAAGCCTCACCTAACCATCACTGACGCAGAATGATGACCTCGTTGTACCTTTCCAACTAATTGAGCAGCTTCTTTAAAACTGTGAGCGTACACTTTATCATTTTGCTTATTGTAGTGTTCTTCAATGGTGAAATTTTTTTTATCGGTAAATAGGATATTTCTGTGCCTTTCACCTGCGTATCGGGACAGAAGGCGTTTCGATCGATCCACTCTCTTTAATTGTAAAGAGTGATTTAGGGCATGTCCTGTATATCGACCATGACCTGATAAGCATCGAGCTACAGGTCTTGTTTTATAACACGCGATACGCGACAGAGTCCTTGCGGGGGGTATCTTCATTTCTCACAATAAGATTTTTTGCTTCCTAATGGGGTTTCAACTAATTCTGACTTTAACGGATTTAACATCCTTTGTAGTTCTAACACCACGCCGCCGCCCCAATCAGTTCTGGTCTTCAATAGAGGAAGTGTTGTTGTATCTGTTGATAGTACGATTTACGAACATACGGATGATACCAAGCTTTCGAAATATATGGGATATGATCGACGGCTCCATACCTACTTTGTGCAAGGCCATCTCTGCAATCCTATTTTCTTTAACACCCAATTTCATATTGTAATTTGATAATGAACACGAAAAAATATGTGAAATGGAGCTAAATCGAAAGAAGTTTTTAAAATAATATACGTGTTCCAAATTCAAAATAAGTAAAGAAAAAAAGAAAAGTTTTTATGCAACAGTATTTATGGCCAGACTAGTTACATATTAGATTCTAACCATAGTTTAATCTTAATATTATACTCCGTCATACTAAATTAAATTTTATTCAAGAAAGATTAAGTTCAAGCCTAAATACACTTCTCCAAAAGAAACAATTACGTGAGCGAATTTTTTAGCTAATTCTGTTTTTATCTCGTTTGAACCCTACGTCACTAGATATTAAATGAAGACAATTAAGAGTGATCGTTAAGATTTATGAGGCTATGACAATAGAAACACAACGATAACCGAGATGTTGCTATTGTTACAAATTGACAAAGCCTTCCACCGTCCAACCTCGAATACAATCTCAATGAATCGATTCAGAAACCAGAAACAGTTAACCGCTGCGCTACGGAGGCAGTTAAAGTCTAAACGCATTAAAACGACGAAGTATTACGCTTCGAATGCAAAGAATTACCGTAAAAGTATAGTGCAGACTTGCCGCGCGTCTAGACGTCCCACAGTAGTGAAGGGGATGGGGAAACAAATTGTTTAAACTCCGCACACACTTCTAAATGCACCCCGTGGAATGCCGAGGCACTGAAAACCTTTAAAGTACCTAAAATCTGTTAAAGATATGCATTTTAAAGTGTAGGTCTCCTGAAAACAAAGGCTACTAAACATTACATAAAACAAACACTTTAGCAATGATTATTTTAGACCCAATATTTCAAAACAGTACATATGAAACAAGAAAAGAAAATGACAGTAACTAAACAACATCAGGGCACTGTTTTTGAATTTGAGGTCTCTAGTTCGAATTCCACATATATTTTTACCGGTGGTAACTCTATACTATCAGCGACCGTCTACGTAAGTACTAACACAATTTCTAATTCTGCCACTATACAGTAGTGTGCAAGCAATACTGTGTCCCTGTTTGAAGGGAGTAGTGGCTGGTGAAATTACTGCGGTAGCGAATATATACCACCCTTATTAGCACCACGATTGTCAGGTGTATTACTTACCATCAAGTAAATGTCTCGCTTGTAGCGCTGCATCCTTGAATAAAAAAATAGCTGCCTACCGACTACATGCCTAAAATATAGTTTAAGTAATCGTTTATTTTGTATTAGTTTAAGTAAGTTATTTAATATCTATCAAACAGGAAATTTATTAAATTCCTTTTAATATACAGGTTTAATGTAAACAAATTAAACCCGATTTATTTAACTATCTCCTATGTATCCTTTTGTTTCTAAGTGTTAAGTTTAATATGGAACTTATGTTAAATAAAAGCACTACATTTTCATATCAGACACAAAATCTTGTAAATTGTGACAGCTTTAAAAAGAGCAAGCCTCTTTAATCTGATTTGTGTTATGTGTTGTAATAAATTAATAATAAAAAAATATGCTATATTTGTATAAAAAAAGATTGTTTATCTCACATTGATAACAAGTATTATAAGTTTTATCTTGCTATCAACATTTAGAGACGTCTGTGCGAAGGTTTTCATAGCGATTAGAATTAATTGCGCAAAACATTTGATTTCTTGAAACAAGGTTACGTTATACTTTTATTATACTTGCTGTTGGTGGGGAAGAACTTATTACAAATAAACTCCATACTGCGAACAGCTTCCTGAGTTATATGTAAACAATATCTGATAACGTTTTACTTTCTATAATGGTTCAATATTTGACCTAATTTTTCCTCGAAGTTAAGTGACAATATGTCTGAAGTTCGTAAAGTGTGCACTGCTGAAATATACTGCTGATGTGATGATAACAGGAACACGGAAATAGCAGGCTAGCATTTATGGTACCAGAATCCGTGAATTCTTATTACAAACTAAGCTATGGTATAGAGACAATGAAGAAGTCATTTTACTTGTGAATTAACTTTAGTTTCTGCTGAAGACTCCAAGTAACCAGAGTGGTTTAGTAATTTTTGTATAAACAACTTTCTCCAAATCATACTACAAAATAAATCAAAACTGCAAAAATATTCACTTTTGAATGTAATAAAGCATTTTCCTGCTTTCAACGTAGACAGTTTATCGATTTACAAAGTGGGACAGCAAAGGGTTGAATGGATTAAGTAGACGACGTTAAAGTTTCCAACGTGGTACGAGAGGCTCCGAGAGAAAAGTGCACAAGTTACAAACAACTCCTACATTACATACTACACGTTCTTTGAAATATAAATAAAATAAACGTGTAACATTTCAAAGACCCCTTTAAAATACCTTAAAATAACATTCACACTTCCAAGTTCAAGATAGTAAGTTATACACTTGCCTACACCAATATGTTCCTAATTAGCATGATATACATTGCACAACGTTATGGACGTCGCCTTAAGACTTCAAATGTCGTAAATCCAGTCATTTCACTAACTAGAGTATAGTAATATTTACAAACTACTGTTTGGCGGCAGAAGGGGATGCGGTGGTACTTAAACTGTCTTCTATAAACATCTATCAGTAAATATTTATTTCCGAATTTTAGGAAATGAATATAGAGGTGTAAAATAAAATAATCTTCAGTGAATATGACATTGCCGTTGGAATTCAATAATAATAATAAAATCATAATCAAATCAATCAGAAAATAATAGTCGTATATATGTCACTAATTGTTTAAATGAGTTAGAATACGTATGTCAATCATATAGTGGTGATGTTGTGTAAACTTGTGCGATGTAAAACGGGAAAGCAAACAAGATATAATGTAAAGACATCTTATACTCTATGATATGTAATAATGTTTATTTTGCACAGTTATCATGAAAGTACAGACCGTCTTCCAGAGACCGTCTAGATTACACAGCTATTTCTCTCGCCAAAGAGTAATGTGCAGAAATTATTGTTAGCTAGTTCAATTACTGGGGTAACGGGACTTAATATGTTATGTCTCAAGGCGACGAACGCAATGTAGTGCAGTGTATGTATAACATCCTAGCGCCACCTTGTTATGGGCAAGGATATCGCTAACCACGAGGTGAAAGGCCCCCTCGTCTCGTAGCTTCTTTGAATAAAAAAAAGTTCTTAAATATTACAAATTATTCCTTGTCAAGTATAAGTTGCCTCATCCTATAGGTAGTGGATTAAAGTATATTTATTAACTTAGTTAAATGCTAATTAAATAGAAATAATCATAGAGTAGCCTCAAATTCAAACCATAAAGAAGTATCGAGAAATAATCTTTATTTATCTGAAATAAGAAAACTGATAATTTAAAATTAATAACAATTCATGTTTGGATATTTTGCTAAGAATGTTTTTATAATAAATTGACGATAGTTATTTCAAATGTCAGATAAACAATTTTTGTCCGAACTACAATAAAACATATGAATTTTTATTTCAATCTTGTCATTTTTTTACTCCATGCCATGATAAGTTGATTAACACACTCGATTTTAAGTTAGCCAGACCATAACTATGTGGAGTTTGTTAAACTAACTCCAAATATAACAAAAATTATAAACACTGTACCAAATAATGTAAGTCGCGTAGACACATGATATTGTCTTGTTACCCCAGTAATTTCATTACATACAGTGTCGTTTGTACCGGTACACAGTAAATACATTACTGTTTGACGGGGAAAATAGATACTGCCTGCTCTTTGCTTTGGTCGGGCGCAATCTTCGGAAAGATATGCTTCTGGGAGTATTGAACTATCTTCAGCATCCTCAGACTTCAGGCTGAAGACTTCCGAGACTTGAGAAAGTTATCTTCCTTATCAGAAGTATCTGCCTAGACAGTTACGGATATCCTATAATACTACTACTACCTATAATACTGATTTATTTAAGATAATTACCAATAGCCACAAACCATATTATATTCCTGTTCTGATTACAAATCAGAGGTAATTATGAACACTATGTAAAAGATTTATAATGATATGACGAAAATTATAAATAATGTATCTATACATTATAAATTTATTACAAATATAATTCTTATATTTATTTTATTGCAAATTACCATATAAATGATAACGGAGTTAAAATTCTTTCGTAAAAAACATGACCTTTTGGCCCCCATAAGCAGTGCTTTAATAATTAGATTACATTAAGTAATATGTTTTAATAACTAAACTTTTATTATTTTTTTTGAGTTTCAAGTTATCATATTTTTATTCTATTTCTTTTCCATTGGTCTCTATTTTCAAAATTATTTCTATTAAAACTTATTTATCTTTAACCTGCTTCAATGCTATACTACTGCAAGACTCCTTGAACATTTCGTCAGTTCGCTACCATACACTTAAATTACGCTAAATAAGTCAAGTTTTACGTTATTACTTCCATATAAGATTACATATGAGTCTTAATGAATATACGAATGGTTTTTGCTTATATTAATAACATATTAAAACATCAGATTACATAAATTAATAAAGAAGTGTTTATGTAACAAGCAAAATGGAATAACGTCTCCCAGTTCAAAGAGTAAACATTTTCTACATTAAATAAAACTAAATGTTATTAGATTTTATCGCCTTTACTAAATTATTCTTAACTCTCGGATGACGTTTCACTGGTGGTAGGTCTGTGTTGTCGAAGATCCCCTAGGTAAGTACCACCGCAATGTCTATTTCTGCCGCCATACAATAATGTGTTTCGTTTTGAAAGGCCTTGTAGTTAATGACATTACTGATGGAGTAAGGAGACTTAATATGTTATGTTTCAAGGCAACGAACACAATGTCATGCAGTGTACATCATCCTAACAATATCACGTTGTAATTGGCAGGGGTATCGCTTACCGTGACATGAACGTCTCATTCGGCTCGTCTCTTCGTAGTATAAAAAAAATACGTCTACATCAAATGTATGAAATCTTCAACATTCTCTTTAAACGTTTCATTTGCAGATATTCAAACAGTTGAGTGGACTATGAAATGAAAAATTCAACTAAATCAATTCAGAGTTGTCGAAGAAAGTAAACTCGGTGCGGCTGTTTCTCTCTCAGCAAACACTAACGGATCTTAAATTCATTGGAATTTGTTTATGTAAATGTTCCCTAACCAGTTGTGAAAGTGCTCTTCAAAAATACATTTCACAGCTCGAGAAAAATTCAACGCTTTGTTATTAACGGAGGTATCCTTTGCTTCGGTCTTCGTTATTTTCCCTTTATAATTTATATAACCGCTGTTCTACAACAGCATTTTTTCTGAAAGCTGATTCTCATTAACAGCAATTTTCCTCTTTACATCTCATAAAGCCACCTTGTTGTCCGTCTGTACGAACCTAGTTATTTTAATTATTATTTATTACCTTAATGTTGCAAAAAAGGAAATTTCTTTTTGGGTACTTCGTACCTTCTTTGGATAACTTTGGCCCTATTTTGGGACCTCTGTAAACGACCACATTTCGGTTCTTTATATTATCTCTGACAGCAGATACAAAAGATTGTTTGGATTAGCTAGAAATAAAGAAGTTTGATTAAATTATAATATGTATATGATTAATCTAATGTAGTAAATGTATTTACTTAATAATATTTATAAATATTAAAGAATATTATTAAAGCTATATTATATATGTCAATACAGAATGAGATACGAAAACTTTTTAATAATAATACAACTTAGATTCAAATAGGGAACTAACCGATGAATAGAACCACTACTGAACCATTGCAATGGTTTAAAATATGCACATAATATTAGTTAAAACACGCTTCGACGTACACATACCTACTATGTACCGGATATAAGTGGCACTTCATCATCACTTGTCAAACTTGGCTAATTATAATATCTCATCACAACCGGCAACGTTAATTATGTTCCTAGAAATATGAACAATGGCGTACTATACGTATACATATATAATCATATAGGTATATTTAATTATGCAGTTTAACATACACAACATAATATTCTATAATTGTTAAAGAAGTTATTCTATAACGCAGTAATTTTTTCATGTTTTTTTTAATCGACGAAGCGACGAGGCCAGCAAGACGCTTACCTGATAATAAGTGATACGCTTGCCCATAACAACGTGGCATTAGTTAGGATGATGTACACAGCACCACAGTGCGCTCGACGCCTTGAGACATAAGATATTAAGTCTCGTTATCTCAGTAATTTCACTAAATACGACGCCCTTCAAACCGGAACATAATGTTTGCAGACTATTATTTGACGGCTGAAATAGGCGCTATGGTGGTATCCACCTAAATGGTCATTGGCAAGAGAGATCTACCACCAATATAAGTATATTTTTACTGCAATACTCATCCTTAATCTCTCATGAAACTCTGGTTGGTGAAGAGTACTGGCCTAGATGTGTTTCTCATAAATTGATACCTTGAACAAAGCAATGGTATTATGGTGGCTGATTTATAGAATGAGCGTGATAGCTATTAAGGCTGATTCAAATAAACCACCAACTGAACTCTACAACCTGTGGCTTCCATATCGAACTAGGGCCCTCCGTTTTACAAGGCTTTATCCACCTCGAATAGGTGAAAGTGTGAAACCACTTCTTCACGGTTAAATTTCAGCAATTGAGACGAGATAAATAATCGACATCTTTTAAGTGGAAAACAATCGTATTATATAATTGAATGATTTGTTATCGCATGTTTATCGCGAAATGTATTTCTAAAAACGAGATTTAAATTTGGCTATTTAGAGATTGGATGCGAATGGCTGAAGATCGCAAGTAGTGGAACGTATTGGTGAAGGCGTATATCTAGCAGTGGATCAGTGTACACTAATGATGATGGTTTACAATCGCTGATAAGTAAAACGAAATAGTTCTTTAACACGGAACATTTTACATTAAATAACAAACTTGTAGTCGTTTGATAATTTATCTTCACCGATTTTTATAAGGTTATCTTATCGTCTTGTTAGTAAAACTACAATTTTGATATGAATCGTAAACTAATAATGTGGACGATTTACTAAAACATAACGAACGTAATGCAACTGGTCATGACAAACTTTAACCTCGGTTTTTATTGATCGTCGTGCCATCGGAGTCACGGCCGTGTGCGTTCAGCTATTCACTGTGCCATTTAGACACCTATATGGTCAAAAATCTGACAATACACTTTTTTACCATTAGACAGTACCACAAGTACCGTAAGTAAAAGAAGATAAAACAACGAGGAAAAATTAAAATAATGGAAAATTATCATAGCCGCACATGGACAGTAACAACATCGGAGTACCTGCTGCCTTACCGTCATTAGAAAAAAGTAGATTCTCTTCTAGAAGGTTCTCAAGTAGTTTAGAAAACGAGAATTATTATACCAAATCAGAGACGATATTATGTTTCTTTTATATAAAATCAAGTGCAAAACTTTTTATCAGAATTACGACAGTTGACCTCAAAACTAGATGCGATAAATTGATTTATAAAATTCGTTACATTTACAATATAGTTTTTATACAATAAATATTAAGTTTCGTTATAAACAGACAAGTCGAAAACAATTAACAAAACATAATCAATAATATTGAAGATCATTATAAAAATTAAACAATCTAGAAAAGAGTCCTGGCTCAAGGATATTTTTGCTCGAAACTACTTTCTAATAACCGTTAATGTTGACAGTTAAGTCAATAAATTCAACATTTCTCTTTTATAAATACTCAGCCAAACTCCAATTACTGCAGAGTTTAATTCTTGGAGTCAGATAAGCCAGTGACAAAATACATGAACCTTTGATCGCACTTAACTTGTTTGCAGTGTAAAAATGGCCAAATAGATGATAATTATTCTGGAAATTTCAAGTATTATCGCAACAAAATTTTTAAATGGGCTGACGGATACAGATAACAACTCAATTCCTCACGACTGAAGGTTATAAATGCTAACAAAAAAATTAAGTCGGTGATAAATAGAAAATAAAAAAAAAACAAAATGGAACTTAACAGAACTTATTCAGTAAAACATGACTTTGAACATGTTTTCATCAAAATAATTTGATATCATTTTCAATATTTTTTTTTCAAACTTCAGTTTAAAGAGGGCACCTAATGATGATGAAGAACATTTTCAATGCAATATACCGCTGTTTAAGAGTTATAATACAGTCAACGTGTATAAAGATAACATGCTTACCGTAACATATCTACGTTTTGCAAGCTCAGCTATATAAAAAAAAAATTGCCAATTCGCCTAGTTTGGTATAAGATATTTGTCAATAAAACAAATATGATTACTTTTATAACGCATATTGAACATTTAAAGATATACATCGATTTACCGAGTATTTACGAATTTTGTGATTGACACCATTACATACATTCACGTGCAGTGGTAATCAGAAAAAAGAAGTTATTACTATTAACTACATTATATATAATGTTCTCATCAAAAATACATATTTTTGTCTCTCGTATATGTATTCTTTGAGGCGGCCTATGTCCAGCAGTGGACGTCTATTGACTGATGATGATGATGATAATGAGAACTTCAGTCATTATCAATTTATATTGAGTTCGTGATTAAGAAAATAAGATAAAAATGTTTGAGCATTCATCTTAATGATTTAAATATCATAATAACACCACAGCATTGCGTTCCCCTACAATTGAATAATGTTCCGGTCCTCTCTTTGAGTCATTTATATAAACTGTACCATTACACAATTATTGTTACAAAAACTTAAACAAACATTGTTAAATCAAATTGTTATTAGATTATAGTACATTATCAGTCGTTTTTATTTCTATATTTACAAATTAAAAAGCACGAGTGTTGAGAAGCAAGAAACTATTTTGCAAATAATGTTCAGTAAGCTATGGATGAAAATTCTTTGAACTCTTTCCTGCATAAAATGTCGGGTTAAACGCTTCAGTATCTAATCACCTTTGATCGTAAAGGAATTAAAGCTGATAAGAATTTGTAATTAAAATGGGAGATGCAATAAAGATAGCGTCTACTTACCCTGCACAAGATGTCAACCAACGGGAGCCAAGTCCCGAGTGACTTCAGACTATCACGATTCAACAAACACGGTTTTAATAGCTAAGAAATAGGAGTTCCGGAACTCTAGACAGAACAGTAATTTATCGTTTGTCCCTACACAAACTTCTTTAATTAGAAAATAAGAAAAAGAGTTCTTTTTATTTTTAATACATCTTTGTTTAACATTTGAACTTAATTTAACATGAAATAGCAATAAGACTAAAGACGGAATAATCCTTGCCCGGACTATTACCATACGTATGAATGGTAGATTACAGCAATTGGGGGCGGATTGACAATATGGGGATAGTTAAAAAATTAAAGAGGGAATAGCTAAAAAACTTATGGGATAAAGGGACAGATAATTTAGGAAGAATCTTGCCGTCAATAAAAACTCCATCAATTACGTGACCCTAGAAGTGTTTAGTCACTGTACCCGACGGCAATTAGATAGCATCAGTAGAATGAGTTAAGAAAATAGCCTCGTCTGTCGCTTTGCCTCTCTTTCATAAAAAAAACTTAAACGTAGTCATGGTGGACTAATAATTGTATTGTATTAATATCGTTATCCCAACCACAATAACGAAATATTCATATTTTTGATCCATAGTATTCAGGGCATGGACACTTCACCATGTACAGTCTCGTTACTTAACATTATGATAATTTAAGACCATGCTTTGCCCCATCCCTTAATAAAATACTACGGTCAATGCATATATGTGTTGGATAAGGCATATAGTCTTATATTTATAGTGAAGTAGGTACAAAATAAGTTATTCTAAAGGGAAGAATTTATCTTAAGAAACTAATTTCTAGGAAACGTGGCGGTTGCAAATATCTAGGTCAGCCGGCAGACTGGATAAGATGCATCGATCTGCGGGCGGGTGTCGCGAGGGAATCTCTGCAATCTCTCTACACCACTATATATTGCTCCCTTACATAAATTGATTTCGTTACACACTTCTGCATGCATATGAAAACTTTACACCATGTCTGTTATTTGTATCGTTTAAAAGAGTTATAAAAACTACTAAAATACTACATCGCATAAAGTGGACCAGACTATAAATAAAACCTGTAAAAAATAAAGTTAGTAATTAAGTAGACTAGTAACATCACATTTGTAAATCTGTCGCCATAACAGCAATGATGTTCCGCCTATCTTTTTTTTAAACTTCAATTAAGCGACCAGACGTGCCGGAAGTTTACTTGATGGTGAGTGATACGCCTACCCAAAACAACGTGGCGCTAGTTAGAATGATATATACTGCACGAAATTGCGCTCGTCGCCTGAAACATAAGATGTTGAGTCTCGTTACCCCAGTTAAGATATCAATAATATAAGTACAATAATATAAGTACAATAATGAAAGTCAATATATGAAAACTGAGCACTCGACAACCACGGTTCACCATCCACGACCCAATTGTCTTTCAACACTATATAAAATAGGGGTTAACTAGATAGAGCATTATAAACAAATATCGTTTTTTAATGATTATTTACCATCATCCTCTCAACGGGTAGATGTCCCCTACTGAACATTAGATTCTTGTAAAAGATTATTAATAAGTATAAAATCATTAATTACCTCCTATTTTATCACCCAAAAAAGTTAGCCGACTCTGATGTAGTTTGTAAGCTGAATATGTTTTTTATGATAAATATTTCCTTTAATAACCAAATTTTTCATGGAACTTCTTTATTTCACTTTAAAATATTTTCATTACTTATAACCAACGAATTCTTTGGAAATGTATCTGCATGTCTTAAACTAGTCTTGTCTTTTTCCATGTAAGAGAAAGCACTAAAAGCAGAAAATGAAACTAGCCCTTAGTAGTAGAATTAGTAGAGAGTGTTAATTGTTTTTAAGACCATACTAATGTATTATAATTGTTTTGGATAAGTCTATTTTATAATTGTTTTAGTAAGTCTAAGTTTACGGATATCTCAATTAAATTAAAATTTACTTACTAAATAATTTTTTATTC
Source organism: Ornithoptera priamus (assembly GCA_029034505.1). NCBI lineage: Eukaryota > Metazoa > Arthropoda > Insecta > Lepidoptera > Papilionidae > Ornithoptera > Ornithoptera priamus. Next base: position 7,219,127 of record JARDWD010000395.1, read on the forward strand.
TACTTTCGCTCATTAGTGTTTTATGAGTGAAATCGTTAACTTTCTACTTCAATAACAAAAACACAAGAACTTATTGGCTCGAAATTTCGGTTCACTTTTAACGCTATCACATGCACGGTACTTCATTATGGCTGGCAATGGGTTGGCTAATTGCAACGTGTAAATCGCGACGCAATATTCGATATTCAACGCAAACCCGTTTGACGGCTCTCTACGGGGACTAGAAATAAAGCGAGTAATGTGAAACACACAGCATCATTAGCTTTCATCTTGTCAATGACGATGACGATTACCTTCACCAAAAATATCAATATCAATGTATTGCAGATCTATATTATATAACTTAATTAAGAAATTATTCAAGAGGTAATAAATCGTAAAGCCATTATTATAAAGTAATTCGTACAATAGATTAATAGAATATATTTTTTATTAACAATAAATGAAAAGCCCCGAGTCACCTCGTCCAGCAAACTAAAAGCATTGCCATGTTGGATTGCGAGGCTTATTCTTTGTATCATACAATTGCTAGGATCTCTGAAGTCGCGGGTGGCTTCCGCTAATTTTTTGGAAATATCTCTAAAAAGTTTAAGCGCACCCGGACCTCAAGACCCTAAGGTATCCCACCCCAAATAGTTCAAATATGAAATACTCCCTAAGTCTCTCATACTTGTTCCGTTGTTGCCCTTCGAACTAGAACACAGTAACCTAGCGGATCTCAGATAGCCAAAACACCACCAGTACGATCCTGATGTCCGATGTCAGCACTTAACTTTTTCTCCGGTCTTTTCTAACTTTCCCTAGGATACCGCACTGTGTACCTCGATAACAATTTTGGTCTTTTGTCAGGACAAAATTGTGACACAGTGGCACCCTAGGCATACACGTAAAACGGGTCTATTATCTTCTGATTTTATGACTAGGACTAGTCTTATATCAAATAGCACAATTGTTTATTGTCTGTCTTGTTCAGATTTAGCATATTCCTCCCCATTAGCATAAACCGGACGTTCGACTGGTGGTGATAGTGTTGCCCATAATAATGTGGCGCTAGTTAGTAATAAACACTGCAACATGTTATTTTTGGCGGCCGAATTACCACTAATAGGATAAATACTAACACTAAATTTTTTGTGTTATTTAAAGTGTTTTCGTTAAATTAATGTAGTACGTAACCAATTTTATTTAATAAGAAATAGCAGTGATAACATAAACGAAATAATAATCTTTATTACTTTAACGTTATCATTATAAACGTTGAAATTAATATTTTTTTATCAGTCATTTCGAGTCGTTATTCGTATTCCTTGGTATTTACATACTATATTTACTGTTTCATTGAAGTCTATATAATTATTTCCAATGATATTCCCATAATTAATTTTTAATTAAAAACTCTACTGACATCATCATCATCATCGATAGCCGATAGACATCTACTGCTAGACATCCATCGTTTTATTTCGGGATTTTATCTTCTAATATGATATTATAAAATAATAAATCAAATATACCCATTTGTTGACCTTTTCTAATTTTACGAAGTGATAAGACGGGCGGGACGTTTACCTGATAGTAAGAGATAAACGTGGTGGTTGCGATGGTATACGACTTCAATTACCTTTGTGATGCATTGCCTGAACTGTTGCCCTGTAATACGAAGCTGTCCGGTTCTATACCTTAGCCATGAATGGAGTTTAGCTCGTGATACGAATTTTTCCAACCTCTCTGACAAGTTACCACCCTCATATATATACTGCTGCCGTAATATTGCTCCTTTTCGGCTGACAACATATAAGAGCCAAAATGTTCCAAGCGAGTACACTTCATCATTCTCGGCCTCGTTGATAGTTAATATTGTGGCATAAAGGTGAAGTTGGTTATTCGTTTATATAAAAAAAAACCACAAAGGAAATACGCCATTAAAAATCTGTCGATAGTGATCTTAACGACAGGACTTAACTATTCGCCAGTGTCATAGAATACATGATTGTATTGAGATTTGTTATAGACATGCGATGTTTAAAATTTTCCTAGATGGTTAAATAGTGTAATTTTTCTTTACTACATAAAGTATTATATAATGAAACTTAATTTATAAAGCCATTACACGATTCCTCAAAGATTTCGATTTATTTGCATGATAAAAACTGGTAATCCTACTCTTTCACTGTTTGAAATGAATTCATGAGTGTATTGAAGTAATTTATTACAACATTAGTGTAATACGTTACTCGTATATTACTCATTGCTTTAAACTAAATTTAAAGCATTTTATCGTGTTTTTTTTTATTTATATGCTTTAGATATCACATAAAAGGCGAAAATTCTATTAGCCTTGAAGGTTCATTGAATGTAAAATAAATTATAATAACTTATTACAATGTGCTGGCTTTTGAAGAACGATCTCAAGGCATAACCGTTTTAGAGCGGAAGCCCTATCCGATTGGAGAACATTGCGTATAACGTAAACGCAAATCAGAAAAATCACACTGGAAATTGCGGCGCCTCGCAACATTTCCCATTTCCATCCAAGTCACGATGAATTTCCCAACAATCTTTTTCAACTTCCCGACCAAAATAGACGAGAGGAAAGGCATGGTTTCGTTACCATTTTGAAAAGGGCTGTTTAATTATACAAGAGTTGACGAAACGTTTTCTAAATACAACTATTTAAACGTTAAATAAGATGGTAATAAAAGGCTTGCCAAATAATATAATAATGACAATTTAAACAAGTTATACATTTTAAAAGAACCTTCATACAAAACTTCATTATTAACGTAACTAGTTAGTAACTAATATCTGTTCATACTTAGGTTTGTTTAATAATGAACTTGAATTGTAACGAATTTAAACATAATAGTAATTTATCGTAATCTGGAGGAATGCTGACTGTTACTCGTTTGTAACTACGCACTGATAGCACTGTTTCAAGACTTTAAAAAAAATCGAAACTAAAGTAAAATATACTATATATTTTCAAAAGTGGCGTAACTTATAATACCGGTAAATAATTACATACTGCCTATCATCATCATTATTATCATTATTTGCAGGCGCTTGCGCTTCATATAGGCTGCTCTGCATACCCAAGCTCCCTCAACTTATCTCTATAATAATTATAAAACACTCTTAAACTACGCATTTATGTTGAATTTAAATTGGTAAGTTTATTTTTATGTACAGATGACCGGACTATAGACTTCCGTGAGCTGACGATGATGATAGATAAGGACAAAGATTTCGGGTACGGTATGTCTTATCCGAAATCTCTAAATGCCTCTGATTATCAGCCGATACATGATTTACATAGCCTATCGAGTAAATCATCACTCCGATCGTAAATATACATACAGACAAAGATATATAAGGAAGTGCTACACTGACTTATATCTTAAAAAAAATTATATTCCGTTAGTAAAGTATAAATTTTATTTATACACCTAATTTTTTACATTATTTTACAGGAATCAAAATTCATATTATTGTGATACAGTTTTAGTAGCATCCGTAAAACAATTATTGTAGTCAACTAAAATCTTTCACCCAATATGTATTGAAATAAACTGATTCTAATAAAAAATTGGCGATCATACACATCCGTTTGAATACACAAATACTTTTATCAACGCTATAAAAAAATACAAGTAATAGAAATGTTGCTAATGTATGGATGTAACAATGTACTCATATATTACATAAAAAATAAATAAATAGACAAATGGTATTTCATTTGACATAGATAAGAAGTCTATCTGAATATTGATCGAATGATAAGGTAATAAGATTATAATAATACATTATAGCAACACTAAGATTTTATACTACATCCAACTTATCTAGTTTAGGGTTAGATTATTTAGACAAAATTTTATCTACAAAAATTATGAAAGAAGCTAGTACAAAATACTCTGGCTTTCATTCGCTGAGGCACAGAAAAGCTGTTGTAGTAGCTTATTTACGTATTATTTAAAAAAGACACTACCACCAACCAAAACCTAGAAGTTTCTTTTTATACCTTATTTCAGAAAGAGAAACACGAAGCAAGGACATAAATAATAACTTCACGATTGTGTCAGGAACTAATTAAGACAAAAAGAAAAATTTGTTTACCTGCGAAATAACAATGTACATTTAATAATAATTATAAATCTTTTGTACAATTAAGAACAATAAACAGCTCTCTTCATGGTCTCTCTTTTAACGCAAATTGATAATTATCTAGTATAATTAATTTTGCATTTCATAAATAAATATTCCTCGTTATAATTCCCAGTGTTAGGACTCAGGGTCTTCTCTCTGTCAAGGTCATTTATGCATGTTAGTCAAGTGTGAGTTGGTACAATAACGTTGTAATATTGCTGTCTGTAAACGTCAATTAGAGAAGTATAACTTTCCCATACATTTTGTGCTGTTGGATAGACGCATAGCGTCGCCCTGATTAAACTTCCTCTATTGTAGTCAAACTGGTCCAGATAAGCGGTACTATATTAAACTATTGCTTTGGAGTATTACATCTGCTTTTTTTTCATTTTTAAGTACACAAAAAGTATAAATAGGAACGTGTCCTCATCTTCCGTCTACAAAATATCCTCATCGACATTATACATCCGTTTATACTTGCGATTATAGGTATAATAATATGTCAAAAATTGTTCTGTAATTTTAAAATTCTTATATATATATATAATCTTATACTATAATAAAATAGATCACCATGAATATAATTAACACTAAAGTTAAAGTAATAAATTTGTACGGTGAACATAAAAACATAGTCGCCTAATTAGTCTTTGTAAATAGTCTCGATAAGTGTTTATAAAACATGTACGAATTCGAAGAAATACTTTATAGTAGCATTACAATTGCGAATAAAATACGGGAAAATTAATACGATACTTTACTTATCAACCGGATGACGCCTACTCCTGGTCACAGGCCTCGCTCAAGGATCTCCACGCCGATCGGTACAGCGCTGTCCGCGTCCAGAGATTTCCCACGACCTTCATCATATAATACGAAACCCTGAAAGATTATAATAGAAATACAATAGAATTTAAACTTTAGGATGATTTACTAATTATATCAGTGTTTTATCATATTTTCATCTTGCAATTAAAAGAGAATGTTATGCTATATATAACAAAAAAAAATTATTGACTGTTTTATATTAAAAATTTATATCGAATACGAGAAAAAAATATAATATAAAAACATCATCGATTTGTTTCTATCTATAATGAGTAATGATGGTTTGCACTTTAAATAAAGTGTATTCAGATTTGACAACAAAAAATTTTCAATGAGATCGAATCGTTTGGTGTAGTGCTCTTCATCCATTTAAATGTCCGACGCAGCTCCAACCGTTCCACCAAATCCATGTGGTCGGTTTGCATTTTCAATGCAATTGCGGTATAATAAAATCACATCCGTGATTAATTTCACAAATCGACAACTATGCGGACAGGAATAATTGAAAATTCGGAAAATATAAAAACTTTTTAAATATGTTATTTATAAAAGGCAAAATTATCATAATCATTTCCTATTTTACTGATGGTAGGTCTCCAGCGCCAGAGACCCATTAGATAGATACCACCGTAAAGCCTATTTTTGCTGCCAAACAGCAGTGTGCAAACATTACTGTGTTCCGGTTTGAAGGGCCGTGTAGCCAGTGTAATTACTACGATAACGAGACTTAACATCTTACGTCTCTTGAGCGACGAGCACAATGTGGTGCAATGTATAACATCCTAACTAGCGCCACGTTGTTATAGGCAGGAGTACCACTTACCATCAGGTGAAAGTGGTGTTCGTCTCGTCGCTTTGTTCAATAATAAAAAAAAAACTGCAGTCGTTCACTCCTCAACACAGGCCTCCCTAATCAATTTCACGAATATTTTTGAAGAATTTGAATTAAGGGTTGAAGCTGTACTTTAGAATCATAATATGTATTATACAAAATACATTTAAATATTATATGATTATAAAAAAAACTTTAATAGTCACTTTAACTATTATATCATGTTTATATTATATTAAAATCAAATAATTATATTACTTTTCTATTGATTTAATAAACAGGAATAAATTTTTAGTAGTAGACTTAAAACCCCCTACTTATCAATTTCCATTCCGCCATTGAAATAAATTAATACTAATATACTATTTATTAGTGATTTCATTTAATTATCGTATTTTCAAACAAGCTAGCTTACTGCTGTAATATAATTTAATAGCAAGCAAAATAGGTTTCCCAAATCACATTAAAAAAAACCATGGCACCAATTAAACTTATACTTCAGGACAAAGCGACAAGTTTTACTGACACACGACTGGTTAAATATTTTTATTGGATTATAGAATATATGATTATTCATCATTTCAGCTTAATGATTTCTCATGGTACCATTTGCATCCAATGATTCCTTTCAAACTTCTCTTCTTTCTTTCTTCGCTCCTCGCTGCTCTTATGCGTGTGTTCTTTCACTTTCGTCTACATCAGCTACATCATTACTGATTAGTAAAGGCGGCTAGTGTTAAGAAAGGAACTAATGCTACTATGGATATCTTTATTCTTTATCACATAGATCTTTAAAATCTCGGTTAGAAATGTTTGAAAATCTATATCAAGTTTTTTTTTAAATCGATAAGGTTAGTGTTTCACTACTATCCGATTAGATAAAAGATCTAGTTATCATGTTTATAATTTAATGTTAAGCGACTATTCCGACCTACGAAATCTACGCTATTGTTCTTTTCACGGTTATTTAGGTAAAAAATATAAAATATTGCATTCCTAATTTATTACGCTGACTATAATCATGGGTTTACCAGCTTATCAATTCATTCACTCCAACACACTAACCTGGTGCAGGGCTACATCTATTACACCGATATGATTGAAACAGACAGCACGCCTACATATATAGCAGTAGTGATATCATCTATTTAAAACATGTCCTGGATTATGTATCCAGATATAACAGAGAAGTGGTTTTTCTAACAAACCTTTATTTATCAGTAAATAGTTTTTTTTAAAATCGTATGAAATGAAAATTCAACAGGGATGTAATGATTTTGTCTTCAATATTTTTTTTATTCTATTAAGCAACGAGACTAGCAGGGTTTTCACCTGATGGTAAGTAATGATGTCAATCGCCGTACATAGGCTTCCGATTGGGAATAATTACAGTACTCACCTGACATTGGGGTTAGAGTAATACCATAATTAACGATCAACTACTTATTTCCCTTGGAGATGTTCCCTCTTAGTTAATTACCTTTTATAACACACCGTTAGTAGATTTTTATTTTGTGGAGATATTTTATTCCATCTGTCACTTACGGAACTACGACAATAAATTGGTTTATATTATGTCCAATTGTCCCAACCTTACTCATATTTCATGTCTATTAGTAAATTTTGTAACCATTATAATATTTCCGTATATACTTCGACCACCTTACCTCTGTTGCACAAATACTAAAATACCCTACAAATAATAATCATAACACACAAAGTAAAAACTTTTTTCTCACTTTTCACATTCTGGTTATATAATAAAGTATATAAATAGATTAGAATTTAAAATCCATTTTTAATATAACGTTTACCTTGTTGGTAGTATATTAAACCATGAACCTAGCATTTAATCTGCTTAAGTGACGTACATGAATACAGTAATTTGCAGAGATATTATTAATACCTGCAACAACAAGATAACGCTTTGCTATTAATAAGCAAATAATCACTTAGACATGTTAAATCTTACGTCCAATTGACAAAAGAAAAATTTATTATTACTCATGTTGAATGAGATATCTTTGAAGCTGAACATCATATATCATTGTTCTTTACATCTACTCTTGTAAACCAACCTTTATCATATCTCATATTTAGCAATTTATTGGATAGTTCAGTTCGTTGGGAAATATAATATTGATTTTCATCGATACTTATTTAAATGGACTATATAAATTATTTCAAAGCTTCAATCCTTTGCTACAATGTATCATTGCAATGTTAAATGGTTTAAGAGACATAAAAAACTAGAAAACCTCCGTCTAATACATTATGAAACACCCATTCGTATTACCATAGGTTACACTCTTGACGGAATTTTTATTGGATAATAGCTATACGTCCGACGGAGATCAATGACTAGTTAAAGGATACCGGGTATCGTATCTTTGTCGCTTTACTGCTTTGTTATATTGTTAACTATTGAAACATTATTACTATTAGACACTGAGTCAGAAAGGAATGTACTTCACTAAAATATAACAACTCTCCATTACTAAAGAAACGTCTATTTTGTATGAACAAGTGACGAGTCCAACAAGATGTTCACCGGGAAGTAAATGTTATACGACTGCCCATTGTAACAGAACATCTTTCAGAATATTTACATAATACTACTTCGAGGCTGTCGGATTGATATTTTCGTAGACGATCTCTAGCAACGTCCAATACGAATTGTAACTAGTCTTTGTGTATTATAATAAAATATACTTTGAAGGGATATTTCGGATATATCAAATAATATTTGGTTATTAAGAAAACGTTGCAACAATTTAAATACATCTTTATCCGCTCAAGATATATTGTAATAAATTAGTGTTTACAATTACCATTATTAAAGAAACCGCAAATAATATCCACTCTATCTTGAGATAACACTCCAAACCTGAAAAAAAATAACTCATTAATTATTAGCCAAAAACGAAATGAAAGACGCAAGCAATATACTAGACAACTCTATACAAGGTCTTCAAATGATTACTAAATACTTTAATACTTTTTGCTTCGTTCAATCCGAAATAAAATATATTTGTCCGACTCTTTGTAAGTCGTTTTCATTACATTAAATATTTTAAAAATGCAAACCGGAAAAAAAAATGTTTTTTCATACCTTTTATTTGTATATCTTAAACAATGCTTAGTATTTCGTACCTTTGGACAACAAAAATTCTTTAATTCCAACTTGCGCTCTAAATTTCTTTACGAAGATACAGGGGTACCCATACAAAAAAAAGTATCACCATTATAACATACATCCAACAACCCAACTCACGGTCCATGTAAAATTCATTGCGCTAGGTTATTGATCATAATGTCGCATTATCAATATACTCTGAAGAAATACCACCGTAGAGTCTTTACTAATTTTTTTGTGATTTTTCTAGGAACACCTTCAATAATCTAAATATCTAGAATAAGTAATAATCGAAAAATTTAAATACAAATGTTTCTCTTTCAGACTGCACTTCTCCATCTGCCGGTGTTTCTCACAGCGGCGGTAGTGATGGTGTCAAGCAGCGTCTTTAAAGCACCGGAGGGGAACTTCGAGCTCTTGATACTGCACAACAATGATATGCACGCCCGATTTGAGCAAACGTCCCAGTTAAGTGGTGCCTGCACCGTAGCCGATAGAGAAGCCGGTAAATGCTACGGCGGCTTTCCTAGGGTAGCACATGTGTAAGTATTATTGTACTAATGTAGTAGACGAAGTATTAGACTATTATTACGTATTGTATTCTAAGTACAAATTATAATTTATTTATATAATAAAATAATGCATGAAACACAACATCAAGATGTTAATAGCATAAAGACAGGATCGCTTATTTTATTTATCATCATCATCCGATAGACGTCTACTGCTGGACATAGGCCTCCCCCAAAGATGTTCACGTCGATCGCTCCCGCGTTGCTTGTTTTATTAACTGATATAAAATATCGTCATAAAAACTACATCCAAATTGACAGCCTCTCACAACAAAAACCTACCGCCGATTAAAATGTCTCCTATGCTTATGTAAAGAGTGTACTCATAGACTGAGTGAAAAAAAAAATATCTGTATACATATTCTAAATTTCGTTTGGAGTACATTCGGGCTCAACACCACTCCAAACAAAGCCCACTTTATTGCAAATTGGAACAGCGGACGCCGATCAAGTTACAATTCGGCAGCGGAAAATTGCGTCATTTTGTGTTTTTGCTTTTCTCATTTATCCTCGATCGACGAAACATCTGACCAAGTAATAACACTAAATAACAAAAAAATTATAAATGTATATAACCCTCATTATCTCCATTATCATAGTTAATTTAGCGTAATAGATGTATGAACATCTTAACTAACATCTTATTTCTATAAGTCAGGTCATTGCTTAAAAGCTGTTAGACGACCTGCCCCTTACATTTCTTTTTTATAAAAAAAAAGTTTTTTTTAAAAAATAATTGAAAAATATATAGTTTGGCTTTCAACATATGTAGATCTTGTAGAAAGAAGTGCTTGTTATATATTAATAACATACAACAAATTAGAAACAAGTTGTTCATCAATGACTAATGATGTAATTTAATTTATACATAGCTTTGAAAGTTGGCTGTTAAATCTTATACTCATTGCATATTCATCGCAATCCTGAGACTTATCTTTAGATTTCACCTACACTAATCCAGTTTAACCTGAACCCTAATTATCAACTGACACGAGTTTGCTCTTTCCACGTGGAAATCAAATCAATACATGAGCGGGAATAGTGGAAACATAACTCTAGTGAATATACCATAAATGTTCCAATTGATACAACATTATTTTACTATAATCCAGTAAATTTTAAACAAAATAACTTATATAAAAATAGGTATTATTTAATTTACATATTACATCATTTTAGATACAATATGTTAGTATATGATATAGTCAGTTTTTAAGACGGGCAATTGCATGTGAACTTCCAGTGAAGGAAAATATTATAAGTAGTAAAGACAACCAAAGAACAAGAGTTTACGTGTTCTTGACACTGCATGAAAGAAAGCCCTGAGTCCTAATAGTGGTAACATAAAGAAATTTATTTATTTAGTTTTGTAACACTATTCCATTAGATAGTAAACGGTATGTAGTCAATTTGGTAAAGCGCTCTCGTCTAGCAGAAACCTATTTGCTTTTCTCTCAAAGATTCCAAAGTCATATCGGTACGGAAACATTGAATTTAAATATATAATTTAATGTTTCCACAAAGTAAAGGAAAGTTGATCCTGAATGTTGTATTACACTGCTTATTCCGAAATCGTTAAAATTCTGTAGCAATTAAACTTTAAACAATTCGTGATCTTCTTTATTTCTTTTAAATTATTGCTTCTGTTTCATTGTTTTCTAAGAGAAAATACTTTATATAACAAATCGGTTTTAACTCATTTTATACATGTTAAGTACTGAACTTACTCTTACTTAAAAAGTATTATATATTACACCAATTTTTAACAAAAATCCTTGATAACACTTAAGATAATTTTAAGTATTGATGCTGAATTTAGATAACGGGAACACAACAATGATACTACGGATGGCGATTTGCGATATGTGACTCGTAGCTAGCTAGAAGGGTTCATAAACACTGCCACCCATTAAAGTCTTCAATAATATGTGATCCCAAAAATTACTGGATATTTTAAAATTTTTACTTTTGTTTTTTAACTGGTCCGCAACGAAATCTACTTGTGGTAAAACCAAATTGACAAAAAAAATTTTCTACTTCCACAAAATTCAGTTATGCATGTATTAATGTACTTATTGATAAAAGAAAGAGAAGACAAATATTATATTATCAGAAACAATGCAAAATTCCTTTTAAAACGAACACCCCAGTATTTGAACGTAGACCGAAGTGTCTCCGAAGATATTGTGACACTGCCTTTGTGTTTATTGAAGTTGACTATTCACTGACACGGAGAACAACAACGTGGCTATTGTTATTTGTTGAAGGAAGAGTTGCTAAATTTTGTATTTCTAGTTAGGAAATATTACCTTAAAAGATATTTAAGAAAAAAACGACGATTCTTAGAGAATTATAGAAATAGATATATATATATATATATATATATATGAACATTCAGCGCAAAAGCTCTTAATAAAAATAAAATAAATCTAGAAATATAAACTCCCAATTGACCCCACGACTTCATTACGTATCACTGCACTATAAAATAATAATTTATCTTTTCTTATCTTCTTGACAAATAAAAATATACATTTGTCTTCTACACGTTTCTATATCAATAATCCGATTATAATATGAATAGAATTTAAATTTCGTATGATCGTTACTTATGAGATATATAATGAAACACAAAAGTAATTGCAATAAAAATAAAATTCATAGTAATAGAAAACGTATTTGCCTGAATCCATTTACAATCATCACGAGCGCTTAATAATCTACCCCTTAATATCGCCTGAATTTTCAACACACAATCGGCTAATCACAGACTACAAAAACATTATAATCAGACACTTTACAAACATTAATTATACAATTTGTGTTAAAAATTTATAACTATTATAAATGTCCTAATCTTATTATAAACCATACAATAAATCTTAAAGACTTTAATTCTTAATCATACTTTTAGTCTGTATATCATTTTTTCTTTGCACTGTAAAAAATAAAAGAAAGTTTTAACTCAAAGACATCTATAAACATAAACATTTAATTCAGATTTACATATGTCTGAGTACTTATCGAGTGAGAGCAATGACGTTCGGTATATCTTGTAAAACCGAAGATCCGGAGTAGACCACGACGCAATATTGGATACAAATAGTTCAGTACTTTATTGATCTGTTTGACTTCAATGTATGTGCGAAGAGAAATCAACGCAACTAGTTCGCTTTGTGTATATGAATATAATATTTGCAATAACTAAAAACATTCTTATTGAAATATATCATAAATAGATTTCACTTACAAATGAAAAGTAAAAAGTAAGGATTTACGAACCAAGAGATAACGTATTAAAAACAATGACGTTGCGATTTCAGAGTGAAGGAGGCAAGGAAAAAAGCGGCCTCAGGCGAGGGGCCTCCTGTACTGTACCTGAACGCTGGCGACACGTACACAGGGACCGCTTGGTTCACGATATACAAGTGGAAGGTGGCTGCAGAGTTCCTCAACGCTTTACAACCCGACGCCGTTGTAAGTTTAAATCCATATCTTATACAGCTGATTTTAGTTGACTTTTCGGCAAAGGATTTATTTACGAAATCTTTATTGTGTTGTTAAAAATTTGATGTGATACGAATTTTCGCTTCATGTGGGTGAACCTGTTTCATTACTCGTCTGATATGGCCGTTAGTATACTTGTTTTATCATTTATTATGAAAAGATAAATAATATTTTACAGATAATAGGATTTTCAATTCGAATCTGTCGTTTCGGAGTATAATGTAAAAATTTCTTGTCACCAAAAGTGCAGTCAGAGTAACCGAAATCTTAAAAAAAATTGTTCCGTTACTGACATTTAAGAAAATCTATAGTCTTGGTGACAAAAGAACATGTTTATGAGAACTAAATTATTATCATTTAACCTTAGTGTAAAAATTGTACAAAAATGATGTTTTTACTGCACTATTTTAAAAATAGTTCCTTTTTTAACTATAATGGACTAACCACCTGCTAGTACAGTAAGTGGTAACGAAGCTCACTCTAAATACTTTAGCTTTCATGAGTACAGCTGCCAAACTCATCAATGCTATTATGGCGGCAGATTGACAATTAGAGTGATTGCTAGTCAAGTGCATTAAAACACCGTTATCATTCAAACTCAACAATTTATGTTTTTCGAAGACGTATACATCACAATTGGTTAGCCATTGCGCCACGGAAGCAGATATATCCCAAGCTTGTTTACAAAACTACGTACCGTTAATGTTTTGTCTTTATTGTGTATGTAAGTTTTATTATTTGTTTTGTCTTATTATGTTCAATAAAATACATCAAACGAAATACAAAATATACACAGATAATACACTACGCAAGTGTTAGTCTGGACGTATTCTTCCCCTCCATCTTCTATTTCTCTAGTGGATTATTGAAAATATATTTTTATAACTTTAATTTTGACTTTGTATCAAATAAGTATGTCAACATCGACTTGGTTATAACGTAAAAATGCAATCATCAATATTTAAGCAGATACCATGCAATTGTTTACACTAAAATGCACTAGTAAAAAAAACTACTTGCCAAGTTATCGTTAACTTATAATACACCATTTATTAGCAAATAGCAAAAAGAAAGTGTGGCTGGATTATGTGAAAGATGACATGTGTAAAAAGAGTCTGAATTCAGATATGGCGGCTTATAGAGAGATGTGAAAGAGACATACATACTGTGCTGACCCCACATAGCTGGGAAAAGGGCAGGAGGAAGAGGATTAGCAAATAGCAGCCGATTTTCGCTGTCACCAGTCGTCCGATAAATACAGAATTCAAATCGACATAAGATGTACCAAAAAATATTTCTCATAATCTTTTTTACATCAGTGATGAAAACTGCTACTTTTGCTTAAGCTGAAAGTATCATTTCTTTCCAAAGTACTGTAAACTCTAGTGACATTAAAAAAGAAATATTAATATAAAAGTATCAGGTTACATGAACAAAAATAATAATAAGAAACAGCCCATTTAATGCTCCTTCTGCTGGGGCTCAGAGCCTTTGTGAACGAAAAAATCAAGAATATTTATTCACCACGCTGACCAAGAACGGGTTGATGGATAGTCAAGAAAGCTGCCGGTCTTGGTACTTGTCAGTTTCCTCTCGATGTTTTCCTTTAACGTAAGCTTTAGTTCAATGGGAAACAAGACAGGCCTAAGGTTTGTATTGTGTACATATAATACCACTTTTCAAACTGAGCTAACTGAGATGCCAGAAAAGAACAAATATTCTGCATCAATTAAAAAATAATTGTAAATGGGACTTACTAGTAATAGGTACTCCTCATATAAGTATCTCTTTTTTACATTTAAATTTCCGTAGTCTTTAATTTTATTCATGTACTCACACTAGTACTAAGTATAAAACTTATCGGTATCGGTACATCATAAAATTAATTACCTGAAATAAATTCAACAAATCTTATTGAAACAAAAAGAAAATTATATTATTTTCAGGATATTATATATTTCTTTATGCCTAATAATATTTTGAGTGTTTTTGTTAGAGATATTAGTAATAAAGGTCAACGATTTTTTGCTAAACAACAATAAATGTATTGTTACCCACGTGAGCATTGATGGCTATCGACACTCGGTGTCGAGAGCGATGTATTAATTATTAATTAGATTTCAAGAAACCTCGACATAAAAGTTAGGTTAGTTTTGGAATTGGCTTCGCTTTCAAAATACACACATTTACAAAAATAACGTACCTATATAAAACGACTAAGGTAAGATATGATTCTCGAGTAGCGCCCGAGTACCGGTAGACGTTGTGTTGGGAGGCCTCCCACAAGGTGGACCGGACGATCTGGTGAGAATCGAGGGATGTCACTGGATGCAAGCAGTGCGGGACCAATCAATGTGGAGATCTCTGGGGAAGGCCTATGTCCAGCCATGGACCTCTATCGGCTGATGATGATTATATAAAACGACACAAAAACAACAATAATTATATTAAAAAAAAATATTTTATTTAATTACTTAAAACTAGAATCAGATCTAGCTCAGCTTCAATTTCTGTCTCTAAACTGTAATGTGCGAACGTTATTGTTTTCTGATCCCGAGCTCGTTAAATTACTAGAGTAATGAGACACAACATCGAGTAACAACGAGGATAATGTAATGTGGTGTATGCGTGCCCTAACTAACACTACATTGTTAAGGACGAGCACATCATTTACCATCAAGTTAACGTCATTTTCATAAAAAAAAACGGTTAAAATAATTATTTAGCTATGGAAATTTAGTGCTCTTTAACAAGGGTCAAATGTCAGTTTGAATAAATCGAGCCACTCGACCAAATGCAGCCTGATTTTCATTGCTGGAAAATTTTCTAGCGTTGACAGCTTTGTGGCGAACCCATCCATATATGTACGTTTAGTATTACATACGGCGCGTACATAGTGCTTTATGTACCATCGGAAAATCAATACCTGACAACTTGTTGTGTCATGTTCGGTTATATAAAGGGATGTGAAATATTCTGATTCAACGAACTACGCAAAATGTTGTGATAAAAATGCAACACATTTTAGTGAAACAACGTTCACGTGATTCTCTTTGTTCTATAAACGACTGCATCCGATGATCTGATGTCTTTAACTTAGTATAATTAATAATAGTTTCTAATATATCGAAGTGGCGAGACGGGTAAGACATTTAGCTGATTACAAGTCATCCATCTGCTCATAATGGGGCGACCGTTAACATGTTTACACAGCACCGCACTGTGAACGATGCTTAAAAACAATTTTAAGTCTTGTTACTGCAGTAATTTCGCTACAATCAACGTACAACATATAGGAATTTAGTAATGGTTTCATACTTGTAATATAAAATAACAGGTACCTTACACTATCTATACAAGTTTGTGAAATACATAACCCAGCAGAACATGGCATCACCGTCAGTAACCTTTATAATATACACAAACACAAAAGATGTAAACGGGGCAGCAATTTTATAACCTACAGCGTTCCTAAAATAAAAACAAGCTAATATTAGATTTTAGATACCGATATATAGCGAAAGAAGCAAACAGTTTAGTTGCATTCAAACTTCATGACATGTAGTCCCCGGCACCGAACCAGCAGCAATAAAATTATAAACCGCTTTACTATGTATACCTTAAATCTATTCCTTAATGTTTCATGCTGCAGTCGTTTGAAGAACTTATACAGCATACCGGATACTCGGGCTCTGCAGCTTAAGATTTAAATATCCACTGCGTTTTTATAATTTTTTGCCAAAACGATAATATTACGTTCACTAAAAACACTTCATTAAAGTGAATTAAGATTCGCCTATTACAATTTTTTTTTTTGTAACACTATGCACTTTTTTGTATAATGTTAACATTATTTCATTGAAATAAATATTTTATGCAGACACACTACGTCTTAATACTTTATAATCATCGTATTATTGATGCTATGGACTACTCATAATGAAAATCAAAATAAAACTAAAATATTTTACTAATCGTGAAAAATTACGTGTTATAAGTTAAATACTTATTACACAGTTTCCAATATTGAAATTAATAAAATAATCCAATAAAGAACACAAGAAACCGGAAGAGTATCAAGTGCTATAAATATGTAAGTTTATTTTAGAAATTATTTGGTATTATTACGTAACTAACTTTAATAATAATAAAAATTCTACTAATAAGCATGCCTTTACACAGTGGTAAATATTATATAACCTGTTAACATTTGTAATGATATTTTGAATTATTTTAACTTACAAATTATAGATACGATGATCATTAATTATTTAAGCCTATTGATCATCATTGCAGAAAACAGGCTTCTCTCCAAACTGAGCAATCGCTCATCACCACGCAAGTTATCAATTGTCATTAAAGAACACAGGATAACTGTTCCTCTGCCTTTAGAAACTGTTTCTTCTTAATCGCCTTTTACTACACACCGAGATTAGACGTTGGGAGAGATATTCTTACTCTCACTTCTTCTCACAGGGAATGTGTTATCTCCGCATGTATAAGTCATAACTGTTATAAGATAATTACCAACTTTTAATTACATCTATTGCATTCATAGAAGTGCTTGTTTGTTTTTGTCTATTAACATTTTGTGCTTCTGGTGAAGGTTTGCTGCTTATTTTAATAGAATAACAGCTTAAACAATGTTCGTATAAATCTTTGTGTATTATCTATTATGTTACATTTTTAAATCATGTGTAAACAGACTTATCGTGTGTATTAATTAGTTTAATATGATTTGAATGGCAATTATCGTCTCATATTTAAAACCCTTTTAAAACTAACACAGTTCCTTCAAATATCTGTTCCAAGTATGATGAAATATGTATTATTACCCTTAATATTACATGCACTAATTTTAAAACAAAAGTAAAATATTGTTTGAGAAATGAAATATAAAATTTATCTCAGTCATAATAAACTATTCAAAACGTTTTTTCGATAAAGGGAAAATCGTAGTTAAAACACATATTGCTTGAAAATTAATAATAAAAAAATACATGCAATACAATTTTTAACCTTTTAAAATTGAATTTTTGAAGCGGAATTCCAAAAAAGTTCAAATCCAAAATTTTATGACTTGGAAAAATTTTATAATAAAATTACTTTTATTGCCATAACTTGTTTTTAGAACTTTTCAAC
Organism: Ornithoptera priamus; assembly: GCA_029034505.1. NCBI lineage: Eukaryota > Metazoa > Arthropoda > Insecta > Lepidoptera > Papilionidae > Ornithoptera > Ornithoptera priamus. The sequence continues at coordinate 7,237,290 of JARDWD010000395.1, forward strand.
TTTTGTTTATGTTTCAGTCACTCGGAAACAATGAATTTGAAGAAGGCTCTACAGAATTATCATCATTCTTAAAAAATATAGAAACTACTATTCTTGCTACTAATATATTATTAAATACTGAAGAAAAAGAAAGATTACAAAAATCTGTTATATTTGAAATTGATGGAGCAAAATTTGCCATCGTTAGTTTCCTATCACCAGACAGCACATTTGATAATGTTGGGGCTTTTGAGTACGTAGATGAAGTAATTGCTTTGAGCGAGGAGGTAAAGAAATTAAAAGAGCAAAATGTTACCTTCTTAATAGCATTAGGTCATGCGAATAACGAAAAACTTTTAGAGATTGCAACTGAAGTAGATGGTTTAGATTTAATTATAAACGGTCACAAAAACATATACTATTATAACGGAACAACTATCAACAACCCACAAATAGAAATCAAAACCCAAACAACAGTAACACAAAAAACGGGTAAACGGGTTCCAATTGTTCAATCTTATGCTTATAATCAGGGTTTAGGCAAAGTACACGTAAAGTTCAACAAAAATGAGGAGACATTTAATTATGAAGTAGAACAGATCCCACTCGACTTTTCTGTTCCTCAAGATTTGACTGCTCTCCAAATAATCAAAACGTACAGTAAAGATATTGTTTCACAAGGTCAGGAAATAATTGGTGACACTGCTGTAATTATTGACGGAGATACATGTAAAATAGAAGAGTGTAATTTTGGTAATCTAATAACAGATTCTATGATGTATTATCACGCTGTTAGGTTTCAAGGTGACCTTTGGACAGATGCACCCATTGCTATGATACACAGTCAAGCAATTACATCATCTATTGCTCCTGCAAACCGCCCTGCAGCTATCACTAGAGCTCAGTTACTTTCTTCTATACAAAGTGAAGGTAATGTGGTATTGGTACAAATTAATGGAACCAATTTAAAACAAGTTTTGGAGCATTCCGTTTCAAACTACAGATACTCTAACCCATCAGGGCGATTTTTACAATACTCTGGAATCCGAGTGACATACGACTTTGCTAAAGATTCCAGATTAGTTGAAGCATTAGTGAGATGTCGATCCTGCAACATTCCCCAATTCTATCCTATCGATGATGAAAAAGAATACACAGTATTAATGCCTCTGTCATTAGCAAATGGCGGACAAGGTTATTCTATGCTCGTGGGGCTTCCGCGACAGATTCTAGCTTATGATGAAGCTCGTTGTACTTCTGATTATATTACTCAACGCAGTCCTGTATACCCAGAGGTAGCTGGGCGAATTACTTTACTGAATACTGGTGCTATTCCCAACTCAGCAAATATTTTGACCTCTGCATATTTATTCACGTACATTATATTCATGTTAATTGTTAATAAAAATGTAATGTAATATTTTTTTATTAAATATTTAGACAAAATTATTACTCTTTTTTTATAACCTCTGATTGAATATTTAAAAAAGCATCATTGATCATTGTAAACAATGTAAAATGTAACAAAATTGTTTAAATTTCTAAACAAGTGGATTAATTAATATTTATCAAAGTGTTAGTCGAAACTAAGTGCAAAGTGATTAAAAACCGTTTTGTTTGAATCGTTATGAATGAACACTAATATGAATAATTAATAATTATAATAATTAATTAATTTGTACATGAATAGGCAAGTGTAATACGATAAATAACTTGTAAATTTAACAAATTTTCATCATCGTCGTTATTATTGAATGCTATCTTCAAATTAAAGTTGGGCGGTTTTAGATTAGAGATAATCTTAAAAATATTATACACATCGAAGATTAGTGGAATATAAAATGGTTTTAGTAAGTATCATTTCAATAAAAAGCCAATATCTAAGATCTTACTCGAGAAACTGACAAACTAAGCTCATAAATTTTTACTTATTTTCTTACTAACCTTGTAATCGTCTATCAACATTTTCAACTTTTATTTTTTCTGCACTACAACTCTTTCTAGTTTGATTATGAACTGAAAAATTATAATCAAAAGCTGAAATTGTTTAGAGTATATGGTTAAGACTTCCTAAAAATATTTAAATACAAGTGACCTACAAAAGTATGTCAAGTCGATCGAGGCTGATTTCTTTATATTATATTATTTAAAGTGAATTGAAGTCAGTGAATAGTACTGATTTATATAAATATAACTAATCATTTTCTTCACATAGATGCTTTAATTGTGTATTAATATTTAGCGCCTTTTTCTTCCTTAATTGAGATTATAAAATGAAATATGGTTTAATTTATTATACTTCTTAGTTATATCTATAAATAAATGCAAAGCTATGTTGTAAATGCTTTTAAAACGTTGCTTAATATATTGTAATTTGTAAATATTTATCACCTGTACTTACTTTTAAATTATTTATCATTTATTAAATACTCATTTGTTATTATTGCATGTTTTCTATTTCCTGTTAATTTACGACGAAATGGTGGCAGTTTTCTGATCCAATTTCTTGTTACAGTCGCTGGGGAATCATGAATTCGATGAAGGCGTTTCTGGATTAACACCTTTTATCAAGAATTTATCATGTCCAGTCTTAGCAGCAAACCTTATACTTAACAAAGAGCCTACTTTACAAGCGGAACAAAATTTGATGAATTCTATTATCTTTAACGTAAATGGAATCAAAATTGCAATAATAGGTTATTTAACTCCTGAAACAAAAGTGGTAGCAACTCGAAATAATGTTGAGTATATAGAAGAAGTTAAAGCTATTAAAAATGAAATTACTAAATTAAATAAAAGCGATATCTATATAGCTTTGGGACATTCTGGATTTATAAAAGATTTAGAAATAGCAAAAGAAGTAGAAGATATTGATGTAGTTATTGGCGGTCATACCAACACATTTCTTTGGAATGGTACGGCTCCCGATATAGAGGAACCAGACGGTCCATATCCCACCCTAGTTAAACAACAATCAGGCAAAATTGTTCCTGTAGTACAAGCATATGCATATACTAAATACTTGGGTAAATTGCATCTGGTATTTGACGACAACGGTAATTTAATTAGTTTCAATGGAAATCCTATTCTTCTTGATAAATCAGTACCGCAAGATCCAGATGTATTAAAAATTGTTGATAAATATCGCGGAGATGTATTAAAAGTAACTGAAACGGTAATAGGCAATATTTCCGTTGTTCTGGATGGGAAGTCCTGTAGACTTAAAGAATGTAATATGGGAAACTTGATGTGTGACGCAGTGGTACACAAATATGCATCCGAATACAGAGGAGACGGATGGACAGATGCTCCTGTTAGTATAATTCACGGAGGATCAATCAGGGGATCCGTGGCTCATGTTAACCTACCAACGAATATAACAAAAGGAGATCTTTTAACCGTAATGCCCTTTGATGGCAGGTTAGTAAAAATATCTGTAACGGGAAAAGACGTTTGGGAAATTTTAGAGGAAGCCGTAGCATATTATTATCCAATAAATGCTCCAGGAAAATTTTTACAAGTATCAGGGCTAAAAGTAGAATACGATCTACAAAAGGCACCTAGAAAGAGAGTTAAAAGTGTATATATAAGATGTGGAAAATGTTATATCCCAGCGTACGCACCACTAAACAATTCCGAAATTTACAATATATTAGTACCTTCATTTTTGGCAATAGGAGGAGATGGTTTTTCTGTATTTGTTGATCGCCCTTCAACTAATTTAGATTATAACGAATTACAATCTACAATCGAATATATACAAATACATAAACCTCTGTATCCTGGTGTTGAAGGCCGTATAATACTGCTTAATGCCGAAAGTATAACAATCAGCTCCGCTACTTCAGTAAAGATATCATTGTTCATTAGCGTTTTACCGGTTTTATTAACTAGTTTATATTTGTTGTTTTGTTATAATTCATAAAGTAAATTTTAATATATAATCCCATTTTGTACTTTATAGATATTTAATTAAGAATGTGATAAAATTCGAATAATCACAAAGTAATTTATTTATTATACATAAAATAAAATGTATGACACACCAACTTATTTTTCATTATTATAGCAAATATTAACAATATCATTTTAGTTCCGAAACAAAAAGATCTAATTGGCAACACAATGATTGTATTAGGCAGGTCGGTATTTCCATTAAAATATTGCAACGAATGGCTAATCGAGAATATTTTTTGTTTGCACTGCAAATGTTAGTGTGTTGCGTTCGTTTATACGTTATTTCTTGTATAACGCACGCAGCACAAAATTACTAACTCACATTTTTTACCTATGAAGTGTTTTTTAGTGTTGTATTAGAACAGTAATAATATTTTAAGACATCGAGAATGAGAATATTTCATTACAACCAAATGTACGTTGCGAAATATGTACACGTTGGTGCAACTTTTTGCAAATGAAACTAACACAAATTACTTAGAACTGGATTTATATAGTCTTTCAAATGAAAATGAATTAAACAAATGAGAACAAGCGATGCAAAAATGTATCTAAGTCGTTAACATGATTTAACTTAAACTAATACATCGTTAGCAATTAACTAATCTAGTATAAGTTGTAAATCTTGTAGTAATAATGATATTATAAAAACTTAAGTTTGCTAGCTTTTGACTCGAGAGGATGCTAACACTTCGTCACCACTAAAACAAAAATAAGATTTTGATGCAAATTTTTGTTTGGCTTTTTAAAATATTGAAAAACTACTTTATTTTGGCACGAAGGCTAAAATATTAATTAGTGTATACAATACAATCTGGTGCTATATATTCATCCTAAGTAGCAATATTGTTACAGGTATGCACCATTACCTTCAGATGCACGTTCTGCTTGTTATGTATATATTGAATATTTATGCTATTGTGAACTTTAACAAACGTGCACAAGAATGAAAACAGTGTTATATCAAATGCACTACCCTGATATTTATCTAACACATTGCTCTTGTCAAAAAATCTAAAAGTGTGTAGAAATAACTCATGACTGTTTTATTTGTTCCAGTCTCTTGGAAATCACGAGTTTGACAACGGAGTAAGCGGACTTACTCCTTTTATTGAAAATCTTACCACAGCTGTTTTAGCTGCTAATCTCGTACTAAATAAAGTTCCCGAGTTAGCGAGCGAAACTAATCTTAGAAAATCTGTCGTATTCAATGTTTCTGGCACAGCTGTTGGAGTAATTGGGTATTTAACACCAGAAACTAAAATGTTAGCCGTTCACAACAACGTTGAATATATTGATGAAATAGTAGCTCTTAAAGAAGAGGTAAATAACTTAAAAAAAGAGGGTGTTAATATCATAATAGCACTTGGTCATTCCGGTTACTTAAGGGACATAGAAATAGCAAAAGCTGTAGATGGTATTGCATTAGTAATAGGAGGACATTCGAACACTTTTCTTTGGAATGGTTCAACTCCAGATTCTGACGAAATTCAGGGCCCATATCCTACATATGTAACCCAAGCTTCCGGGAAACAAGTGCCGGTAGTACAAGCATATGCATATACTAAATATTTGGGTAAACTTCACATGGTTTTCGATTCCAACGGAAATATTGTAAAAATAGACGGTAATCCCATTCTGTTGGATAACAACATACCTCAAGATCCAGAGGTTTTAAAAATAGTAGAAAAGTATAAAACAGATATTCTGAACATTACAGAAGAAATTATCGGTACAACTTCAGTAGTCCTCGATGGTTTGAGTTGTCAATACAAAGAATGTAATCTTGGAAACTTAATAGCCGACGCTATGGTCTACAGATATGCAACAGAATATAAAGGAAAGTACTGGACTGACGCTCCTATAGCAGCTATACAGGGAGGTGGAATAAGATCATCATTAACAAATACGAAAACACCCACGAACATTACCAAGGGAGATTTACTCGCTGTCATGCCTTTTGAAGGAATATTGGTTACCGTCAAAATGAACGGTAGTGTGTTATTACAAATGCTCGAATATGGTGTTTCAAACTATGATCTTTTAGATTATCCTGGTGAATTTCTGCAGGTATCAGGAATACGAGTGGTATTTGATTTAAGAAAACCTTCAGGCTCTAGAATTATAAATGCCGAAGCCAGATGTGCAGAATGTGATATACCAAGTTATTCTAAAATTGTTCACAATCAAGTATATAAAGTCATAATTCCCAATTTTCTTGCAAAAGGGGGTGATGGGTATTGGATGTTTGAAGGATTACCAACCCAGGCTTTGGATTACAATGACTTGGCTGCTACTATATTCTATATAAAGCAACACAGTCCTGTATTTCACGGTGTTGAAGGAAGAGTAATTCTTATTGATGGAAATGACGCAAATTATTCAATACACGTTTCTCCTTCGTTGTTTATGTTACTTTTGACGATAATTATTATTTTTTTTAAATAAGAAGAGCATTAGTAATTAAATAGGTATAATATTAAATAAAAATTAAAAATTTGTAGATGAAAATAAAAAGAAATTTAGCAACTAAAAGTTTGAATACATGTTTAGATTGTTAATTAGAATATCAGTATTTCTTAGTAAGGTTGTGATTTGTTTTTACTTATAGATATAATGATTCTACTCGGAATCTAAATAAACATAATTCAGTATATATGACGATAAGTTCTTACTATGTCATCATACTTATATTGAATAGTTCAATATTGAAATTGGCGTCGTTAGCGAAAAATATTATTGAACTCTTAAATGATACCTAATTTTTCCTAAGCAATTTCCGATTTTATATTCAGTATTAACTATTTATATATTAGTAATAAATAACTTTTTAGTATTTGGATTTGATTTAAATGCAAAATATCAACTTGTATTTGAATGTTGCATCTGATTCCTAATGTAAAAAATAAGAATGGGCTGATGATTTATATATCCGTAGAAAGCTAGCCGGAAATAAAATCTGCACTGTGTACCACATAAAAAGTACTGTAAGATTAAATAAAAGCAAGAAACACTATTTATTCTTTATATGAAATAATTAGTAATTGAAATTAACATTTAAAACTAGATGGTTCGAATGAAAACAACTTAAAACGTGAATATAATATTAAAACATACCAAAGGATATCATTAGTTGGTCTTTTCTGTATAATATGCTTTATTTCTATTTAAGAGCGTTCGAACTTGCCATTTTCAAGGAAATTAAACAATTGGAGCGGTTAAATAAAACTTTAGTTACTTTACTTTATAAATATATTACTAACATAGCTATAAAGAGACATTTGTAAAAACAAGCTGTTTAATTCTATTGTCGTACGTTTTTTCCTTTGTTTGTTGTTTATACCCATTTAGGTTTATATCGACACTGAAGAAACAGTTTGACAGAGAAAAAAAAATATTATTCTTTTTGTACATAAAAAAGAAACTTGACTAACTAAGTAATATTATATATACTATAAAAGCAATTCTCACTGGATAGCGGTGCCTACGTTAGTGATTACTGAAAACACTAGCGGTTTAATTTTCATTTAAAAAGATACTTTTCATTACGATATTTATTATATTAGTAATGTAATTGTAATGCGTTTTAAATTAAATTCATTAAGATCAAAAACAATACAAATAGTTTTCGTTTATTTACTTATCCTTATTGCCACTGTCGCCAGTTAATCCCTGACTCCGTTCCTTTTGCATATTAAAAACTGCAATATTCAGCATTTTTTTACTGCTCGCTATTACTTTTCAACGCCAGTTATATTCTAACGTTTCAACAAACCTGAGTTATAGTAAGTAGTGACAAGGACACATAAAAAAAGATTATTGCTTGGCACTAGTATGTATATTACTACATTCATAAAAATTTCAATCGAAATGAAATTATAGCGATAGAATACTATCGATTCTATTTAATTAAGTAAATAATAAATGATGTCACAGATGTCACAGTCAGACAGTCATAGATTTCGCTTTATCTACTTTTAAAGACACTACTGCTAAGCATTGATTACTGATAATTCTTTAAATCAGTACCACCGTAGCTTTTTTGAGATCAATAAGTCACTAGCGAATATAACTAATATGTTCCAGTTTGAAGGTTGCTGTAAATAATTAAATTATTGAGGTTATGAAACTTCATACGTTGTCTGTAAAAAAATATTCTTTGCATAAATCTTTGATAATACATCGATTTTGTGGATATCACTAAGCTAAATAATAATCAACCTACATTAACTACTTCTAGTATTGATATTGACTTTCTGCAGATAATAATGTACAAACGAATTTATAATTATTTTATCAATAAGTAGTAAAAAATTTTTGTATACGGTCCTTGACACGCTTGTCAATTTTGAAACTCGTTGATATTTTTCAGTAAATTCTAAATTATTAAATTTATAGATGTAACACAAATTTGAAATGGTTAAAAATTAAAAATCATCGTATGTGCAACGACAGAACGGACATCTTTATTTTATCTTATCTTTATCTTTATTTATAGGTATATAAACAAACACAACATTAACATTATAGATTTCTTTTTTAAATAAATTATTTTTTTACAGTCTCTTGGGAACCACGAATTCGACGAAGAAGTAGAAGGAATACTACCTTTTATTAAAAACTTAACAGCGCCTGTAGTAGCAGCAAATCTAATATTGGACAAAGTTCCTGAACTCCAAAATATTACTAACTTATACAAATCGATTACTCTAATTGTCAACGGAGTCCGAGTAGGTGTGATAGGATATTTAACACCAGACACAAAATTCTTAGCACCAAAAAACGATGTAGAATATGAAGATGAAATAATCGCTATAAGGAGAGAAGTTGAGTTTTTAAGAAAAAAAGGAGTTAACATTTTAATAGCGCTTGGACATTCAGGTTTTTTAAAAGACTTAGAAATCGCTAAGGAAGTTCATGGACTGGATTTAGTAATCGGTGGTCATTCTAACACGTTTTTATGGAACGATGAACATTTCACGGAATCACCGGAACATCCGCAAGGAATGTATCCTACAATTGTTAAGCAGCCATCTGGAAGAATTGTTCCCGTAGTACAAGCTTACGCCTACACAAAATACTTGGGGAAACTGCATTTAATTTTTGATTCATCTGGTGAGATTCTGAAATACTTTGGTAGTCCAATGTTGTTGCACCAAAAAATACCTAATGATGAGGCAGTTATGAATATAATAGAAAAGTATCGCACCGATATAGACAGAATAAATAATGAAGTTGTCGGAAGTTCTCTCACCTTTCTTGACGGAGAACAATGTCGTATAAGAGAATGCAACATCGGTAATTTTATAACTGATGCAATCTTGAATTATACAAAACAGATTAATGGAGATAAATACTCTGAAGTGAACATAGCGATGGTACAAGGTGGAAGAATAAGATCATCTTTGGGGCGCACCGCTACACCGTTCGAGGTCACGAGAGGAGATTGGATTACGGTTTTGCCATTTTCAGATACGTTGACTATTATGAACGTAAATGGTTCTTCATTGATCAAAATTTTGGAACATTCAGTTGAGGAGTGGCGTACGATTGACAGTCCTGGGCAGTTTTTACAACTGTCCGGTATCGAGGTTACATACGATTTGACAAAAGAGCCTGGTGCTCGTGTTGCATCGGCTAAAGCAGTATGCGCCAAATGTACAACCCTGAAAGAGGTCCATTACGATTTAATATATAAAATAATAATTCCAAGCTTTCTGGCAGATGGCGGTGATGGTTACAGCCTTCTTGAAAATCAACCAAAAGATATTCTCACATACAATGAACTTACGTGTGTTTTGGACTCTTTAGAGAGGTATAGCCCCATAAATCCTGGCGTATCTAATCGCATAATATTACTTAATGAAGATATAATTACAAAAAATCTAAATCAAATTATATTCAATAGTAACGAAGTAGATCACTCTAACTCAGCTACTAACCTAGTTAATTTGTTTTTGTTATCGACTACATTGTTGGCCTCTTCTATACATTTCCAGTATTTATAGTTCATATATTTTATTCAGATTTATCCACAGCCTAAAATAAATGAGAAAATTTTCGCAAATAAAAATAAGTTTTACTTGAAGAGATTCTCTCTTATTGAAAACTTTTGTTATGAGACAATCAGAAAATCTTTTACTTTGTAAACATCCTGACTAGCGTCATTTATGGACGTAAATCTCAATTATCGCCAAACAAACGTTTAGCTGGTGTCATGGGTTGATATAAATAAAATTAGTATTTAATGTTAATAATACAATCACTAAAATCGCTTTATTTAGAATAAAATCTTTAAATTAAAAAAAATAACAGCAAACAAATTGTAGTATGAAGCAAGAATTTAATTAGCAATTAAATTAGTATACAAAAATCAAGTTAATTGTGCAAACGAAAACCAATATCCATAATATTACAAACTTTTCTAGATTTCCAATAAAAAAAATATTTTAATCCATCATGTGATTGAACGCTGGATTAAAATCTATGATCAATTTCCAAATTCAAATATCTCGGCCTTTTCTTTCTAGATATCTAATTATTTTCAAGGAAAAGTATCAATTACTGGACTATCAAGTATCATGAACTGAACTATCAAGTACTTAACTAAATGACTAATATAAATGAAATATTTATTTCTCTTAAGGAATCAATTGGCATAACAGTCTACGCCTCTAAAAAATGATTTAACAATTGCCACATTGGCTGATATAATTATATTAATAATATTGCGCATTTTAATATTTATAATTACAATATAATCTGTTAGATGAATCATTGAAAAAAAAATAACATACAATTGATAATTGCAGACTACATTGTAACCTAGTATTTATAAACAAAATGTTAATATCCTCACTAATAAAGGACATCAGTTATACTCATTAGCAAAAAAAATAATAACTTAAAGGATACACAAAAACTATATTAGTACAAAAAAAAACACTTTCAAAAATACTATACTGTAAACAAGAATACAATCAATAAACAATACAAATGTGTAAAATATTGTTCATAAGTGTACAATATTCAGAATAACCAAATCAATGTATTCAATTACTTAAAAATATAAGAACATAACATTATCAAATATTTCTCACGACGGGAATAAATAAATATACATATAAAATAAAAACATAAAAAGATTTTAACTGAACTGCAACTTGACCAACAACTCAAACCAACTAGAAGGTATGGCTCTGTAATTAAACAAGACAAGTCCGTTATAAGGCACTTTCCTTACCGCACCTAGGCAGTTAATTAAAAGTTATATAGTTTTAAAAACTTTATTTTAACAATATGTCTTTAATTTAATACCTTTTTATATTTATATTATCCAATCTTTCCAGTATATATCTATAAAAAATTTAGAACTCACATCATCTAGTTCAGATTTCTCATTGAGCACACATGAACCTCAGTAATAGGTCTCAGCTAAAAATAATGAGAAAAATAATAACATGTGTTTGAATTCACATATAAAAATGATATATCTTTATGCATTATATAATATTAATTTCCATCTCTGTATTAGTTCTGTTATTAGTTTTATGAGATTGGTTTGCACCGAAAGTTGAAATAAATATTTATGATTTAATTATATCAATAAAAATTTGTTTCTCAAAAATTTGTATATATTTGTAGTCGTTATCATTTACGTATATTCCATACATGTTTTACAAAAACTTTTCTACAAAAGATACCCTTTATACATTAAAGGTCCTGTCAGATTCATGTATACTTCAACATACTGTAAAGAAAACAAAAAAATACTAATCATAAATATAATGGTTTTATCGTTATAAAAGATACTGTTATAAAATACTCTATTCCAACTATTTATTGGTGGTAGGTGTCAGTTGCATGGGTGAAGTTATAAAGGACTATACATTTTAAGCCTCACTGAGACAAACCATATGTTGTATAGGGAATACCATCATAGCTAACACCACATGATTAGGTGTTACATAAAAAATTTAAAAAATTTGAACTTACAAAGCAGGGGGTATGGCACTCCACGGGATCATGATTTTGTTGCTACTAGGCAATAGGCCACCAAATATTTCTAAACACTGTTTTAATGCCTCTTGACATTCTAATAGCTCTTTGCAAGGTGCATAATCTTCAAATTGCTTACAAAGACCGCACAAAGATTTGAATAGCTTAAGAGCAGTAACAAGGTCACCTCTTTCTAAATCATTGATAGCATTGGTGTCTAGTAATTTGTTTTTCCTAATTACTAATTTCGTGGGGATATTCAATGATGGCTCCATGCTCAAATACATAGGCCAGTTGTTAACACAAGCTTCGCAAAAGCAGTGAAATTTATATTGAAATTTCAGTGTAGCTCGGCGTGACAGGCAATTTTCGAGGGCATGATGAGGTCTGTAAACAAAATATTCGAATTTTTACTGACTACAATAAATAAAGTGCAAATACTTATATAAAGTGTAAATTCTTATATAATACATGCATTTCATATATCTTAATTATTAGTCTCTGGTGGTATGCAAGTAGCATTACTGTTTACACATTGCATCACTTCAGCACCCCCAAACATAAACATTCCTGTGTTACATGCTTACCCATAGTTATCAAAAACTTGCATGCCTTTCTTGATAGGACGTAGAGCAAATAAGCACATCCTCCCAGAACCAACTTTGTTGAACCTGACAACATTAGGGGTACAAGAATGGTTCAGCAAACTATGAAAACCATAGGCTGCACTCGCTAAACTTAGTTTCTCAACATACTTCCCGTTATTTTCAATGTTAGAGTCTATACCATGCATATTAATTGGAGTGGTCATTAAATGATGTAGCAACAATCCTGCACTGCAATTCTTTGCTTTCTCAATTATTGTTTCATCTTTATCTTGTAAAAATATAGTACGGTTGGCAAGAAAATTTAAAAACACTGCAGCAGTAACAGCTTTCTGAAATATATCAGAGACAGATCTCTTGTCTACATTGCTTTCTAAAGTATGTATTGAAGCATAATGCTTTGAATCAAAAATCCATTCCCCATTAAGTTGAATATGTCCTCTGTATTCATTTTCCATATTTGCTTCAGCCTCATCTACTGTTTTTAAAAATGTCTCCCAGTCTTTGTAGTCATTATGGGCTTTTATTACAGTTCTTAAGGCTAACAATTCAAGTTTAGTAAAATCCATATCAAATAAAGTTGCCATCAATTTACATTCAACAGAATGATATTTTTCCCAAGCATTTTTCTTACAATCCACACTACAGTAAAATGCATAACAACAATTTTCACAAGGCAATAAATTTAAATCTCTAGAAAGACAATAACTACAGCTAAATAAGTATTGCGACTTTAAGAGCAAAGTACTAAAGGGATCCTCTTCAACAATGACTTCTCCAACACTAATGTCTTCTTTAGCAATAACATGACGCCCCATCTCTTTTGTAAATACAACTTCTAGTTTAGAGCTCGCACTCAAATATCTACTGTGTTTACTAGATTTCATAGATATCAAGCTGTTCAAATCAGTGATTTTTTCATTTTTATTATTCTTTTTAAGTAAACTCTCTTCACATAATTTCTGTCTATTATTCAGTTTAACTTTTAATTCTTCTGGAAAGTTTAATGATAATATTTCCCCAATATCTTTCAAACATTCCTCATACTTCTCCATACCTATAAAGATTGCAGATCGATTTGATAATGCCAAGCAATAATTTTTAGATTTTTCAGGTGCATGAAGCAAAGCTAAATTGTAATATTGCCATGCTTGAATATTTTTATGTGACTGGAAACACTTGTTACCCTGGTTACGGTAATGTGTAGACACAGTATCTGATTTATTTACTTCTATAAATTCTGGAAAAGAACTTAATTCCTCCAATAATTTGTAAACATATAGGACTCTTTCATTGTTATTCTTCAGAGATAACAGTTTGTTTGATATATCTCTAATTTCACGCCGTGTAGTTAATTCCTTTATGACACTTTCATACAAGTGATCAATAATCATTTTAAGAGATTTGTCTTCTATAATTAGCAAGAAAATGTCACACTTCGCAACTCCTTTTATTGTTATAAATTTAGGTTGCGAGATGATATATGTTATAGACCAACGTTTAAAAAGTCAAAATATTCCGGCGGATAAATCCGAAAAAGGTTAGTTCATATTTGTCTGAAATCAAAATAGCTTATATAAATAACAATTTGGCATGTTATCAGACAAGTTTATATTTTATTGAATCATTATGTTAAAAAATTTCAGTGCTAACCGATATTGTTACCGTATTACTTCACCCTAAACTTCAACAAGAACTATTTATACCACAACCAGTGGCGAGCCATTCCATCATAAAACAGCTCTTACAAGATGTAGCAGCCGCCTCAATTATGAAATTGGACGAGTATTCAATGGATAAATTGTGGAACCTCATGACCATGATATTCAAATGGCAAATATCAGTAGCGAATAATCAAAGCATCTTTGACATAAGTCGCCGACATTTAAAAGGTGTATCTACACTCATGCCAAATAGATTTCCAAAAGGATTAATAGGAAAAGTTTTAAAAAATATCGAATTGTTACAAGAAAAAATTTCAGACGAAATTTATAAATGCTTAAATAATACAATAATGCTGTGGTTTTCGGAGTATCATATAAAAATATCTGTTTTGCTTAGGTTGGGATTACAAAACAAAGATGGATCTTTTAATTCTCCTACATCAATAAATCCAATAATTTTTCAAAATTTAGGAGACAATATATATAAATATGACAATAAAAAAAATCCCATAGAAGAGTTTTATAACAACTCTGCGGACACGAGTGAAATTAATTGTCTTTTGTCATACATAGACACAGTACAAAGCAATAGAACAATGCCGAATCTGGAAATACAACTTCCAATAGAAATAGCTCAAAATACTACTGATAAAAAAATTCTTATAATAAACAAAAATATTAATTTTCAACAAATTGAAACTAATTTTAAAGAGAAAGAGAGTGATCTATCTTTTACTCCTGATGTTCCTAAATCACCACAAGAAGACCTTATGAAAATGTTAGAAAATATATAAATATAATTTAATATACTCTATATATTTCTACTGGCACATAAAAATATAACAAATTAAATACAAGCTACACTTTATCAAGGAGTTGACTAGAAATCGAGGAAACTATAGTCACCGGTTCTTTAAATTTAAGATTCGTTTCAGAGACAAAGGATAAATTATTCTTATAAGCTTAATAAATGTAATATTATTTTTTTAATTATTATTAATTATTTCATTACAATTACCAAAACCTATTAAAAGTCATGATAACGGAAAGATGAATTAGAATTCCTCTTTATATTCATAGGTCCTTTAATCAGCAATGAACAACAATTGCTTTAAATGATGATTATGATAAAATGTCATAAATGCAAAAAAACTATTCAAGCCTTTTTAAAAATTTAGCTACTTCAGCCATAAATATTACTGTCTATATTTTATGTTTTTGAAGTACTGGCATAATACATTTTGAAATAAATAAAAAATATTAATCTATAATGATTATACTTACAAAATTGCACTTTTAAGGTGATATTTCAAGTAATAGTTTAATAAGTACAAACAATACACACCTAACTGGTAGAATGAATAAGCTGTATTGAAACAGATCCTGTACACAAAGCACATAGACATTGAACTATACGTATGTATGATTATACATCGATATGTTATGACCCACGACGGTTATTCCCGTAAAACCGACAATGTAGAGTACTGACACACATTCAAAAGCAATAACAAAGGCCTTCTAAGAACATTTTGTGCATAGGTTTTTTTCTTATATTAGAGTAATGTTTTTTTTTGGCACATAGCAGTTCACACTTAAATCGTACCTTCACATATTGATATATAAATATAATTTTTATTATAAAGACTTGACAACATTTCTATATATAATGATAATTTTTTCTTTGTTCGCT
This sequence comes from Ornithoptera priamus, assembly GCA_029034505.1. NCBI lineage: Eukaryota > Metazoa > Arthropoda > Insecta > Lepidoptera > Papilionidae > Ornithoptera > Ornithoptera priamus. The sequence continues at coordinate 7,253,186 of JARDWD010000395.1, forward strand.
AATCACCATGAAGACTTGTGAACTTACCGACAAGTCCATTCGACGCGGAATGATTTGTAAATGGATATAACCTATTTATTTTTTAAATTTCATAGATCCTTTATCATTTTATCTCTAATTAACTTTTATAAACATTTTCTTTTCGTGTTATTTGTGCGGTTGCTGTAGTAGTTCTTGTTATAGAAAATCATTGGCTGTTGCGTTTACTCTCAAGGAATATTTCAGATAAATTTTAAGTCAAATTTTATATTAGGGCCAGCAAAGCGGCCGGGGAACAGTCACTTAATTATATAGTACATAATAGCTACAAAATTAGTTTTTATGATATTAAGTGACTAATATTTAATTTTGTCACATTTAATATTTTTGTATTAACAGATTTTAGTCTTAGCATGATTATTGTTAAGTATTTTATTTAATTTTTTATAATACTGCGATGTTGATTGTGATCTTTTGCGAATATTGTTATCTTCGTATTGAGATATTAAGACTAGTTCACGCAATAATTTAACGCACTAATAGAACTTATAACAACCCAGTAAATATTTACACACGACGGGAAAATTAACGCTGTGAAAGTATTTAACTAGATGACCTTCCGGTATACATAAGACAGACAGACCTGAAAAAATCGCAGATTATTGCATTGTTTACTATTTATGTTGACTTTTATTCAATGATATAAAGATGGTTTAAGCTACCAACAAATTAAACAAATAATTTTATGATTTTTTTTCTTATTCACAAATTACGGGATCTATTGCTTTAGCTAACTGGTATAAGCTAATCTTTTGTAAACATACGGAGTTATGTAATATTTTTTGTTTAACTATGCAATAAGAAGACAGTTACCTGATGGCAAGTGTTAAGTCTACCAGTGACAATGCCCCGATGTTGACACTGACCTCAAACACACTGCTTTTAAAAACAGACGGCAACCAAAGGACCCTTGTACCGAAGATCACATTTTTGTTTAATAAAAAAGCGTACATTAACAAATATCCTGTTTTTCTGTTAAAAATACTTTATTCACAAAGTGTTTACAATTGTTCGTTGGTACAATATATTAAAATAACTGAATTTTTTTAAAGTATTATATTATTAAGATCGTTATAACATTAATATTGTAATTAAAATAAAAGTTACTATTTATCTTTACGACTCCCCTCCACACATTTTTCAATGGTTTTGTATATTTCATCAATTGTAAATTATTGAACGTTTAGTGTATTTTTTTTTCTATACAATTGCTAACTTTCTATTCTTCCATCGTGTTTTCACCATTAGACATCCAGGTGCGCGACAAGACACCTTCCCCATGTTCATAACTTTCCCTGTTCCAGAACAAACAAGTTCAGCTCCAAGCTTTTAATAACAACACAAAACCGCTGTGTTCTTATCCAAATGCGACGTCAGCAGGTGTCTTTGAGAAGATAGCCTGTTACTAGACTAGCGAGGTTTATCACTGCAGATCACAGAATCACTTAACACCAGAGAGAATCATAATCAAACACTAATTAAAAACTATAATAAATTCGCATGTGATATACTACGTCATCATGATCATAATTATCATCATCAGCAGACGGACGTCCGCTATTGGAAATAGGCTTCCTAAAAAGATCTCTATAGTGTGTTGTTTAAATTGTTCCACTAATATCATACAGTTACAGTTTGACAGGAAACAAACAAATTTCTAAACAAATTCAGAAAAATGTTATGTATTAGAACGTGTTTAAAGTAAACAATTAAACAAATGGATCGGAACTTTGCGGTAAGCCCATGTCCAGCAGTGGACGGCTATTGGCCGTTGGTGAAGATAGTGGTTCGTAAAAGTCAATACAACCAAAAAAGTATATTTCGAAGACACTATTTCAACATACACAAGAACATTCATACAAAATTAAGTTAAACATTTTTTTTACACTCAATTCTTGAAATATGTACCATTTAATAATAACTATTATAACAAGAATCGTTACAGTTAAGAAAACATTATCTTAAATTAAAATACTAAAGTTAAATACAACACGAAAATTGCAATTAGCCACTAGTTAGTAGAATCATTTGCAGAAGATATTTTTATATTTTTAAACAATCTTGTAACATAAAATAAACGGTTTTTGGTATTGTTTACATGAGAAGGTATACAAAGTAAGATTTAAAATGGCAAATGAACTATAAAAAAAACCATCAGCAAACCTGGTCGATTCTATAAATGCGCGCGACGTTCAATCAAAACATCTGCCGTTTGTGCGGTGCGGCTAAGTGCGAGTTAGTAATGAAATATTAATTAACCTATAAAATTTTTTAATACATATTTACTAATTCCTATATATGACGTGATGCGTTAAATATATCGTCAAGAAATCGACATCTTCCGAAAAGTAACTTTAGAGGATATGTCGCGTGTACCAATTACTCCGCCATACATCGATTCCCATCAGCGGGAATGTTCCGCTGATTATACGCTCGTCGATAACAATGTGACATGAGTAATGATGATATACACTGCATCACATTGTACTCTTATTACGACTCGGTACCTCGAAATTTCACTAGTTATCCGAAACACAGAAATATTTGTACACTTCTGTTTAATGGCAGAAAGTGGCGCTGCGATGGTATTCTCACCTAGGCGGTTACCGGCAGTCATAACATTCACTCAGTCCTATGGAACATTTCCGTTTAGCCATTTTATAAATTTACTCATAATCGGAACCGTGTAAAATCTCTACAATGATTTGCAGATCATTCTTTAAAATTTAATAATCCAAACTTTCGATAATTTTTTTTCTTGTCAATGTCTAAGGACATCTTCATTAGATATTATACATAACATGTTAGGCTAATGAAAAATCATCACGGATTTGTGGTATAAAATACCACAAATCCATGATCAAACGGTCCACTTGAAATAATATGTACTTAAATCAATAGTAACATAAATAATTGAAAGTACAAAAAAAAAACGACAACTACATCCACAAAATAACTGCCATTAGACTACTACTTGTCAAGTCAAATCGAATGAAAATATTATATGAATAATCAGAAACTCTTTGAAATATAATTCCTGTACAGTAAAAATCACAATTTCACAATGTCTATGCAACATCACGCGATTGCTATAGGAATTTAGAGTGCATACGCGAGGAGTTTGGTGAGAAGCTGCTGTCTGGCAGCACACTAGCGTCTCCGTACACGGGGACGTTCGGCACGCTAGGCCCATTCGACGCGTACGGACTCCGCGACCATGTCCTCGGACGCTGCATGACAGGCGGCGTTTCTTGGGGCAACACTGTACTAATGACCGGTTCCGTGGGCATTCGGATCTTGCCTCTACTTTCCAGCCGTTGTTGTACTATAAATAAAATAAAAATTACTTTTATAAATTAGTCACTTTAATATACCAACCACTATATATAGTTAGATGGTGACAGATTTACAATAAAATAACGTTATTAACTAGGTGGATTTGAAAAAAGCTATCACTATCCAAACTCCACATCATCCAGCCTGATTAAAACCAAGGACTATTATACGACAAACGTTTAGTCATTGCACTACGGAGCTAGTCATGTGCATTAGATATTTGCGGAAACTTACACACATTGACACATCTACCAGCTATTTTAAAGTAAACACTCACCGTATAGATAAGCGGCAGCAACAGCCACGACTGTCATCAGTGTAGGTAAGTATGGCTTGAGAAGAGAAAAAATGGCGCCTAATAGGGTCCCACATGCTACATCGCACTCCCTCTCCACTTCCACCGTTATAACTTGAGCAGTCAACTTAGATATAACATTCACATGTCCAATACCACAAGTAACCGTTTCGCTCTTCACGGTAACTCTCACCTCACTCTCTTTGGAACTCATTTCTAATTTTAAGCCAGGCGCTGTGGTCATTTTGACCAATTTGAGAGCATGAGGATGGCCAGTTATAGTAAATGTGGCTGGCGGATTGGCCAATGAAACTTTGTTGAGGGAGACTTCTATGGGAGGCAGGAGTAACACTTTAGTGCATGTTCTCTTTGGACTCCATTCGGCGCACAATTCGATTTCCGTTGAGTCTGTTATTATTGATGGTGTGATAACCGTGCAGCCCAATTGACCTAAAATTTAACAATTTAAAAATATATTTTTTTTTATTTAAAACCAAAAAAAAGAGACAAGGGAATGTTTTGTTTCACTGAAGTATTGTCTTGGCTCTTTTGATTGATGATAGGATTCAATTTCATCCCCCACACAGGTTCCAGCTTTGTCATAGCGGTGGACATTAGTAGCCGTGACTTGGTCACCCACCGGTCTCAGCTTCAATAAACTGAGAGGAAACTACCCGACGGCCCAAAGCGTAAGAGCGACTCGACGCGACAGCTCCAGGACGAACATCTCATTTCGTCGAAGACAAAAACTATTCTGTTCTATATAAAAATGTTATGTATTAAAGGACAACATGATTTAATTTCTTTGGTCATTTCCCTCTTGCTAATTACGAAAGTAGTTGTGGTTGCGAAATTTTAAAATTCTAATGACATCCTCACCATTAGCTATATCAAGAACTGGCTGTGCTGTGTAGGGGGCTTTAGTCCGACAAGTGTAAGGTAGTTCTACTTGTATTCCTTCCAATGCATATTTCTGCTCTTCACTGCACAGCAATGGGCCTGATGTAAGACCAGTTGCTTCGAAAGACAGTGGTACCATTGAGTAAGGCCACTCTCCAGGTAAAAACTCCATCTGAAACACAGTAAGAACGAAGTAAATTACAAATACCAAGTTGTTTCGTTTTGTTCTTGAGTTAACTTGTACTGTGGTTTTATAAAACTTGAACATCTTATTTACTCCAAAGGTATTATTTGAATGTAGATAATGTAAGAAATTCTTTGCTTGCAAATAACAAACAGCATTGTTAATGTTCCCTTGAGATTAATCTCTTTCACAGCCTTATAGAATTATGAACGATAAGTATTTCTGAGCACTTTGGGTCAGATATGAATCTTGCATACACTGCTTATTGATCAATGGCATCAACTTTAGCCACATAACTTTGCTATCATAATAAATATTTTTGCTAAAACAAATCTCGTATCGTATCTTTTTTATCTGTTTATCATATTATAGACATTTAATTTTTATTTTAATTTTCTTAATATTATATTACCGCTATATTCACTTGTAATTCTATACCAATAAATATTTTATTTTATACACTACTCTTTACACATTTAATGCAATTTCTAAAATGAGATTTTTACTTCGATTATGCACCGGTCCCAAGACGCAATACTAATACAGCAAATTTTTTTTTCGTTTTTGCTATTGATAGTACTAGTGAAAGTAAAGTGTGTTATATAGAAGGAACAAGCAACAAAAATGTCGAGGGGACTGAAATTAGTTTAAAGATAGTTCAAGGCGATGTATAGTCGCTCCTCAAACGACGTGTAGATAGCGCTAAGTGGGATAGTGTCGTGGCACCTTGTCAAGAGGGACTTGGTGCAAGGTCACTGCAGCGGGAGGGCGGTCGAGTCGCAGCGCGTGCTTGGTGGCCGCGTCGCGCCCCAGCAGTGCGAGCGTCACACCGGCGCCTGCATATAGCGACACGCCGCTAGCCGCGCGCCAGCCCACGCCCTCCAAGCACACCGCCCAACTACCCGCAGCTGTACACAAATAAACAAAGCGAGCTAATGTTACTGTGTGTACATAGAACGAAGTAAAAAGTACTAAATTATGATTATAATAGAGACAATAGTCTAATGACTACTTAACAAACGTAATATTGTGAATTGTAATATTACACTATCTACACGTACATAGTTGTAGCATTAACGCTTTAGAAAAAAATAAAACTAACCAATGATTCGATTCCCGTAGGAATCGGATCCAAAAATTAGGACCTCGTCCGTAACGGTTACTCCGCCAGCGGACGCCTGGAAGCCCACGTACGCTCCCGCGACATCCAAACCGGTAAACACAATCTCGCTGCCCACGGCACTGTAATAAAATGAATCATATTCCTGTAATAACATGAAGAAATGTTGCACAAGTTTCAAGGGTACTCTTATAATGACTAATGACTAACTCTTACCAATTAAACCTAAGGTATCCCAATCCGCCGACAATCTAATTATACAGCCTCAGGTAGCGACAGAGCCCGCTCTGCCCACACTGCTGAGGACGTAAGAGTCTCGACCCTTAAGTCTAACAGTCGATTGTCGCAGGCTGACTTTTAATAATATACATAACCTTATATTTTACATAGTTTTATGTGACAACGGAGCGCGTAGATGGTAAGGTGTGCACGCCTAAAATATCTGGTTCTGGTATTTTAATAACCAGAACAAAGCAACGCTCTTATGGCGATAGGTTTACATTATGAGAGTGGTTAAGAGTTAGGCGAGTTTGAAAAAATCCTAATATCCACCAAACTCAACATGTGGATTCCGTAATCGAACCAGGTACTTTAACCGCTTTACGGAAACTACGCCTTAGACGTGATCATAGTGTTGACAGTAGTAATATTTAATATAGGTAAAACTCATCAGCTATTCTATATTTACTTTACCCATTTATGTTAATAGTGTTTGCATAAAAATATTACAGTAGTTAACAAGTTCCTTATGATTATTGTTGTGTTACCTGTTAGAAGCTCGTCTAATATGCGAAGGTACTGGTGAGGTTATAGACAAGTTTGCCTCGGGGGCAAGTAGCTCTCTGCCCACCGAATTCCTCATCACGATTCGAACAGAATCATCGCCAAATGTCTCCGCTGTACAGTAGTGTGGTGTTGCCACTTCTACATGTATTATCTAAATCGATAATTAATTATTATTATTAAAATAATGATTATAACAACCATTATTCACCATAGTATTATTTATCAATTTTGCAAACAATAACGTTAAAATAATTATGTATTACATAATATACTAATGGATGGCTATTGTAGATAAAAAAATATATATACTAACTGTTTCTCTATAGATGTTGTTTCTATCGTCTTTATGTTGGGCTACGATTACTCCATGGCCCGGTCTAAAACCTTTCACTTCACCACTTGGGCTCACGTCAAATGCCCCATCACCGTATGAAGTCCAGACACATCTAGGGACAGACTTAAGACGTATGGAAGAGCCTGTTGCTATACTAAGTCTACTACCAGCAGACAATTCTGTCGTGAATCCTTCAATTGAGGTGCGTATATCTGAAATACCTAGTATTTCGATTGTACTGTCCCATGACCTAGTTTCGGCGACCTAAAAGAAAACACGCCTCAATGTATTTTGACAAGTTATTTGGTTTGCGCATATACTTCTCCATTTTTTTTGACTGCTTTTATTACATAGTATTAAGTATAATGAGACAGGATGGTTTGGAGAAACCATCCGGAATAATCTGCGTTTCACCTGCTTAGAACTGGAATACACTGTTATGGTCACTTACAAGACGAGAATAGTAGCTAACCAGATGGACTCGATAAAATATCACATGTGACCACAGAGGCAGTTAAAATTCTTCTAATTAAATTTACCATCGAGTACTGACTTTTAGTACGAACTGAAAATGATCTGTTTTTAGCAGCACTCTAATCTTTAACGATTGAATCTCTGTCTTTAGTAACAAATTTGTTAATAAGGATTAAACTTACCTGTCCCATATTTCTCACTCGAACATCGATTGTTATAACACCATGTTTCAAAGGTACAACTCTCACCGAAAGTCCTTCCGCAACTGACCTTTCTAGTAAATCTAAAAAAACAATGGCCAATTATAACTAAGCTTTGAACATATTTGTAGTATATTTACAATCTATACGTATTAATGTGTACTCCATAATTCGATTTATTGTTGGTAACTCTCTATTGCTAGTGACCGTCTATATACTTCTCCACAAATAAAAATTACTCTGTTTTGGTTTTTAGAACGTTGTAGATGTCTCAGGACGATGAATACAATGTATTGCAATGTACGTCTTAATCAGCACCACATTATGAGTATGCACTTACCATCACGTGAATGCTGTCTCGTCGTTTTGACGAATACAAAAAATATTATGGAAAAATAATAAATATTTGTGATTAGAGTAAACATTTCAATAAAGAATTAAATATGAACGAAAAAACAAACCATCAGCATGTCCAATATAGAGCCTAGCAATAGAAGGGTCCCGTAAAGTCCAAGTTACGCGAGGAGGCGGCTGTACGGCGGACAATGCACCTGCAGTCAAGCCGTTAGCCTCTACCCACACGGGGGTAGGAGAACCCACTAGCAGACTCTGAGTTGCTGATCGTACACGAAGCCCCGAGATTGGCACTACCTGATTAGAGTTGATTATCGTTAAAGCGAAAAATAAAATAAACAACGTAATAGCACAGAAAAGACTATTCTTTGGGTGCATCAGGGAACAGCTCTATAAAGTCGGGCTATTAAGAATAGAACTCGAATAACTCCCATCTGTCATAAAAGATTAACGGGCAAAACACATGAATCTTTTTACTCCCCCATAGAGACCCTCATCCCATTACACAAGACCGTGCTGGACGAAATATACGTGGGGATATCGTATTTATCGCAAATTTATGACAGAATCCTGACTTAAGAACAGGACAAAAAAATAAAAAAATAAAGGGGAAAGTTTTAACCTTGTGCTATAGCAATAATCTATACGCGCGAGTACTACACATGTAATAAAACTAAATTTGGCGTTTATTTTATAATTTGGTTATTTTTATTATCCCAACGCTTAGACCGCTTTGCAGCGAACATGGTCATGGAGAGACTAAGATGACATATATTACTTTAGTTGTAATGCGAGTACGTCTAATTCTATTGCGTGTTGTTAGAAGACTTAAACTTACGTAAAATTTAATTTAATTAAATATTAATAAACATTGAATCTTAGCCATTATTGTACTGAATATTATTACAAAATCCCCATTATTAATTAGTTAACAGTGTCACACATGCATTATTTTACATTTTACCTCGATCTCGGCTTCGGCGGTGGCCATTTCGACGTTACCTATGTCGGTGGCAACCAGTTTGATGCGCGCGCTGCCCAGTGCCAGGCCGTGGACTAAACCACTCTGTGACACCTGAGTAAAAATACAAATAGTATAATTATAAATATTCTGGAATATTTTTCACGTACGGTCGTTCTTCGATATATCTAGAGTAATTTTTTTGATAGATAATATAAAAAGTCAAAATAATGTGGGAGTAGTTAGAGTTGGTTATAATACATCATGGAAATCATCTTGAGACTTACCGAGTAAGATGTTACCATTCGATATAGTAGTAAAAAACGGGCGCTACAGCAGTATTTATTGTTACGGTAGTCCGCACTGAAGACCTACCAAATGTAAATAAACTGAAGGCAGGTGTCTGTCTTCAAAACCTCTCGGTGGGTATTACTGTGGCTAAAGAGATTTGACATCTGATTCCTTAAAGCAACAAAGCTCAATCTGATGCAGTGGATATTATACTAACGCCAAATTAACATCAAGTGAACATTCAACTTGTATCGAGGTATTTTGAAATAATCTAAACATAAATATCTCGGCAGTGTTTATGTGAGAGGATTTGTATATACTTCAAGGCGGTCAGTGGGCGCGAGCGTGTGGTAGTGAAGGTCGGCCAGGTGTGCGGGCGGACCGCCGCTGTGTCGCAGCTGCAGACGGGCGCCGGGCGGCACGCGCGCACTCGCGGGCACCACGCGCAGCGCCGGGAATACCACCACCTAGGTAAAGTGGCTTGCAACATGAATAACCTCCAAGTAATGCTGACTCTTATTAAAATATTATTATTATTTATCCTTTATTGTATACCAGTTACAAAATATGGAATATATTATATATACATAAATGTACAATGGGCGGTCTTATTGCTCAAAAAGCCACTTCTTCCAGATAACCCATTGGGATGGAAGACGTGAATCAAAAACAAAGATAAGTTAGTGCTGCACTAAATTAAACATAATGCAAACTTCTTAGAAAAACAAATTTTGAACTTATTAACCATTACGTAAAATAATTATTTATATAAAAATAAATATATTTAAAACTATAACTTTGAGACCCTTTAAAAAGGCTCTTAAAAAATGTATTAAAAAAATATATATTCGTTACAATCAGATTTTTTAAAGTTTAGAACTTTTTCAATTGAATCTCTATTAAAACAAAAATTAAGAGACACATAGATAAAACAGAAACAGAAAAACCCAGAGAAAGGACTTTAACATTATATTTATTATAATAATAATATTTATATATTTAATAATTATATTTAATCGCAATGATTTAAATTAAAACTAACCTCTATTTCTGGACTCCAGACATTAGCGAGAGAAGCACGGACTCTGCCCGTGCCTTCATGAAGCCCGCATAGCTTCCCATTCCTGACCTTAACATGGCCGACAGTGCGCCATTCCGCTGGACGAGTGCTCATTAAATAACGATTGGAGACACCCCTTGCCAGCGCGCTGATCGACACACATCCACCGACGCTAACTGCTCGAGCTGTTACCACTTCTACACTTAGCACTTCTTCTATGTTCACCTGAATATTTTTTTTAATAAACCCTCAAAATGCAAAGAAATATCACCAGATAAATGTGTTGTACCACATCTTATCAATATTCTTGTTACCTCTACGAGCTGCTTTTCCCCTTGAACACAAAGGTCTGTGACCATCAAGTCATAAGTGCCTGGAGCCGGTACAACTACTGTAAGGGCTCCATTGTCGATACCCGCGATGACGCCTTTGGCTGCCTGCACTGCGTACTTTTCACTTCCGCCTGACACCGTCGCAATGCTTGATACTGATTCACCTTCCCAAGCAATGTTCATCTGTGAAAAGGTTTTTATGAACTGAAATACATAACTCAAGCGCCCATATTTGCCCCCAAATAATAGTGTGCAAACATTACTGCGTACCAGCTATCTAGCAAAGTAGATGGAGCAAATGAAATCACTGGACAAAAAAACTACGAAAGGCAGGCTAAGGAACATTACAGCGTTACCGTTGTAAATAGCGCCGTATTGTATGGATGTATCCTTTAACACCAAATAAAGGTATAGCTTTTCGAACAAAAAAGAGGAATTGTTTTACCTGTTCCCATTTTTTGGTGTATTAGATTCTATACTATAAAAGTTTCTTGTAACTGGTAATAATTTCAAAAGTTAGAAACTGTATAACTTTGATAAAGATACTGGACAAAGATTATATTTCTTTTGATGTCGGAAAACGGTAAAAAGATTCTGCGGATTATGGGGGTCAGAATGACATAAGATTTCCACTCACTAAAACCCCCACGGTAGTATTCTTCAGTGTGCCAGGACGGGTCCCCAGGCTCTTTTAGGAAAAGCATCCAAAACGGACTTAGATTACTTACACGTTGTAGACAGGATAATATCCATATTAATAAATATGAGCCAAACGATGAATTAATAAACATGTCGCATTACGTATGTAATATACTGTTCTTATGATACTTGTATTTACAAACCTTGACTGGATCACAATGTAATGGCGCCACTACTCTCGCCTGTATACTGGCTGTTGCTTCAGGAATGCTAGCTTTAATTGTACCTGTCCATCCTATAGCTTGTTCATTTGCTACCACCACCTAGAGATTTAGCACTAAGTTAATATAACATTAAGTTAAAAATTATAAAACTCACGTCATTTATCGTTACACAACTCCTTGATGTAACATTACACAAGTCTTTATTTTGATCTATCTGTTTTTTTCTGGTACTCCATATTCATCGTTTTATAATACAATGCTTTTTTTATTATCTGATTATATAGAAATATTATCTAATGTTAGATCCATCAGTGCCCATATTCCACCTACTAAAACTATTTCGGTGGTGAATGAATTAGGAGGACCCCAGGGACTCTTATGGGATGTACCAGTACCTTCGGCTATGTCGCTGCATATCTTATATCGCCATAGCCGTCACCGCTCACGTATTTGTCATGAGGGTGCGAGAAATTGCCCCCTCGCTGTGACTAATACAAGACCACTTCGCATTTGGTCTCCCCATCAAGCTCGCTTATCTGCGATAAGTTCCCTCACCTTTATGTATCACAAACCAGAAACCCTTCCAGTCGACTTCTGTGACAGGAAGTGGTTAGGTTAGAATTATTCTAAATGATTTGAGTGAACAGAGCTACTTAAAAACCCTTACAATTATAAAGCATTACAACAAATTATGTTCACAAAAAACAGCTCCTCCAATTACCTTACCTGATAATACTTGTTAGGAACAGGCACAGGTGCATATTCGGGATCAGTTTCAACAAAAAGTCTGTCCCTGGCTGTGAAAACTATCTCTGCTAGATGAGGCTGTGATTCCCATGACACTCTTGGACCATGTTCATCTAATAGCTCTCTTCCTATTGCATCCATTAACGTCACTTTTATAGTCACTTCTTGTCCTGGTCGTAACCATAACCTATTTGAATGTATTAATAGTATTAAATGTATGTGAAGTATCACACTACCATATCTCTTGTGCAATGGCTAAGCACTTGCCTTGTAATATAGATGTCCCAGGTTCAATTCCTGGCACTTGATGTTGTGGACTTTGGTTTATGAGTGTTTTTAAAACCACAACCATCTTCAAATTCATTGTATAATTTTAGTCTTATTCTCTAATAGGAAATAGACATCTCCATTTAGCATGACCGCAATTAGCTAGTTTCGTGTGGTTCATATAAAACTTAATAAAGGCAACAGGAATAGCCGCCCCCTTATTCAGTTATATGCTGTGCATAGAGTGGCAAAAAAGATATTATAGCTCCCAAAATGGATAACATAAACTTACTTAGGGCCTAATGAACAGTTTCCAGGACTAACAGGTGGTTCAAGACGTATCCTGGAAACGTGCGGAGCGCAGGCGACATCCAAAGCAACAGACTCACGCTCATCATCTGACTGTGATATAATTTCTAGTCGGGCATCACCTTTCTATTGAAAATAACGGAACTTTGTAAACTTCATTGCAAAACAAAACCTAAAAAAGTCTTTATTTATTTATTGATGATCACACTCTTTCTATTAATTGGATAGTACCAAATTGTGCTTATGTCCTTGCAACTTAAGCTGTTAAATCTTGAAGATGCTTAAAAAAACGAAAGAATATGTATGCTTTTCAGTGTCAAACGCTTTAGTAATTTCACTTATACACTTATATACTATACAGTATATCATATAAACCGGAACATACCAATTCTGTTATATAAGTTACATAATGTAGGTAGTAACTACCCGACATTAGGCTTCAGAATCAAACTAGGCACATCCATAATAAAAGGCAAACTCTCATCCACTGCACATTTAAATGCATTCAAATTTAGTAAAGCGTGTTATTTTAAATGGTCAATATTTAAGTACATTTTTCCAGATTGCAAGCAAAATTACTTCGAATATTTTTTATTATCAGTTATTAGTAACGAAAGTTAAGTATTAACTATAATGAACAATAAACAAGTGATAATTTTTTTTATTGATTGAGATGATGTTGATGAATATATTTCTAGTAGGTATTAGATAATAACATACCCGTTGACACTTGAAAGTGAAGACTTGAAGCTCAGGGTACTTATGCGGCGAGGGGCCATCCCTGTAGACCAGCTCAGCTACGCGGGAGTCGCTTGACAATGGAACTAAAGCCTCTCCTTCTGCTAAGACCTTTAAAAATTTCATAAATAATTGTTTATTTTACAAAAGTGTAATATAATAATGATTATCAATTATATTACAAGAGACTTATGTCCAGCAGTGGACATACATTGGTTGAATTGATGATTATCAATAGTATTTGTATGGCTTTATATTTCGTACCTTTAAAAATGGCTGAAGTTATTTTTGATTATCAGATCATAAGTGATACGCCTAATCATGCCATGTCTTGTTAACCCAATAATTTTACTACTACTACTACTACTACTAGACTACTGTTTGCACGGCAGAAATAGGAGTTGCGGTTGTACATGTCTAAACGGTCTAAAGCAACAGAGACCCATCACAAATACAGAATTTTTTTTTATGATTAAGATACCAATTAAATGTATAGCACTTGTTGTTATATGGTTTTAATTTTATTTCTCACCGGTGCGGTGGCAGAGAGTAAAGCGGCTGCGTGCGCCGGCCACTGTAGGCGCGGCGCAGCGCGCACTGCGACTCGTGCCGTGTCGCCCGCACGCCCCCGCGACACACGCACCAGCGACACGCCGCGTACGGTCCACTCGCACTCCAACACGCAACAAGCGCCCTCTACGAACGACACAGTGAGAATTGAGATCAAACAGTACTAATAGTGTGAAATCGATAATTTTTTTTTTATACGACGAAGAAACGAGATTAAGAAGACTTTCACCTGATGGAAAGTAATAAGTTCGTCAAAACGCTACACTGTGCTATGCTATGCTATGTATATCTATGAAGATAAGAGCTTGGTATCTTGGATATGAACCCAAGATGCTAAATCTCATTGCTCTAGTGATTCCACCAATTGTAAAGCCTTTCAGACCGGACTACACTAATGTTTAGCAGTAAAAGTAAGCGCTACTCTATCTGTAATAATGTTTAAGTTTTTTTTTATACTATCACGCCTTATTTCCCAGTAGAAGTAGACAGAGACGAATAAACCCCCACTTTTCGCCAGATGTGGCCAGATGTGATCAGATTAGGTCGCATGTAACAGGGGGCGAGCCTGTTGCCACTTTATTGAAGCCACCACACACACACACACACAAAGATAATTTCAGCGTGCTGGTTTCTTCACGATGTTTTCCTTCACCGTTAAGTACGTGGTAATTGGAAGTGCCTAAGAGGTGCATGCTCCGGCCGAGATTAGAACCTTCGTCATCTGATTGCGATGTCCGAGTTCATATCCATTGAGCCATCACGACCTTATGTTTAAGTATATGGTAATGATACTGACCCACTGGCTGGACCCATGTAGCGGCCGATACGTTATGTGGCTCGGGGCCTTCCAATAATGTTACAGCAAACGAAGCACAATCACATCTAAACCATGGAAAAATATCAAATATATAAATTACATTAACAATAAAAGCGCGGACATTTTTCAATTGACACTATTTTTTTTGCCTTTAGCAGGTGGTGCTGATAATAGATTCGGAATGCTATGTTCAGCAGTGGACAATAATAGGCTGGAATAATAATGATGATGGAAAGCTGGTTAAAAAACATAAGTTAGTTTGTGTTACTGAGAAATAAAAATAGATAATACATTCATTTTGTAAAATGTTGAGTGTTTCATGTCCTTTTTGAAACAGCAATTTATCATAAGGACAAAACCATGTCTATTTTTGTCGACAAATGGTAGTACGCAAACATTACTATGTTCCTGAATCAAGGCTAGCTAGTGAAATTCCTTAGTTAACGGAACTTAAATATCTTCCATTATAAGGCAACAAGACTATGTTTGTCACCTTAATAAGAACCAAATTGTTATAAGCGAGCATATCACTTACCGTCAGGTAAAAAACCTGCTTGCATCGTCGCGTTGTTGAATAAAAAAAAAACTTACAAATTAAAGTTATACAATTCCCCAGTCATAGGATGTGCGGCGGTGAGAGCTATATGCAAGTGATGTGGGCGGCCAATACGGGCGTGACCTGAACTCGATACTTGCACTAATTCCGGTACGGCAGCCCATATCCTGTCAAATAATATAACGTCGCGTTAAATGTTAATAATACCTAATTCTCTTAGTATAAAAATAATAGTTAATTTTTCTCTCATCTATTATGCTATGAAGACTTCTAAGTAAATTAGTAGTAAATGACAATGTCATAAAATTAAACATTTTTATTCTTTTTTTTTACAACGGCGATAACATATTAAATTTGTCATAAACTAAATATGTTGAATTTATTATTTATACTTATTAACACCTAGAAAGACTACAAGGACAAGTACTGTAGTACATGTACATTTAAACACTCACTTTCCATTAGCTTTCACATATGAATATTTTTTTAATTGTACTTTTACATCCATTTGTCCAATTCCATTTATCGTAACAATACCCATAGATGAAATCGGAAATGAAGTATGTTGCTGTAAGGCCATTTCATTCTCAGACCATACCACTACCTCATCACCACCCCCACTGTGTTTTAATTGTATCTCCCTGTAATAAAAAAAAATGTTTATTTTTTAAATAATTTTAATAGTAATCATTGTTATTCGCCAATAGATGGCCTCAGCCCGACATAGGCCTCTTCTTAAAGATCTTCACACTGATTAGCCACGCGCTGTCTCCATCCAGCGGTTTTCCGTAACCTTCACCAGAACATCAGTCCCACTTATTTGTGCCTTCTAGCACTACACATCCCCGTAGCTTGTCAGTATTTTGAGTAATGTGCCTTATTTAGAATTTTATATTTAATTATTAATTAGCCTCAAAAAATATATATTCTTAAAAAAAATTAATAGTTTAAAAAGTAGGCATACATACTGTGTTTTATCAGTCCAGGCAATGATTAGTTCAGGAGGTATAATTTTCAATGGTTCTATTGCTATGGCTGAAGCCTGTCCTTCAACCTGAAGATAAATTTGTTATAATTTATTTATAATTATAGATACCATCCTCTGAACAATATTTTAGCACTAACTTCGTTAATTAAAAACAATCATTTCCCTTACATAAAAAAAAGTGTTGAATACAAATTTAAGTATAGTAATTGTGCTCTCTGCCACTAAACCCTTTATCTAGTTCATAGACCTGTATTAAATGCCTCCACAGCGTAGTGGCTGCATTTGCCTTATAACACATGGTCCCCGGCTCTATTAAATAGAAGAAAAGATTATAATGTAAGCGATGTTTGCTTGTTGCTAGGATTTCCGAAATCCGCGTTTGTAATCCTCCATATTGGGTATAATGTTTAGGACATTCTAGGCGAACACGCTGCACTATATGCGATTTTATTATTACGTAACTTTATGTTCTAAGTGTTTAATATTAACATCAAATGTAGCCCAGTGTAGGTAATTTCACAAGTTTTATAGAGTTTGTAACAGTTCATTAATCTTAAAAAAATCTAATAAACAAATAACCTCACCTTCGTCATCAAAGTTTTGCCAGCAATTGAATACAACCTCGCAGTTATCGTAAATGGTCCAACATTTTTGGCCATTGCATCTGTTACTGTACCATTTTCCGTCGATTTAATTAATTCAATATTAGCTTCTCCTTCTGCATGCAAACGAATGAGTACTTCGTCTCCAGCCGTCAAAGCTCGTCCTTCTTTATCATACACAACACACTGAACTACGAATACCTCACCATTAACCACAACATTAGCTGGTTTGAGTGTAACACGAATACTGTGTGTATCGGACACTGTTAGCAGAGCAGTAGCTACTTCTGTTAATCCTGACATCAAATAGACTGAGGTTGTACCAATTTCTGTACCTTTAACAAGACTGATAGCATCTTCTAATTTTCCTATGCTGTTATCAGGTACACTTAAAGTATATAATGTGTCTGCTACATTTTGAACAGTAAGCCTTCCAGCACGCATCCTCACTACCCTAAAATATAATAATGAATGGATGACTCTAAAGACCAATAACACACTTTGTAATCATTAACTTAATCAGAAATTCATTTTTAATATTGTTGCAAAAGAATGCCAACTAATTTAAATTTTACTCACTTATATCGTAAAGTATCACCTAGAGCTATAACAGCTTTAGCTGGGTTCAAAACCACACTTGCCACAACTTGCAAATTAACATCTGTGCATATTTCCTCAAGACACACTGATACTCTACACTCTCCCATTGCCTGACCATACAAGAGTACTGTATGAGACCTAAGACTCCTGGCTTCCAAATCAGTGACTCCAGGAGGTGCTTCATAGTCTGTGTCACGCCAACGTACAAACCTGCACACACAATTATGTTCTAAATTTAAAAGAAACCAATAATTACTCCATACCACACAAAAAAATCGTTTCAAGTTAAATAAAGATATTGTTTTACATTAAAACTAAACACACAACACTCTTTTTTCTTTTTATTAGTTAGAACATCGATATATGTAAAAGGAATGCCTACTTACATAACCAATGGATCTTCACCATAATTGTTACCAAGATTATCTATGGTCCAACTAAAACTGATACCCTCCAATGAAGAAAATTTGTTACCTGTAATGTTAAACCAATTAACAATAAACAGAAAAAAAAGTACTAATAAATTATCAAAGATATATGTTTACAAAAATAAGAATTTAGATTAATCCTTCCTTTTTGAATTTAACAATTTTCCTTTATAAAAAACTATTTTTATTAATAAAATACATCTTTTATATATACCATAAACCTGGTGGGCATTATTTTATTGATAAGGGATATTATAGCAGAACCTTCCTGCATAGTAATTTCCAAATTTTGTAGACTAATATCCCTCTCATTAAAAACCTTAACTCTACACCCATCAGCCTCATACCACTTTGAAAAAAAAATCTACTAATTATATCTTTGATATTAAACTTGCACAGCTTAGCATGAACCCTGTTTGGAAACCACTTTACAATAAACTGTCTAAATTAAACAATGGTTTTTTTACTTCATCATGTATTAAACAAAGTAAGTTTTTAACAATTACAAAGCTATGCTATAATATAATACATGTATTTCTATATTTTATTTACATAAAATGATGATTTGATTCTAATTACCTTGGTCATCAAAAGCTACAACTTCAAAAGCCTCTGGTGCCTCCTCTAAAAAGAGCTTCCAAGTAGTACTTGTTATTTTTAATGAACTGATTTTATCAATATCAACATCTCCACGCAGTATCTATAAAGCATAATTAAACATAAAGCTGTTATAATTGTAAAGAAAAATAAATTAAAAAATTTGTAACTTCCCAAAACTTTCCCAAAAAAATTTTTATTCATACAAATAAAAAGTAATGATTTTGGTTTCCCCAAACAAAAATTTGTATTAATATCAATAATCTTTAAAATTAAAAAAATTGCTAATGTCCTCTGCCTTTAAGATATAATTTTAACATAAAATATTATTTAACCATCAAGAATATCATTAGCAAGTTATAAATTGCCAATAAGTCTACACGAAATATGACTACGCTTGAATTCAATTTCAAACACAAGTTCCCGCCAAAATTAAACAGACGCTTACTTCTCCGGTATTTACTTCTTCGGCTAGAATAATGACTGAGCCAGGTGGTGTACACATTTTGGAGACTGAAACCCGCGCAGCTCGGGAACAGTGATCCCAAGTATCATCGTAAAGAGCTTCAAGATCAATGATGTCATCGCGAGATAAACTCCTGAGCAAACATATTTAGTCTTTATTTTTTTTAAACATGTTCTGTGATATAATTTAAATAATTTATATCACTTACCATTGGTAACAGCCACCTTCTATTATTTCAAATGTAAAATTTACATATAAGTTTTCTAACCATGGTAACAGTACTCTTGGAGTATTTATTTTAGCACTATTACATACATGTAAATTTGCAAGCAATGAAAACAGAAAAACTACAATCTTTTGTAGTAGTTCCATGTTATATATTGTAAAAATAACATGGAAATAACTATACACTTCACTAATTTAAACAAAACTAACCTACAAAAAGAACTCACGAATTTCAAATATTTGACATTTATTTATTGTACAGCGTTCTACAATAGACAATAGACGTACTGAAGAATAGAATGTTAAAATAGATTATACAATAAAATGGAGCTAAATAAATTTCATTGCGTATTTAAAAATAAATGTTACGTACATACATAAGTCATTGCTGTAAAATAGGCAACAAATTTTTTTAAGAGCTGTTTAATTTGTATATACCTCAATTATTCTACTACAATCTAGCTTAGACAAAGTGCATTCGATATAAGTTTTATTTATATATAATACGATAAAATTTAAAATATGACAAATAATATACCAAGCTATGCATATATCCAGTTCTAAAACGATACTTGGTGATTCATGACCTATGTAGTAGTTTTCAAACGCTTATTCATAAATGTCAAAATGTTGCAAATGGCTGCTTTGTGTTCGTTTAGTTTGTGCCGTGTTTAACGTGAATTATAAAAAATGAAATACAATATGCGTGTCGAATTTAATAAAATGATGTGTAAATAAAAATTAACACATAATTGGTTTTATTATATTGCAATTTAATGTCGACAGCAGTTATGTCGGTCGACAAAGCTACAGAAATAAAAGGCAATGAGATCGATAAAATCAAACGTCGTCACAAACCTGACGACACTGTTGTTGCGACAGTGATAAATAGAAGCATTGAAGATACAATCCCCTACACGAAAATGGAGGAAGAAGACGAGTCTACAGAGAAACCTACGGATCTATGTTTGCAAGGAAATTCTCATTTAATTTCAAGTACAACGAGCAGTTTAGCTGATACACCCGGCGACTCTGGTGTGTTGTGTCTAGATAGCGAAGCTTCTGAAGCTACAAGTCAAGCACTTATGACACATAGTCTTGTAGGAGCAGAGGAATTAACGTGCGACAGTCAGTATGACGTGATACCATCGTGTTCACAAGATATGGTAAAGAGTACTACAAGCAGTATAATGACACGAAGTGATATAGACAACCAAAATGTAGCTGTTGGTGATGATATTGTTCCTGAATTACTCATTGAAACTAATAAAAAACTTCCAATTTACGAAAACTTACCAGATGTGGTTTTAAAAGCTTTAGAAAGTGAAAAAGTTTGTATTGAAGAGGTAAGAAAGCCAGCTTTAAGGACCAGTGAGCCTAAGAAGTCATTATCTGAAGATATAGTGTATCGGAGAAGATGTAGAAAAAAATCTCAAAGTGGACCAAGCTCTCAGAAGAAGCGTGTTTCATTCCATGAAGATATTTTGAACAACACTAAAACAGACAATATTCATATTGAACGAGGTTTTATTTCATATAAACCTGATACTGCATATTGTGATAGATTTAAACAAAAGAATACAGTTGCAAATGATAGGTTTTCATGGTGTGCTTCTAGTGATCAAGCTCCAAAATATGCAGCTGACGTAGCTCAACAGACTATGTCTGATATTCTAACATATGGTGACTCTAAACATGATAGAAGTGGTATTTTTGAATATTGTCAGAGTCACGAAGCACATGATACTAACATAAATAAAGACAAAGATAATAATAATGTTCCACCTCCAAATGGTAAACTTTATGGTTGTGATTCCAATAGTTCAGATTCAAATTTTAGTTGTGACTCTGAATCATCATCAAGTGAGTCATCATCTTCACATTCAAATAAAACTGAAACATCACCTGTGCACAGAAAATGTGATAAGACTCAAAAATCTTACTCATGTGATGAATTTTCTAACAATGGACATGTAGCTTTTATGAGAAAAACTTATTTCTCTGAAGCTGATATTGACCAAAATCATGAAAGAATGAAAAAACCATTAGAAGTGTCACAAAGTCCAATAACAGTTAAGTCTGTATTGAAAAAGAAGCGTTACATAACTACTAATGTTGTTGAAGAAAGAAAGCAAAATAACAAGGTCCTCAATTTATTAGATGCCAACAACATTATAGACTCCCTGAAAAACTTTTATAGAAATTTTAATTTCAATTTTGCACCTGAGAAGGGACTTCCAGAAACTAGTTTTGAAATAAACAATGTGGTGGAAGCACTTCCATGTGATGTTAATCAGAACAAAAATTTGTCAAAAAGTCTGGATTCAGGATTTCAAATTGATGATGATGAAGATTTTGTTGAAATAAATCTCAATTCACAATTAGAACCAGAAAAACCTAAACAAATACCTACTAATTCTAAAAATCCAGTACCTGGAGAAAGGACACCTAATGAAGGATCACCAAGACACAAACTCACATTGAATATGAAAACTCAAAATGATATAAAACTTGTTAACAAAGCTGAAGCTTTTCCACCTTTAAATAAGTTTGTTGTTAACTGTGAAAGCACAGTTTATGAGCATAAAGGGGTGTCATACAGTTATGTACATGATACTTTTCAGACAGCATTTGATGCACCTAAAGAATCATTTGTCCCTATACCTGACACCACCCCAGTGATGGAACTTGTCACTAGCGCTAGCAAAATTGACTTAAATGGAAAACAATGTGATGGTGATACATCTAGTAAAACATCCACTCCAAAGAGACAATTCAATAAAAACATTCAAGATGAAAGTGAACAAAAAAATGGTATATCAAAGCACTTGTCATCACCGAAGAAACAAAATGTTAATAGATACAGCCGTAAGTCTGCTTCAACCACTAACAAGAATGATGATTTGACTCAAACAAATAGTGACAACTGCTCCAATACAGACAATTCTACATTAAAAGGTGCAGATGACTTCAATGAGGAGTATTTCGATAGTCCGGCTAATCAAAAATTACAATCAAATAAATCTGCTCTACTCAATAGGTACCTGAAAAATGTGTGTCAAAAGAAAGACCTGGAACTTAAAATAAGAAACAATAAGTTCTTTCAATTTAAATTGCGTATGGAAAAGGGATTTCCAAGTATCATATTTCCGTTTAAAAATATGTCGGACACTTTCCCAGTGTCAGCAGAGAGGATGTCACGTTTGATAGACAAAGAAGTGATCGAGAACAAACGGCTTTCCGTGCGTTTACTGACAGCCGACGAACCGTCTTACTTTGACAGCTTTGAGGACAATGTAGCCATAGAATGTAGTGAAAAATTGAGACTGCAGCTATTTTGCTACCCTAATGAAACGCTGAATAGGGTATGTTGATAATTAACTTTCATCTTGTACTTATGTTCTACTAACACTTAAATGCAGCCGGCGGGGTCGCGGATGGTGCGAAAGCGTTCTCGTAACCCCGCCATGAGGCGACGAGGTTGAACATCGTGGGGGTTTTAGTCGGTGGAAGTCCGACATAACCTGTCCTTGCCCCGGCGAAGATGGGAATGCGCAGTCAATTCCTCCAAATTAAACAAAAAAAAAAGCTTAAACGCGCGATGCGACATACTGAAAACCTGCGATTTGTCAAGAACTTCTTTAATTTATTTTTGTTTTTTGATGGATTAGAGAAAAAAACATTCTGGTACTGAGGTAACTGTTTGGATTAACTAGGTGGTGCTATATGCTAGGAGATAGTTAATAGTATACACAAATAAAATTTCACACGTCACATAGTTAAATTACGTAAACCCTCTCAACTCCTAGTATTAATTTATGTCAGAACTTTTTCATAATTGTCTCTACAACTATAAATTACTTAATACGTGTCTATAAAAATCTATGGACGAACTCATAAACAGCAAGAAGATCCTGTAAAGCAAGTCTCATTGACTGTACCTAATTGTAAAATTGCTTAACCCTAACTATAGATTACACAAATAACCTTGACCATACCATTAAGTGTTGCGACAGTTAATATAAAACTGCATGGTTACTACGTAGTTTTTTTTTCTTTTACGATGTTCGTTGGAAATCTTTGTTACATCATTCATTCATTGGAAAAAACATGTTAATGGTGTATCCTATTTCATGTAGATATTCGTTTCAGATGATGAAAGTTCAATCACCTTATAACATGGAAGATGGATCGTGGACGCCTTTACTCGTATTCATTACTGACTACGCTCTTTATGTTGCTGATGTGAAGCCTGGCGGTACAGAGTACGAGCTCCTTTGCCGATTGCCGCATAACGAACTGGACGCTATAGCAGTAAGTGAAAATACGGCACTGAAACATTTATAGCTATTGTAATAGTATAACAATTTTATTATTTTTATCCATATATGAAATTGATGGAAATGGTGAGATTTTCACATTTTTTTTTATTCAATCGTAAATAACAACTAAAATACTATGCCTTCGTATTTGATACTAAATTCGATGCAATATTATTCTTAATTTTTTTTATCTTTGTGTTATGTGTACTAATTATATTATCACACGGTTGAATATAATTTTAATAAGTATGGACCCGTGAATAATCAGTTTTAAGGATCCTACGCGTTATACATCTCAAAAGGATTTGATCTGGCTTGAACTTGAGTTTCAGGTGAGAGAAAAAGTCGCGAGAAAACCATTATGTTTAAAGAAAAATAGCTTATGAATAAGCATAGGAAACTTAATCATTGTTATAAAATATCTACATAAAAACTTTTACCCATGTCTGTGGAAATACCGCATAGAAGTAAAAGAAAAGAAGAAATAAAACAGCTTTGTATATTTGACATCCACTAAATTGCGATGAGTGGTAAAGAAGGCTGCGACTCGCACCAGTTGCAGGAGCATTAATTAATAGGACTATTCATTATATTAAGTTTATTTATATCGTATCAAATCTTGCTAACTATTTTTATGATCTGAACATTACTGCTACTATGCAATAATATTTTTAATTCCTAATCATACTATTGTTTTTTCTCATAAAGTCTACCTCCTCAGGTGGGTCCGGAAGCGCAATACATTCAAGTAATAGACGTAGCGGGGAACATAGCGTGTTCTGTTGTGACTGCCGAAGGTTCTTTGGGCGCCCGTCTCGCCTCCTCACTGGAATGGAGCGCGCGTACTTCACCGCTTCGCATCCAACGTCCACCGGCCATGTTGCCGCTGAGCTGCTGGCCACTCGCCTCGGCCGTCAGCAGGCTACGTCACGAGAAACGGGTAAGAGTAATATAAGATTGTTCGCTTTCATACAATAAGAAATGCTAAAAAATTACAAGTGTCTTCATCATGGTCTTGAATATTTATTTATTTCAAACCTCTATTCGACGCAATTACAAACACTTACTAACGGTAGGTCTCTGTGGTCAGAGATCGTGTAGATTAAACAAGCCCCGTCACGGCGATTAAAAGAGTCTTCGAGTTCATGAAATTAAAGGTGCAGGTTCACATTGTCTCCTTGTCCAGAGTGGATGACAAAAACGAAGCGGTCTAGTGTTCGTCTTAGCATAGCAATGGTGAAGGGGAGTGTAACGGTCTTCCCTGGATCTTGCTTAGGCATAACACAGAGAGAAACAGGATGACCATCTAGAGATTTTAAATGGGCATCAATCCCACGTAACTCTGACTTCTTCCCAGTGACAGGGTTTCTTGAGATGTATCCCGGCACCTAAAAAAAATTGTATTTATCACCGCAACGACTACTTCTGCCGGCAAAAAGTAATGTGCAACCATTACCGTTTTTCCGTTTGAAGGGCGTTGTAGCTAGTGAAAGTACTTGGCTTAAGACTTTCACTACCTTAACATTATTCATCTCAAGGCGACAAGCAATATATAGTTTGCATCATTCTAAGTAGTGCCACTTTATTATAGGTAGGTGTGTATCACTAACTATCAGGTGAACGTTAGTCTAGCATAATATAATAAAAGAGCATCAAAATTATTCTTGCCTTTACTGCTTTTAGATTTCAGCCGCTTTACATTCTCAGAATGAAGTGCTATAATCATGTAATTATCATACTATAAATAAAAAAAAAATAGTATATAATTACCATACTAAATACAGTTGTAGGAAATCTAAAAAAAATGAAAGCGTAACTAATGCTTAAGAAGGCCAAATCCGTAACGGACTTGTACATTTCACATTAACATCTTGAAACACGTTATTATTTTATGTCTTATACGATGGGCAAAGAACATTTTATATAACTGCCCCTGTGGAGCAGTGGCTGAGCTTGCATTCTAACACGGAGGTCCCTGATTCGGTACCGGTAGAGTTTTATCATAACCTCTCAAATATTGTAAATCTGCTACCATTAAAAAGAAATTATATTCTGCCTGTTAACCAAGGCAAATACGAAAGTATTTTTTTGTTGTAATTTAAATTCTTATTCTAATACCTCTTTTAAAAATGGAGTCAAAATTAAAATGAAAAGTAGATTTAATAAAATACGTAAATAAAAATATATTTTGTACTGCATTGTAAACACCAACATTTCTCTCTAGTTTGTTTACATTGAGAGGAAAGAATGGAGCTGCTGAAGTATAACATGAAATAGGATAGAAGAAGACATTTAGATGTAACCGTCATAAAAACAAAAAGAAAAAAGATACTGGAAACCGATACACTATTACGAAAGAGTATACTGTAGGATAGTAACTGTGTCATGACATAAGTCGAGAAAACTCGGCAAATAGAATTATAGAATATAACATGTGAATAGAAAAGACACTTCGAAGTTTGTAAGTTATATTATCTCAAACGAGTAGACTGCGAAGTTAACCCATCATGAGTAAGAGAACTCATAAAAAAAAACTATTAATCGTAGAGTATATTATTAACTGTCCTTATTAAATGTCTTATACAAGGACACCTTTTTTTCTGTTATCAGAGGCAATTGTCTCGAATCTCGAAAGGCACCTTTGGCTATGTCATACAAAAGAACATTTAAATATGGTTATAAATAATTTGTATAGTTTTTTTTTTAATAACAATAATTTTTCTATTCCAATGTGAATATGTTAAAGTTTAATTTCACATTAGGTTAAACCGATGAGACTGGTGATGGTGATGATTAAGGTTGCTTGCCCGGGATGCTTTCTGTCATGTATTGACAGCGGAAACACGGTAATCCTGTTATGGCGGCAGATTTACATTATGATGGTATTTTGCTATACGGATTCGTTAGAATTATACTACCATCTAACTACACAATATGTATGTATTGTATATACAAAATATGAAACCGGAAAACCCCTGGATCCGAGCGCTTAGAGATCTTTGCGACGATGATACAATATGGCCTCTCCCTGTTACAAGACAAGCGTTTAGCCACTGCAAGAAGGCAGTCATTAATTTCTTTCTATTTGTAAATATCTAAGTTTGCGACATCAGTATCAGTATAATAAATTGTTATATGAAACAATCACAACTCATAGTTATTCGCTACTGTGCTTATAAAATAATCGAATATCTACTTTACAGTAGAACGGTATCGTGACCTTGTCGCTTTGGGTCAATGTAACGGATACAGACCTTTAGCTTACTATGCAATGTAAATTTAACAAATAAACTATGTTATTATATCTTACTATAAATTCAAACTGTATATCAATACGAATAAGTTTTAATGTTCAACCTTTTATATAATTTGTTTTAATTACGATGTTATAAGAGTAGTATACTGTAACATAATGAAATGTTATTGTTACCACATCGCTCACCGTCCTCCAGTAAACACGCGATAGCAGTTAATTTTTTTTATATAGATCTTCCCAATCAATACAAAAAATGACAATTATTCTAAATACGATAATTTTTATATTTGATTTATACTAATTTGTGACTTGTTTCTCATATAATTATACAAGTAAACAAAAATATAATGTATGTATCGAGTGCTAGGAAGAAAAGTCGCTATCATTATTTAGTATAAGGTTTATAATTAATAATTTAATCAAATGAGCACTCAGTTGAATAGGATTAAAGAGGACGTAGAAAACTGGATACGCTCTAACAATTAGGTCACACTGAGAATCAGCAGTGCGGGAACAGTGTTGAAGATTAAAACCTCTCTTGCATAAGTCGCTTCCACTTCCTGTTGCACAAGTGTGTGTGTGTGTGTGTGTTTTTAATTACATTTCGCTGCCAAGTTAAATGACTACGTTATGTACACATTTTCTATTAATCAGCTACGTTTATTATAACATCCATCCATCAATAATATATCAGTTTGAAATTGATTATAAATAATATTAAAGAGATAAGAAGATGTGATAGCTTAGTTTGTGTGGCAGTCGCACGTGCCTTGTTCTTTAAAAGGCGCGTGTACGAAGCCCATTCAGCTCATGCTTCCGGAGAAGAAAAACTTCGTGAGGCAACCGTCATATCCAAAGAGCTTTCGTAGAAATGTTACATCTATTAATTGACCAGTGGTCCACTTTATCTGGTAAAATAATCATAAGTAAATCAAGCAATTCTTGTTATAAGGCGTTGTGTTTTTATTATTTGTAGATACCGGAAATCCTATACTATGGTAGAGCGTGCTCCGGCGACGCTGGTGACAGGCTGATAGAAGCACCGGGCGCTTTCGCACCGCCTCTTGAAGGTTATCTTATGTGTAGGACCGACAAGAGCAAGCGATTTGAACCCAGTTATTTTCTGCTAAGGTAAGTCTATATATTATAAAATTCTGTGTGTTCTCTATTTTACATTAAAAACTTTTGTTTAAGTGTGTCCAAAGAAACTCATTAATATTTACAGTGTAATAAAGTATATTATAGAAAATATATAACAATTATATTAAAACAATCTTAAATAACCGCAGTCGGAAACAACGTTTGGAAAAAGCTAAAAAATTAAAGGTTATTGTTTATTAAAATATTATTTGAATAAATAAAAAAATGATTTATTTATAAGTTAAAAACTGATGCAGAGCCGGTGTTCTCCATTGGGGTCCTCATTCGCCAGACGGCACGTCACCTCTTCCGCATAACATCGCTTTGCGAGCGGTGGTCGGTGTGAGGCGGCATTTGGATGCGTCACGTCGGCCACACTGCTTCGAAATAGCACTCGGGGACTCAAGTCGGTTGCTCCTTGCTGCACCAGATGATCCTACTGCGTCGTCTTGGCTTCAGTCACTACTGCTGCACGCTGCACAGGTAACCTGTATAAAACGCTAATCTATAGGCACATTTAAAATTGTTAAAATATTATACATGTTCAAATTTGACAACCATCTGGTAATGTAGCCATTCATATCATGAAAAAAATCCTTTTCTCATTCTCTTATCTAACAAAGTGTCCGTTGTCATCACTGTAATAATTTCGATTAATATTATCGAACAATTTATTCTATTTACATAAAATATAATCATGTAAATATATTTATATAAAAGTCTAATAATTACTCCGACTGTCACGTAAAACAGGAACAAGCAGAAAGGACGAATTTAAATTTTTGTACTTGCTTTATTAAACACAACAGTTACATAAATTAAGTAAAAATATAACAAAGCACACTTTTTTGATTTTTTCTTAATGCTTTACATGTTACGGTTACCGGGTAATCTCAGATTGTTAATAATAATAAGCACTTGCCTTTTGTAAGAAGGAATAAGAGGGTTTCTCAGGGATGGGCTTACGCGTAGTACCTCCCTGTACTCCTGTGCGTTTCATAAAAGATATTTTCTTTTTCTTTTTGGTTTCGGGGGGAAATCTTCGAAAGATACCCTGCTTTTGGGAGAAAGTCAGAATTATGTGAGATTTTTATTCACTAAAACCCCCTCGGTGCTCTGCATTAGTGCATTCGGAGAGACTATGGGATTTCTTGTTGAGCGATAAAGGCCCCCGCCCTCAAGGCTCGCAAAACTCTTATCCATAAAAGATCTAAGGGTGCACACAAAGGTTTTCGTGAGTTATATTCTCGCATATCACACAAAGTCGTTCTGCGAAGTTTTTAACAATCCTGGTATAAGCGTATTTATGTTTTAATCTAATTTAAAGGTTTTCTACTTGCAGGCACTTGAAGAAAAAGACGGTGCAAAGAAAACGGATCCGCGAGCGGGCGGTCCCCCGCCTGCTTGTACTGTGCTGGTTACACCACACGAGGTGGTCAGCGTACGGGACACCATGGACCTTGCGTTCGTCACCGGAACTGCCGCCTACCTGAAAGACCGCGGGTCCGATGCCTTACTGAAAGGTACACTTAAACTAATACTTTATAAAATAAGATTAATTTATGTAATTAATTTTTGATCGATATTTAGTTAGTACAACATAAATTAATGAACGACAAAAACGAAACATTCAAACTAGCATCATATTGTGATGAATGAGCATATGCCTCATCATCAGGTGAACTTCCTGCTCATATTGTTGTTTCGTTAAATAAAAATGAATCTGACAGGTGTCCCCATTTTGAGCAGATTATGCAAAATAGAAATCGAAATAACATATAACAGTAAAAATCTTATAAATATTGTGTTTACAAATTCTCAGTTTTTTTTCTATAATGTTTATATAACAGTTATCTTTAAAGATATGAGGTTATTAACTTGTTGTTACTATAAGCAGTTACATCAGTTATAAATAACCTTAATATTAAGATAAATAAAGATTTATTTTTGTTATGTATTTATTGTTTAATAGATAGCCCACTAGTGGGTCTTAAGACCTCTCACAAGAAGATATTCAGGGCAATTTATACAACATGCTGGCCAAGTTGGTGAATATTATAATATGGACGTATGTATCCAAAAATATTTTGTTTCTTGGAACATGTTGGTGTCTTCTTGCTTTCTAAGACCAAAACCACAAGTTCAAGTGGGATTGTATCCATGCTACTTCGGGACTGTAGCGCGTCTAAGAGACTACATTTTAGTATGGCTTCACTGAGCTATCACGATATTATCAATAAAGTTTGAACAAGGTAATTGTCCCATAGAAAAATCCCATAGGGTTAGGCTCTTAAAAGAGTAAGCATTTGATTCTTACAAAATAAAAAAAAAACTGCTAAAAACTGCAGTGATGAATTGCTTATACAACTGTAAAAGTAATAGCATTTTTATTGCAGAGTACATCGAGGACATGAGAACTGACGTCGAGATTTTGGCATGCGGCTCTATTAAAAACCTTACTGCATTTAAAATTCCTGACACCGACGAGAATTGGTGCTGTTTGGTATGTTACAATTTATAATTATTCTCCTGTTTGTATATATGGTCACCTGATGGTGATGACGCCTGCACAGTGTGCTTTTTGCATTTAGACACATGACGTTCAATTACGGTTTCCTAGTAACCTAACTGCAATGTAAATCAAGTGTGGCCGCAGTAATATTAGTACAGTAATGTTTATCGATGCGACTGTTTAATCACATTGTTTATAAAAAAAAAATTAAAACTTATTATGAATATAAAAATATTGAACTGTGTTTGATATGCTATATTCTCTAAATATTGTCTATAGAAGAGACCCGTGATGATAATGACCGAGATGGTCTAGGACTACAAAGTTTTTATCTTGTTTATAGATGAGGTTTTGAGTGCTTTCTTGCACCCATGATCACGGTTGGACTGGCATGGTAAATTATGATTGTGATGATTATTGTAAAATAATCATTTATTATTGGTGGTTTAGGAATGGAGCGTGTGCGAGGCGCGGGAGCGCGGCGCCGGGCTAGCGCTGGTGCTGTCCAGCGGCGCGGAGCTCGAGCGGCTGATCGCGGCGCTAGAACGCGCGTACTGCTCACTCACTGTAAGTGATGGCCAATAAAGAGTATTTACTTTTTGCCCTTATTATTCGATGAAGCTACTAGACGAGCAGGAAGTTCACTAAATGATAAATGATACGCCTGCCCATAATAAGGTGGCCGTAGTTAGGATGATGCACCACATTACGCTCCTCGCCTCAACAAGGTGTAAATCTCATTACGCCAGTATTTTCGCTAGCTGCAATGTCCTTCAAATCGAAACATAGTATATGTTTGCACGCAAAGTCTTTGACCACCACAGCGAAGGGCCCCAAGCAATGGAGACATATCACCAGTAAAAACATTATTGGCTAAGCCTGCCTTTTAACGCAGGTTTCTGCTTTACTTCCGGAGTCAGTATATTATTGTATTCTACAATTTGAATTTTAAGATTTTAACAGAACTATTTCGAATCCGCCAGGCTAATTACCACCTTCATGTTATAAATCAATCGCCATAACAGCATTGCTGTGTTCCGATTGTCAAAATATAACAGGCTATGTATTTCTCTGCGCGTGCGCATTTCAAATCTTCCATATCGTTTTTACTGAACTTCACGAAAAATTCGGGTCAAGTGTTGGCCTATTATAAATAAAAAAAAAAATAACAAGTGAATTTGTTTTCAGAGCGAGCCGTTCCCTCTGAGCGTAGTAGACGCATCCAAGTCTGCGTGCAGTATCGCTCACTCCAAGTACGAAGCTGCCTGGTCGCACATGCTGCCGGCGCAGCATTGAAACTTAAACGATTCAAGTATTTACACGACACTCGACCTTATTGCCAAGCGAGATGATATATAAGAATTATACACAGACAGAAGTTAAACAAAATTTATTATGTTGTGTCAATAGAAGAATATAAAACGTGTTAACTTGTGCGCAGTAGTTAATAGCTATAATACTAATGAAGTTGTAGCTCAGTTTGTAAAATATCTCTATCAAAAACCTTTATTTTTGAAATTTAATTTTTATTATCCCAGATAGGTTTATGGTATCACTACATGACACAAATTTAACACTATCATATTTCTTTTATTTGAAATAAATAGAAGTCTTTACAAAGTTTATGTGAATTTTAAGTGTATTCTGCTAAAAGGTTATGTACAGTTAACAAAAAAATGTCGAAGAAATCGATAAGAACAGTTCAGTAATTTCATATTTGTGTTTAAATCGACGTTTTGATATTTTAATGATATACATGTATCTCGCTTGGTGATAAGAAATCTGTCTAATTAAAATAATAACTGATGAAAAAAAATAGTAAATTAAAAAAGGCAATATTGTGATATATCGAAAACGGGGACAAGACAAGACTTTGCCTTCCAGATGCTTTTATTCTCATCAGGTGTAAACATATAAAACTTGCATTGATATCGCCTCAAATTAGCATTGGCTATGTGAAAATATACAGACCATGTTAATAAGAAAAAAAAAATCATGAAAAACTTAACACATACGGCGTAACGCGTCCTAATTACCAACGAGCTGATCGCAGCACGCGGCGCATGTAGCAATGTGACACAGTTTAGTATCGAGTGTACTCTTTAAAAAAAAAAAAAAATAATGAAAATCTTATAACTCCTTCGACACTATTGATACCATTCGTCCACACGAGAATGAACATTGTCATTTTGATACCAAGTCCAAAGCTGCCGGCGTTTGTACCGGCTGAATCGCACCACGACGACTTATCTCCTACGATGAACTATAATTATACACAATAATTGCATAATTAGTCACATGTATATTTGCCAAGCCTCTGTTAAACAGAGGCCAAGCAACGAGCACAACTTAGTTTAATAAATTTTTTTTAATGAGCATTAAGAACGGAATAGCACAGATATTTCTCTTTATGATAAAATCATTCATCTCTTCAGGTTACATCTACCACCATCCAACCATTGGTGTGATGACCAATTTAGGCAACCGGTAAACCATATCAATGACTATAATTTATTTTTATTGTTTATATATATTTATTAACAATTCTGAGCTTAATACGAAATTGTTATACTGTACTTGTTAATTGTTGGCCTAAGTTTTTTATATAACTTTATAATTATCACTAATCTATTTATATATTTTATTGTCAGAAATTAGTCCATGGCTTATTCTTATAAACGAACCAAAAAACAAAACCATTTATTTAAACGTCTTTTTTTTAATTATCTTTCGCAAAAGGTGATCTTTGTTAATAGCTCTTTAAATGATAGCTCGTAGAAAAAAAGCAATTGAATGCAAAATTTATACAAATATTCGAAACTATTTTATGATGCTGAAAACATTAAAATATCGTTGTACTATTTTATTTGCTTTTTTACTTATAAATATTAATCGTTATAATTTTTATTATCTGTGCTATTGCGTTCTTAATATCAATGAAATAATATGAATTAATGTAGAGTGTTAGATAGTTTACAGCGGCGATGTAACTCGCGACTGCTGAATAGGAAGTTGAGATTTTTACTAGATTTAGGTTACAATATTGAATTCATAAGATTACATAGGCATGCCCGTGTTATAAAAAAATAATGCTTTACAATTAAAACTTCGTTCGTCACCATATAACCTGTTATCTATAAATATTTATGTCTATAACAACCACATCTGTATGTTGTTTATATTTAAAACATACCGTAGTGAAACGTAAAATTTATTCCTTTATATATATGATGCGAGAAAAATACAATTGGTTACATTATAATCAATCAATTGATATGTTAAAAAAAAAAATAATTATCTATAACGAAAAAGTATTTAGAACAAAATTGTTTGTAACTTTTTCGCCTTAGAACGGTTTAAATAAAAAATTATGAGAAAAAAAACTAATGCAATAATCATATATATGACGAATTTATATAGACAAACTTCGTCACTTAATGTTTTCAACATATTTTATTTAACACGCAAATATACGTGTAGCCAATATGACGCCATGTCAATTTTGATACCGTGAAAATGATCTCTGCGATATATACACTGCAACCATTAAATAAGTAACCGTTACTTATATTTTTTATTTATAGTCTTAGTATTTAAGTAGTTTAATATGTATTCTAATGAATTTTCATCACAATTCTTGTATTACAATCGACTGTCGTTTTGCTGTAATATATTTATTTATTCATAATAAGAGATGGTTTTGTGAATATAATGTTCCCACTAGTTCCAGCTGTGGGATTGTTATATTTATTTATACATACATCAATGCATCGTGCATCTATTTCTCGCTAGTCTATTTGATATGGTTTTTTTTTATATAATCATTTAATTGTTAAACGATAGTGGGGGACAATAATATGTTCACTCGAAAGTTTTTACGGAATAAGACTGCTTTGAGTGATTAGTGATTGACTCGGCTTGAATAGATTTTATAATTTTTTTTTTATATGAAAAAATGTTGCTGATCAATTTACGAGCCTTTCGTAGCTTTAGATTTTTTAAAGCTATTTTTAACGGTATCGTTTGCGTTTTGTTGTCATAATAATTTTTTGGGCGTTGGATTGTTTCGAGATGGTTGTTAACAGGATGGGATATGCGTTGCAATATTTGGTAAGGATATTTTGAAATACATAAACTAAAAGGTTCTCTTTAATAACGTGCGAGTTTTCTATCAAAATTTTGCATATTTCTATTTTGTTTCGTTTGAAATTAAAAACATCTTTACTGTGTCGCTCTGAATACAATACAACATTCATTAAATGAGTTATTTTTTAAAAGGTACAATTTCAATTTAATTTTTAACTAAATGATATGTAATCATTTTTTGATATGTAGTTAAGTTTAATCTTAACCTATAACATATATATATATATATAGTTAACGACTGCTGGCTTGTACCTCAATGTTAATCATTGTGTATATATATATATATATTGCGTTCAGAAGAATTGTTTTCTTGCAGTCATCGCGTCGCTTTGTTAATAATTTTTTTTTATTAAATCAACAAAAAGTATATCATTGTGTACGTTTATTATCTGGCCGTGTGTAAGGGCCGTGTGATATTAATGTATGTTTAGAATAAGTTGTAGGGAGTCGTCTGTGCCTCAGAAGCCTTAACACATTGACCTAACCGCTTCACCAATATTTTGCATAATAACAAAACGAATGTAATTTTAATAAAGCTTTTTAGTTGTTTTTGTATATATTTTTTTTACAATTTTTCTAACAACGGTTGTATGTGTGTACTTAAGTGATATACATTATGTTTAAGTAGAATAATTTCATACATTAAACCGGTTTTGTGTATGTATTTTTTTTTAAATATCATTACTGTAATCGTCTTTTCCGATTCAATTACTTCTGAGGTACTGTTTCACAAAATTTAGTATGAATTATATCTTGCTGGAGATTTAAAAGAATGTAAAGGCTCATCTCCCAGTGATTATTTATTTATGTTAATTTATACACAAATGAAATTAAATGATGAATTGATACCAAAATTTCTATTTAAGGATGTGGCGTCTTTTAATCTAGATAATGATTGTATTATATGTATTTGTTTGATAACGTTTTGATATTTATATTATGAACGCTTTTTGGTGCGTTGTTTTGGCGTCAAGTACTGTTCTAGCTCAATGTTTTAATGTTTGTGTCAATGTTTACCAGCTTCCAATGTTTAATTCAAGATTGAGATAATTTCATATGCTTTACTTCATGATAAACTGTTACAGGGGTCAGCAAACTTATTTTGAATCGGACGAAATTAGACGTTTATGACAGTAATAGTTTTATATGTTAAAGTTTATTTTAAGAACTAGTGGTTCTTATTTATTGTCATGCGTCTACCTGTTTATTCTGAAAATGGTATTAGAATTATTACGCTGCGATCCGCGTGTCGATGTTTACGGACCCCTGTTTTTATTATATATTCTTCAAGTATAAACACGTGACATATGTATATGAAATCTGTCTATTGTACAAGCTTCCAATATAATAAAGATTTATGAGTAAACACGTATATTGTGAACGCTTATCCAAAGGCTATGTTTATTTGTTTCTTGCCTGTGTTGTACGTACATATTACGATCGTAATAGATATATAAATTATAATTAAGCGCGTTGTTTTTCGATTGGTAGCATGTGAAGTATTAATAAGAACAATAATAAATGTTTCTAATCTACAGTATATCTATATCAGTGTGCAACCTTTGAAAAATTTAATCGTGGCAAAATTACATGACCCGTGTACTTGACTGCACTTGTGATGACGCATGCAACCCGAAACGCGGAATGCCAATCACTTGTCATGTACTTTTGTATATTGTGAACTGTCACCATTGTATATTCCATGTAGATGTTAAATCGGATAAATGTACTCTAAAATGTTCCAATAATCAAATATATGATCTTCACGAACTACGTGTTTTTATTTTATAGTATTGCACAAATAATGTATTCTTTATGTTGTCTGCCTCCAAAAGAGTTAAGCACTGTATCTTTAGTAGGAGCGAGCTGAGACCAAAGCGGGCCCTAGGCAACATTGTAATTACGGGTCTATTTTTCAGTCGTGACACATACTTTGTTTGGTAGTTTCAATCTAATTTACGAGCCCTAGGTCGCCTAGACCTTAGTCCGCCCCAGATCTGTAGCCACTAAAGAGGAGATATAATTATGCAAGTACGCTCGTACACCTTTACCAACGTTATCAAGACTGTGGAAATCTGTTGTCAGGAATCTGTATACCAGTACCGATGGAAATTTTGTGTATAATCATTAAACAGCGTCTGTATTTATGTATCATAAACAATAAAACATTAGCGCTAATGGTCTTGTAATGCATCATCAGCCACTAGATATCCACTGCTGGACATAAGCCTCACCCAAAGATTCTTTCTTCCAGAAGTTGTCCTCATCGATTGATCCTGTGCTGCTCGCAAAACCGCCAGGAACTAGAGTCGTCATCTGTAGACGCCTTGGGAGTTGGGCCTTAGGCTTTTTCTCACCACGCTGACCCAAAGTGGGTTGGTGGAAACCAGGCCCTCGTATGTTGATTAGCAGGGTGCACCACGAGCAGGTGAGGTTGGCTTGGTGTCTCTTGAGTTGTTATGCGGGACCCCTTACACCCCTTTTTTGGGAAAGTGG
This sequence comes from Ornithoptera priamus, assembly GCA_029034505.1. NCBI lineage: Eukaryota > Metazoa > Arthropoda > Insecta > Lepidoptera > Papilionidae > Ornithoptera > Ornithoptera priamus. The sequence continues at coordinate 7,290,497 of JARDWD010000395.1, forward strand.
ACCCTGGTAATGATTGATAGTCAGTCCGGTTAACGCTTAAAGAAACGCCTTCGCTTTATTCCACTGCTACATCCTCTACAATAACTCCTAAGCGACATAATCCTTGTTAAAACTTCTAGGAAGCACTTTTTCAGTATATCATAGAAATATTTGGGCACTTGTTATCTACATTCTTCTTCCGTTTGCTTTATATGTGAAAAAGATACAGAAAGAATCGATTTTCTTTGGAAATCTCATAGGAATTTAATCCTTTAAGATAACTAATAAACTATATATTTTTTACGTTTATAATTGTGGAATATAGCAAGTGAAATAGCGGATTTAAATCACTTAAAATTAACAATGTGGTACATGATATTCATCTCTAAAAAAAATTATTTTTTTTTAAAAAAAAGTATGTATTTCACCATATTTTGTAATTGTAACGGTGGAAAATAAAGGTTATTCAAATGGGTCTCACAACTTTTATTATAAATCGAAACCAGTTTATTTATCATACTCGTCGATTATACAATCTAAATATTTTACAACCTGTTCTGAATGTAGCAAAATGTTGCTAACACAGTATTTCATATTATATTCCTAAATAGGACATTCTAGTTCTCATACATATTGTATAAGAGAAGAATTAGAATTATATTTTCACATAAACTTGAGAATACCTGTAGGCAAACAACAGGACAACATAAGGAACAGATACCTTTCGAATGTGAGGTTGCCTAAGACAGGTTGGTAGTTAGGCATGCTACCTAAGACTGTGCCAAAAAGAGGACTCTTATCAATAAAAAATCTGCTATGTTTAGATCGGACAAATTAAGGCTCTCACTCGTCTAGATGAGTATCACCGCATCGTCTAGTTCTGTCGCTAAACGGCAGTGTGCAAACATTACTGTGTCCCAGTTAAAAGAGCGCTGTAGTTAGTGTAATTACTAGGGGTAGTGAGATCGTATGTCTCTGGCGACAAGTGCAGTGGTGCTATAACATCATAATAACTAGCGCTATAACATCATAATAACTAGCGCCACATTGTTATGGTCTGGCGTATCACTTATCATCACGTGAACGTCCCGCTTGTCTCGTCACATAACTGATTACAAAAAAAAATTACCACGTCAACGTTTCATACTATTGAAATTTTGTTCGATAAACATAACGACTTATAAAATGTAAATAAGAATGACAAATACATGTTTTGTTTGTTATTATAAACAACTACATAAATACTTCAACAACAAATGCAAAATTGATAATAAACCAAGCTATTTAAAATATTATAAGACTCCGTGCAAGTGTTAGTAACTCGTTTACATTTTGAAATATTTATTACAAAGCTAAATGATTCAGCAAAATTTAAAGGATGTTGCAAATGACTTAAATATTTGAAGGTTTTTAAATATTTACGCCTTGAGACATAAGATCTCGTTACCCCAATAAATTCACTACCTACAGCGTGCTTCAAACCGGGACACAGTATTGTTTGCGCACTACTGTTTGGCGGCTGCAATAGACGCTGCGGTTGTACCTGTCTAGATAGTCTCCGGTAACAGAAATATTTTTTTTTGGTTTCGGGAGGAAATCTTCGAAAGATACCCTGCTTCTGGGGGGAAATCAGGATTATGTGATATTCTTACTCACTAAAACCCCCTCGGTGGACTGCATCAGTACATTAGGAGAGGCCTGGGGATCTCTTATAGAACGTAGCAAAGTGTATAGGAACACCGGTCCCTCTCTACACTTTGTTTAGCACTTTTCTGAGGACGGGCCTAATCCTTCTGGGCACCATCGCTGAGCCGTACGCTGTCCCACGCAGGTTCGCTTGTTCAGCAATAAGGACCACCCACAAGGCCCGCGAAACTCCTAGACCTCTGTAGTCGACTTCTACGACAGGCAGGGCTTACCTTAGTTTTATCTTTACTGGCCCTAGACTACAGGGTTGCCGGCAACGGAGACCTACCACAAGTATAATAGTATATATGGTATATAAAATACTAAAAAAATGTTTGTATAACATTTACAATTAATGCGTTAAATAATTTTAATTAAGTCGACGATTAATTTATTGATAAATAATGCATTTTGTGTACTCGACATGTTATTTACCTGAAAACTGATATCTCGCTCTTTATATAAACTTTGTTTTCACAAGTTGGATACAAACTTGTTTTATGAGCAGAACGTGTATAGCCAGGTTTATCGACAGACAAACAAACATTAACATACCGGCAGATATTTCTGTTTCACTTAGTTTACTTCTAAACTTCATACAGACAAGTTCTCTCTTCGTATATACCTGCGATACTGCACAATGGCGGAGTTGAGAGTAAATATACATTGTTATATATGTAAATTATCGTACATTCGCAAAGTGTAACTAGTAGATAAAGTATTATCAAAGAGAGTTAATCCCCGTTTTTGAATAATAATGTCACATTTAATTATTAATTGCGGTATATTAGTTACATAAATACGAGTTTTATTTATATTTTATTAAGTTCTTTCAATTATATTAAGTTTTTCCTGTGTTATTAACTCTTAACCGAAACTCCGATTTGAAGGGTGTTGTAGGTAGTGTAATAACTGCGGTAAAGAGACTCAAAATTTTATGTCTCAAGCGACGAGCGCAATGTGGTGCAGTGTATATCATCCTGACAGCACCACGTTGTTATGGAAGGTCTTATCACCTACCATCAGATGAACCTCTCGCGATGTGTCGTCACTTAATTGTATAAAAAAAAATCTGTCTGTGGTTTTTCATTGAATAAACTAAATAAGTAGTTACAATTATTTTGGAAATGTTTAACTTCCTGATGATATTATTAAGATAATTAAAATTGTCTGTCTTAAGTGGGTTTAAATTAATTAATCTTACTATACATTATATTTCTATTATTATTTGATATTTATTTAACAATATTTAAACAGCAATAAGTAAATTAACAGCAACTTGCTCAAATGGTAAGATTTATTTTCTAGATATACTTACTACTATCAATAGCTTTTTCTTACCAATGGCCGTCTAGGTAGACAGACACTTGGCGGCAGAAATAGCACCTATTTCTGCCGCCAAAGAGTTCATATAAGCATCACAATCATTGTCTCAACCGATGGACGCCCACTGCTGGGCTCTTGTAATGTATTTTCTAAAACACGGTCTTGCGCTGTTAGAGTCTATTAGCTTCCAGTGATTCTTTTTGTTTAATCCTTTTTTATTGGAGGCCTTTATCCCTTAGGGATATTTCAGCACCATTTCCAGCGATTCTTCTAAACATAATAGATGTTAAATAGTTTGCACGGTGGTAAGACAAGCTTTTTTAAACTCACCAGGCAAACTTACGCCCCTATATTTTTGTAGGCGGTGGTGGACTCAGAACTACTGACGTTAAAACAGTTTTTCTTAAAAAGCCCCTTCGAATAAACTAAGTTGATTTTGATTTTTAATTCAAACAGCTAAAGCGGTCTCCATAGTACCATTGATTGAGAACTTGAGGAATCTTAACTTCTTCATCGTTATTGCAACTTAAATTAATATTAAATTAAAGTCAGATAATACGGACATTATCGATACAAAAAAAAAACTAGACAGTTTTAGAAGATTTTTGGAAATTAGTCATAACAAATATACAGAAATATAATTTTTCAATTTGTTTTATGTGTAATATATAGTGAAAGCAGATAATAAAAAATACATAAATCACTAAATTATATAATTATTACAAAGAGATATCAATTTTTATTAATTTTTCAGGAAGAGGCACAAAAGTGCATATTCTTTAATTGTAAAAACCATATTGTGCGTGTCCATAGTATCTCTCCGGATTTGGATCAGAGTTCAGTTCGGAAGACCCGCGGCGACCTGGCGCTCTTCCGGTGGGTCAAAACTCTCCACAGAAATGCCCCTATGGATTGTACGCGGAACAACTTTCTGGATCAGCGTTCACTGCACCGAGAAATGACAACAAACGTTCTTGGTTGTACAGGTAGCTACATGACGATATGCCTTTTAATATTTAATGTTTCATAAAACGACTGGTTTTTTTTATTAAATATTTTTTTTTGTAACCTTTTAGGATCCGTCCATCAGTTGTTCACCAACCATTCAGAAAAACTGATATCGCTAAATATCTAACTCACAAATGGGATGAGGATGAACCTGATCCCAACCAGGTGATTAATTTTTTTTATTTCGTATTCCATTTATTGTAAAATCCTTTACAAAATTAAATTAACTGAATTATTAAAAATGAACACTTTAAAATTATTTGGTTATTTCTTCTCAGTTTACTAAAATATTATACTCTTCTTTCTCCTGCCCTGATCCCACTTTATGTAGGGTCGGCACAACATGTTCTTCATTACCGAACATGTTGTAAATAGTTTTGGCTAAAGTTTTTTACGACCGGCCGCCTGCCTGACATCAACCCTCTTTTTTGGTAATCTTTGGGGATGTTTTTTTTTTTTTTTTTTACTAAAATATTATACATTCCCATTTTTGCTGATAAAGTATTAAAAGTAAAAGCTTTTCATAAACTGTGTGTATCATTTTTACTATTAATATTCGTGTAAAAACTAAAACATGTACCATTAATATTACAATAATAGGAACAATATTACAAGGCCTATATTTTTCCCCTTTAAATATGTCTTAATAAAATAACTGTTTTCGAGGGTGCAATTAAATCTTTATTTCTTCATTTCTGTACGAACAACTTACACGAAATATTTAAATTATGTCACAAAATTGAAAAAGTACTTATCTTTCCAGAATTAAGGTGTAATAATGAAAGTCTATTAAATAATTTTTGTAATGTCTTTTAGTCTCGTTGGCTGCCGTTTGACATTCCGGAAGCAGAACAAAGGGTAGACTTCGTGGCTGGTCTCCACACGGTATGCGGGGCCGGCGACCCCCGTACGCGTAACGGCATCGCTATACACGTATATCTCTGCAACACTTCTATGGATAAAAGTGCTTTTTACAGTAGCGACGGAGACTTCTTAATAGGTAACTACGAAATATAAACACTGTAATAGTCCTAATGTATGTCTACCATAATGTAATTATATATTATACATCATTATGTATAACAGTGAACGTCTA